>OY997262.1:430607863-431207863 GCA_963921465.1 Triticum timopheevii
ATGAACTCGAACGCCCCTCCAAAATCTACCCAAAATGCAAGTTGCTCCCCCGACTAGAGGAGGAAGCATACAAACCTACATCACAAGCGCACAATACGGAAGACCGACCACCTCGTGGCCGTGACAGAGAGGCATGTAAGCCCTCCACCAAAACCGTACCCCGGCACCGCTCAAAAAGCATGAAGCCACGGGGGAACGCGCCGGACTTGCGGGATATATTGGAGGACAAGGCAAGACAATCCAGATCTATCTATGGATCACGTGGGCACCCCAAGACCCACGACGAATACCGTCGCGCCGGATGCAACTACTCCGGCCAGGCCGAACACAGCAGACAACACTCTCTTGAGCTACGTCACGATGTTTCTCAATACAGAGGCGCCGCACACCCACTATGCTTCACTGACGAAGTAATGGATCATCAAATACCTGAAGGGTTTAAACCCGTTAACATCGAATCCTACGATGGCACAACAGACCCCGCGGTTTGGATTGAGGATTATCTCCTTCATATACATATGGCCCACGGCGACGATCTTCACGCCATCAAATATCTCCCGCTCAAGCTTAAAGGACCAGCTCGGCATTGGCTTAACAGCCTGCCCGCAGAGTCAATTGGATGCTGGGAAGACCTAGAAGCCGCATCCCTCGACAACTTCCAGGGCACGTATGTGCGACCACCGGACGCAGATGACCTAAGCCACATAATCCAGCAGCCAGACAAATCGGCCAGGCAATTCTGGACACGGTTCTTAACAAAGAAAAATCAAATCGTCGACTGTCCGGATGCAGAGGCCCTCGCTGCCTTCAAACATAACATCCGCGATGAATGGCTGGCCCGGCACCTAGGACAGGAAAAGCCGAAATCCATGGCAGCCCTCACATCACTCATGACCCGCTTCTGTGCGGGAGAGGATAGCTGGCTAGCTCGTAGCAACAACCTCAACAAAAATGCTGGCAGTCCGGATTCCAAGGACCGCAATGGCAGGTCGCGTCGAAACAAAAACAAACGCCGCATTAACGGCGACAGCAATGAGGATACGGCAGTCAACACCGGATTCCGAGGCTCCAAACCCGGTCAACGGAAGAAGCCATTTAAAAGAACTACTCCGGGCCCGTCCAATTTGGACCGAATACTCGACCGCTCTTGTCAAATACATGGAACCCCCGAAAAGCCAGCTAACCACACCAACAGAGATTGTTGGGTATTCAAGCAGGCAGGCAAATTAATTGACGAAAACAATGACAAGGGGCTAAACAGCGATGACGAGGAAGAGACCCGGCCGCCGAACAACAGAGGACAGAAGGGATTCCCCCCTCAAGTTCGACGGTAAACATGATATATGCGATGCATATACCCAAGAGGGAGCGGAAGCGTGCACTAAGGGACGTATACGCGATGGAGCCAGTCGCCCCAAAATTCAGCCCATGGTCCTCTTGCCCGATCACTTTCGATCGAAGAGACCATCCGACCAGTATGCGCCATGGCGGATTCGCCGCACTGGTTTTAGACCCAATCATCGATGGATTTCACCTCACGAGAGTCCTGATGGACGGCGGCAGTAGCCTGAACCTGCTTTATCAGGATAAAGTGCGCAAGATGGGCATAGACCCTTCAAGGATTAAACCTACAAAGACGACCTTCAAAGCTGTCATACCAGGTGTTGAGGCCAGTTGCACAGGCTCAGTCACACTGGAAGTGGTCTTCGGATCCCCGGATAATTTCCGAAGCGAGGAGTTAATCTTCGACATAGTCTCATTCCGCAGTGGCTATCACGCTCTGCTCGGTAGAACGGCGTTCGCAAAATTCAACGCGGTGCCGCATTATGCATACCTTAGGCTCAAGATGCCAGGCCCTCGCGGAGTCATTATGGTCAATGGAAACACGGAATGCTCCCTCCGAATGGAGGAACATACAGCGGCTCTCGCGGCAGAAGTACAGAGCAGCCTTTTAAGGCAATTTTCGAGTCCGGCCGTTAAACGACCGGACACGGCCAAACGCGCCCGGAGCAACATCAACCAAGACCACCTGGCATGTTCCGAGCACGTGTAGCAATGCGGCCCCAACCCCAGCCCTTGCACAATTGCAATACAAACTCTCCGCGTACATAATTACGCCCTGGAGATACCATGGGTCTAGGGGAAGGGGCCCGACCACAACAAACCCAGAGTGCGGTTCGACCACACCAGGGGCTCCCAAGTGTGTCGCTCTTTTCTATTATTTTTCTCTTTTTTTACAGGACTCTGTTCGGCAGCGAACCTGCCGAACTCATGATACAACAGCCAGGGAGGGACAAAGGCTGCGACGAACACTCAGGTGGTCTCCATTACGAGCATTAAATTTGTTAAATACACCATTCCACGGCCTACCCCTGGAGGGAGACGCCTTTAATTAGTCCAATCCCTTGCTTTCCGCACTATCTGTATCATTCCGCACTCATAGCAGATCTTCTTGAATAAAATGCAGCACTTTTTGCCTATAATTGCATTACTTTATATATATATATATATGTTCATTTACGACATGTTGCATCCGTATATTTTGGTACGGTCAAATACACCAGGGGCTTATGTTCCCCGCATTATGGTGTGATAAAGTCCGAACACTTTCACAAGTGCGGCACCCCGAACTTATAGCATTATATGAATCGGCTCCGAATCATGTCTTGGGTCAATAGTTGGGTTTGCCCGGCTCCCATGTTTGGCACCTTACGTTCCGTTCTATCGGCTAAGGTAGCACTGGGAGAACCACTGCGATTGCGCCCCGGTTGAGCCGGGTTAACGCCTCAGTGGAGAAAGCTAAAACTGACTGTCATGATAAGGCGAGAGACTGGTCGCTGTTCGAGAGGTTTTTTCGGGTCCTTAAAGACCTACGCCGCTTCAAGCGAAGTTCCGGATAATATTCGACGAAGGCGTGGATAGCGCCCCGAATTCGGTCTTCCGAATACTAGGGGCTTCGCCGAAATTTAAAATTATAGAATTCTATGGCTAAGTGAGAGTGTTCAAGCATTATAAGTCTGGTTGCCTTGTTCGTCATGTTGAGTGCCTCCCTAGATGGACCCAAAAATGGGAACAAGAGTGCTCAAGTTTATCCCGAACACCCCAGCACTTGTGGCATGGGGGCTGAAGCCAATGACTTGCCATCTCTCAGATTCTATAAACGGCCGCACAGAAGGTAATATTTTAAATTAAACAAGCATTGCTTAGTGCATATGAACAAAGTTTTCAGCGCACAGGATAATACATAGCGATTTACCTCAATAATTACATCTCGGGGGCACTCATCCGCAATCTTGCGGGCACCCTTCAGGACAGTCCTATAGTACATCTCGGGCGTACGATATTCCTTGCCTGCTGGTGGCGCGTCAGTGATTAGCTTCTCCGCATCCAGCTTGCCCCAATGCACCTTTGCGCAGGCAAGGGCCCGACGAGCACCTTCAATACAGGCGGAGCGCTTGATAACCTCCACCCAGGGGCACGCATCCACCAACCGCCGCAGGAGGCCGAAGTAGCTCCCAGGCATGGCCTCTCTAGGCCACAGCCGGACTATGAGGCCCTTCATGGCCTGCTCGGCTACCTTGTGGAGCTCGACCAGCTGCTTCAGCTGGTCACTAGGGGGCACCGGATGGCCGGCCTCAGCATACTGAGACCAGAAGACCTTCTCCGTCGAGCTCCCCTCCTCGGCTCGGTAGAATGCGGCGGCATCAGACACGCTGCAAGGCAGATTTGCAAACGCCCCTGGAGAGCTCCGAATTCGGGTAAGTAACACGTAATTTACATTCACATGCTTGCTTTGCATGAAAAATGCCTTACCCGCCGCTATCTTCTTCACCGACTCAATCTCCTGAAGGGACTTATGGGCCTCGGCCTTGGAGGCTTTGGCACTTTCGAGAGCCGAGGCAAGCTCGGACTCTCGAGTATTTGAGTCACGCTCCAAACTCTCATGCTTTTCCGTGAGAGCCTGGAGCTCTTGCCGAACCGCCGCCACCTGCGCCTCCTGCTTTTCTCGCTCTATCCGTTCCATGGCCGCACTGCGTTCGGCCGCGGACATGGCCTCCTTTAGGGTTTCCACCTCGTTCGTGGCCCCTGCACTACCCATGTTATCCTTGTTATTCTTTTATTTCAACCTAAATCCTTTTCTGTAAGGTAACTATTCAAAGTGGTGTTACTCACCTTCTTTGTCCTGGAGCTGCTTCTTGGCACGGTCGAGCTCTTTCTCGGACCGCTCGAGCTCCTGCTTCAAAGCACCGACCTCCGCAGTCAGTGCGGCAGAGGTCAGCAGCGCAGCCTGCAACCCATATTGACATAACTTTTTAGCAACCCTGCGTATATCTTTTTAGATCCTAGTCCGGCTTTTCTTTCCGAACACCGAACCGAGCATCAGGGGCTACTCTCTATGCGGTATTACATTGCATATTTTTAAACTTCTTACCTCAAAGCCTGATAGAAGGCTACTGCAGGCTTCGGTCAGCCCGCTCTTGGCGAGCTGAACCTTCTGAATCACCACACTCATAATAGTGCGGTGTTCTTCCTCGATGGAAGCTCCTTTGAGCGCTTCCAGCAAGTTATCCGGTGCCTCCGGTTGGACGGAAGCCGCCGGCGTCACGGTCTTGCCCTTCTTGCGAAGGGGCCGCCAGCCGGACTCCAGAACCACTGCGGGTTCCGACGTGGAGTCCGGTGCAAAGTCCGGGAGGCCGCCTTGAGGCGCCTCCGGAGCCTCCCCCTGATGGGTCCCCTCTTGGGATCCCACCTCAGCGTCCTCGGCGTCGCGAGGGGTGGAGGTGGTCGGGATGGAGTCCACATCCAACGGAGCCAACGACCCGCTCGATGAAGCGGGGAGATCATCATCGGCCGGACTGTAGGCAGTATGCGGCATTAGAAGGTCGCTACGTGACATAAAAAGAAACTATAAATCATTCAGGAATCCGGATACTTACGATCTCACCGGAGGCCTGGCCCTTGAAGGCCATTCTTCCTCGCCAATGTTGATGTTGGCGGAGCTGTCCGGGGAATAGTCCTTCCCCTCTTGGACCCTTCGGCCTCCCCTGTTGGGGAAGCCTTCCTCTTCCTCTCTCCCTCCTCTGGGAGAGAGTCCTCTTTCTCCTCCTCGTTTTCAGGGGAGGAGTCCGCCTCGGAGTCGTCGGACACCTGAAAACGGGAACTCTTTCGAGTACCCGTGGCCTCCTTCTTGGCCTTCTTCTCCGGCACCACGTGCGGTGCCGGAACCAGCAGCCTCGCTAGACGGGCGTCTACTGGGTTTTCTGGCATGGGAGCCGGGCAGACGATCTGCTCCGCCTTCTTCATCTAGTCCTGTCAAAGGAAAAGGGGAAATTAAAACCCGCATAGAGTCAAACTATGAAAAGCAAGTGTCCCGTAAAGGGGTAGAATCACTTACCTCGTCAGCTTGGCGCTGCGAGCGAAATCCGCGATCTTCAGTCGCGGATGCGAGGGCTTCGGCGCCCTTAAACAGCACCCTCCAGGCGCCTTCGTACGTCGTGTCGAAGAGCCCGCTCAACGCTTGGTGCTGTTCCGGATCGAACTCCCACAGATTGAATGCCCGCTCTTGGCATGGGAGAATCCGACGGACGAGCATGACTTGGACCACGTTAACCAGCCTGAGCTTCTTCACCAGCTTCTGGATACAGGCTTGGAGTCCCGTCACCTCCTCCGAACTACCCCATAGCAAGCCCTTCTTTTTCCAGGAGGTGAGCTGCGTAGGGATACCAGATCTGAACTCGGGGGCTGCCGCCCACGTAAGGTCGCGCGGCTCGGTGATATAGAACCACCCCGATTGCCACCCCTTGACGGATTCCACGAAGGCCCCTTAGAACCAAAGGACGTTGGGCATCTTGCCCAACCTGGCGCCTCCGCACTCCACTTGAGTGCCCTTCACTACCTTCGGCTTGACATTAAAGGTCTTGAGCCACAAGCCGAAGTGGGGCTGGATGCATAGGAAGGCCTCGCACATGACGATAAACGCCGAGATGTTGAGGATGAAGTTCGGCGCCAGATCATGGAAATCCAGGCCGTAGTAGAACATGAGCCCCCGGACAAAGGGATGCAATGGGAAGCCCAGTCCGCGGAGGAAGTGGGGAAGAAATACTACCCTCTCATGGGGCCTGGGGGTGGGGATGAGCTGCCCCTCGTCGGGCAGCCGGTGCGCGATATCGCCGGACAAATAGCCGGCGCTGCGCAGTCTTTCGATGTGCTCCTCCGTAACGGAGGAGGTCATCCACTTGCCTCCCGCTCCAGACATGGCTGGGGAAGGTTGAGACGAGATGCGCGAACTTGGGCGCTGGAGCTCGAGTGCGCGGAGATGGATAAGGAAAGGAGGAAGAAGGCGTAGGTGAAAAGGTGAATCCTTATCCCTTATATAGGCGGACGAATGCGTCCCCCACCAGCCTGGTAAAACTCGCTTATCTCCCAAGCGCCACCATCAATGTTGCGGTTGGGTTACCCACGTCCGTATTGATGAGAATCCCGGATTAAGGGGGAACACGATCTCTGCTTTGACAAGACGTGCCAAGGAAACCGCCTCGCTAAATGCGCTGAGGTGGTAAAGTAAAAAACGATTTAAGTAATGGATTGGTAGTGGTGTGACGTCATGCCGCAAAAAACGTCAGCAGATTGAACTTGTGTATATATTATTCTCTCTACGGTGGAATGTGGAATTTATTTTGCAGAGCCGGACACTATCCTGGTGTTCATAATCTTCTACGATTTATTCGGAGGAGGAACCCGCCTTGCAATGCCGAACAATATGCGCGCCGGACTCATCGTCATTGAAGCCTGGTTCAGGGGCTACTGAGGGAGTCCTGGATTAGGGGGTGTCCGGATAGCCGGACTACCATCATCGGCCGAACTATTATCAAACGGACTATCATCATCGACCGGACTCCAAGACTATGAAGATACAAGATTGAAGACTTCGTCCCGTGTCCGGATGGGACTTTCCTTGGCGTGGAAGGCAAGCTTGGCGATACGGTTATGTAGATCTCCTACCATTGTAACCGACTCTATGTAACCCTAGCCCTCTCCGGTGTCTATATAAACCGGATGGCTTTAGTCCGTAGGACATAACAACATCAACCCTTACAATCATACCATAGGCTAGCTTCTAGGGTTTAGCCTCCTTGATCTCGTGGTAGATCCACTCTTGTAACATCCACAATATCAATATCAATCAAGCAGGACGTAGGGTTTTACCTCCATCAAGAGGGCCCGAACCTGGGTAAAACATCGTGTCCCTTGTCTCCTGTTACCATCCGCCTAGACGCACAGTTCGGGACCCCCTACCCGAGATCCGCCGGTTTTGACACGGACAGTGGGGCACTGAATTAACACATGGTGGCACAAACGAGAGGGAATTATTCATTGTAGCAGTGTCCGTTTTTGATCCGGCGGCCCAGATCGTCCGGGAGGAAGATCCGACGGTCAGAATCGCATCAAAAAATTGATCCGACGGCCGAGAGTCGCTAAGCTCTGAGAAACCTCAGGTTCTCCCAAATAACATATTTTTGGGTACTTAAATGGCCCATGGAAACGCAAAGGGATGAGTTCGAAAGTATCGCGGTGTAGCGGCACGCGGGCACTTTTTGAGTCGATTTGGTCGCACTGGCGGTTTGGTGGGCTACAGTTCTGCGTTTGCACACATGGTGTGACCCAACCCAATTAACTCGCCAGCTCATGACTGGGCGGCTGGGTTTGCCGGAAAATCCTACTTGCCGCTCGTTGCGGCAAGCTGTCGACGCTTCGCACAGGGGAGATGCGAGCGAGCAACTGAGTGGGCCGGCCCGTTTTAGCGTTACAGCAGACTCGGTTTTGGGAACCTTCTATGATGTTTCTAGCCGGGTTTTTTCCGGTTTTGGGAACCTTCTAGAAGGTTCCTGAACCGGCCTTTTCTTTTCCAGTTTCTTTTTCGTTTTTCGTTTTTCTATTTATCTTCTTTTTCTTTTTCCTATTTCATTTTTTCTGTTCTCTTTTCTTTGTTTCTTTTATCGTCAACTCTGCACGGTAATAATAAACAAATTGGTTATAAAAATGCATGCATGCATCAAAGTCATAAAAAAAGTTGGCATGACCTTCCCTAAAAATAGGACATATATGGATCTAGAGTTTGCCCGGAATTCGCCGAAACGGAAATAAATCGACATTTCGGTAAAACATAGGCAACTCAAAAGCACAATTTGGCATCAACTCATGCCACACACACAATTTCCACAAACATATCACACACACATAAACATATTTCCATTTTGCAAAAGCATGAAATTTTCATCACCTCTATCTCGATCGAGATCGAGCACACGGTGGAGATGATGTTGTAGGGAGATCAAAAGTGCACAAAGCTCTTCTTGACAAAGATAGATCTAGGTAGGGGGCAAATAGGTCACTTAACTAAATCCTACATCTACCTAGCTACCTAATTTGGGAGGAGACAACTTAAACTAGTGGAGGGGAAAGGAAAAAGAGAAAGGAGATGCATTAATGGAGGTGGTGTAGTTAGGTAAGAGTAATGAAGAGAGAGAAAGGTGGATAGAAGAGAGAGAGTAATGGGGAAGAAGTATTGAGGAAGAAGAAGAGTGAGAGTGGGAGCATGTGGGGGAGGTAGGGGGAAGGGAAGAGAGGAGGGGAGGGGAGGGGAGGGACGGTGGGGGAAAGGTGGTGGGTTGGTGCGGGTTAGCAGTAGCGCGGGAGCAAAAACGCGCTACTGATAAGGAATTAGCAGCAGCGTGCTTTGGGTGACGGCGCTACTGCTAACAGGGACAAAAAAGTGTGCCAATTTGAAATTTAGCAGCAGTGATCTCAGTAAAAGCGCGCTACTACATCCGTAGCAGTAACGCGGTTCGCGCCACCGCGCTACTGCTAAATGGAGTTAGGTGAACACCGCCAGTCGATATTTGTAGCAGCGCGGTTTACACAGAGCGCGCTACTGCTAAAAACTTATCAGCAGCGAGTTTCCCGCACACGCGCTACTACTAATTAGCAGCAGCGCTCCTTTTTGAGCCGTGTTGCTGCTAAGATTCTGTGTATAGGCTTTTCCCCAGTAGTGGGAGGCGGCCATCGAGGCGAACAGGAATCCCAGCTTCTCACCGCGCCGCGACGAAACGGGGCAGGCTAGGTGGGCCCTGCCGCCACCGGGCGAGGCGGCCAACCGTGGCGCGGTCGCTGGCTGGCCGGTAGGCCCTGCTGTGCGCTGGCCCGGCCAGTGGGCCTCGCCGCCACTGCCTGAGGCGGCCTCACCTGGCCGACACTGCTGGCCGACAGCTGCTGCTGCTCGCGGGCCGAGGCGCGCGCCCTGCCGCCACTAGCGCAGGCAGCCGGTTGCTGCATGTGCGGCGCTGATTCCCTTGCATTGTAGCCGACATGAGCACTGTGGCAAATGGAGCTGATTCCCACGTGTGATTGCTTGTTGCTTTTGCTCCTTGCATGCTGATGGTTCCCTGATTGCTTGTTGCTTTTGCTCCACGCGCGACAGCTTATGCTCTGGCAGACAACGATGATTCCCACGCTGATGATGCTGATTTTCACGCGCGGGAATGCGATGCGGTGCGCTAATTTCCATGGGCGTGAATCCGACGCTGTGCGGTGATTCATATGCCCGGGAATCACTCAGTTTGCTAACTTTTGCTTCAGCAGACGCGGCCGCATCAGTTACTCAGCACTGGTGTCGATGTCAAAACCGGCGGATCTCGGGTAGGGGGTCCCGAACTGTGCGTCTAGGCGGATGGTAACAGGAGACGAGGGACACGATGTTTTACCCAGGTTCGGGCCCTCTTGATGGAGGTAAAACCCTACGTCCTGCTTGATTAATATTGATGATGTGTGTTACAATAGTGGATCTACCACGAGATCAAGGAGGCTAAACCCTAGAAGCTAGCCTATGGTATGATTGTTGTAATGGTTGTTCGTCCTACGGACTAAAGCCCTCCGGTTTATATAGGCACCGGAGAGGGCTAGGGTTACACAGAGTCGGTTACAATGGTAGGAGATCTACATATCCGTATCGCCAAGCTTGCCTTCCACGCCAAGGAAAGTCCCATCCGGACACGGGACGAACTCTTCAATCTTGTATCTTCATAGTCTTAGAGTCCGGCTGACGATGATAGGCTAGGGTTACACAGAGTCGGTTACAATGGTAGGAGATCTACATATCCGTATCGCCAAGCTTGCCTTCCACGCCAAGGGAAGTCCCATCCGGACACGGGACGAACTCTTCAATCTTGTATCTTCATAGTCTTGGAGTCCGGCTGACGATGATAGTCTGGCCGTCCGAACACCCCCTAATCCAGGACTCCCTCAGTAGCCCCCGAACCAGGCTTCAATGACGATGAGTCCGGCGCATGTATAGTCTTCGATGTTGCAAGGCGGGTTCTCCTCCAAATTCCATGTTCTTGCCGAATAGTGTCCGGCTTCCTTATGAATGTTGCGCTCCTTGGCTTCCACGCCCAATAATGGCCCTCTTCCACGCGTCGCACGAATGCGAAAAGCGAGGGTATCTTTTATGTTTTACCCCTTAGCTGCGCCAATAATCTGCCTATAAGAGAGGCAAGAATCCAGATCCAAATCACACCATCTTCCTTCCGCGAGTACTCATCGGAGCACCTCTGACCAAAAATCCATTCCATCATGGACCGTCGTCGCGGCTCCCCCTCTCGTGTTCCCAGCCCTCTGCCAGGAGATTGGAGAAGATGTTCTGTCCCACATAACGAGCTGGTGACGCTACAAGCAGAGGGATATCTTCCTCCGGCCTTCATGGTCCCGGTTCGAGCCGGGCTGGCCACCTACAGAGGTGGGAAGCAAGCGGAAGCCACCCCAAGTCCCAATAAAGGGGAGCGGGTATGCTTCGTCCCCTATCTGATAAGAGGGCTCGGATTTCCTATACATCCATTCCTCCGCGGGCTTCTGGTGTTCTACGGACTCCAGCTCCATCACCTCACGCGCGCTTCTATTCTGCATATCGCGGGTTTCGTAGCTCTTTGCGAGCTATTCCTGGGCATCGACCCCCATTTTGCGCTGTGGAAGAGGTTGTTTTGCCTCGTACCCCGTTCTCACGAGGGGCCGATTTGTCAAGTGAACCCCTAAGAAGGCGTCCGAAGACTGGCCTTCAGAATGGTTTTATGTAGAAGACGCTCCACTGCCGGACCCTGTTCGGATCGGCCTCCCGGAGTTTAGCAATGCTCCCCTTAAGAAACGCCTGAGTTGGCGCCCGCGGAGCCCTCAGCTGGAGGAAGACAAGAGCGTCCATTATTTGATGGGCCAGATAAGATTACTGGCCCATTCCGGACTGACCACGATTGGAGTCATGGCCACGTGCATTATGCGGGGGGTGCAGCCTCTGCAATACAGGGGCCACCCCATGTGGGATATCAACGGGGAGAATGATGCCACCCGTCATGGCTGCAAAGGGCCGGGATCGGCCGAGGATCTGGTGAAGATCCGGTCCGGCCTATTCAAGGGGGAGAAGGAGGACTTCCTTCGAATGAGCCCATTGAATGGGTTCTCCATGAATAACCCTCGGAGCTGGGTAAGCGGACGTTTATCCATCCGACCCGTTCTTTCAAGGCCAATTGCCTTACTCTATGATTTCGACGCAGGAACTGCGCCGGGATGTGGAGGACATTCACAGTCTGGCTCCACAACCCGAGGATCCGGGAAGATCCCTTGATCCGGCCTCCGAAGAGGATCCGGACATAAAGGTGGAGCTGATCGACGGGGTGTTCCACCAGCTTAGCATGGACAATGCTTTAGTCGCCATTACGGCTGACTACCCCGGCCTATCTCCGGCTTCTCAGGTAATCATGACAGAAGCCTTGACACCATTACTTCGTCCTCGCGTATTTCTTACCGTCGTATACAACGGTGTCTTGCAGGAGGTGCCTTCAAGGTGGGAAGCCGAACCCGCGGCGGCTGACCAACAAGGGTCAGTCCGGCCCAGCAGGCGGAAGAGGGGTGCGGTATGAACCGAAACGTCACCGCAATGGTATAGCTCGCGACCATTGTTTAGGAAAAAGATTCCTGGGAGGCGTATTAATGCTCATTACTTTTCCAGGAGAAAGAGCGCTCGCCGAACTGTTTCCGGAGAGGTTGCCAACCAAGCCTCCGCCAGCCAGGCTCCAACACCTGGTCCGGAAGGGGAGGCGAGCGCGAGGCGCGAGCCGGATACTCCTCCAACGGAGGATGCCGACAGGCTGTCCGCCACCGGGTCTGAGGTGGAGAGCGCTATGAACCATAGGCGTCGCCGGACAGTTCTTCGTGACGCGTGTTTCTCCCCAGAGGCGTTGAATGCCTTTAATGCGAGGGACGGGCACCTCCGTGCCGCTCAAGATGGTTTAGCCAGAGCCACGGAGTAGTATGTAAAATACATACGGGTAAAGGATTTTAATAGTTGTATATGCCAGTAGCCCCCGAGACTTAAAGTAGTTAGAGTAACTGATTTAAGGATCATTTGATATGCAGGATCTTATGGAGAAGAATACCCGATTGTCCCAGGAGCTGCAAGAGTGCAAGGCCCAACTTGAGGCCGCACTGGCTGCCGCCTAAGGAGGCACAGAGACCCCCTCTGGTAACACATTATTTCAAAAAAAAAAAAGCGGTGTGCGGCGTACGTATAATTCTGACAATGATATTGCAGATGTTGTCGGACTTGATCCGGACAAGCAACAACTACTGCGTCAGCTGAAGGCCGGCAAGATGGTGCTTACGAAGGTTTAGTAGGAGAGGAACAAACTCCAAGATGCCCACACCCAGCTAGGAGAAGAGCTAAAGGGTGTTCGGGCCGAGCTGTCTGGCTCCGTGAAGGAGAATCAGCGGCTTCGTCGCGGCATCTATGGTAAGTGCTTGAGCGAACTCCTTTGAAAAGAAGAGTTCGGCGAGGAAGTCGATTGACAAAAATATGTCTGTAGATGTGCTCACAGGTCGCCCTGCGGAGGAGATGCCCGTATCAACGGGTGATCAACTTCCCGAGCTGGTGCAACTGCTCGAACGATTTCGGCAGGCGATGAGCGGCGTCGTCCAGGCTTTATGGCCGTCCCTCTCCCTGGCCGAGGGCCTTGGAGAGCTTGCGGAGAAGCTTCAGGGAGCGCGGCAGCACTTCCGTTTATGGAAGATATCAGCCTGCTGCCAAGGTGCCAGGGAGGCCTGGGCCATGGTGAAGACGCGGTACAAGAAGGAGGATCCTAACCACATGGCCGAGGTCGTACCTGTGGGGCCCGATGGGAAGGAGATCCCTGTGAGTTTAGTGTACGGCCAAGTAGAGTTGGCTGCTAAGTATTCCCAACGGGACTGTAAATTAGACAACCTGTTAGACGGGATTGAGGAGGAATACAGTCAGTCGATTTGACAATGTATTTTAAAATGACACGTAAAATGTCTTCTAGCCAGATTGTAGATCGTTTGTCTTTGCCGACCTTTTCGCTTCGACCTCGGGACCCTATAGTCCGGAGTGTTTTCGAATACCTTCTCGGTGAAGGAACAACTGGGTATGCATGGAGACCAGGCGTAGGGGTCATTAGTACTTTATCAGACAATAGCCCAACTAGTTATGTTATATTACATGGTTAGTAAGAAACATCTTCCAGGGAGAATAGTTTCGTTAAGGGTTCCTTTCCCTGGGAAGCATGCCCTAAAGTGCATGTCCGGACTGCGAAAAGAGCAGGAAAACATCTGGGGGCAGATAAATAAATAGGTAAAAAATCATCTATCGAGTCACTGGCCGAATATTCCCTTAAGAACGCTAGCTTTCGGCTTCACCCAGTCTGAGGTACACATCCGGCTGACCCGGCAGTAACAATCGCAGAGGTCCTCCCTTTACCTCCTAGCCGAACAATCGGGAACGTAGGGGTAAGCACAGGAGCCAGGCAACCCAGCTTGGCCAAAACTTAAGTCATATCGATGCATATAATGGTGAATGAAAGGTACATGTGGAAGTTTGACACATGTGCTGGGCATGGAGCCCTTATAAGTAAGCTTCTGGTAAAGAAGCCCCCAGGTATAATGAGTGCGGATAGCACATCAAGTGTGTGCGAACAATGCGCAAGTAGGCATTCAAGGGCTTTTATGAAAAGGATGAGAGAAAAGAGAGAAAAGAAAGACAGCTGAAATGTAAAAAAATTTGGACGGGGGGAAGGAGACGAACTCTTAGTCCGGTGCTAGGCGTAGAATCGTCGGAGGCAGGCTGCGTTCCATGGGTTCGGCTCGAGTCGGTTATCCGATGCATTTCACAAACGGTACACTCCGCCGGTCAGGACTTGATCGATAATGAAGGGCCCCTCCCATTTGGGCTTGAGCTTGTCCTTTTTCTTGTCCGGCAGGCGTAGAACTAGTTCGCCAACATTGTAAGTCTTAGCCCGTACTTCTCTGCTTTGATATCTTCGAGCCTGCTGTTGATAAAATGCGGAACGAGCCTTGGCGACGTCGCGTTCTTCCTCTAATGCGTCCAAACTGTCCTGCCGATCTAGCTCGGCCTCTCTTTCTTCGTACATGCGCACTCGAGGTGAGTCATGAATGACGTCGCAGGGCAAAACTGCCTCTGCACCCTATACCATAAAAAATGGTGTGAATCCGGTAGTACAGTTGGGCGTTGTCCGCAGCCCCCAGAGTACGGAGTCGAGCTCCTCTACCCAGTGCGTGTCAGATTTCGTAAGGGACCGCACTAGTCTAGGTTTGATGCCGCTCATTATTAGACCATTTGCTCGTTCCACTTGACCGTTGGTTTGAGGATGATAGACTGAAGCATAATCGCTTAATGCCCATATTTTTGCACCTTGATTTAACCTCGTCGGCCGTGAAGTTCGTGCCGTTATCGGTAATGATGCTATGGGGGATACCATAATGGTGTACTACCCCGGATATAAAGTCTATCACTGGTCCGGACTCTGCCGTTTTAACTGGCTTGGCCTCTATCCATTTGGTGAATTTGTCCACCATGACCAATAGGTACCTTTGCTTGTGGGTTCCCCCTTTAAGGAGTCCAACCATGTCAAGCCCCCAGACCCCGAACGGCCAGGTAATGGGTATAGTTTTGAAGGCGGTGGGTGGCATATGGCTCTGATTAGCAAAGAGCTGACAACCGACGCATCTTTGGACTAAGTCCTGAGCATCTGCCCGGGCCGTCAGCCAATAAAATCCTGTACGGAAGGCCTTGCCTACAAGGGCCCGAGCTGCGGCGTAGTGTCCACCTAGTCCGGCATGAATTTCAGCCAGAAGGTTTCGCCCTTCCTCTTCGGAGATACACCTTTGAAGGACTCCGGTTGTGCTTTTCTTATACAATTCTCCCTTGTGTACCTTGTAGGCTTTAGATCGCCGAACTATGCAGCGGGCCTCATTTTAGTCCTCGGGAAGCTCCTGCCTAATCAGGTAGGCTAGGAATGGTTCTATCCACGAGGCAATTACTGCCATTATTTCGTGGGCTGAAGGCGTTATTTCATCGGCTGGGTTGCCGATTATGTCAGATTGTTCTGTGTTGGGCGGTGCGGCTGCTTCCAGGTTGTTATTTCCAGACTCCTCTTCCCATAGTACGGATGGCTTAAAGAGCCGTTCCAGGAAGATGTTTCGAGGGACAGCGTCGCGCTTCACACCGATGCTTGCCAATACGTTGGCTGCTTGGTTATTATCCCGGGCTACGTGATGGAATTGAAGTCCTTCGAACCGGGCTGACATTTTTAGGACAGCGTTACGATAGGCTGCCATCTTCGGATCTTTGGCGTCAAAGTCTCCATTTACTTGGGATATTGCGAGGTTTGAGTCCCCGCGCACCTCTAGGCGTTGAATACCCATGGAGATTGCCATCCGGATGTCGTGTAGGAGGGCCTCATATTCGGCTGCATTGTTGGAGTCCGTGTACATTATCTGAAGTACGTATTGGACTGTATCCCCGGTTGGGGACGTCAGTACGACGCCAGCCCCCAAGCCGGCCAACATTTTGGAGCCGTCAAAATGCATAGTGCAATTGGAGTATGCGCCGTACTCTTTAGGGAGTTCGGCTTCAGTCCATTCGGCGACAAAGTCAGCCAAGACTTGTGACTTTATGGCTCGCCGAGGTTTGTAAGTTATATCGAATGGTAAGAGCTCAATGGCCCATTTTGCAATCCTGCCCGTTGCGTCGCGGTTGTTTATGATGTCGTTGAGGGGCACTTCGGAGGCCACAGTTATCGAACACTCTTGAAAGTAGTGTCGGAGCTTCCGGGATGCCATGAACACTGCGTACGCTATCTTTTGATAGTGCGGGTAACGGGACTTGCAGGGAGTTAAGACAGTGGATACGTAGTACACTGGTTTTTGGAGAGAGAATTTATGCCCTTTTGTTTCTCGTTCGACGACGAGCACCGCGCTTACAACTTGATGTGTTGCTGCGATGTATAACAACATTGGTTCGCCCAGGTTGGGCACGGCCAGGACCGGATTTGTTGCCAATATGGCTTTTATTTCTTCGAGTCCGGCGGTGGCAGCATCCGTCCACTCGAAGTGTTCGGTGCGCCTGAGGAGGCGATAAAGGGGCAATGCCTTTTCTCCCAGACGGGAGATAAAGCGGCTTAAAGCCGCCACGCATCCAGTCAATTTTTGTATTTGTTTGAGGTCTTTTGGAATGTCCAGCTGTGACAGAGCTCGGATCTTGGCTTGGTTTGCTTCAATTCCTCTACCGGATACAATGAAGCCCAGGAGCTTTCCTGCTGGTACTCCGAAAACGCATTTTTCCGGATTCAGCTTAATGTCATATGCTCGGAGGTTGTCGAATGTGAGCCTCAAATCGTCTTCTAGAGTTTCGACGTGTCTGGTTTGACGACTACATCGTCTACGTATGCCTCTACTGTTTTGCCGATCTGGGTAGCCAGACATGTCTGAATCATGCGCTGATATGTTGCGCCGGCGTTTTTGAGTCCGAAGGGCATCGTGTTGAAGCAGAATGGTCCATATGGAGTAATGAATGCCGTTGGGCTTGGTCTGTCTCTGCCATCTTAATTTGATGGTAACCGGAGTATGCGTCAAGGAAGCACAATGAATCGTGCCCTGCAGTAGCATCGATTATTTGGTCGATGCAGGGAAGGGGGAAGGGGTCCTTTGGGCAGGCCTTGTTGAGGTCTTTAAAATCGACACATAGGCGCCAGGATTTATCCTTCTTTGGTACCATTACCAGGTTTGCTAGCCAGTCCGGATGTTTAATGTCTCTGATGAATCCGGCTTCTAGTAGTTTGGCTAGCTCTTCTCCCATTGCCTGTCTTTTGGGTTCGGAAAATCGCCGAAGAGCCTGTTTGACTGGCTTGAATCCTTTTAGGATGTTTAGGCTGTGTTCCGCCAATCTGCGTGGGATTCCTGGCATATCTGAAGGGTGCCAGGCAAAGATGTCCCAATTTTCCCGAAGGAATTCTCGCAGTGCGGCATCTACATCAGAGTTCAATTGTGCCCCGATGGAGGCCGTCTTTGTTGGGTCCGTCGGATGGACTTGGAATTTGACTATTTCATCCGCTGGTTTAAAAGAGGTGGACTTGGGTCTCTTATCGAGTATCACATCGTCCCTATTCACCGTAGAGCGTAGCGCAGTAAGTTCCTTCACCGCTAGGGCTTCGGATAGTGCCTCTAGGGGTAATGCGGCTGTCTTATTTTCGGCGCGGAGTGCTATATCCGCATCACTAGCGAGAGTGATTATTCCGCCGGGCCCAGGCATCTTAAGCTTCATGTACCCGTAATGGGGTATGGCTTGAAAAATTGTGAATGCCTCTCGTCCTAATATAGTGTGATATCCGCTGCTGAACGGGGCTACTTGGAACGTGACCTCTTCGGACCTGTAATTGTCCGGCGAGCCAAACACCACATCAAGTGTGATTTTTCCTATGCAGCGCGCTTCCTGACTAGGGATTATCCCCCTAAAGGTTGTGCTGCTTCGCTCAATGCGGCTCCAGTCTATTTCCATTTTTTGAAGGGTTTCCTCGTAGATGAGGTTTAGTCCGCTGCCGCCATCCATGAGTACCTTGGTAAGACGAAAGCCATCAACTGTTGGACTGAGGACCAATGCGGCTGGTGCTCGGGCTGTTCTGAACTTAGGTTCGTCGCTGGCGTTGAAGGTGATGGCCATGTCGCTCCATGGATTTGTTGTTGCTACTTGGTAGACTTTGGCGAGGCTGCGGATTGTTCGTTTCCGCATATTATTCGATGCGAAAGTCTCGAAGACTTTTGACACCGTACTGGAGTGGCTCTCTGGGTCTAGAAGCTCTTTGCCGCATTATCCAACATGCTCGAAGGCTATGTGTTGGAGTGGCGCCTTCTGTTTTGTGAATTTTACAGGGTCTGTTGAGCCAACCTTCCAGTACGGTTCCTTGCCCTTTATGGGGCTTTTGCTTTTTGGTTTTTGCACCTGTCACCTGAGTGTGATGCATTCTTTTACTTCGGACTCGGGTTGTATTCGGGGCCGGATTGTCCCAAAACTTGGTTTCGGTTTTCCGGAAACTCTCTGTCGCACAGTACTTTTGTACTATGGACGCCAAATCGGCGAAGCAGGTAATTTCGCGACGACTGCCGGCATTCAAAATTCCCTTGTCCGTGCAATTATTGCAGAAAATTGAAATTGCGTTTTCCTCACGGCAGTCCTTTATCCTGTCCATAACCAGGAGGAATCTGGCCCAGTAATGATGTACTATTTCAGCGGGCTCCTGCCGGATTTGAGATAGATCGCATATGTCTGGCCGGGTGGGTGGAATTAACTCCGGAACCCTACCCATCTCAAGGCTTAAAGTCCGAGAAGTTTCCGAATTTGGAAACTTGGATCGTTGAACGTCGTCCAACGAGTCCGGTCTGATGCCTGACTTTAGGTTCAGTGCTTGATCGAAGTCCGTCCCCCCGCGAGAATCCGGCATGGAGGGTTCGAAAGCCCGGACATGACTAGTTTTCAATATAGGAGAAGAGTCGCCGCGTTGTTCCTCTACCACTGCAACGTGGTGGGTAACCTGGGGAGAGTCAATCTCTCTCAGATCGGTTTTAAGCCCAATCTGACTGTAGTCTGTAGCGACTCCCAGGGCGGCGATGCGATCCAAGAGTTAGTTCACGGACAAGAGCTCTGTTGGATTCAACTGCTCGGCGAATTCCGAGTTGACTTGAAGATTGCTTTTGATGACCCGAGAGGTCATCGTCGAAGCGGTGGCCGAACAGGCGGTCATGAGAAAACCACCCAGCCGGATAGTTTGGCCGGCGGCCAAGGCTCCTTTGGCGAATATGCCGTCTTTGAAGACGGGAAGAGGCATCCTTCCTATTGGTGACGGTACAGAGGAACTCTCAATGAAAGCACCAATGTCGGTGTCAAAACCGGCGGATCTCGGGTAGGGGGTCCCGAACTGTGCGTCTAGGCGGATGGTAACAGGAGACGAGGGACACGATGTTTTACCCAGGTTCGGGCCCTCTTGATGGAGGTAAAACCCTACGTCCTGCTTGATTAATATTGATGATGTGTGTTACAAGAGTGGATCTACCACGAGATCAAGGAGGCTAAACCCTAGAAGCTAGCTTATGGTATGATTGTTGTAATGGTTGTTCGTCCTACGGACTAAAGCCCTCCGGTTTATATAGGCACCGGAGAGGGCTAGGGTTACACAGAGTCGGTTACAATGGTAGGAGATCTACATATCTGTATCGCCAAGCTTGCCTTCGACGCCAAGGAAAGTCCCATCCGGACACGGGACGAAGTCTTCAATCTTGTATCTTCATAGTCTTGGAGTCCGGCTGACGATGATAGTCCGGTCATCCGGACACCCCCTAATCCAGGACTCCCTCAACTGGTTTTGCTTTAGAGGACACAACGGCACTGCGGGAATTAACTCACTCGGTGCGGGAATCCAAGGCTGCAGTAGGATGAGTTTTAACCTGATCTGCCGACACTACAGGGATCCTCTTCCTTTTTATATGCCATGCTTCAGCTCCGTAAGCAAGCATACTCTCTGTGACCTCGTTCCTCTCCTTTGCTCTCTAAGTCTCTAAGTACAGAGAGAGAGAAAAGCTCAGTAAGCACTTTCACTCGTGATTTAGGGCGATTTAGAGTTGGATTTTGAAGATGATGAAGTTGAAGAAAAGATAGATTAAGGTAAGATCTATCCATTTTTGTTGGTTTCATTCGCATGCATGATGTTTTTATTCTATTTGATTAGTTCCTACGTGTGTATTCTATGTTGCTTTAGGCATTATTTCAGCACTTGGAGGAGTCATTTGGAGTTTCTGGAGTAGGACTTGCCGTGCAAAGTGAAGTACGAAGGGGAAGAACAAGGTATGAGCTTTGAAATATAAGTATTTTTTTGTGCATGCACGGTGGTAATTAGTTAGTCTTTTAGCTCGTCATTAGCTATGTGATGTAAGTGCTTAGAGGTTAGAAAAATTTGCAGACGACGGATACAACATTTATACTAATTTTTTAGAAGAGTAGTTTGAAGATGTTGTATCAATGTTAGCTGCATCCATTAGTATTGACATGTGAGAGAAGATCTTAATACGGTAATTCACAAAAAAAAAATAGCACTGCAATTGTTCATTGCATGTGGTATGTTATTTCATGTGGTATGTTTATTACTAACTCTATAGTTAGGAAACCGTAGGTCTACATACAAGCAAGTACTATTTTTATACTTTTGATAGCAGAAAGAAAAATTCTTGTGTAATATTGATGTTCATGTGATAATAGGTTGACTCCGTTCATATAATACTGATGATGGATATTTATTCGAACTATTTTGACGCTTAATTGCAGTCGCAAGCACATCCATATTGGAGCTGAGGTATAAATGACTCCGTATTATTGTTAATATTTTTTATATTGATGTAATGTTGTGAATAATATGCATGCCGCTGCGAATATTAATATTTTTAAATAAATGATTATAATTGTATGATATGAAAAAATTCTATAAATCTGGAAGATATTAAATGTATTACGCATATGATATTAAAATGTTATTATCGTACTATTAAATGTTTTCCAAAGGCTCTGTTTTTGCATGTTAATATTTTTTGTATTGATGTACTGTTGTGAATAATGTGCATGCCGCTGCAAATATTATTATTTGTAAATAAATGATTGTTATCGTATGATATGAAAAAATTATATAAAGCCGGAAGAAATTAAATGTTTTAATCATACGATATTAAAATGTTATTATCGTACTATTATGTTTAGTAGTTGTTTGGATAGCAAGTAATTACCATCGGTTTTGTTATAACTTGTAAGAAAATTAGATTTTACTAATAGTGGTTTTTCCAAAAGCTCAGTTTTTGCATGTTACGAGAATCAGCTTAGGATATTTTTGGGGTAGTTAGAGAAAAGCAAACAGAGTTTTAGTTTGTGACGCTCGTAGACGAGTTTGAGAAAAAATAGATCTGTAAATACCGACAACCCCGAAAAGTCTAAGCAAATGATTGTAAAAATAAACCAAATATTTGTAACGAAAATACGATTATTATTTTAGTCGTATGATATGTAAATGTTGTCATCGTACTACTACTAAATGTTCAATTACTAATTGTTTGAAATGTTAACATGTATGTTGGTTAGGTACTATGGAAAATTTAGTAGTGTACTATGGGAACGTCTTACGCGACGGTCCTTTCAGGGTGGATGTGTCCTTGTGCGAGTCGACTACAGTTGTAGTTAGAGACATGGTCAACGTGGGTTACGCAGTTGTCAGAAGGTGCATCCGAGCGGTGTTTGGCCCAGGGATGCATGGAAAAAAATGACAATGGAGGCCTTCATCGCTGACGGAGCAAATGATGGGACAGCTGCCCGTTGGGGTTTGCGGCCTGTCTGAGGTGATCAGTCGTGGGGGTCGTACATGAGGTTTGCAAGCAATCCTAATAACCCAGTGTTTGGTCAGCCGATGGTGTATGTGGAGTTCATTTCAGTCACTGATGTTGCCGGGTGCAGTAGCAGGGACGGTGCGGTCGAGTTGGCCATCACATCAGCCCCTAGCATCGGCCCATCGGAACCGACGGGCGACCAGCCTGTGTATGACACATGCTATCTGCGATCGTTGACATTGAGTGAACACGTGGAGGGATTGCCGGAGGCGCTCGATGATGATGATCACTCTTCTGCGTCTTCCGAGTCAAGCGAAGAAGAAGATTCCTCCCCAGAGGGCGGTCGCGGCATCACTGCAACCTGGGTTTTTACAGGATATGAGCATCACAAATGAATTTCACTCTGTTTCTGCCCTAGAAGCGGGGAGCCTGGAGGTTGGGCGGGTTTTCCCAGACAAGAAGTCTGCTTACCAAGCAATTAATAGGTATGCAATCGCCCTCCACCACCAGCAAAAAGTGAAGCAGTCTGATAAAAAAGAGTTGAAGGTCATATGCATCCACACCGTGAAAGGTTGACGCAGAAGAGTTCTCGCTAGACTGAAGCCTGGGGTATGTCAGTCATGGCATATCACAAAAATAGTGCAGCATAGCTGTGAGCAAACTGGGACTCTTTCAAATCACTGCAATGTGACGGCAAGATATGTGGCACAGGTGATGGAAACGATTTTGCAGGGAAGTCTCAACATTAGTGTTAGGGCTTTGCAAAAAGATGCAGAAGATCAGATTGGCTTCCCTGTCAGTTGCAACAAAGCTAGGCGTGCGAAGGAAAATATATTCAAGAACTTGTATGGAGCCTATGAGGACGCCTATTCTTATGCCCCCAGAATGCTTCATCAGATAGCAAGTGCTAATTGGGGGACTCAAGTTTGGCGGAGAGAACGTCAGAACCCAAAGAACCCGGGTGAGCTAATCCTGGACCGCTTATTCTGAGCATTCTCCCAGACTATACAAGCCTTCAAGCACTGTCGCCCGGTATTATCAGTTGATGGTACCTTTCTCACTGGAAAGTACAAGGGCACACTATTGGTGGCGATTGCAATAGATGCAAATAATCAGCTTCTTCCTATTGCATACGCACTGGTCGAGAGCGAGAACAAAGATAGCTGGTTGTGGTTCCTGAGCTGCGTGAAGATGGGTGTCGTGAAAGAGCGTTTAGGTGTTTGCATCATCTCTGATCACAACACAGGATTATTAAGTGCTTTCGACATAACTAAGGAGTCGTCGGAAGAGTGGGGGTGGTCGGATCTAGAGGGAAGGTGGTGCATGCGTCATTTGGCAGCAAACTTCTACTCCAAATTCAAGAATAAGGATTGGTTCAAGTTATTCAAGAGGATGTGCATGCAGAAAACTCAAGCCAAAATTAATGCCATCTGGGCAGGTATCAATGGTGAGATCGAGCGCGCGGCCTTACCGCAGAGAGAAGACCGGAGGGGTCGAAGGACGGCCATAAATTTGGGCCAGTGGATCGGAGAGAATTGCCCTGATTTGTACAAGTGGGCGCAGGCTCACGACACCGGGGCTCGGTATGGAATAATGACCAGCAACTTGTCAGAGGTGTACAATGGTGTTCTTAAAGGGGTGAGAGCCTTGCCTATCACAGCCCTAATTGAAGAAACTTGGAACCGGACTCTGTCATACTTTGCAGACAGGGTTACCGTGGCTAAAGCACAAGTTGAATTGAACAAGCCATGGTCCGAGAAGATGCAAAGACATCTGGACGAGAAAGCAAAGAAGTCCCAAAGCCATGGCTGCAGGAAAGTGGACGCACTTAGGAATAAGTGGGAGGTCAATGTGCGAGCCAAGTACGTTAAGGGTCACCACAGAGGATCAAAAAAGCAAGCTGTCACCCTCAGCCCAACATCCTGTGAGTGCGCGTGTAACAAGCCCAAGCTTACAAGATTCCACCACCTTTTCCAAGATGTACCGACGAGGAAATTCGTAAGTAAGATGTGACCTCCCTAAATAGTTAGTGTCCTTTTTAATTTACTAAACTCACACTTTGTTACATAATTTGCAGGCTAACAAATATGGGCCACGGTTGGAGTCTTTACGATTGGAGGGAACGCAACATTCAATGGGTACAGAAGTGGGAAAATGACGCGCTAGCAGATATAGTGTATCAACTTAGTTACATTTTATTTACATTATTTATTACGATGACCATACGATGCGTGAAGATGCTTTGCTTTCATCACAATGGTTGATGTTATCATATAATTTTGCAGACCGTACGATGGAAGTACAGCTCAAGCGTACAAGCAGTGATACTGCATCAACACGCGTACAAGCCTGGCCGGTCAACCAGCTACGGTATCAACAAATCTCATGCACGAGGAGCAGATGCAGAGACCTATTGAGCTGCATGTAGCTTACTATCATGACCGGATGGTAATCACTAGTAATTTTTTCAGGTCCATCATTTCATAATCATTTCAACCAAATAACAACCAAATATTTTTCCAGCTTCAAACTGCCCACGATATAGGGCAGATGGCGATTGAAAGCATGCCGCCCAGGGGACAAGCTGTCAAGTCATTCAATAAACGTTTTAAAGAATACATGCTAACAAAGTTGAGATGCGGTAGAGGCGACGACGTTGTCACTGGAGCGTACAACATGCCAGTACCGAGGTCAGCCAGACCGAGTGCGGCGCCGTCGTCTAGACCGAGCGAGGCGCGTACAAGCCATGGGCAGTGGGGGGAGGGTCCGAGTACTACAACGACATTGCCACGACATGACTCTTCTCTGCCACTACATCGCTCTTTTTCGGTGCTGCTTTGTCAGGGGCAGACATCGCAGGACCATGGCATGGGCTTGGATTCGATGCCCGAGCTGTATATTTCCCCAAACCCATATGCATACACATGATATGGCACATACACTCAAGGTGAGGGATCTCAGCCGTATCTCTCCACGCGAGGGATCTCCATGCCCGAGGAGGCTTGTGTCCCAGATTTAAACCAGTACCAGGTAGAATGTCCAGACAGTACAGGCGAGGGATCTGATCAGGTAGTCATGTTTACATTTTAATTTATTTACAGTGATATTACATATTATCCTCTAACAGTTTTTGTTTACAATGTTTCTATGTGCAGGGCATACCTGATGTAAATTGGGACGATGAGTACACCCAACCTGGCGACAATGTTAACGCAGTAGATATGGATTTCTTCAGAGAGGACGTTATTGGCCCATCTTTTATCCCCGAGGAGTCACAACAACCATACGCCTACAATTACGCATCAGGTTCGCAACAAGGATTACAGACTCCACCACCTATGCAGGAGTCGCAGACACAGGAAGACCAACTGGAGTACGGTCGCGGTCTTCGTGTTACTCGACCACCTAATCGCTTAGAGCTTTCCGGTCCGAAGGGAAGGCCAGGTGGCCGTCGTCGACTACAATAATTCATCTATCCACGTGCGTGACCCATTGTATCTACATATATCAGTATCAGACTTTTCGATTTGAACATCTATGTGTGCTGAAATAAGAATGCACCAGTCAGGAACAACTTTTCCCACCTATATCTCCCGCCATACTATCCCGCTCCACTCTTCGGCTTATGTTTTCGCGCAACCCTTTCCCCTCAATATTTTCCCGCCAACGCTTTCCCTCCATATGTTCCCGCCACCCGTTTCCTGCCAACCCCTTCCCACCATATCTTCCTGCCACCTGTTTCCCGCCAACCCCTTCCCGCCATATGTTCCCGCCAACCCTTTCCCGCCATACTGCACTCATTCTTTCCCGCCATTTTCTTCTCTCTACCTATAAAATCCCCTTCATACGGAGGTGGATAAGCATTCGAGTGTAGTGTAGTCGAGATGTCCCATTATCCTTTCGATCGTAGTTTTCACCCTGGGATGAGCAGGACTCTTCTGAGGCTAGCTACCAATTTCAGGATGGACAATAGGATAGTTCCATGGGACGAACTCACCAGTAGTGACACCATAATGAATGAGTTGGCTCACCAATTACGTAGGTCTGGGTGGCCTGAAAGGACCTATGAGGAGGTACGTAAAGCACTTCTTAGGTTGCATGCAAGGTGGAAGAATTTAATGGAGCCGAAGAGTGAAACTTTCAGAAGGACTGCAGAAGAGCATCCATTTTTATGGACTGAGGAGACCGAGGATGAAGATGATATCTTCATGCCGCCGCTTCCGGGTTCTGCATCGTCAAAGGGCAAGAGTTCTGCATCGTCTAAAGGCAAGAGTACTGCATCCTCGAAGAGCAAGAGTTCTGCATCGTCCAAGGGTAAGAGTTCTGCATCCTCGAAGAGCAAGAGTTCTACATCGACGGAGGATAACGATGATGCCTTCATGTAGTTTTTAAGCTATATTCCAGTTCTACCGTTTCATTCAGATGTACTTGCATTATTAGTTTGTACTCTCTTATTGTAGGGCATTATGTTCTATCTTAATTTCATTTTGTAGTTGTTGCACGATGTTCGATATTAGTGGAGGGAAAGAAAATGCCACTACTTTATTCTAAAACTATATTTTTTTCCATTACGACACGGTACAACTGAAAATAAGATACATCATAGGAATAAACCTACATTTAACTCCTGAAATAAAGCTACATTAAACTGCAGAAATAAAGATACAAATGATTGCAAAATTTAAAATACTACAACAGGAATCTACTGAGTCCAGCGTGGATATTTTCCTTTTCCATCGCCAGCTTCTTCTACTGCCTTGGCCTCACGAGCCCTTTCTTTCTTTCTCTGCCTCTCCGCCTCACGAGCCTCCTTTCGCTGTCGTTCCTGCTCCTCCATGCTACGAGCCTCTTCCCTGTTTTTCTTTCCTAAATCCTGGAAAAAACGGTGTTGCTCAGTATAGTATTCTTTTAACTCTCTCTCTTTTGCTCTGCTTTCTCCTCAGCTTCCGCCTTCTCGCGTCGCTCTTCCGCAAAGAAACTATTTCACGCACGGCGACTTCTTTCACGAATCTGAGTCACTGCCCAAGCCGGCATCTCCGTGTTAATCCAACGATAGTACATGCACAGAGGCGGAGGAGACTACAAGAAGAAACAAGAATGTTATTAAAGAATCAATCAAAATACCAAGAATATCTATTCGTAATGGTTAAAGCATACCAGAGGCTTGTCGTACTTTGAAATAGCTACGTCTGGATCTTCCTCATAATTGGCGCACATGAAAAACTAATGCCCAACCAATCTGAAAAATCCGTCACCTCCTTCACCTTGCAAAGATCGCCACACCAACACCGTAGGACTGCCACCCCCGGAGGCAAACTTGCATTCTTCATTTTTTTTTCCCGGCCTAATGCTTTGATCCGAACAAGGCAAACTCATACCGACTGAAAAAATGTGTTATACACTTTGCGCACTGGCGATTTCGAGGATGGCTAGACGAGAGCCTCGGTGTCTCCTTTTATAGGCTCAGACGATAAATATTGGCGAGAAAATAAGCGAGAACAGAGGAAATTAGGTGGGAAATTTTAGGATCCCTGTAGTGTCGGCACAACAGGTTCCCGCAGCGAGTGACTGATTACCGTAGTGTCGTCGCATCCGCTCAAGCAATAGCCAGAGCGATTCTCGCAGTACCGTCGCATCCTATGAGGCAAAAGTAGCAAAAGTAGGACTGATTCCCGGGCGAAAGAACCAAAAGCAGGCATCAACGTCCATATTCCCGCGCGGAAATCACGCTCTTGGGTGTTGTCACCTCACCTGCAGCAGCAATTTTCAAAGCATGGGAATCAGCGCCATTTGCCACAGTGCTCATGTCGGCTACAGTGCAGGGGAATCAGCGCCGCGCATGCAGCAACCGGCCGCCTGCGCTAGTGGCGGTAGGGCCCGCGCCTCGGCCCGCAAGCAGCAGCAGCTGTTGGCCAGCAGTGTCGGCCAGGTGAGGCCGCCAAAGGTAGTGGCGGCGAGGCCCACTGGCCGGGCCCGCGCGCAGCAGGGCCTGTCGGCCAGCCAGCGACCGCGCCAGGGCTGGCCGCCTCGCCCGGTGGCGGCCGGGCCCACCTGGCACGCCCCGTTCCGTCGCGGCGCGGTGAGCAGCTGGGATTCCCGTTCGCCTCCGTAGCCGCCTCCTGCGGTGGCGGCAAGGCCCGCCGCCTCCTGGCGTGGCGGCAGGTGCCACGTGTCGCCTGCCGCACCTGCCGCCACTAGTGAGGGGGTCCTTTTTGACAATTTTTTCGCAGGTAGTTCTTTTTGGCAATAGCGTTCGACAGTGGGTCCTTTTGGACAAAAAATCGCTATCTCCGGCTCCTAATAATTAGACGTACGTGTGGACTGGTTCTCTGAAAATGAACCAGCTAAAATAATGCAGTAGTAGCACCCCTGGATGGAACACGAGTGATGGCTGTGTTACACGATCGTTGATATACTCCATCTGTACACCAGTCAATGCGATGGTGCCGATTGTTGTTATGCTTGTCTGAACCCCCACGCCGACGCGTCTCCGACCTGGGCTGGCTTGCAGGCGCACAAATCACATCCTGGCGTGGTGTTTTTTATTATGGGCATTGACGCTGAGAAGTACACGTGTAGCGTTTTCCACAACAGGAAAGGCAAAGACAATGAGCGGATCAACAAGCAAGCTAGAACACGTAGCAGCTGTACACTTGTGGTTGGCCAGGAGCAAGGCGACCCTTCAACGGCTGCACCTACGGACCTACCCGACCTGTGCGGTGCTCGCGGACGCACGCCGGGGAGCAACGCCACCGAGGGACGGAAGGAGGAGCTGGGAACAGATGGCAACCAGGGGATGAGTCTGGACTGTGATCAACCACGCTCCATGCCGAGTCTGCTCGTTGATCACTTGAAGTTGAGGCACTTGAGTGGCTGGTTAGCCAACTGCCATATCCAACGTCCCAACTTGCAACAAGCAGCTTATGCCAATGGAAGGAATCACCTGGGCGCTCAGATTTGGACGAGTATCGGTGGAGTCGGCCAAAAGGCCACATCTCTACCGCGTCCCCATCGCATCAAGACGATCTCCCCAATCACACTGATGCCAACACAATAATCTCCATCCTAGAAGTATTTGTTTTTTGTTTGACAGCATCTCAAAAGAAGTTCGGTACTGAATGCAAAAAAAGAAGTTCATTTGAGTTGGTCAGCTTCTTCTCGTCTAAACCACCGTCCGCCGACCTGAAGGTTACTAAATGTCTACGACGATATACGCAAGCTGCGTCGAGATCAAAGTCCGGCCCCCTTTCCTCTGTATCTGCGCTATTTCCGTAAGGACGTTCACTCCCTTTCCTACAGAAAGATTAGTTTGGACGTGAATCCAAATTAAGAAGATTAATTTGGACGTTCACCGTGTTGTCTCAAACACAAAGCAAATCACGTAGTACATCTTTTCTTGCGACTGCGCAGACTTGGCATCAGTGTGCTTAGAGTTTACGTCCGTAATTTATGTGAAGGTTCGATGCATGGGACTCGAAATGAATTAGCTGAAGGTCTCTACACGCAGGAAATATATAGTTGCTGGATGTTGCATCCACCGAAGCGTCACGTAAAGTGACAGTAAGCTTGGCCGCTTCATCTAACTCAAACTTGTCCCATCCCATGTTTAGCTCATACGGCCCATACATATCGAGTACGTGCGTGCGATCGTGTCCGTCGTTGTCATATATCTGCCGAAGATCTTCTCTACTCTATCTCGCAGATCCTACCGGTACCGGGCGCACTGTTCGTCGCTTGTCAACCGCACCGATCCATGCATATTCTCGCCCGCGCACCGGCGTCCAACAAGGTCAAAGTCCCGCCAGCCGCTTTTCGTCTTTTCGCTTGAGCGCAACAGGCGCCGGACAGGAGATTAGCATTAACAAATGGAGTGAATAGCGTTACTCCTACTTGACGAAGCGATGCAAGGCGCAGAAGTTGTTGGCGCCGATTTATTTATGTAATCATTGGTTGACAATGGGTTTGGTTCAGAAGTCGTAGGACTTTTTCTAGTTTCAGGGACTAATTAAAAAAAACTCTTCGGTAAAGTCTTTTTTTAGTCCATGTAGAAAAAGTCCCCCCGTTTGGTTTCTAGGGACTTTTTCTAGTCTCTAGGACTAAGATCCATGCATATTCTCGCCCGCGCACCGGCGTCCAACAAGGTCAAAGTCCCGCTAGCCGCTTTTCGTCTTTTCGCTTGAGCGCAACAGGCGCCGGACGGGAGATTAGCATTAACAAATGGAGTGAATAGCGTTACTCCTACTTGACGAAGCGATGCAAGGCGCAGAAGTTGTTGGCGCCGATTTATTTATGTAATCATTGGTTGACGATGGGTTTGGTTCAGAAGTCGTAGGACTTTTTCTAGTTTCAGGGACTAATTAAAAAAAACTCTTCAGTAAAGTCTTTTTTTAGTCCATGTAGAAAAAGTCCCCCCGTTTGGTTTCTAGGGACTTTTTCTAGTCTCTGGGACTAAGATCCATGCATATTCTCGCCCGCGCACCGGCGTCCAACAAGGTCAAAGTCCCGCTAGCCGCTTTTCGTCTTTTCGCTTGAGCGCAACAGGCGCCGGACCGGAGATTAGCATTAACAAATGGAGTGAATAGCGTTACTCCTACTTGACGAAGCGATGCAAGGCGCAGAAGTTGTTGGCGCCGATTTATTTATGTAATCATTGGTTGACGATGGGTTTGGTTCAAAAGTCGTAGGACTTTTTCTAGTTTCAGGGACTAATTAAAAAAAACTCTTCGGTAAAGTCTTTTTTTAGTCCATGTAGAAAAAGTCCCCCCGTTTGGTTTCTAGGGACTTTTTCTAGTCTCTGGGACTAAGATCCATGCATATTCTCGCCCGCGCACCGGCGTCCAACAAGGTCAAAGTCCCGCTAGCCGCTTTTCGTCTTTTCGCTTGAGCGCAACAGGCGCCGGACAGGAGATTAGCATTAACAAATGGAGTGAATAGCGTTACTCCTACTTGACGAAGCGATGCAAGGCGCAGAAGTTGTTGGCGCCGATTTATTTATGTAATCATTGGTTGACGATGGGTTTGGTTCAGAAGTCGTAGGACTTTTTCTAGTTTCAGGGACTAATTAAAAAAAACTCTTCGGTAAAGTCTTTTTTTAGTCCATGTAGAAAAAGTCCCCCCGTTTGGTTTCTAGGGACTTTTTCTAGTCTCTGGGACTAAGATCCATGCATATTCTCGCCCGCGCACCGGCGTCCAACAAGGTCAAAGTCCCGCCAGCCGCTTTTCGTCTTTTCGCTTGAGCGCAACAGGCGCCGCACAGGAGATTAGCATTAACAAATGGAGTGAATAGCGTTACTCCTACTTGACGAAGCGATGCAAGGCGCAGAAGTTGTTGGCGCCGATTTATTTATGTAATCATTGGTTGACGATGGGTTTGGTTCAGAAGTCGTAGGACTTTTTCTAGTTTCAGGGACTAATTAAAAAAAACTCTTCGGTAAAGTCTTTTTTTAGTCCATGTAGAAAAAGTCCCCCCGTTTGGTTTCTAGGGACTTTTTCTAGTCTCTGGGACTAAGATCCATGCATATTCTCGCCCGCGCACCGGCGTCCAACAAGGTCAAAGTCCCGCCAGCCGCTTTTCGTCTTTTCGCTTGAGCGCAACAGGCGCCGGACAGGAGATTAGCATTAACAAATGGAGTGAATAGCGTTACTCCTACTTGACGAAGCGATGCAAGGCGCAGAAGTTGTTGGCGCCGATTTATTTATGTAATCATTGATTGACGATGGGTTTGGTTCAGAAGTCGTAGGACTTTTTCTAGTTTCAGGGACTAATTAAAAAAAACTCTTCGGTAAAGTCTTTTTTTAGTCCATGTAGAAAAAGTCCCCCCGTTTGGTTTCTAGGGACTTTTGCTAGTCTCTGGGACTAAGATCCATGCATATTCTCGCCCGCGCACCGGCGTCCAACAAGGTCAAAGTCCCGCCAGCCGCTTTTCGTCTTTTCGCTTGAGCGCAACAGGCGCCGCACAGGAGATTAGCATTAACAAATGGAGTGAATAGCGTTACTCCTACTTGACGAAGCGATGCAAGGCGCAGAAGTTGTTGGCGCCGATTTATTTATGTAATCATTGGTTGACGATGGGTTTGGTTCAGAAGTCGTAGGACTTTTTCTAGTTTCAGGGACTAATTAAAAAAAACTCTTCGGTAAAGTCTTTTTTTAGTCCATGTAGAAAAAGTCCCCCCGTTTGGTTTCTAGGGACTTTTTCTAGTCTCTGGGACTAAGATCCATGCATATTCTCGCCCGCGCACCGGCGTCCAACAAGGTCAAAGTCCCGCCAGCCGCTTTTCGTCTTTTCGCTTGAGCGCAACAGGCGCCGGACAGGAGATTAGCATTAACAAATGGAGTGAATAGCGTTACTCCTACTTGACGAAGCGATGCAAGGCGCAGAAGTTGTTGGCGCCGATTTATTTATGTAATCATTGGTTGACGATGGGTTTGGTTCAGAAGTCGTAGGACTTTTTCTAGTTTCAGGGACTAATTAAAAAAAACTCTTCGGTAAAGTCTTTTTTTAGTCCATGTAGAAAAAGTCCCCCCGTTTGGTTTCTAGGGACTTTTTCTAGTCTCTGGGACTAAGATCCATGCATATTCTCGCCCGCGCACCGGCGTCCAACAAGGTCAAAGTCCCGCCAGCCGCTTTTCGTCTTTTCGCTTGAGCGCAATAGGCGCCGGACAGGAGATTAGCATTAACAAATGGAGTGAATAGCGTTACTCCTACTTGACGAAGCGATGCAAGGCGCAGAAGTTGTTGGCGCCGATTTATTTATGTAATCATTGGTTGACGATGGGTTTGGTTCAGAAGTCGTAGGACTTTTTCTAGTTTCAGGGACTAATTAAAAAAACTCTTCGGTAAAGTCTTTTTTTAGTCCATGTAGAAAAAGTCCCCCCGTTTGATTTTTAGGGACTTTTTCTAGTCTCTGGGACTAAAAAGTCCCTGAACCAAACACCTCCTGAGTTAAAGTACGGCCAAGGCTGCTGACTTCTGCGGGCTGTCCGACCGAAAATGCTGTGGAGACGATGGATCTATCGCACGACAGTTGGACGATGCCACATCCAGCCGTTGACTGGACTTCGATGATATGCATGGACGACCTGATGTGTGCACAAATCGTTCACGCGTCGTCGTTTGCGTAGCAGCGCTCCTGTCTGACTTGACGTGCACTTTTGCCAGTCGTTCGGTTCTCACAGAAAAGCGTTCGGTTCATGTGCACAAAGACGTCCGAATAACGCTGCTGCTCCTTTTCTTCGCGTCGTCAGCTAGTCAGATCGGACCTGACGCGCCTACGTTTCTGCAAACGACTTGCAGTCTGGCACCACAGAAGAGCCGGTGATGAAATAATTTCGAGTTTCAATTGTACCATCATAACCGGTCTGTGGTGTGGGCTTGTTTCTTCCTTGGGTGGAGAAAAAATGGACGGCCAAGCCAATGCATGAAGGGTTACTTTTTTTTTAGAAGGGTTACTTGGCTGGACGGTGAAGTGGAGTGGAGTGGAATCAAACAAACCTAGCAGCGGCACGCATGACGGGGAATGCGTCGCTGCGGCGATGAGTATGATCGATGGAGTGAGCGGCGATGCGGTTCACGCAGGCCATGGACGCAACGTATCCATCCATCCTTTCGGTCTCACGGCGGCCCGCGCCGCAAAAGCGCCCGCCCCGCTTTCGGTCGCCGCATCGGCATGGGCCAGCACCACCCGCTCCGTCCATGCTTTCCTGCAACGCCACTTGTCGTTGGCCTTTAGGGCATGTACAATGCATAGCCTCAAGGTGATGCCTCGCATGCCATGTAGGATCGGATATGATGTAAAGTAGGTTTGGATAAAAAAGCAGGAGTGGTCCGGTGACAAAAGCTGAAAAGGTTGGAGTGAAAAGTAAAGATGCATGTGTACTAGAGTCTTTATTTTTTATTTCTTAATGAGGCCCACTAGTGATAGCTTGCATTGGAGAGGAAAAATGAATGTAGGTGCTTCAAATTACTTTTTGTCATGAGGCATATGTATCCGTATGCTACCATTGCACATGCCCTTACATGGCCGAGCGGACACCGTGTGCATGTGTTTTTTTTTAAAAAATGGAGGCAAAAGATTTGCCTCATTCATTAAATAAGAGAGAAGAGTTTTAGAATGTTACAAAAAACCCACATGCCCGGCATGGCAACTACTCGCGCACAAGAATACACCCCAGTTTTTTAGCGCCCGTGAAAACCCAAAGCTTGACGTCGTTGATGATAGCATGGAGAAGGACCGGAGACGGCGCGCTCTTGCGTCGGAAGACCCGACCTTTACGCTCGTTCCAGATTATCCAAGAGACAAGCATGGTAAGCGAGGCTAAGGCTCGTCGGTTTGAGTTTTGCAAGCAGGTTGGCTTTTCCCACCATTTCAAAACCGATCCATCCAAATGCCAAGAGAAGGTGTCCATGTGCGCTAGACCAAATTCAAGGATGTCCGCGTGCATGTGTTTTACGCTGGCTGAGCGGGACAGCAGCCGGCAGGCGCGCATCGGCGTGGAGGAGCGTGTGTGGTACTAGCCGGCGTCCAGGGAATCTTGTGTGCGGACGCCGCCGCAGCCAGTGAACGTGCATGCATATGCGCCAGGGATCGAATATTCCCTGCCATCCTATTTCTGTTCCTGTGTGTGTGGAAGTGGAACGCCGCATGTGATGCCGAGGACAGCCGCGCGCGAGATATTTCACCTGGAATTTTCTGTCAGGTCCCGGTGAACAACACTTTCATTGACGAGAAATGAGCAACAAAGTTGCTGCTCAGACGCGTTGCATGTATTCTTTCTTCATTCATGGCTGCCGTTTTGGTCCGTCGGGGACACGTCAAATTTGAAAGAAAAAAAACGGCTTCTAGATACTGGGGCAGACGCACACAAAACAGTGCGGTGGCGTGGCACCATATGGTTACGGTATTTTCTTTTAGAAAAGAAGGATGACCCTCAGCCTCTGCATCTGGGAGATGCATGCGACCACTTTATTGATTATTCTCAAGGACCTTACAAAGTATTATAAGAATATGTCCGAATCCGCCATCTTGGCAACATATGCCACTACTCATATCCAAATGATGAAAGCTTGCTAGCTAGGCCACTACCCAGACCACTCATCTAAGCCAAACATCAAAATGATGAAGGGGTGCTAGCTGGGCCACTACCCAGACCACTCACCTAACCCTAACATCAAAAGCCGGAAGCCCCAGCCAAGCCACATACCAGGTCTGGGGTACAAACCGGTTCGACGCACTCGTGTGTCGTCGCCGCCATCTTCCACAGGTCCGTCTTCAGAGCAAATATTGAGGCTTCTACCTTGTCTGGCCACTCAGCCATCGACGTCACCACGACACCAGACAGCTTCGTCCTCCTGCGCGAGTCCATCGCCACACATCGGACGCCGAATCTCCACTGCGCCACGCCGCCGAGATACGCTGCCATCAATAAGTAGGATGAAGCACCGCTCCGCTGAGTCCGGGAGGGCTGCTGAAGACCAAGCACCGTGGAAGAAGGACTCCGAGGCTGAGCACATAGGCGGCAGAGCGCCAACGCACCGCCACCAGACGAACTCTGACCACGCCACCAACCGCCGCCAAACAACAAAAGCATCACATCCACCCCAAGCTCACCACGAACGACACCCCCATAAGGGTGACGACGCCTGGAGCGCCGCTGTCGCTCGATCCGTCAAGGATTTGGGCTTTCGCCCGGCATACGAGCTGGCTGGAAGGAAGAGGGGAAGGAGGCGACCTGGAGGGCGCCTACAAGAAGGGTACGACGCCCTCGGGCATCGCCGCCGTCGTGCCAGCACTACTTGAAGGAAATATGCCCTAGAGGCAATAATAAAGTTATTATTTATTTCCTTATATCATGATAAATGTTTATTATTCATGCTAGAATTGTATTAACCGGAAACATAATACATGTGTGAATACATAGACAAACATAGTGTCACTAGTATGCCTCTACTTGACTAGCTCGTTTATCAAAGATGGTTATGTTTCCTAGCCATGGACAAAAGAGTTGTCATTGGATTAACGGGATCACATCATTAGGAGAATGATGTGATTGACTTGACCCATTCAGTTAGCTTAGCACTTGATCGTTTAGTATGTTGCTGTTGCTTTCTTCATGACTTATACATGTTCCTATAACTATGAGATTATGCAACTCCCGTTTACCGGAAGAACACTTTGTGTGCTACCAAATGTCACAACGTAACTGGGTGATTATAAAGGAGATTTACAGGTGTCTCCGAAGGTACATGTTGGGTTGGCGTATTTCGAGATTAGGATTTGTCACTCCGATTGTCGGAGAGGTATCTCTGGGCCCTCTCGGTAATGCACATCACTATAAGCCTTGCAAGTAATGTAGCTAATGAGTTAGTTACGGAATGATGCATTACGTAACGAGTAAAGAGACTTGCCAGTAACGAGATTGAACTAGGTATTGAGATACCGACGATCGAATCTCGGGCAAGTAACATACCGATGACAAAGGGAACAACGTATGTTGTTATGCGATCTGACCGATAAAGATCTTCGTAGAATATGTGGGAGCCAATATGAGCATCCAGGTTCCGCTATTGGTTATTGACCGGAGACGTGTCTCGGTCATGTCTACATTGTTCTCGAACCTGTAGGGTCCACATGCTTAACGTTACGATGACAGTTTCGTTATGAGTTTATATGTTTTGATGTACCGAAGGTTGTTCGGAATCCCGGATATGATCACGGACTTGACGAGGAGTCTCGAAATGGTCGAGACATAAAGATCGATATATTGGACAACTATATTTGGACACCGGAAAGGTTCCGGGTGAGATTGGGACAATACCGGATCACCGGGAGGTTATCGGAACCCCCCGGGAGGTATATGGGCCTTATTGGGCCTTAGTGGAAAGGAGGGGAAAGGAGCAAGGGAGGGGGCGCCCCCCCCAAGCCCAATCCTAATTGGGAGGGGGGCCGACCCCTCCTTTCCTTCCTCCCTCCTTCCTCTTCCTTCCCTCTCCTACTCCTAACAGGAAAGGGGTGAGTCCTACTCCCGGTGGGAGTTGGACTCCCCCCTTGGGCGCGCCAACCCCCTTGGCCGCCCCCTCCTCCACTCCTTTATATACGGAGGAGGGGGGCACCCCATAGACACAATAACAATTGATCCCTTGGATCTCTTAGCTGTGTGTCGTGCCCCCCTCCACCATAGTCCACCTCGATAATACTGTAGCGGTGCTTAGGCGAAGCCCTGCGACGGTGGAACATCAAGACCGTCACCACGCCGTCGTGCTGACGAAACTCTTCCCCGACACTTTGCTGGATCGGAGTCCAGGGATCGTCATCGAGCTGAACGTGTGCTAAAACTCGGAGGTGCCGTAGTTTCGGTGCTTGATCGGTCGGGCCATGAAGACGTACGACTACATCAACCACGTTGTTATAACGCTTCCGCTATCGGTCTACGAGGGTACGTGGACAACACTCTCCCCTCTTGTTGCTATGCATCACCATGATCTTGCGTGTGCGTAGGAAATTTTTTAAAATTACTACATTCCCCAACAGTGGTATCAGAGCCAGGTTTTATGCGTAGATGCCATATGCACGAGTAGAACACAAGTGAGTTCTGGGCGATATAAGTCATACTGCTTACTAGCATGTCATACTTTGGTTCGGCGGTATTGTTGGATGAAGCGGCCCGGACCGACATTACGCGTACGCTTACGCGAGACTGGTTCTACCGACGTGCTTTGCACATAGGTGGCTGGCGGGTGTCTGTTTCTCCAACTTTAGTTGAACCGAGTGTGGCTACGCCCGGTCCTTGCGAAGGTTAAAATAGTACCAACTTGACAAACTATCATTGTGGTTTTGATGCGTAGGTAAGAACGGTTCTTGCTAAGCCCGTAGCAGCCACGTAAAACTTGCAACAACAAAGTAGAGGACGTCTAACTTGTTTTTGCAGGGCATGTTGTGATTTGATATGGTCAAGACATGATGCTAAATTTTATTGTATGAGATGATCATGTTTTGTAACAGAGTTATCGGCAACTGGCAGGAGTCATATGGTTGTCGCTTTATTGTATGCAATGCAATCGCCCTGTAATGCTTTACTTTATCACTAAGCGGTAGCGATAGTCGTAGAAGCATAAGATTGGCGAGACGACAACGATGCTATGATGGAGATCAAGGTGTCGCGCCGGTGACGATGGTGGTCATGACGGTGCTTCGAAGATGGAGATCACAAGCACAAGATGATGATGGCCATATCATATCACTTATATTGATTGCATGTGATGATTATCTTTTATGCATTTTATCTTGCTTTGATTGACGGTAGCATTATAAGATGATCCCTCACTATATTATCATAGTAAAAGTGTTCTCCCTGAGTATGCATCATTGCAAAAGTTCTTCGTGCTGAGACACCACGTGTTGATCAGGTGTGATAGGCTCTACGTTCAAATACAACGGGTGCAAAACAGTTGCACACGCGGAATACTCAGGTTAATTAAACTTGACGAGCCTAACATATAACAGATATGGCCTCGGAACACGGAGACCGAAAGGTCGAGCGTGAATCATATAGTAGATATGATCAACATATTGATATTCACCATTGAAACTACTCCATCTCACGTGATGATCGGACATGGTGTAGTTGATATGGGTCATGTAATCACTTAGAGAATTAGAGGGATGTCTATCTAAGTGGGAGTTCTTAAGTAATATGATTAATTGAACTTAAATTTATCATGAACTTAGTCCTGGTAGTATTTTGCAAATTATGTTGTAGATCAATAGCTTGCATTGTTGCTTTCATATGTTTATTTTGATATGTTCCTAGAGAAAATTGTGTTGAAAGATGTTAGTAGCAATGATGCGAATTGAATCCGTCATCTCAGATTTATCCTCATTGCTGCACAGAAGAATTATGTCCTTAATGCACCGCTAGGTGGCAGACCTATTGCAGGAGCAGATGCAGAAGTTATGAACGTTTGGCTAGCTCAATATGATGACTACTTGATAGTTTAGTGCACCATGCTTAACGGCTTAGAATCGGGACTTCAAAGACGTTTTGAACGTCATGGACCATATGAGATGTTCCGAGAGTTGAAGTTAATATTTCAAGCAAATACCCGAGTTGAGAGATATGAAGTCTCTAACAAGTTCTATGGCTAAAAGATGGAGGAGAATCATTCAACTAGTGAACATGTGCTCAGATTGTCTGGGTACTACAATCGCTTGAATCAAGTGGGAGTTAATCTTCCAGATAAGATAGTGATTGACAGAATTCTCTAGTCACCACCACCAAGTTAGTAGAACTTTGTGATGAACTATAGTATGCAAGGGATGACGAAAACGATTCCCAAGCTCTTCGTGATGTTGAAATCGACGAAGGTAGAAATCAAGAAAGAGCATCAAGTGTTGATGGTTGACAAGATCATTAGTTTCAAGAAAAGGGCAAAGGGAAAGAAAGGGAACTTCAACTAGAATGACAAGCAAGTTGTCACTCCCACGAAGAAGCCCAAAACTGAACCAAAGCCTGAAACTGAGTGCTTACACTGCAAAGGAAATGGTCACTAAAAATGGAAATACCCTGAATATTTGGTGGATAAGAAGGATGGCAAACTGAACAAGGGTATATTTGATATACAGGTTATTGATGTGTACCTTACTAGTGTTTATAGTAACCCCTGAGTATTTGATACTTGTTCGGTTCCTAAGATTAGTAACTCGAAACCGGAGTTACAGAATAAACAGAAACTAGTTGAGGGTGAAGTGACGGTGTGTATTGGAAGTGGTTCCAAGATTGATATGATCATCATCGCACACTCCCTATACTTTCGGGATTAATATTGAACCTAAATAAATGTTATTTGGCATTTGCGTTGAGCATGAATATGATTGGATCATGTTTATTGCAATACAGTTATTCATTTAAAATCAGAGAATAATTGTTGTTCTGTTTAAATGAATAAAACCTTTGATGGTCATACACCCAATGAAAATAGTTTGTTGGATCTCGATCGTAGTGATACACATATTCATAATATTGATGCCAAAATATGCAAAGTTAATAATGATAGTGCAAACTTATATGTGGCACTGCCGTTTGAGTCATATCGGTGTAAAGCGCATGAAGAAACTCCATAAAGATGGATTTTCGGAATCACTTGGTTATGAATCATTTGATGCTTGCGAACCGTGCCTTTTGGGCAAGATGACTAAAACTCCGTTCTCTGGAACAATGGAACGAGCTACTGACTTATTGGAAATAATACATACCGATGTATGTGATCCAATGAGTGTTGATGCTCGTGACAAGTATCGTTATTTTCTGACCTTTACAGATGATTTGAGCAGATATGGGTATATCTACTTAATGAAACACAAGTCTGAAACATTTGAAAAGTTCAAAGAATTTCAAAGTGAAGTGGAGAATCATCGTAACAAGAAAATAAAGTTTCTGCGATTTGATCACAGAGACAAATATTTGAGTTACGAGTTTGGTCTTCAATTAAAACAATGTGGAATAGTTTCACAAACTCATGCCACCTGGAACACCACAGCTTAATGGTGTGTCCGAACGTCATAACAGTACTTTATTGGATATAGTGCAATCTATGATGTCTCTTACCGATTTACCACTATCATTTTGGGGTTATGCATTAGAGACAGCTGCATTCACTTTAAATAGGGCACCATCAAAATCCGTTGAGACGACACCATATGAACTATGGTTTAGCAGTAAACCTAAGCTGTCGTTTCTTAAACTTTAGATTTGCAATGCTTATATGAAAAAGTTTTTCAACCTGATAAGCTCGAACTCAAATCGGAGAAGTGCATCTTCATAGAATACCCAAAGGAAACTGTTGGGTACACCTTCTATCACAGATCCGAAGGCAAAACATTCGTTGCTAAGAATGGATCCTTTTGAGAGAAGGAGTTTCTCTCAAAAGAAGTGAGTGGGAGGAAAGTAGAACTTGATGAGGTAATTGTACTTTCTCCCAAATTGGAAAGTTGTTCATCACAGAAATCAGTTCCAGTGATTGCTACACCGATTAGCGAGGAAGCTAATGATGATGATCATTAAACTTCAAATCAAGTTACTACAGAACCTCGTAGGTATTCCAGAGTACGGTCCACGCCAGTGTGGTACGGTAATCCTGTTCTGAAAGTCATGTTACTAGACCATGATGAACATACGAACTATGAGGAAGCGATGATGAGGCCAGATTCCGTGAAATGGCTTGAGGCCATGAAATCTGAGATCGGATCCATGTATGAGAACAAAGTGTGGACTTTGGTGGAGTTGCCCGATGATCGGCAAGCCATATTGTATAAATGGATCTTCAAGAGGAAGACAGATGCTGATAGTAGTGTTACTATCTACAAAGCTCGACTTGTCATAAAAAGGTTTTCGACAAGTTCAAGGTGTTGACTACAATGAGATTTTCTCAACTATAGCGATGCTTAAGTCTGTCCGAATCATGTTAGCAATTACCACATTTTATGAAATCTGGCAAATGGATGTCAAAACTGCATTCCTTAATGGTTTTCTTAAAGAAGAGTTGTATATGATGCAACCAGAAGGTTTTGTCAATCCTAAAGGTGCTAACAAAATGTGCAAGCTCCAGCGATCCATCTATGGACTAGTGCAAGCATCTCAGAGTTGGAATATACGCTTTGATAAGTTGATCAAAGCATAAAGTTTTATACAGACTTGCGGTGAAGCCTGTATTTACAAGAAAGTGAGTGGGAGCTCTGTAACATTTCTAAAACTATATGTAGATGACATATTGTTAATTGGAAATGATATAGAAATTCTGGATAGCATAAAAGGATACTTGAATAAGAGTTTTTCAAAGAAAGACCTCGGTGAAGCTGCTTACATATTGAGCATCAAGATCTATAGAAATAGATCAAGATGCTTGATAAGTTTTTCAATGAATACATACCTTGACAAGATTTTGAAGTAGTTCAAAATGGAACAGTCAAAGAAAGAGTTCTTGCATGTGTTAAAAGGTGTGAAATTGAGTAAGACTCAAAGCCCGACCACGGCAGAAGATAGAAAGAGAATGAAAGTCATTCCCTATGCCTTGGCCATAGGTTCTATAAAGTATGCCATGCTGTGTACCAGATCTATTGTATACCCTATACTAATTTTGGCAAGGGAGTACAATTTTGATATAGGAGTAGATCACTGGACATTGGTCAAAATTATCCTTAGTGGAATAAGGATATGTTTCTCGATTACGGAGGTGGCAAAAGGTTCGTCGTAAAGGATTACGTCGATGCAAGTTTTGGCACTGATCCAGATGACTTTAAGTCTTAATTTGGATACATATTGAAAGTGGGAGCAATTAGCTATAGTAGATTCGTGCAGAGCATTGTAGACATAGAATATTTGCAAAATACATACGGCTCTGAATGTGACAGACCCGTTGACTAAACTTCTCTCACAAGCAAAACATGATCATACCTTAGTACTCTTTGGGTGTTAATCATATAGCGATGTGAACTATATTATTGACTCTAGTAAATCATTTGGGTGTTGATCACATGACGATGTGAACTATGGGTATTAATCACATACATATGTGAATATTGGTGTTAAATCACATGATGATGTGAACTAGATTATTGACTCTAGTGCAAGTGGGAGATTGAAGGAAATATGCCCTAGAGGCAATAATAAAGTTATTATTTATTTCCTTATATCATGATAAATTTTTATTATTCATGCTAGAATTGTATTAACCAGAAACATAGTACATGTGTGAATACATAGACAAACATAGTGTCACTAGTATGCCTCTACTTGACTAGCTCGTTTATCAAAGATGGTTATGTTTCCTAGCCATGGACAAAAGAGTTGTCATTTGATTAACGGGATCACATCATTAGGAGAATGATGTGATTGACTTGACCCATTCAGTTAGCTTAGCACTTGATCGTTTAGTATGTTGTTGTTGCTTTCTTCATGACTTATACATGTTCCTATAACTATGAGATTATGCAACTCCCGTTTACCGGAGGAACACTTTGTGTGCTACCAAACGTCACAACGTAAATGGGTGATTATAAAGGAGATCTACAGGTGTCTCCGAAGGTACATGTTGGGTTGGCGTATTTCGAGATTAGGATTTCTCACTCCGATTGTCGGAGAGGTATCTCTGGGCCCTCTCAGTAATGTACATCACTATAAGCCTTGCAAGCAATGTAGCTAATGAGTTAGTTAGGGAATGATGCATTACGTAACGAGTAAAGAGACTTGCCGGTAACGAGATTGAACTAGGTATTGAGATACCGACAATCGAATCTCGGGAAAGTAACATACCGATGACAAAGGGAACAACGTATGTTGTTATGCGGTCTGACCGATAAAGATCTTCGTAGAATATGTGGGAGCCAATATGAGCATCCAGGTTCCGCTATTGGTTATTGACAGGAGACGTGTCTCGGTCATGTCTACATTATTCTCGAACCCGTAGGGTCCGCACGCTTAACATTACGATGACAGTTTTATTATGAGTTTATATGTTTTGATGTACCGAAGGTTGTTCGGTGTCCCGGATATGATCACGGACTTGACGAGGAGTCTCGAAATGGTCGAGACATAAAGATAGATATATTGGACGACTATATTTGGACACCGGAAAGGTTCCGGGTGAGATTGGGACAATACCGGATCACCGGGAGGTTATCGGAACCCCCCGGGAGGTATATGGGCCTTATTGGGCCTTAGTGGAAAGGAGGGGAAAGGAGCAAGGGAGCCCCCCCCCCCTAACCCAATCCGAATTGGGAGCCCACCCCCCCCCCCCCCCCGTTTCCTTCCTCCCTCCTTCCTCTTCCTTCCCTCTCCGACTCCTAATAGGAAAGGGGTGAGTCGTACTCCCGGTGGGAGTTGGACTCCCCCCCTTGGGCGCGCCAACCCCCTTGGCCGGCCCCCTCTTCCATTCCTTTATATACGGAGGAGGGGGGCACCCCATAGACACAACAACAATTGATCCCTTGGATCTCTTAGCCGTGTGTGGTGCCCCCCTCCACCATAGTCCACCTCGATAATACTGTAGCGGTGCTTAGGCGAAGCCCTGTGACGGTGGAACATCAAGACCGTCACCACGCCGTCGTGCTGACGAAACTCTTCCCCGACATTTTGCTGGATCGGAGTCCGGGGATCGTCATCGAGCTGAACGTGTGCTAAAACTCGATGGTGCCGTAGTTTCGGTGCTTGATCGGTCGGGCCGTGAAGACGTACGACTACATAAACCGCGTTGTTATAACGCTTCCGCTATCGGTCTACGAGGGTACGTGGACAATACTCTCCCCTTTTGTTGCTATGCATCACCATGATCTTGCGTGTGCGTAGGATTTTTTTTGAAATTACTACGTTCCCCAACACTGCTGGCCTCGGATTTCTCCGGAGCCACCTCCCACCTCCAGCCGCCAAACAAGTACAACTCCGGCGACAAAAGGCCGCCCAAAGCAGGACCATCGGAGGCAGCGCTGGTTGAAGTAGACGGAGGCTTTCAGATCTAGATCGGGCGCCGCCGAGACGCCCGTACCACAGCCGCCACCCGCCGCCGCCTCGCCGCCCCCGTGGCCGAGGAAGAACGGCCAGCACCAACGAGCACCGGTCACCGCAGACCCGGCGTCGATCCACCAGCCGAGGTCGCCGCCATGTATCCAAAGCCCCCCGAGGAAGAACGGGGCGGCCAGATCCTCGCCGCCACCTTCACCGGCGGCCGAGCGGCGAGCCGGCGGCCACCTCCGGTGGCGACGAGGGAGAGGAGGGGTGGGGGAGAGGGCCGGCGGCGGGCTAGGGTTACACCGCCCGTGTCGCCCCTGTGGGAGCGACGCGGGGGCCTGCGCGTCTGTTAGTCCAGCGGTACACCCGTATGCGTCTGTTAGTCCAGCGGTACACCCGTATTCGGGCGCACCCGCTGACTTCGACCACTTCGTACGCGGGGAGACGAACAGTTTCACACGACTCGCGACCCAGCGCGACTTTGACGAGTACGTAAATTTCTTGCTCCCCTCAAGCTAGCACCTTCCGAGAATCATCGTGCCATTACGTAGAAATCCGAGACATTTGACAGTGGATTTTTTATTTTTTTTCGAAAGACAGAGGATTATTAAGCAGAGGCAGAGCGCAAAGCTTGGTCTGGTCAAGGCATAATGGACCGCGTGTTCGCACTCACCGTCCAACCGCATCCATCGCCACAGGAGTCACCCCACGCCGCCGCCACCGCGTGCTCGAGAACCCAAACAGCTTGCTTCCCACGCCTTTTCCCTTGGGGATTTCCTATCTTTTATCGCGCACACCAAACACCTTCCTTTCCATGTTCTAAACTTGCAATCTCCCCAACTTTTCCTCTCCACATCAACCTATATATACGCTCACCCGCCACAAAAAAGAGAGCCCATCGCCACAAGCAAAAAATCCCAATTGCCACCAGCAGAGGAGAGAGAACAAGACGACCATGTCTATGAGCAAGCAATGGACGCGGGTGCGGACGCTCGGCCGCGGCGCGTCGGGGGCAGAGGTGTTCCTCGCGGCGGACGACGCTTCGGGCGAGCTCTTCGCGATCAAGTCGGCGAGCGGGGCGTGCGCAGCTACGCTGAGGAGGGAGCAGTGCCTCATGGCCGGCCTGAGCTCCCCGCGCGTCGTCTCCTGCATCGGCGGCCGCGGCGCCCGCGACGGCTCCTACCAGCTCTTCCTCGAGTTCGCCCCCGGCGGCTCGCTCGCGGAGCAGGTGGTGAGCAACGGGGGCCTCGAAGAACGCGCTGTCCGCGGCTACGCGGCCGATGTGGCGGCCGCGCTTGCGTATCTTCACGGCGCTGGGATGGTTCACGGGGACGTCAAGGCGAGGAACGTGGTGATCGGCGCCGACGGCCGCGCTAAGCTCGCGGATTTCGGGTGCTCGAGGAAGGTTGGCACTGACGTGCCGATCATCGGCGGCACGCCGGCGTTCATGGCGCCGGAGGTGGCGCGCGGCGAGGAGCAGGACCCCGCGGCCGATGTCTGGGCGCTCGGCTGCACGGTTGTCGAGATGGCCACCGGCCGCGCCCCGTGGAGCGGCATGGACGGCGACGCGCTCGCGGCGGTGCACCGGATCGGGTACACGGAGGCCGTTCCTGAGCTGCCCCAGTGGCTGTCCGCGGAGGCCAAGGACTTCTTGGCCAGGTGTCTTGTCAGGCAGGCCAACGACCGGTGCACGGCGGCACAACTGCTGGAGCATCCGTTCTTGGCCGCCGCCGTCATCGACGCGAAGCCAGAAACCGTGAAGAGCAGGTGGGCGTCGCCCAAGAGCACGCTGGACGCGGCATTCTGGGAGTCGGAGTCCGACACCGACGAGGCGGACGACGAGCCGTGGCATGGCGCGGCCGAGAGCAGGATCAGAGCATTGTCCTGCCCTGCGTCGGCGCTCCCGGACTGGGACTCCGATGAGGGCTGGATCGATGTGCTCTCCGGGCCAACGAAAGCACCTTTCGCCGCGCCGGCCAAGGTGACGACTGGCATCATCGAGGACGACGCGATCACCAGTGAAGAGGAGTCAATCGACGCAGAGTTCGGCGCTCTCGACATTACCGTGGACGTGGAGCACAGCAGCGTGCTCAACGCAGGACAAGAGGCGCACGATGATGATGATGATTCGGTAGTAGGGCACAGTAGGCAGCAGCCCTTGGAGATTCTAGATTCTCACCAATTAGTGTCATGTAAACTGTTACCTGTACTGTTATGTTGCAACAGAATCAGTAATGCAATCGGTTTCGTTCATGCCAAAGCTCTCTGCTTCGCAGGCGCTGCTCCTCTGTTTCTCTCTCTGCTTGCTGCTGCTCCGCAATTGGGACGCGATTGATCGAGAGATTTCGAGGAAAAATAGGTTGCCACTATCACGATAACTAGCACCGAAATGCAGCGTCAGTTCACAGGCTTGGTGGCAGCGACGCCGCGCACCGAAGCTTCCAGCGCGGAAAGCGCTGCTGCACGGTCAAAAACCTCTTGGCAGGGAGGCCATACGTGGGTCCAGCAGAGTCGACGGCCGATGAGTGAAAGCGAAACCTTTTTCGACAAGCGAGCGTCGCGTCCAGAGATTACTTCGCCAGGTGGAGATCCATCCAGCGCCCTAGTACTCCGGTGTCGTCTCGCCGCTGACCGACGCGCTCGCCGACTCGTCGTGCGCTTCTGGACCGCGTGTCAGCGCATATGGCACGTACTCCATGCTGCTCCATTGCATGTTTCTAGACCGACGAGAACTGGTAGGCTCGTGTTCATCTTTTTTCCATAATATAGTACTACTAGCTAGTCACCCGCAAAAAAAAGTACTACTAGCTAGTCCACACGGCAGACGCCACGCAGAGAAGTGTATTTTTTCCCCTGAAAACCACGTGTTTACGTTTCCTCAAGTTCAAGGGAGAATCTACCAGCATCCACGATACAAAATACACTGGCTCGACGATCAAAGTAAGAACTGTACTACTCCCTCCGTTTCGCACTGTAATACTATTCCCTATGTAAAGAAATATCAAAGAATTTAGATCACTAAAGTTTTTCGGGAGTCAAACTTGTTGATGTCTGATCAATTTTTAGTCTGAATTATGAACTTTGAAAATAGTCAATGAATATACTCATGTTAAATATAAAAGTGCACTTTTATGATGATTCCAATTGTACTGTCCCCACCCTAATTTTCTAACGAATTTGTGGGAAATTCATGCATGCATACACCGCCGCAGGAGTGTTGCTGACACGTCGATGTGCTCTGCCCGACAAACCTGAGTGAACGTCGGAGAATCTTCTTGATGCATGGCCGGAGGAGCATTGATCAGTTCGGCGTGACCGACGATGATTATCATAGGTGAGCTCACTGATGACCTAACTAAAATAATGCGACGGCTGTACTCCCGGCTCCGGCTTATAGACATGCATGCATCAATGCATCATGGTTGGTTTGACGCAAGACATGTGATGTCTACTCATCTAACTAACTAATTAACGAGCACTTGGTGTCTTGTTGTTTATGTAGGAGCCACAAAGCGATAAGACAATTGATCGGTCACATTACTCAAACGGAATTGGGTGTGGTTGGCAGACAGTTGGCACCGCGATTGCGTGCAGTGAACAGAGAAGTTTACTGAAAACTAGAAAAACGCCCGTCCGTTGCAACGGGGCCACATTAACTTTAAGAGCCCGTCGATGAGGGGGAGCGAAGTGAGCTACCGCACAGGGCCTCCAAAATCGGGAGGCCTCCATCGATAAAAAAAACCTAGAGATGAAAGCTTGGTTCATTGCCTCGTCTCGCTAAAAGTCGCCAAGAAAAACCATTACAGGAAAGGCCCAAACAACAGATCAAGGCCCGATGCCCTGATCGAAGGCGCTGGAGGCCTGAATCCAGGACAGGAAGCATATCGATCGATTCTACCGTCAGGCATTGCAGCCGAACCGGCGTCTCGTACGGCGAGGCGCCGAGGCGAGGCCCTAAGCAGTCGTGCTCGTGCCGGCGCAGTTGCCTACAACGATCCGATCCGATCCCATCGGCTGATCGTCTTGCTGCCATAAAAACGCAACAGCCGCGGACTGTGGTGCCGTTCCTTGCTTCGATCAGGAAGACCACCAACACAATCATTCAGGAACACGCCCATGTCCGGACTACTGACTGTATTTTAATCTTCCAAGGGCAGGTTCTTTTTTCAGTTTATTTTCATGTATTTGAAGATCTGGTCATCTCCAGATCATTACCATATGAAGCTAATTTTATTCAGTTTGATCATTTATAATCTGTTAGGTTTTCTTCATGAATATTCATCATGTCTACTAGAATTACGAAGATGATTTTGGTGCTGCAAAGCTACCGGAAGTTGAGGCTCAATCTCAAACGGATGCCCTTGATGGATATATTGTGAGAGACACTCAACTTGATTTTGAAAATCAAACTGCAGATGTGAATGTTGATAATGGTTGTGATGATAATGCAGCAGAGGTTGACTCCTCCTGATGGAAAAGTTTGATGATGGTAATTTTGTCGATGAAGGAGTTGCAGATAATACTCAACGGATTGGTGACAACAACACTTGAAAACAATATCTCGGAAAAGATTAAGTATAAAGATATCATGAGGTTAGTTTGTTGTTGCACTATCATCTACTGTTTTTTTAGCATGCATGTCTGATATATGTCTAAATATTGTACAAAATAAATCAGACTTGAAATTATACAATAAAATGAGACTGTGCTTTATGCACATTAATTCTTCTATTATAGGAATTGTTCAAAATTTTGGACCCTTCTTTTTGGTTTTCGCCCGGGGCCCTGAATTTCTGGAGACGGCCCTGGTTCAATATTACGACATTGGCGATCTTTTTTATCATCAAATCCTCACACACAGAGACACACACTCTCCCTCCCTCTTCCTCACTCTCTATCCCCCTCTTCCTCTCTCTCGAACACACACACATATCCATCTTATTCGGTACGGGACCATAATCCATCTATTTCACACATACACGCTAGTGCATAACAATATGGATTATGTGTATTATATTTGCCACTAGAATTGAGGGAATTAATTTCATGTAAATCGACCAGCCACAGCTCCAAGAATACGCGGACGAGGTGGCTCGGGTCGGCGTCGGCGCGGGCCACGGGCCCGCTTCCAAGTGCACGTGCAATGCACGTCTTCACAAATATTATAACCAGATGTGAGAAATCACATGCATAGAAAAGACATTCTGATAGCAATCCAAATACCATACTCAATTGAATACCTAACCTGGACAATACTCTTATTTCTATGCGCCAGAAAAAATGGAATAGCAAAGCTAAGTATGCCTACATACGCTCAGATTATATATAAGAATCTTGGGTGAACAATTGCAACAAAGCACTAAGCAGCGATAAATTTAAATAAAAAATCCATTAACTATGCAGGCAGCAGGCTTGTTACAACATAGAGAGATAGGAAAATGTCACCTCCAGTAATGTAGCGCAAAGGAGTGGAACGAAGCATGAATGAGCTGTTGTCTGTTCTTCTTCATGTACATGGATCAGCAGTAGAGGCCAAGTATATAAGTACTTGACTGAACTCCACACTTCGTGTACGGAGAGCTATGTCACCTTCTCGCCGCTGCAGCATGGGAGGACGGCTGGTTCACGTGACCCTCCAGCTGGGGGATCCATGGTGGCTGACCGTCGAGCTCGAGGCAGAGAAGTTGAGGGCAGCAGGCGAGATCCAGGCTGGCCAACCGGGCGAAGAGGAGGTCGTTGGGGAGGGACACATCGGCAAGATCCGGTCACCACGCGACCTGAAGAGCAACAGTGATCTCCACAAGCTGTAGGCCGACGGCGTGCTCCATCCCCTACGATGGGGTGACCATGGCGGTGACCACATCTCCTCATGCTCGCCTCGATCTCGCGACACACCCTGAGTGTAGGAGGCAGCAACGACCTCGACGAAATCATGGCCTCCATCCCGGAACGCATGAAGGACCTCGGCCCCGTCGCTACTCCTCCCGCCGTAGCTGCACGCGGCAGCGGACCGTGGGTAGGAGGGCAGGCGGCGTCGCCTCGGCTGACGGCAGGGAGCAGCGTTGATTTCGGGTAGGTGGCATCGCGAGGATGGCCGCGGCCGCGGGGAAGCACCCCGATCATGCTGCCAGGCCAATCCTTCTCCTCCGATCCCCTATCCCCGAAGATTGCGCTGCCGCCTCGTGTTGTTTCCATATATTATGCCATTTTTTCCTGTACCTAAACAAATGCGGGCGATCGGATGGCAGAGTTTTGGTCCGCCCTCTAAAATTGCTAAACGCACTTTTGGTGAGGATTATTGTTAATAAATGAATTCAATCATGTCGCTCTAAATAAATGGATTCAATCATGTGACTCTAATTACTTCGGATTGTTATGTGCACACTAAGCGGGGTGCAGTTAGGAAACAAAATGTTTTCTAATTAAAGTGATTGAGTGATTTAAGGTAAGGTTAATTAATTTAGATTTGATTTTTAGTGATTGTTAGCAAAGTATGATGCGTCTTTAAAATCTTTTATTTGTTTCCTTAAAATCTATTATTTGTTTCCTAAAGAAATTTGCAATAATGAAAGGTATCGATTGATTTGGATAAGTTAGTAAATTTAGATCCGTGACTGCGTGCATGTTTGGAAAGTGCTGATTTGCAAGGAAAGAGCTGAGGGGTAAATAAACCGGTGAATAAGAAACTAGCATCGAAAAAAAGCGACGACGGTTAACCTACGAAAAAACCCGGACGAAAGTGGTGGGACAAAAAAAAACGTGGAAGCGAGACTATCAACTGCAGTTAGGAAAGAAAATGTTTTCTAATTAAAGTGATTGAGTGATTTAAGGTAAGGTTAATTAATTTAGATTTGATTTTTAGTGATTGTTAGCAAAGTATGATCCGTCTTTAAAATCTTTTATTTGTTTCCTTAAAATCTATTATTTGTTTCCGAAAGAAATTTGCAATAATGGAAGGTATTGGTTGATTTGGATAAGTTAGTAAATTTAGATCCGTGATTGCGTGCACGTTTGGAAAGTGCTGATTTGCAAGGAAAGAACTGAGGGGTAAATAAACCGGTGAATAAGAAACCAGCATTCAAAAAAATCTACGATGGTTAACCTACGAAAAAAACCGGACGAAAGTGGTGGGACGAAAAAAGACCTGGAAGCGAGACTACCAACTGCTCCATTAGAAGTGGAGATCTATGGCAAACGTCAGTGTAACGAGCAAAGGATATTCCAACACGTATTTTTGAAATAAAAAGTATTCTAATACGTACTCCCTCCGCCCCAAAATAAGTGTCTCAACTTTGTACTAACTCTAGTATAAATTTGTACTAAACTCAAGACACTTATTTTTGAGACGGAGGGAGTGTTAAGTTATTCTACAGTGTTTGTCCCCCCAAAATGGCAATTCTACTAAGTACGGAACTAACGAGTGGCAGAGCTGGACAAGGTTGCTTGCCTGCCAAGCCTACGTTAAGTGATGATTTTTTTATTTAAAATGACCCAGATCTATTATCAAAGTTTAGCAGAAGTACAAAGTATCTCAAATATAATAAAAATCACATTAAGGTTCCAAGACCCCCAAACAAGCACTACTGCTGCCAAAACGAGCCGCCGGCGCGTCGCTCCTCCACTGGAGCCGGCTTGACCTTGTCGATGACAACTGCTTCGTGCAGGTGCCCCTAAGGGCAAGCGCCCTGGAGCCGTAGTCGTCGACGTTGAACCCTTGCATAGATATGAAACACTTGACATCAAATCTCGCCACAAGACGAGAAACACTGACTTCACCGCCCCGAAGAGACGGCAGGAATCTACGCCAGAGCTGCATCGATTCCATCCAGACGGACGAATCCGAGGAGGATCCGAACCTGGAAGACAAACTCGAAGAAGTAGCGTCGACATCCGCCCGAGCACCGCACCTGTGAGGGCTAAAAACCCCTAACGTAAACTACTAACCGTAGCGAAGGCACTGGGATTACCCTCCACGCCACTGGCGCTGGAGCGGCAGGCAGAGGGGAAGTTTAGAGAAAAGAGCTTGCCCTAGCCGATTAGCGTTAGGGAAGGCAAACGAGGAGAGAAGAGGGGTTATTGTTGCGGTTATCATTTTGGACAGTGCCACAGTCTTCAGAAGATAATTTTACTGTCAGTGGTATCTACAATTAGATAATACATCAAAATATGTCTTCTCATACTACTAGTACCAATCATTAGACCCATGATACCAACGTTTTTGCTTTTCGGGAATGATGATAGCAACGAATGATTGCCCATGATCCATGGAAGGGCGTCAGGCTGGTCACAGTGGGGAGGAACTTAGGAGTAACATCACACACTCCGATACAACTTTACTTATATGGCACGTATTTAATAAAGAGAAATGTGCTTGTGGTAACTAGTTAAGTTACCGGAACATCACACACTTCAAGAAACAATGAATCTATAACCTAATAAATACATTGTTGCATGACACTATATAGATGTTCCTACCCACTATGAAGGTAGTAACATAGTTTAGGGAAGTGTGTAAGTTACTAGTTTAGGTTCTTGCCCATTGTGACCAGCCTCACGTTCTTCGGAGAGAACGAGCCCAGGTCAGCATGATGACCACCATGCGTCAACATAAGAAAGAAGACGACTGGTCGACGATTCTAGCTGCCAATGCAACTAGTACTACTCCGGAAACGCAGCGGCTGCCCAATCATGACGAGAGGCGGCGAGTCGATCGGGTCGCGCCATGTGTGAACTGCACCAGATACGATGCTATTGCCGCAGCTCCCCCCGGCGCCGTGCCAACTGGTTTCTCTTGTTGTCCAACCCCAAAAGGGCGCCCGCGCGCGCCGACACCGGGACACATGGCTGCCCGTCGCGCTGCCCACATGCGCTGACTTTGTTAATTAGTTACTCCAGTTTTCTTGCCAGAGTACGCAGTTTGTGTGTGCCACCTTATGAATATACTACAAGGAAGCAAACGGAGCATTATAGTTGGCCTATGATCACCGGTGACGCCGAACCGATTCGCGATCAGCTGCGACGCGCCCGTCCGAGTCCCCGCGACAGAGAAGTGTACGGCACCGGGCCATCAAGATCCCGTGGCTCTTCACTCGGCCGTTGCGTAAAAGGCAGGAGAAAAGCGGTGAGGCAGCGACGCGGCGCACTGGGGCGAATCGACAACACACGGCGGAGCAGCACGGCGCGGGTTGGCATCGCTTCGCTTGGCGGACAGACGAGCACGACGAAGTGCAAAGCGCCGTGGTGCGCGTGGCCCAGCCAGCGACTCCTAGATCGACGCCGTCCGCGGCCACTCCACTTGCGCTCGCGCGGCGTGCATGGGTACCTATGCAGCTACCGCTGGCACTGTCAGACGCGACTACCTGTGGCCAGTGGGTAGATTAGATATGCATCGTTGGCTGGCAGGGTCAACGGTGACACATCCAATGATCAGACCAAACATCACCCAACAGAAGCTGAGTAGTTTTCATCCACTCGAATGTCCAAACTGAACAGCCAAGCTACAAAGTTTTCTCTGGCCTCCCCCTTGACAGGGCCCGTAAACAGTAACCAGTGTCCATGTTTCATTGTTGTGTTTAGAGGTAAACTTTCTTTCTTTTTACGAGGAAAACATCCGATCTATTCATCAACTGACAAGATAATACAAAGATCTATTCATCCTACCGACGACCACAAGTACTCGAGCGAGCGGAAGGGGCGCCGCCGTCATTGCCCCTCCCTGATCAGAGCCGGGCAAATATTGTTGTAGTAGATAGCCAAAAAGTCGTCGTGCTAAGACCCCATAGAACCAGTGCACCAGAATAGCAATCGCCGTCGATGAAGATAATTGTAGATCGGAAACATCCAACCTGTAGACACACGAACACAGAAGAACAAAGATCGGATCCATGTGGATCCACCGAACACAAACGCCGACCGAATCTCATGAGATCAGCCGGAGACAAACCTCCACCACGCCCTCCGAGATGCCAGAAACACCAACGGAACATGGCTAGGCCGGAGGACCTAATTTCACGTACAAAGAGCCGCCTCCGCCTCGCATATCTGAGAATGACACAAACCCTAACAAAACTGAAAAAAAAGCATCAGAAAACGGAGCCCTCCCGCCGGAAGGACTGGTATCCATCGCGCCTCCACGGTCCTAAAACCACAGGGAGACGAGATAGACCAGCAGTGAGTCAGCGGGAGGTAGGAGAAACCCTAACACTGGGTGTAGGGTACAAGCGGTTGCCCGCAGCTACGCGCGGTGTCTTCCTTCTTGATCGGTAGTTACATTCTCGGTTGTGTCCAACACTGTGTTTAAATGTGAACCTAACAACTAGTCTAAAAGATTGAACAACAATGAGAACCCCATGCAGGACATAAGAGTTCCAAATCACAAGGATGCCACCAGAAGTCCCCATAGATGGGTTGGAAGCAAAGTTGTCAAATATTTTGGGGTAGATACTCGTGATAGATCTTGCATCAAAATGTTTCATCTTGGTTTCCTGCAAGCACAGTACAACACTCTGACTTTCTTCAATTTTTTGACGAACTGCACGTTGCCTATTATCGGAATTAACGCCATGTACATTCCAACACAACATACACGAGCTTCACCTTTTAAATCTATCCATAATGACCAAAATAAATAGCAGACGATAAAGTACAGCCATATAATGTGCCATACTCCCTCTCTCTCAGTTTACAGGGCATGCGCGTATCCCTAGGTTGTCAATTTGACGAACCTAATACAAGTCTTATATTACAAAAAATATACCAATATAAACTTCAAATGTTCTATTTTCAAACGCTATAATTTTTGTGTTATATAGTTTATATTAGGATGCTAAAATTGGCAATCTAGGTATACGCGCAGGACTTGTAAACTGAAAAGGAGGGAGTACATCCAAAAGTACCAGCTCAAAGTATCAGACTTAAACCATACAACTTTGTAAGAAAAAAGAAAAAAGAAAAGATCATTAGCAAACTTAGAGGCTTGCAAAACAAAATATATAGTTGCAATTTTATGGATAATTTAGAATAATATGAAGTAGTAGAAAACATAAGTTGATTCAATAAATTTTACGCCATGCAATTACCTCTACAATTTGCAATATGATGCAATTATTTATCATTTGTGTAGTCATGTTGTCTTATTCAAGTTTATATCTGTTCTTGAATAGTGTATATGCAAAGCATATATGATTGACTCAAATGAGATTATTGAATTGAAAACTTGCAGATTCAAATCCTTGCCTACATAGACAATAGTATAAGTCGTTGTTATGAAAACAACATTCGACTAGGCAGTACCATAATAGCATGATCATAAGTAATTTAGCGAGGTTCTGTATGACACCTTATAACGAAGGTCGTCGCACACTTAACGAGAATGACACAATGGTATTTTTGAATAAGTTCAACTGCATTGGTGTGGCGTGACGTAGTCCTATGATGGGAGGGCCTCAGGTGGGGCTGGACGGTCACAGGCTTCAAGACGTGCACAACTCCTCGGAAGCCACTCCCAAACTCTTGACCGAGGTCGATCCGACTGGTATGCAACTCCTCGGGCTTGACTCTAAAGTGATTTGAGGCTATCGGAACGCCCAAGAGCAATGGTGACATCCCTTGAGTTTATACAAGTGAGAGTGAATGAGTTACATGTCCATGTAGGCCTCATATAGAAGGGAGTGTCTTGGCAAATGACCAAGGCGAACAAACATCACTTGAAGTTGCTTCGCGAGAAAGAGATAAGTAATACGAGCATGCAAAAGCAAATTGGCTACAAAATCGAAAACATGAAACATCGTGACCAACATATTTCCAAATAGAGAGTAAATGGTGTCTCGGTAGTAAGTGATGTTCAATTAAAAGCATATCACAAACTATTATAGATTTTAATTGCCTTACTCGAGCACAATGTTATCACAATGTCCGACGCTTTCAACAGTGATATTCCTCAGGTTTGAACAAGAGAAAGCCACGACCGCCCCTCCCTCCCCCCCTCCCCCGCCGCCGTCCTTCCCAGGGCGACTCGGGCGGCCCCCTCCCCTTCGGCCAAACCCTCCAGTCTGCTGGAAATATGCCCTAGAGGCAATAATAAAATGATTATTATTATATTTCCTTGTTCGTGATAATTGTCTATTATTCATGCTATAATTGTGTTATTCGGAAATCATAATACATGTGTGAATACATAGACCATAACATGTCCCTAGTGAACCTCTAGTTGACTAGCTCGTTGATCAACAGATAGTCATGGTTTCCTGACTATGGACATTGGATGTCATTGATAACGGGATCACATCATTAGGAGAATGATGTGATGGACAAGACCCAATACTAAGCATAGCACAAGATCGTGTAGTTTGTTTGCTAGAGATTTTCCAATGTCAAGTATCATTTCCTTAGACCATGAGATCGTGTAACTCCCGGATGCCGTAGGAGTGCTTTGGGTGTACCAAACGTCACAACGTAACTGGGTGACTATAAAGTTATACTACAGGTATCCCCGAAAGTATCTGTTGGGTTGACACGGATCGAGACTGGGATTTGTCACTCCGTATGACGAAGAGGTATCTCTGGGCCCACTCGGTAATGCGTCATCATAATGAGCTCAATGTGACCAAGTGTTTGGTCACGGGATCATGCATTACGGTACGACTAAAGTGACTTGCCGGTAACGAGATTGAACAAGGTATTGGGATACCGATGATCGAATCTCGGGCAAGTAACGTACCGATTGACAAAGGGAATTGTATACGGGATTACGTGAATCCTCGACATCGTGGTTCATTCCATGAGATCATCATGGAACATGTGGGAGCCAACATGGGTATCCAGATCCCTCTGTTGGTTATTGACCGGAGAGCCATCTCGGTCATGTCTGCGTGTCTCCCGAACCCGTAGGGTCTACACACTTAAGGTTAGGTGACGCTAGGGTTGTAGAGATACTAGTATGCGGTAACCCCGAAAGTTGTTCGGAGTCCCGGATGAGTGTTGGGGAACGTAGCAGAAATCAAAAAAATTCTACGCATCACCAAGATAAATCTATGGAGTAATCTAGCAACGAGGGGAAGAAGAGTGCATCTACATACCCTTGTAGATCGCTAAGCGGAAGCGTTCAAGTGAACGAGGTTGATGGAGTCATACTCGTCGTGATCCAAATCACCGATGATCCTAGTGCCGAACGGAGGGCACCTCCGCGTTCAACACACATGCAGCCCGGTGACGTCTCCCATGCCTTGATCCAGCAAGGAGAGAGGGAGAGGTTGGGGAAGACTCCGTCCAGCAGCAGCACAACGGCGTGGTGGTGGTGGAGGAGTGTGGCAATCCTGCAGGGCTTCGCCAAGCACCACGGGAGAGGAGGAGGACTTGGGAGAGGGGAAGGGCTGCGCCAAAACTTGGGTGCGGCTGCCCTCCCACCCCTCCACTATTTATAGGTGGGGAGAGAGGGGGGCCGGCCCCTTTAGATCCCATCTAGGGTTGGGGCGGCGGCCAAGGGGGGGGGGGAGGAGTGCCTCCCAAGTCAAGTGGAGGCCCTCCCCTTTAGGGTTTCCCCTCTCCCATGCGCATGGGCCTTGGGGGGCTGGTGCCCCTGGACCATTAAGGCTAGGGCGCCCCCTTACAGCCCATGCTGCTGTATTGGATGTGGTGGAACATTTTCTGGACCTCCGGACCCCTCCGGAATCCTCCGGAAGCTTCCCGGTACAATACCGGAAAAAACCGAACTTTTCCCGAAACCCGAACAACAACTTTCCATATATAGATCTTTACCTCCGGACCATTCCGGAACTCCTCGTGACGTCCGGGATCTCATCTGGGACTCCGAGAAACATTCGGTAACCACATACAAACTTCCTTTATAACCCTAGCATCATCGAACCTTAAGTGTGTAGACCCTACGGGTTCGGGAACCATGCAGACATGACCGAGACATTCTCCGGTCAATAACCAACAGCAGGATATGGATACCCATGTTGGCTCCCACATGTTCCACGATGATCTCATCGGATGAACCACGATGTCGAGGATTCAATCAATCCCGTATTCAATTCCCTTTGTCTAGCGGTATAGTACTTGCCCGAGATTCGATCATCGGTATCCCGATACCTTGTTCAATCTCGTTACCGGCAAGTCTCTTTACTCGTTCTGTAACACATCATCCCATGATCAACCCCTTGGTCACATTGTGCACATTATGATGATGTCCTACCGAGTGGCCCCAGAGATACCTCTCTGTCACACGGAGTGACAAATCCCAGTCTCGATTCGTGCCAACCCAACAGACACTTTTGGAGATACCTGTAGTGCACCTTTATAGCCACCCAGTTATGTTGTGACGTTTGGTACACCCAAAGCATTCCTACGGTATCCGGGAGTTGCACAATCTCATGGTCTAAGGAAATGATACTTGACATTAGAAAAGCTTTAGCATACGAACTACACGATCTTTGTGCTAGGCTTGGGATTGGGTCTTGTCCATCACATCATTCTCCTAATGATGGATCCCGTTATCAACGACATCCAATGTCCATGGTCAGGAAACCGTAACCATCTATTGATCAATGAGCTAGTCAACTAGAGGCTTACTAGGGACATAGTGTTGTCTATGTATCCACACATGTATCTGAGTTTCCTATCAATACAATTATAGCATGGATAATAAACAATTATCATGAACAAGGAAATATAGTAATAATAACTAATTTATTATTGCCTCTAGGGCATATTTCGAACAGTCTCCCACTTGCACTAGAGTCAATAATCTAGTTCACATCGCCATGTGATTAACACTCACAGGTCACATCGCCATGTGACCAACATCCAAAGAGTTTACTAGTGTCTAAACTAGTTCACATCATCATGTGATTAAGACTCAATGAGTTCTGGGGTTTGATCATGTTTTGCTTGTGAGAGAGGTTTTAGTCAACGGGTCCGCAAGATCCGTATGTACTTCGCAAATCTCTAGGTCATATTGTAAATGCTGCTTCCACGCTCCAGTTGGAGCTATTCCAAATGGTTGCTCCACTATACGTATCCGGTTTGCTACTCAGAGTCATTCAGATAGGTGTTAAAGCTTGCATCGACGTAACCCTTTACGCCGAACTCTTTATCACCTCCATAATCGGGAAACATGTCCTTATTACTCCAAGGACAATTTTGACCGCTGTCTGGTGATCCACTCCTTGATCACCTTTGTACCCACTTGCCGGACATGTGGCAAGGCACACATCAGGTGCAGTACTCAGCATGGCATACCGTATAGAGCCTATGACAAAATCATAGGGGATGACCTTCGTCCTTCCTCTTTCTTCTGCCGTGGTCGAGCTTTAAGTCTTAACTTCATACCTTACAACTCAGGCAGGAACTCCTTCTTTGACTGATCCATCTTGAACACCTTCAAGATTATGTCAAGGTACGTGCTCATTTGAAAGTACCATTAAGCGTTTTTGATCCATCCTCATAGATCTTGATGCTCAATGTTCATGTAGCTTAATCCAGGTTTTCCCTTGAAAAACACTTTTCAAATAACCCTATATGCTTTCCAGAAATTCTACATCACTTCTGATCAACAATATGTCAACAACATATACTCATCAGAAATTCTATAGTGCTCCCACTCACTTCTTTGGAAATACAAGTTTCTCATAAACTTTGTATAAACCCAAAATCTATGATCATCTCATCAAAGTGTATATTCTGACTCCGAGATGCTAGCTCTAGTCCAAGGAAGGATCGCTGGAGCTAGCATACCTTTTAGCATCCTAAGGATTGACAAAACCTTTCTGATTGTATCACATACAACCTTTCCTTACGAAAACTGGTAAGGAAACTCGTTTTGACATCCATCTGCCAGATTTCATAAATGCAGCTAATGCTAAAATGATTCCGACAGATTTAAGCTTCGCTACGGATGAGAAAATCTCATCGTAGTCAACTCCTTGAACTTGTGAAGAACTCTTCACCACAAGTCGAGCTTCATAGACGGTGACATTACCGTCCACGTCCGTCTTCTTCTTAAAGATCCATTTATCTCAATGGCTTGCCGATCATTGGGCAAGTCCACCAAAGTCCAAGCTTTGTTCTGATACATGGATCCTATCTCGGATTTCATGGCTTCTAACCATTTTTTGGAATATGGGCCCACCATCGCTTCCCCATAGCTCGTAGGTTCATTGTTGTCTAGCAACATGACCTTCAAGATAGGATTACCGTACCACTCGGAAGTAGTACGCTTCATTGTCACCCTACGAGGTACGGCAGTGACTTGATCCAAAACTTCATGATCACTATCATAAGCTTCTACTTCAATTGGTGTAGGCACCACATGTACAACTTCCTGTGCCCTGCTACACACTAGTTGAAGTGACGGTTCAATAACCTCATCAAGTCTCCACCATCCTCCCACTCAACTTTTCGAGACAAACTTTTCCTCGAGAAAGGACCCGATTCAAGAAACAATCCCTATTGCTTTCGGATCTGAATTAGGAGGTATACCCAACTGTTTTTGGGTGTCCTATGAAGATGCATTTTATCCGCTTTGGGTTCGAGCTTATCAACCTGAAACCTTTTTTTCACATAAGCGTTGCAGTCCCAAACTTTTAAGAAACGACAACTTAGGTTTCTCCAAACCATAGTTCAAACGGTGCCGTCTCAACGGAATTCTATGGTGCCCTATTAAAGTGAGTGCGGTTGTCTCTAATGCCTAACCCATGAACGATAGTGGTAATTTGATAGGAGACATCATGGTATGCCCCATATCCAATAGGGTGCATCTATGATGTTCGAACACACCATCACACTATGGTGTTCCAGGCGGTATTAGTTGTGAAACAATTTCCACAATGTCTCAATTGTGTACCAAACTCGCAACTCAGATATTCATCTCTATGATCATATCATAGATATTTTATCCTCTTGTCACGACGATCTTCAACTTCACTCTAAAATTACTTGAACCATTCAATAATTCAGACTTGTGTTTCATCAAGTAAATATACTCAGTATCTACTCAAATCATCTGTGAAGTAAGAACATAACGATATCCACTGCGTGCCTCAGCACTCATTGGACTGCACACATCAAAATGTATTACTTCCAACAAGTTTCTTTCTTGTTCCATTTTACTGAAAATGGGGCTTTCAGTCATCTTGCCCATGTGGTATGATTGGCATGTCTCAAGTGATTCAAAATCAAGTGAGTCCAAACGATCCATCTGCATGGAGTTTCTTCATGCGTATACACCAATAGACATGGTTCGCATGTCTCAATCTTTTCAAAAACGAGTGAGTCCAAAGATCCATCAACATGGAGCTTCTTCATGCGGTTTATACCATTATGACTTACATGGCAGTGCCACAAGTAGGTGGTACTATCATTACTATCTTATATCTTTTGGCATGAACATGTGTATCACTATGATCAAGATTCAATAAACCATTCATTTTGGGTGCAAGACAATTGAAGGTATTATTTAAATAAATAGAGTAACCATTATTCTCCTTAAATGAATAACCGTATTGCGATAGACATAATCCAATCATGTCTATGCTCAACGCAAATACCAAATAACAATTATTTAGGTTTAACACCAATCTCGATGGTAGAGGGAGCGTGCGATGCTTGATCACATCAAGATTGGAAAACACTTCCAACACATACCGTCAGCTCACCTTTAGCCAGTCTCCGTTTATTCCATAGCTTCGGGTTACTAACACTTAGCAACCGAACCGGTATCTAATACCCTGGTGCTACTAGGAGTACTAGTAAAGTACACATTAACATAATGTATATCCAATATACTTCTATCGACCTTGCCAGCCTTCTCATCTCCCAAGTATCTAGGGTAATTCTGCTCCAGTGACTGTTCCCCTTATTACAGAAGCACTTAGTCTCGGGTTTGGGTTCAACCTTGGGTTTCTCCACTAGAGCAACAGTTGATTTGCCGTTTCATGAAGTATCCCTTCTTGCCCTTGCCCTTCTTGAAACTAGTGGTTTCACTAACCATCAACAATTGATGCTCCTTCTTGATTTCTACTTTCGCGGTGTCAAACATCGCGAATATTTCAAGGATCATCATATCTATCCCTGATATGTTACAGTTCATCACGAAGCTCTAGTAGCTTGGTGGCAATGACTTTGGAAAAACATCACTATCTCATCTGGAAGATTAACTCCCACTCGATTCAAGTGATTGTGGTACTCAGACAATCTGAGCACAAGCTCAATGATTGAGCTTTTCTCCCTTAGTTTGCAGGCTAAGAGACTCGTCGGAGGTCTTATACCTCTTGACGTGGGCACGAGCCTGAAATCCCAATTTCAGCCCTCAAACATCTCATATGTTTCGCGACGTTTCGAAATCGTCTTCGGTGCCTCAACTCTAAACCGTTTAACATTACTGAACTATCACGTAGTTATCAAAACGTGTATGTCAGATGTTCGCAACATCCGCAGACGACGTTCGAGGTTCAGCACACTGAGCGGTGCATTAAGGACATAAGCCTTCTTCGAAGCAACGAGGACAATCCTCAGTTTACGGACCTAGTCCGCATAATCGCTACTATCAAGTTTCAACTGAATTTTCTCTAGGAACATATCTAAACAGTAGAACTAAAGCGCGAGCTTATGACATAATTTGCAAAGACCTTTTGACTATATTCAGGATAATTAAGTTCATCTTATGAACTCCCACTCAGATAGACATCCCTCTAGTCATCTAAGTGATTACATGATCTGAGTCAACTAGGCCGTGTCCGACCATCACGTGAGACGGACTAGTCATCATCGGTGAACATCTTCATGTTGATCATATCTACCATATGACTAATGCTCGACCTTTCGGTCTCTTGTGTTCCGAGGCCATGTCTGTACATGCTAGGCTCGTCAAGTCAACCTAAGTGTTTCGCGTGTGTAAATCTGGCTTACACCCGTTGTATGTGAATGTTAGAATCTATCACACCCGATCATCACGTGGTGCTTCGAAACAACGAACTTTCGCAATGTTGCACAGTTAGGGGGAACACTTTCTTGAAATTTTAATGAGGGATCATCTTATTTACTACCGTCGTTCTAAGAAAATAAGATGCATAAACACGATAAACATCACATGCAATCAAAAAGTGACATGATATGGCCAATATCATTTTGCTCCTTTTGATCTCCATCTTCGGGGCTCCATGATCATCATCGTCATTGGCATGACACCATGATCTCCATCATCATGATCTCCATCATCGTGTCTCCATGAAGTTGTCTCGCCAACTATTACTTCTACTACTATGGCTAACGGTTTAGCAATAAAGTAAAGTAATTACATGGCGTTGTTCAATGACATGCAGGTCATACAATAAATTAAGACAACTCCTATGGCTCCTGCCGGTTGTCATACTCATCGACATGCAAGTCGTGATTCCTATTACAAGAACATGATCAATCTCATACATCACATATCATTCATCACATTCTTTTGGCCATATCACATCACATAGCATACCCTGCAAAAACAAGTTAGACGTCCTCTAATTGTTGTTTGCATGTTTTATGTGGCTGCTATGGGTTTCTAGCAAGAACGTTTCTTACCTACGCAAAACCACAACGTGATATGCCAATTGCTATTTACCCTGCATAAGGACCCTTTTCATCTAATCCAATCTGACTAAAGTGGGAGAGACTGGCACCCGCTAGCCACCTTATGCAACAAGTGCATGTCAGTCGGTGGAACCTGTCTCACGTAAGTGTACGTGAAAGGTCGGTCCGGGCCGCTTCATCCCACAATACAGTCGAAACAAGATTGGACTAGTAACGGTAAGCACATTGAACAAAATCAACACCCACAACAACTTGTGTTCTACTCATGCATAGAAACTACGCATAGACCTAGCTCATGATGCCACTGTTGGGGAACGTAGCAGAAATCAAAAAATTTCTACGCATCACCAAGATCAATCTATGGAATAATCTAGCAACGAGAGGAAGAAGAGTGCATCTACATACCCTTGTAGATCGCTAAGCAGAAGCGTTCAAGTGAACGAGGTTGATGGAGTCGTACTCGTCGTGATCCAAATCACCGATGATCCTAGTGCCGAATGGATGGCACCTCCGCGTTCAACACACATGCAGCCCGGTGACGTCTCCCATGCCTTGATCCAGCAAGGAGAGAGGGAGAGGTTGGGGTAGACTCCGTCCAGCAGCAGCACGACGGCGTGGTGGTGGTGGAGGAGCGTGGCAATCCTGCAGGGCTTCGCTAAGCACCGCGGGAGAGGAGGAGGACTTGGGAGAGGGGAAGGGCTGCGCCAGAACTTGGGTGCGGCTGCCCTCCCACCCCTCCACTATTTATAGGTGGGGAGAGAGGGGGGGAGGCCCCTTTAGATCCCATCTAGGGTTGGGGCGGCGGCCAAGGGGGGGGAGGAGTGCCTCCCAAGTCAAGTGGAGGCCCTCCCCTTTAGGGTTTCCCCTCTCCCATGCGCATGGGCCTTGGGGGGGCTGGTGCCCCTGGCCCATTAAGGCTAGGGCGCCCCCTTACATCCCATGCTGCTGTATTGTACGTGGTGGAACATTTTCTAGACCTCCGGAATCCTCCGGAAGCTTCCCGGTACAATACCGGAAAAAACCGAACTTTTCCCGGAACCCGAACAACAACTTTCCATATATAAATCTTTACCTCCGGACCATTCCGGAACTCCTCGTGACGTCCGGGATCTCATCCGGGACTCCAAAAAACATTCGGTAACCACATACAAACTTCCTTTATAACCCTAGCGTCATCGAACCTTAAGTGTGTAGACCCTACGGGTTCGGGAACCATGCAGACATGACCGAGACGTTCTCCGGTCAATAACCGACAGCGGGATCTGGATACCCATGTTGGCTCCCACATGTTCCACGATGATCTCATCGGATGAACCACGATGTCAAGGATTCAATCAATCCCGTATTCAATTCCCTTTGTCTAGCGGTATAGTACTTGCCCGAGATTCGATCGTCGGTATCACGATACCTTGTTCAATCTCGTTACCGGCAAGTCTCTTTACTCGTTCCATAACACATCATCCGGTGATAAACCCCTTGGTCACGTTGTGCACATTATGATGATGTCCTATCGAGGGGGCCCAGAGATACCTCTCCGTCACACGGAGTGACAAATCCCAGTCTCGATTCGTGCCAACCCAACAGACACTTTCAGAGATACCCGTAGTGCACCTTTATAGCCACCCAGTTACGTTTTGACGTTTGGTACACCCAAAGCATTCCTACGGTATCCGGGAGTTGCACAATCTCATGGTCTAAGGAAATGATACTTGACATTAGAAAAGCTTTAGCATACGAACTACACGATCTTTGTGCTAGGCTTAGGATTGGGTCTTGTCCATCACATCATTCTGCTAATGATGTGATCCCGTTATCAATGACATCCAATGTCCATGGTCAGGAAACCGTAACCATCTATTGATCAATGAGCTAGTCAACTAGAGGCTTACTAGGGACATAGTGTTGTCTATGTATCCACACATGTATCTGAGTTTCCTATCAGTACAATTATAGCATGGATAATAAATGATTATCATGAACAAGGAAATATAGTAATAATAACTAATTTATTATTGCCTCTAGGGCATATTTCCAACAATGAGATCCCGGACGTCATGAGGAGTTCCGGAATGGTCCGGAGGTGAAGATTTATATATAGGAAGTCCAGTTTCGGCCACCGGGAATGTTTCGGGGTCACCGGTTTTGTACCGGGACCACCGGAAGGGTCGCGGGGGTCCACCGGGTTGGGCCACCTATCTCGGAGGGCCCCGTGGGCTGAAGAGGGAAGGGAACCAGTCCCCTGGTCGGCTGGTGCGCCCCCCTTGGGCCTCCCCCTGCGCCTAGGGTTGGAAACCCTAGGGGTGGGGGGCGCCCCATTTGGCTTGGGGGCAAGCCCCCCCCTGGCCGCCGCCCCCCTTGAGGTTAGATCTCTAGGGGGCCGGCGCCCCCAGGGCCCCTATATAAAGAGGGGGAGGGAGGGCAGCTGCACCCTAGCCCCTGGTGCCTCCCTCACCCCCCGCAACACCTCTCCATCTCGCTGAGCTTGGGGAAGCCCTGCCGAGATCGCCGCTGCTTCCACCACCACGCCGTTGTGCTGCTGGATCTCCATCAAACTTTCCCTCCCCCTTGCTGGATCAAGAAAGAGGAGACGTCTTCCCCAACCGTACATGTGTTGAACGCGGAGGTGCCGTCCGTTCGGCGCTAGGATCATCGGTGAATTGGATCACGACGAGTACGGCTCCCTCAACCCTATTCTCTTGAACGCTTCTGCTCGCGATCTACAAGGGTATGTAGATGCACTCCTCTCTCTCGTTGCTAGATGACTCCATAGATTGATCTTGGTGAAGCGTAGAATTTTTTTATTTTCTGCAACGTTCCCCAACAGTGGCATCATAAGCTAGGTCTATGCGTAGTTTCTATGCACGAGTAGAACACAATCTTGTTGTGGGCATAGATGTTGTCAATTTTCTTGCCACTACTAGTCTTATCTTGTTTCGGCGGCATCATGGGATGAAGCGGCCCGGACCGACCTTACACGTACACTTACGTGAGATAAGTTCCACCGACTGACATGCACTAGTTGCATAAGGTGGCTAGCGGGTGTCTGTCTCTCCCACTTTAGTCGGATCAGATTCGATGAAAAGGGTCCTTATGAAGGGTAAATAGAAATTGGCATATCACATTGTGGTTTTGCGTAGGTAAGAAACGTTCTTGCTAGAACCCTATTGCAGCCACGTAAAAACAGGCAACAACAATTAGAGGACGTCTAACTTGTTTTTGCAGCATATGCCTTGTGATGTGATATGGCCAAAAAGGTTGTGATGAATGATATATATGTGATGTATGAGATTGATCATGTTCTTGTAATATGAATCACGACTTGCATGTCGATGAGTATGACAACCGGCAGGAGCCATAGGAGTTGTCTTAATTATTGTATGACATGCGTGTCAATGAATAAACGCCATGCAATTACTTTACTTTATTGCTAAACCGTTAGCCATAGTAGTAGAAGTAATAGTTGGTGAACAACTTCATGGAGACACGATGATGGAGATCATGATGATGGAGATCATGGTGTCATGCCGGTGAAGAAGATGATCATGGCGCCCCGAAGATGGAGATCAAAGGAGCAATATGATATTGGCCATATCATGTCAATATTTGATTGCATGTGATGTTTATCATGTTTTTGCATCTTATTTGCTTAGAACGACGGTAGTAAATAAGATGATCCCTCACAGTAATTTCAAGAAAGTGTCCCCCCTAACCGTGCGCCGTTGCGAAAGTTTGTTGTTTCGAAGCACCACGTGATGATCGGGTGAGATAGATTCCAACGTCCACAGACAACGGGTGTAAGACAGATTTACACATGCAAAACACTTAGGTTGACTTGACGATCCTAGCATGTATAGCCATGGCCTCGGAACACAAGAGACTGAAAGGTCGAACATGAGTCGTATGGAAGATACGATCAACATGGAGATGTTCACCGATGATGACTAGTCCGTCTCACGTGATGATCGGACACGGTCTAGTTGAGTCGGATCATGTATCACTTAGATGACTAGAGGGATGTCTAATCTGAGTGGGAGTTCATTGAATAATTTGAATATATGAACTTAATTATCATGAACTTAGTCTAAAAACCTTTGCAAAATGTCTTGTAGATCAAATGGCCCATGCTCATGTCAACCTCAACTTGAACGCGTTCCTAGAGAAAACCAAGCTGAAAGATGATGGCAGCAACTATACGGACTGGGTCCGGAACCTGAGGATCATCCTCATAGCTGCCAAGAAAGCATATGCCCTATAAGCACCGCTAGGTGAAGCACCCATCCCAGAGAACCAAGACGTTATGAACGCTTGGCAGTCGCGTGCTGATGATTACTCCCTCCTTCAGTGCGGCATGCTTTACAGCTTAGAACCGGGGCTCCAAAAGCGTTTTGAGCAATACGGAGCATATGAGATGTTCGAAGAGCTGAAAATGGTTTTCCAAGCTCATGCCCGGGTCGAGAGATATGAAGACTCCGACAAGTTCTACAGTTGTAAGATGGAGGAAAATAGTTCTGTCAGTGAACACATACTCAAAATGTCTGGGTTGCACAACCGCTTGTCCCAGCTGGACATTAACCTCCCGGACGAGGCGGTCATTGACAGAATCCTTCAGTCGCTCCCACCTAGATACAAGAGCTTTGTGATGAACTACAATATGCAGGGGATGGTGAAAACTATTCCTGAAGTATTTTCAATGCTGAAATCAGCGGAGGTAGAAATCAAAAAGGAACATCAAGTGTTGATGGTCAATAAAACCACTAGTTTAAAGAAAGGCAAGGGTAAGAAGAAATTCAAGAAGGACGGCAAGGGAGTTGCCGTGCCCGGTAAGCCAATTGCCGGGAAGAAGCCAAAGAATGGACCCAAACCTGAGACTGAGTGCTTTTATTGCAAGGGAAGCGGACACTGGAAGCGGAACTGCCCCAAATACTTAGCGGACAAGAAGGCCGGCAACACTAAAGGTATATGTGATATACATGTTATCGATGTGTACCTTACCAGTACTCGTAGTGGCTCCTGGGTATTTGATACCGGTGCAGTTGCTCATATTTGTAACTCAAAACAGGAGCTGCGGAATAAGCGGAGACTGGCGAAGGACGAGGTGACGATGCGCGTCGGGAATGGTTCCAAGGTCGATGTGATCTCCGTCGGCGCGCTACCTCTACATTTACCTATGGGATTAGTTTTAAACCTCAATAATTGTTATTTAGTGCCAGCTTTGAGCATGAACATTGTATCTGGATCTCGTTTAATACGAGATGGATACTCATTTAAATCTGAGAATAATGGTTGTTCTATTTATATGAGAGATATGTTTTATGGTCATGCCCCGCTGGTCAATGGTTTATTCTTAATGAATCTCGAACGTGATGTTACACATATTCATAGTGTGAATACCAAAAGATGTAAGGTTGATAACGATAGTCGCACATACTTGTGGCACTGCCGCCTTGGTCACATTGGAGTCAAACGCATGAAGAAGCTCCATGCTGATGGACTTTTGGAGTCTCTTGATTACGAATCATTTGACACATGCGAACCATGCCTCATGGGCAAAATGACCAAGACTCCGTTCTCCGGAACAATGGAGCGTGCAACCAACTTATTGGAAATCATACATACTGATATGTGCGGTCCAATGAGCGTTGAGGCTCGCAGTGGCTATCGTTATGTTCTCACTCTCACTGATGACTTAAGTAGATGTGGGTATGTCTACTTGATGAAACACAAGTCTGAGACCTTTGAAAAGTTTAAGGAATTTCAGAATGAGGTAGAGAATCAACGTGACCGAAAAATAAAGTTCTTACGATCATATCGTGGAGGAGAATATTTAAGTCACAAATTTGGTACGCACTTAAGGAAATGTGGAATCGTTTCACAACTCATGCTGCCTGGAACACCTCAGCGTAACGGTGTGTCCGAGCGTCGTAATCGCAATCTATTGGATATGGTGCGATCTATGATGTCACTCACCGATTTACCGCTATCATTTTGGGGATACGCTCTAGAGACAGCTGCATTCACTTTAAATAGGGCACCGTCTAAATCCGTTGAGACGACACCGTATGAATTATGGTTTGGGAAGAAACCTAAGCAGTCGTTTCTAAAAGTTTGGGGATGCGATGCTTATGTCAAGAAACTTCAACCTGAAAAGCTCGAACCCAAGTCGGAAAAATGCGTCTTCATAGGATACCCTAAGGAAACCATTGGGTATACCTTCTAACTCAGATCCGAAGGCAAGATCTTTGTTGCCAAGAAAGGATCCTTTCTGGAGAAAGAGTTTCTTTTGAAAGAAGTAAGTGGGAGGAAAGTGGAACTTGATGAAGTACTACCCCTTGAACCGGTAAGTAGCGCAGCTCAGGAAGATGTTCCTGTGGTGCCTGCACCGACTAGAGAGGAAATTAATGATGATGATCAAGGTACTTCAGATCAAGTTACTACTGAACTTCGTAGGTCCACAAGGACACGTTCCACACCAGAGTGGTATGGCAACCCTGTCCTGGAAATCATGTTGTTAGACAACGGTGAACCTTCGAACTATGAAGAAGCATTGGAGGGCCCAGATTCCAACAAATGTCTTGAAGCCATGCAATCCGAGATAGGATCCATGTATGAAAACAAAGTGTGGACTTTGACAGACTTGCCCGATTTTTGGCGAGCGATAGAAAACAAATGGATCTTTAAGAAGAAGACAGACACGAATGGTAATGTTACCATCTATAAAGCTCGACTTGTCGCTAAGGGTTATCGACAAGTTCAAGGGGATGACTACGATGAGACTTTATCTCCCGTAGCGAAGCTGAAGTCCGTCCGAATCATGTTAGCAATTGCCGCATACTATGATTATGAGATATGGCAAATGGACGTCAAAACGGCATTCCTTAACGGCTATCTTAAGGAAGAACTGTATATGATGCAGCCGGAAGGTTTTGTCGATCCTGAGAATGCTAGCAAGGTATGCAAACTCCAGCGATCCATTTATGGGCTGGTGCAAGCATCTCGGAGTTGGAACATTCGCTTTAATCAGATGATCAAAGCGTTTGGGTTTACGCAGACTTATGGAGAAGCCTGCGTTTACAAGAAAGTGAGTGGGAGCTCTATAGCATTTCTCATATTATATGTAGATGACATACTTTTGATGGGAAATGATATAGAACTTTTGGACAGCATTAAGGCCTACTTGAATAAGTGTTTTTCAATGAAGGACCTTGGAGAAGCTGCTTACATATTAGGAATCAAGATCTACAGGGATAGATCGAGACGCCTCATAGGTCTTTCACAAAGCACATACTTGATAAGATATTGAAGAAGTTCAATATGGATTAGTCCAAGAAGGGGTTCTTGCCTGTGTTGCAAGGTGTGAAATTGAACTCAGCTCAATGCCCGACCACGGCAGAAGATAGAGAAAAGATGAGTGTCATCCCCTATGCCTCGGCTATAGGGTCTATTATGTATGCCATGCTGTGTACCAGACCTGATGTAAACCTTGCCGTGAGTTTGGTAGGAAGGTACCAAAGTAATCCCGGCATGGAACACTGGACAACGGTCAAGAATATCCTTAAGTACCTTAAAAGGACTAAGGATATGTTTCTCATTTATGGAGGCGACGAAGAGCTCGTCGTAAAGGGTTACGTCGACGCTAGCTTCGACACAGATCTGGATGACTCTAAGTCACAAACCGGATACGTGTATATTTTGAATGGAGGGTGTCGGTGTCAAAACCGGCGGATCTCGGGTAGGGGGCCCCGAACTGTGCGTCTAGGCGGATGGTAACAGGAGACAAGGGACACGATGTTTTACCCAGGTTCGGGCCCTCTTGATGGAGGTAAAACCCTACGTCCTGCTTGATTAATATTGATGATGTGGGTATTACAAGAGTAGATCTACCACGAGATCAAGGAGGCTAAACCCTAGAAGCTAGCCTATGGTATGATTGTTGTTGTTGCCTACGGACTAAAACCCTCCAGTTTATATAGACACCGGAGAGGGCTAGGGTTACACAGAGTCGGTTACAATGGTAGGAGATCTACATATCCGTATCGCCAAGCTGCCTTCTACGCCAAGGAAAGTCCCATCCGGACACGGGACGAAGTCTTCAATCTTGTATCTTCATAGTCTTGGAGTCCGGCCGATGATGATAGTTCGGCTATCCGGACACCCCCTAATCCGGGACTCCCTCAGTAGCCCCCGAACCAGGCTTCAATGACGACGAGTCCGGCGCGCATATTGTCTTCGGCGTTGCAAGGCAGGTTCTCCTTCAAATTCCATGTGCCTGCTGAATAGTGTCCGGCTTCCTTATAAATGTTGCGCTCCTTGGCTTCCACGTCCAATAATGGCCCTCTTCCACGTGTCGTATGAATGTGAAAAGCTTGGGTATTTTTGCGTTTTACCCCATAGCCGCGCGAATAAGCTGCCTATAAGAGAGGCGAGGATCTAGATCCAAATCACACCATCCTCCTTCCGCAAGTACTCATCGAAGCGCCTCTGACAAAAATCCATTCCATCATGGATAGTCGACGCAGCTCCTCCTCTCGCGCTCCCAGCCCTCAGCCAGGAGATTGGAGCAGATGTTCAGTTCCGCATAGCGAGCTAGTGACGCTCCAAGCAGAGGGATATCTTCCCCCAGCCTTCATGGTTCCGGTTCGAGCCGGACTGGCCACCTACAAGGGTGGAAAGTAGGCGGAGATCGTCCCCAATCCCTCCAAAGGAGAGCGGGTATGCTTCGTCCCTTATCTAATAAGGGGACTCGGATTTCCCATACATCCATTTCTCCGGGGGCTCCTGAAGTTCTATGGACTCTAGCTTCACCACCTTACACCTGCCTCCATTTTGCACATCGCGGGCTTTGTAGCTCTTTGCGAGCTGTTCTTGGGCATCGAGCCCCATTTTGCGCTGTGGAAGAGATTGTTTTGCCTCGTACCCCGTTCTCACGAGGGGTCGATATATCAAGTGGGCGGAGCCGAAATATGGCGCATCGCCGGGACCGATATCTATCCGGAACCCCGAAGAAGGCGTCCGAAGACTGGCCTTCGGAATGGTTTTATATGGAAGATGCCCCTCTGCCGGATCCAGTTTGGATCGGCCTCCTGGAGTTCAGCAACGCTCCCCTGAAGAAACGCCTGAGTTGGCGCCCGCTTAGCCCTCAACGGGAAGATGATGGGAGCGTCCAATATCTGATGGGCCGGATAAGGTTACTGTCCCACTCCGGATTGACCATGATTGGAGTCATGGCCACGTGCATTATGCGAGGGGTGCAGCCGCTCCAATATAGGGGCCACCCCATGTGGGATTTCAACGGGGAGGATGACGCCACCCATCATGGCCGCAAGGGGCCGGGATCGGCCGTCGATCTGGTAAAGATCCTGTCCGGCTTGTACAAGGGGGAGAAGGATGACTTCCTCCGCACGAGTCCATTGAATGGATTCTCCATGAATAACCCTCGGAGCTGGGTAAGCGGACGTTTATCTATCCGATCCATATTCCCAAAGTTAAGTGTCTCACTTTGTGATTTTGACGCAGGAGCTGCGCCGGGACGTGGAGGGCATACAAAGCCTGACTCCACAGCCCGAGGATCCGGGACGATCCCTTGATCCGGCCTCCGAAGAGGATCCGGACATAAAGGTCGAGCTGATTGACGGGGTGTTCCACCAACTTAGCATGACAATGCTCTAGTCGCCATCACGGCTGACTACCCCGGTTTATCTCCAGCTTCCCAGGTGACTACGACCGGAGTCCTGACACCATTACTTGGTCCATGCTCATTTCTGACCACCATATAGCAACGGTGCTCCGCAGGAGGCGCCTTTAAGGCGGGAAGCTGAACCCGCGGCGGCTGACCAACAAGGGTCAGTTCGGCCCAGCAGGCGGAAGAGGAGTGCGGCGTGAATCGAAAGGTCACCACAACGGTACGGCGCACCACCGTTTTTAAGGGAAAGATACCTAGGAGGTATATTAACGCTCATGATTTTTCCAGGTGAAAGAGCGCTCGCCGGACAGTGTCCGGAGAGGTTGCCAATCAAGCCTCCGCCAGCCATGCTCCAACGCCTGGTCCGGAAGGGGAGGCGAACACAAGGCGTGAGCCGGATGCTCCTCCAACGGAGGATGCCGACAGGCTGTCCGCCACCAGGTCTGAGGTGGAGAGCGCCATGAATTACAGGCGCCGCCGGACGGTTCTTCGTGACGCATGTTTCTCTCCGGAGGCACTGAATGCCTTTACTGCGGGAGATGCGCACCTCCGTGCCGCTCGAGATAGTCTAACCAGAGCCACGGAGCAGTATGTGAAAGACATACGGGTGAGGAATTTTAATAGTTATATATGCCAGTAGCCCTCGAGACTTAAAATAGTTAGAATAACTGATTTAAGGATCATTTGTTATGCAGGATCTTACGGAGAAGAATACCTGTCTGTCCCAGGTGCTTCAAGAGTGCAAGGCCCAACTTGAGGCCGCGCTAGCCGCCGCAGGGGGAGCCACAGAGACCCCCTCTGGTAATACATACTTCGAAAAGATAAGTAGTTTATGAAGTGCGGCGTGTGCGTAAGTCTGACAATAATATTGCAGAGGGTGCCGGACTGGAACCGGACAAGCAACATCTGCAGTGCCAGCTGATGGCCGGCAAGAAGGTGCTTATGAGGGTGCATCAGGAGAGGAACAAACTCCAAGATGCCAACACCCAGCTGGGCGAAGAACTAAAACATGTTCGGGTCCATCTGTCTGACTCCGTAAAGGAGAATCGGCGGCTTCGTCGCGGCATTTACAGTAAGTGCTTGAGCAAACTCTTTTGAAAAGAAGAGTTCAGCGAGGAAGTCGATTGACAGAAATGTGTCTGTAGGTGTGCTCACGGGTCGTCCGGCGGAGGAAATGCCTGGTTCCACGGGTGACCTTCTTCCCGAGCTGCTGCAACTGCACAAACGTATTCGGGAGGCGATGAGCAGCGTCGTTCAGGCCTTATGGCCGTCCGTCTCCCTACCCGAGGGTCTTGGAGGGCTTGCTGAGAAGCTTCAGGGAGTACGGCAGCGCTTTCGTCTGTGGAAGATATCGGCCTGCCGTCAAGGCGCCAGAGAGGCCTGGGCCATGGTGAAGACACGGTACACGAAGGCTGATCCAAACCACATGGCCGAGGTCGGACCTGTGGGGCCCGATGGGAAGGAGATCCCTGTGAGCTTAATGTATGGCCAAGTAGAGTTCGCCGCAAAATATTCCCAATGGGACTGTAAACTAGACAGCCTGTTAGATGGGATTGAAGAGGAGTTCAATCAGTCAATTTGACGATGTAATTTGAAAATGACATGTAAAATGCCTTCTAGCCGGATTGTAGATCGTTTGTCTTTGCGGACCTTTTCGCTTCAACCTCAGGACCCAACAGTCCGGAGTGTGTCCGAATACCCTAACGGTTATATAAAAACCGGGGCATGCATGGAGACCAGGCGTAGGGGTCATTAGTGCTTTATCAGACAAGTGCCCAACTAGTTATATTGTATTACATGGTTAGTAAGAAACATCTTCTAGGGAGAATAGTTCCATTAGGGGTTCCTTTCCCTGGGAGGCATGCCCTAAGGTGCATGTCCGTACTACGAAGAGAGCAGAAAAAGCATCTGGGGGCAGATAAATAAATAAGTAATAAATCATCTTTCAAGTCACCGACCGAATATTCCCTTAAGAACGCTAGCTTTCGGCTTCACTCAGTTTGAGGTACACATCCGGCTGACCCGGCAGTAACAATCGCAGAGGTGCTCCCTTTACCTCCTAGCCGAACAATCGGGAACGTAGGGGTAAGCACAGGAGCCAGGCAACCCAGCTTGGCCAAAACTTAAGTCATATCGATGCATATAATGGTGAATAAAAGGTACATGCGAAAGTATGACACATGTGTTGGGCATGAAGCCCGTATAAATAAGCTTCTGTTAAAGAAGCCCCCAGGTATAATGAGTGCGAGTAGCACATCAAGTGTGTGCGAACAATGCGCAGATCAACCCTCAAAGGCTTTTACTAAAAAGGGGGAAGAAGGAGGGGAACAAAGACAGCGAAAATATAAAAAGGTGGATGGAGGAAGGAGACGAACTCTGAGTCCGGTGCTAGGCGTAGAATCTTCGGAGACGGGCTGCGTTCCATGGGTTCGGCTCGAGTCGGTTGTCAGATGTACGTAGACAGTATGCTCCGCCGGTCAGGACTTGGTCGATGATGAAGAGACCTTCCCATTTGGGTTTAAGTTTGTCCTTTTTCTTGTCCGGCAGGCGTAGAACTAGCTCTCCAACATTGTAAGTTTTGGCCCGTACTTCTCTGCTTTGATATCTTCGAGCCTGCTGCTGATAGAATGCGGAACGAGCTTTTGCCACGTCCTGCTCCTCCTCTAAGGCGTCCAAACTGTCCTGCCGATCCAACTCGGCTTCTCTTTCTTCGTACATGCGCACGCGAGGTGAGTCATGAATTATATCACAGCGCAAAACTGCCTCTGCGCCGTACACCATAAAAAATGGTGTGAATCCGGTAGTGCGGTTCGGCGTGGTCCGCAGCCCCCAGAGTACGGAGTCGAGCTCCTCTACCCAGTGCGTGTTAGATTCCGTGAGGGACCGTGCTAATCTGGGTTTGATGCCGCTCATGATTAGACCATTTGCTCGTTCAACTTGACCGTTAGTTTGGGGGTGATAGACTGAAGCGTAGTCGAGCCTGATGCCCATATTTTTGCACCAGAGTTTAACCTCATCGGCCGTGAAATTCGTGCCGTTATCAGTGATGATGCTGTGGGGGACGCCATAACGGTGTACTACCCCGGATATGAAGTCTATCACGGGTCCGGATTCTGCCGCTTTAACTGGCTTGGCCTCTATCCATTTGGTGAATTTGTCCACCATGACTAATAGGTATTTTTGCTTGTGGGTTCCCCCTTCAAGGGGTCCAACCATGTCAAGCCCCCAGACCGCGAATGTCCAGGTGATGGGTATAGTTTTGAGGGCGGTGGGTGGCATGTGGCTTTGATTAGCAAAGAGCTGGCAACCGACGCATCGTTGGACTAAGTCCTGAGCATCTTCCCGGGCAGTCGGCCAATAAAATCCTGTACGGAAGGCCTTGCCTACAAGGGCCCGGGCTGCGGCGTGGTGCCCGCTGAGTCCGGCGTGAATTTCAGCCAGGAGATTTCGCCCTTCCTCTTCGGAGATGCACCTTTGAAGGACTCCGGTTGTGCTTTTCTTATAAAGTTCTCCCTCATGGACCTTGTAGGCTTTAGACCGCTGAACTATGCGGCGGACCTCATTTTGGTCTTCAGGAAGTTCCTGCCTAGTTAAATAGGCTAGGAATGGTTCCGTCCACGGGGCAATTACTGCCATTATTTCGTGGGCTGAAGGTGTTATTTCATTGGCTGAGCCACCGACTGTGTCAGAATGTTCCGTGTTGGGTGGTGCGGTTGGTTCCGGGTTGTTATTTCCGGACTCCTCTTCCCATAATACGGATGGCTTAAAGAGCCGCTCCAGGAAGATGTTAGGAGGGACGGCGTCACGTTTTGCGCCGATGCGCGCCAACACGTCGGCTGCCTGGTTATTATCCCGGGCTACATGGTGGAATTCGAGTCCTTCGAACCGAGCTGACATTTTTAATACGACGTTACGATAGGCTGCCATTTTCGGATCCTTGGCATCAAAGTCTCCATTTACTTGGGATATTGCGAGGTTTGAATCCCCGCGCACCTCTAGGCGTTGAATACCCATGGAGATTGCCATCCGGAGACCGTGTAGAAGGGCCTCATATTCGGCTGCATTGTTGGAGTCCGTGTACATTATCTGAAGTACGTATTGGACTGTGTCTCCGGTTGGGGACGTCAATACGATGCCAGCCCCCAAGCCGGCCAACATTTTAGAGCCGTCGAAATGCATGATCCAATTGGAGTATGCGCCATACTCTTTAGGGAGTTCGGCTTCGGTCCATTCGGCGATGAAGTCAGCCAAAACTTGCGACTTTATAGCTCGCTGTGGTTTGTAGGTTATGTCAAATGGTAAGAGCTCAATGGCCCATTTTGCAGTCCTGCCTGTCGCGTCGCGGTTGTTTATAATGTCGTTGAGAGGTACTTCGGAGGCCACTGTTATCGAGCACTCTTGAAAGTAGTGTCGCAGCTTCCGGGATGCCATGAACACCGCGTACGCTATCTTTTGATAATGTGGATACCGGGACTTGCATGGAGTTAAGACAGTGGATACGTAGTACATTGGTTGTTGTTGCTAATATGGCCTTTATTTCTTCGAGTCCGGCCGTGGCAGCATCCGTCCACTCGAAGTGTTCGGTGCGCCGGAGGAGGCGGTAGAGAGGCAATGCCTTTTCTCCCAAACGGGAGATGAAGCGGCTTAGAGCCGCCACGCATCCAGTCAGTTTTTGTATTTGTTTGAGGTCTTTTGGGATATCCAATTGTGACAGAGCTCGGATCTTGGCTGGGTTTGCTTCAATTCCTCTACCGGATACAATGAAGCCCAAGAGCTTTCCGGCTGGTATGCCGAAAACGCATTTTTCTGGGTTGAGCTTAATGTCATATGCTCGGAGGTTGTCGAATGTGAGCCTCAAATCGTCTACTAGAATTTCGACGTGTTTGGTCTTAACAACCACATCGTCTATGTATGCCTCCACTGTTTTGCCGATCTGGGTAGCCAGACATGTCTGAATCATGCGTTGATATGTTGCGCCGGCGTTTTTGAGTTCGAAGGGCATTGTGTTGAAGCAGAATGGTCCGTATGGAGTAATGAATGCCGTTGCGGCCAGGTCCGTTTCCGCCATCTTGATTTGATGGTATCCGGAGTATGCGTCGAGGAAACACAATGAATCGTGCCCCGCGGTAGCATCGATGATTTGGTCGATGCGGGGAAGGGGGAAAGGATCCTTTGGACAGGCCTTATTAAGGTCTTTAAAATTGACACAAAGGCGCCAGGATTTGACCTTTTTTGGTACCATTACCAGGTTCGCTAGCCAGTCCGGATGTTTTATATCTCTGATGAATCCGGCTTCTAATAGTTTGGCTAGCTCCTCTCCTATTGCCTGTCTTTTGGGTTCGGAAAATCGTCGAAGAGCCTGTTTGACTGGCTTGAATCCTTTTAGGATATTTAGGCTATGCTCTGCCAGCCTGCGTGGGATTCCTGGCATATCTGAAGGGTGCCAGACAAAAATGTCCCAATTTTCCCGAAGGAATTCTCGTAGTGCGGCTTCTACATCAGGGTTTAATTGTGCCCCAATGGAGGCTGTCTTTGTGGGGTCCGTTGGATGGACCTGGAATTTGACTATTTCGTCTGCTGGTTTAAAAGAGGTGGACTTAGATCTCTTATCGAGTATCACATCGTCCTTATTCACCGTGGAGCGCAGTGCAGTGAGTTCCTCTGCCGCTAGGGCTTCGGATAGTGCCTCTAGGGCTAGTGCGGCCGTCTTATTTTCAGCGCGGAGTGCTATGTCCGGATCACTGACCAGAGTGATGATTCCATTGGGCCCGGGCATTTTAAGATTCATGTACCCGTAATTGGGTACAGCTTGGAAAATTGTGAATGCCTCTCGCCCTAATAGAGCGTGATATCCGCTGCTGAACGGGGCCACTTGGAACGTGACTTCCTCGGACCTGTAGTTATCTGGCGAGCCGAACACCACATCTAGTGTGATTTTTCCTGTGCAGCGTACTTCCCGACTAGGGATTATTCCTCTAAAGGTTGTGCTGCTTCGCTCAATGCGGCTCCAGTCTATTTCCATTTTTTTGGAGGGTTTCCTCGTAGATGAGGTTTAATCCGCTGCCGCCATCCATGAGTACCTTGGTAAGACGAAAGCCGTCCACTATTGGACTGAGGACCAATGCGGCTGGTGCTCGGGCTGTTCGGAATTTATGTTCGTCGCTGGCATTGAAGGTGATAGCCGTGTCGCTCCATGGATTTGTTGTTGCTACTTGGTAGACTTCGGCGATGCTGCGGATTGTTTGTTTCCGCATATTATTTGATGCGAAAGTCTCGAAGACTGTTAATACCGTACTAGTACTATTGGGCTGGTTCTCCGGGGCTAGAAGACCTTCGCCACTTTTGGCCACCTGCCGTAGTATCCAACATGCTCGAAGGCTATGTGTTGGAGTGGCGCCCTCTGTATTATGGTTTTTGCAGGGTCCGCTGAGCCATCCCTCCAGTACGGTTCCGTACCCTTTAGGGTTTTTTTGCTTTTTGGTTTTTGACCCAGGTGCTTGAGCATGGTGCACCCTTTTATTCCGGACTAGGGTTGTGTTCAGGGCCGGATTGTCCCAAAATCTGGTTTCGGTTTTCCAGGCACTCTCCATCGCACAGTATTTTCGTACTATGGTCGCCAGGTCGGCGAAGCGCGTAACTTCGCGATGACTTATGGCATTAATGATTCCCTTGTCCGTGCAATTGTTGCAGAAAATAGAGATTGCGCTTTCCTCACGGCAGTCCTTTGTCCTGTCCATAACCAGGAGGAATCTGGCCCAGTAATGATGTACTGTTTCATCGGGCTCTTGCCGTATTTGAGATAGATCGCTTGTGTTTGGGTGGGCGGGTGGAATTAAATTCGGAACCCCGCCCAATCTGAGGCTCAAAGGCCGAGGAGTTTCCGGATTTGGAAGCTTGGATTGCTGGACGTCGTCCAACGAATCTAGTCCGCTGCCTGACTTTAGGTTCAGTACTCGATTGACGTCCGTCCCTCCGCGGGAATCCGGCTTGGAGGGATCGGGAATCCGGACATAACTGGTTTCTAACATAGAAGAAGAGTCGCTCCGTTGTTCTTCTACCACAGCAACGTGGTGGGTAGCCTGGGGAGAGTTAATTTCTCTGAGATCGGTTTTAAGCCCAATCTGATCATAGTCTGTAGCAACTCCCAGGGCGGCGATGCGATCCAAGAGCTCGTTTACGGAAGAGAGCTCCATCGGATCCAGCTGCTCGATGAATTCCGAGTTGACACGAAGGTTGTTTTTGATGACCCGAGAGGTCATCGTCGAAGCGGTGGCCGAACAGGCAGTCATAAGAAAACCACCCAGCCGGATAGCTTGACCGGCGGCCAAAGCTCCTTTGGCAATGGTACCGTCTTTAAAGACGGGAAGAGGCATCCTTCCTGATTGCGACGGCACAGAGGAACTCTCAATGAAAGCACCAACGCCGGTGTCAAAACCGGCGGATCTCGGGTAGGGGGTCCCGAACTGTGCATCTAGGCGGATGGTAACAGGAGACAAGGGACACGATGTTTTACCCAGGTTCGGGCCCTCTTGATGGAGGTAAAACCATACGTCCTGCTTGATTAATATTGATGATGTGGGTATTACAAGAGTAGATCTACCACGAGATCAAGGAGGCTAAACCCTAGAAGCTAGCCTATGGTATGATTGTTGTTGTTGCCTACGGACTAAAACTCTCCAGTTTATATAGACACGAAGAGGGCTAGGGTTACACAGAGTCGGTTACAATGGTAGGAGATCTACATATCAGTATCGCCAAGCTTGCCTTCTACGCCAAGGAAAGTCCCACCCGGACACGGGACGAAGTCTTCAATCTTGTATCTTCATAGTCTTGGAGTCCGGTCGATGATGATAGTTCGGCTATCCGGACACCCCCTAATCCGGGACTCCCTCAGAGGGGCAGTAAGCTGGTGTAGTTGCAAGCAGAGCATCGTGGCGGGATCTACATGTGAAGCGGAGTACATGGCAGCCTCGGAGGCAGCGCATGAAGCAATCTGGATGAAGGAGTTCATCACCGACCTAGGAGTCATACCCAATGCGTCGGGGCCGATCACTCTCTTCTGTGACAACACTGGAGCTATTGCCCTTGCCAAGGAGCCTAGGTTTCACAAGAAGACCAGGCACATCAAGCGTCTCTTCAACTCCATTCGTGAAAATGTTCAAGATGGAGATATAGATATTTGCAAAGTGCATACGGATCCGAATGTCGCAGATCCGTTGACTAAACCTCTTCTGCGAGCAAAACATGATCAACACCAGAACTCTATGGTGTTCGATTCATCACAATGTAACTAGATTATTGACTCTAGTGCAAGTGGGAGACTGCTGGAAATATGCCCTAGAGGCATTAATAAAATGATTATTATTATATTTCCTTGTTCATGATAATTGTCTATTATTCATGCTATAATTGTGTTATCCGAAAATCATAATACATGTGTGAATACATAGACCATAACATGTCCCTAGTGAAACTCTAGTTGACTAGCTCATTGATAAACAGATAGTCATGGTTTCCTGACTATGGACATTGGATGTCTTTGATAACGGGATCACATCATTAGGAGAATGATGTGATGGACAAGACCCAATCCTAGGCATAGCACAAGATCGTGTAGTTCGTTTGCTAGAGGTTTTCCAATGTCAAGTATCATTTCCTTAGACCATGAGATCGTGTAACTCTCGGATGCCGTAGGAGTGCTCTGGGTGTACCAAACGTCACAACGTAACTGGGTGACTATAAAGGTATACTATAGGTATCCCCGAAAGTATTTGTTGGGTTGACGCAGATCAAGACTGGGATTTGTCACTCTGTATGACGGAGAGGTATCTCTGGGCCCACTCGATAATGCGTCATCATAATGAGCTCAATGTGACCAAGTGTTTGGTCACGGGATCATGCATTATGGTATGAGTAAAGTGACTTGCCGGTAACGAGATTGAACGAGGTATTGGGATACCGACGATCGAATATCAGGCAAGTAACCTACCGATTGACAAAGGGAATTGTATACGGGATTACTTGAATCCTCGACATCGTGGTTCATACAATGAGATCATTGTGGAACATGTGGGAGACAACATGGGTATCCAGATCCCGCTGTTGGTTATTGATCGGAGATCCGTCTAGGTCATGTCTGCGTGTCTCCCGAACCCGTAGGGTCTACACACTTAAGGTTCGGTGATGCTAGGGTTGTAGAGATACTAGTATGCGGTAACTCGAAAGTTGTTCGGAGTCCCGGATGAGATTCCGGGCTTCATGAGGAGTTACGGAATGGTCCGGAGGTGAAGATTTATATATAGGAAGTCCAGTTTCGGCCACCGGGAAAGTTTCGAGGGTCACCGGTATTGTACCGGGACCACCGGAAGGGTCCCAGGGGTCCATCGGGTGGGGCCACCTATGCCGGAGGGCCCCATGGGCTGAAGAGGGAAGGGAACCAGCCCCTGGTGGGCTGGTGCGCCCCCTTGGGCCTCCTCCTGCGCCTAGGGTTGAAAACCCTAGGGGTGGGGGCGCCCCACTTGGCTTGGGGGGCAAGCCCCCCCCCTTGGCCGCCCCCCTTGAGATTAAATCTCTAGGAGCCCAGCGCCCCACAGGGCCCCTATATAAAGAGGGGGGAGGGAGGGCAGCTGCACCCTAGCCCCTGGCGCCTCCCTCACCCCCCGCAACACCTCTCCCTCTCGCTGAGCTTGGCGAAGCCCTGCCGAGATCGCCGCTGCTTCCACCACCATGCCGTCGTGCTGCTGGATCTCCATCAACCTCTTCCTCCCCCTTGTTGGATCAAGAAGGAGGAGAGGTCTTCCCCAACCGTACGTGTGTTGAACGCAGAGGTGCCGTCCGTTCGGCGCTAGGATCATCGATGATTTGGATCACAACAAGTACGACTCCCTCAACCCCGTTCTCTTGAACGCTTCCGCTCGCGATCTACAAGGGTATGTAGATGCACTCCTCTCTCTCGTTGCTAGATGACTGCATAGATTGATCTTGGTGAAGCATAGAATTTTTTTATTTTCTGCAATGTTCCCCAACACAGTCATCCCTCTTCTCCCCCCACGTGTCGTCGCCAAAAGCTCCTGCCGAGCAAAGCCCGCGCGGATCGGGCAACGGCGGGCCGTCATTCCCCGTGCAGAGCGCTCACGGGCCGGGGAAGCTCCGTGCGGCAGCGGTCGACGCGGTGTGACTCCTCGTGCATCACTTCTTCTGCTGGTGGTGGTCAGGATCAGTGGGGCGGATGCGTTCGCGACTTCCTTCCGCTAGTCTTCCCCGAATAGACGTCTCCCTGCTACGTTGGTGACCAGTGGGCATCAGGGATGGCTACTGAATTCGGCTCGAATGTGTCCAACGGAGGTTGCTTTGAGGCGCGGGGTGGCGGTGCTTGCCCTTCCCCGAGGCACGGCCGTCCACTCTGGTTTGTTCTACCCTCTAGCGGCGCTGGCATGGGCAGCGCGCCTGTCGGCTTCGGCCTGGCTCAAACTGGTGGGGAGCGGCAGGGGACAAGTTGGATCGTGCCAGATCTAGCTTGCGGTGACCCAGATTTGGTCATGTGTGGTGATGGGGCTGAAGTGGCCCTTCTCTATGGTGGTACAGGGAGCGGTGCTCCGAGATCGAATTGATGCTTCATGGAGGTGGTCTGTGAGGGAGTCCTGGATTAGGGGGTATCCGGACAGCCGGACTATATACTTTGGCCGGACTGTTGGACCGTGAAGATACAAGACTCAAGACTTCGTCCCGTGTCTAGATGGGACTCTCCTTTGTGTGGAAGACAAGCTTAGCGATCCGGATGTTAGATCTCTTTCTTTGTAACCGACCCTGTGTAAACCCTAGCCCCCTCCAGTGTCTATATAAACCGGAGGGCTTAGTCTGTAGGACAAGAACAATCATAATCATCATAGGCTAGCCTCTAGGGTTTAGCCTCTACGATCTCGTGGTAGATCAACTCTTGTAATACTCATATCATCAAGATCAATCAAGCAGGAAGTAGGGTTTTACCTCCATCGAGAGGGCCCGAACCTGGGTAAAACATCGTGTCCCCTGCCTCCTGTTACCATTAGCCTTAGACGCACAGATCGGGACCCCCTACCCGAGATCCGCCGGTTTTGACACCGACATTGGTGCTTTCATTGAGAGTTCCTATGTTTCGTCGCTGCAAGGCACGATGGCTCCTTCAATCATCAACAACAATGCGGTCCAGGGTGAGTGTAGGACCTTGAAGTATGTCTAGAGGGGCGGTGATTAGACTACTTGACCAATTAAAAACTTAACCTTTTCCCAATTTTAGAGTTTGGCAGATTTTAGCAATCTCTGGACAAGTCAAGCAATCACACAAATCAAGCAAGCATGCAAAGAGAATATAGGCAGCGGAAATTAAAGCATGCAACTTGCAAGAAAGTAAAGGGAAGGGTTTGGAGGATTCAAACGCAATTGGAGACACGGATGTTTTTGTCGTGCTTCCGACAGGTGATGCTATCGTACATCCACGTTGATGGAGACTTCAACCCACAAAGGGTAACGATTGCGCGAGTCCATAGAGGGCTCCACCCACGAAGGGTCCACGAAGAAGCAACCTTGTCTATCCCACCATGGTCATCGCCCACGAAGGACTTGCCTCACTAGCGGTAGATCTTCACGAAGTAGGCGATCTCCTTGCCCTTACAAACTCCTTGGTTCAACTCCACAATCTTGTCGGAGGCTCCCAAGTGACACCTAGCCAATCTAGGAGACACCACTCTCCAAGAAGTAACAAATGGTGCGTTGGTGATGAACTCCTTGCTCTTGTGCTTCAAATGATAGTCTCCCCAACACTCAACTCTCTCTCATAGGATTTGGATCTAGTGGAAAGAAGATTTGAGTGGAAAGCAACTTGGGGAAGGCTAGAGATCAAGATTCATATGGTAGGAATGGAATATCTTGGCCTCAACACATGAGTAGGTGGTTCTCTCTCAGAAATGGTAAGTTGGAAGTGTAGGTTTGTTCTGATGGCTCTCTCCACGAATGAAGAGGAGGTGGAGGGGAATATATAGCCTCCACACAAAATCTAACCGTTACACACAATTTACCAATCTTGGTGGGACCGAATCAACAAACTCGGTCAGACCGATTTAGGAAACCTAGTGAACGTTAGGGTTTTCGGTGGGACCGACATGCAAGTCGGTAGGACCGATATGGTTAGGGTTAGGGCATAACGTAATCTCGGTGAGACCGATTAGAAAAACTTGGTGAGACCGATTTTGGTAGTTAGCTAACCAGAGAGTTGGTCAGGTAAACTTGGTGGGACTGATTTGCTCTTTTCGGTGAGACCGAAATGTTACAAAAGGGAAACAGAGAGTTTACATTGCAATCTCGGTGGGACTGATCGCTCACTTCGGTTAGACCGAAACGTTACGAAGGGAAACAAAGAGATTACAATCACATCTCGGTGAGACCGAGATCCCTATCGGTAAGACCGATTTGCCTAGGGTTTGTGGCAGTGGCTATGACATATGAACTCGGTGGCGCCGGATAGAAAGAATCGGTGTGACCGATTTTGGCTTTAGGTTTAGGTCATATGAGGATGTGAGAGAGTAGTTGAGGGTATTTGGAGCATATCACTAAGCACTTGAAGCAAGAGGCTCATTAAGCAACACCTCATCCCTCCTTGAAAGTATTGGCTTTTCCTATAGACTCAATGTGATCTTGGATCACTAAAATGTAAAATGAAGAGTCTTGAGCTTTTGAGATTGAGCCAATCCTTTGTCCTTGATATTTTGAGGGGTCCACTTTCATCATCCATGCCATGCCATTCATTGAGCTTTCCTGAAATAATAGTCTTGGAATAGCATTAGCTCAATGAGCTATATGTTGTTATGAATTACCAAAACCACGTAGGGATAGTTGCACTTTCAATCTCCACCTTTTTGGTAATTGATGAAAACATATAGATCAAAGCTTCGACAAATGACAATAAGATTGAAAAGCATCATCGCTTTGAGAAGTATGTGATAAGCAAGAGCTCCCCCTAAATTTGTGCATAGTTTAAGATTTGCTTTGGACTGCAAATGCACAAGGAATTAGGCTCATGGGTTACTCTTCCATGTCACATACATCTTGGTGGAGCGCTCAAAATAATAAAGATTGAATATATGCACTCATCACCAAGCAAAGTGAATGATCATATAAGGATAGGTAAGATAATATCATCAAACAGGCATAAGTGTAGCTTATGATCAAACACATGATCATCAATGTCTCACAGATAATAGCATAGTATCTCAAGCAATCAAAAGCAAACAAAGTTTAACCACCAAAGCAAGAGAGAACAAAAGCAACACTCCCTCTCTCGATGCCTATGATCTATACATTTTCTCCCACTTTGGCAACAAGTTACCAAAAACTTCATAGAAAATGCATAGTTATAGATCGACTCTCAGGCTTGATCTTCAGGTGGTGGTGTCCGGAGAACTCCAAGAATGAAGGCTTCAATTGATGTAGAGGGAGCTGGAGGAGTTGGTGCTGGAGCTGGTTGCCCTAGAGCTGTAGGAGCTGTTGCTGGTGCAGATGATGTGGCTCTAGTGTCTGTCACAGGCACTGCAGCTGACCTCTGAGCTCTAGGCACTCTGGCAAATGCATCGGTGGTTGTCTTGCCCTTCCTCTCATGCATGTCTTCCTGAAGCTGCTCCACAACTAACTGAATCTCAGTTACTTTGACATCTAGATCATAGAATTTTTGTTCCATGATTCTTTCCAAGCTCTCCTGGTTTTGAGTTAGGATGGCCAACCCCTTCTCAATCCTCAGTGTTGATGCTATCAAGTAACCAAGCTGCTCCTGCTTGTTCTTCAAAAAGTACTCAGATGCCTCCTCTTGAGTTGGCATCTTGGCAGCCTTCTCTTTCCTTGCCTTCTCCTTCTTCTCTTGAGCTTGCACTGATGATGGTTCATTCTCAGTCATGACAACCTGATTGTCCTCAAAGTCTGGATAAAGAGCAAAGTGTTCCTGATCCAACAGATATTTGCCTATGCCCATCTTTGAGTTAATCAACTCCTGAATCTGTGGGGCATATCCACAACTTCTCTTCTGATCTGCTGCAGTCCTCTTAATGGTCTCAACCATAAGGCTCATGACCTTGAATTTCTGAGGCACATCAAATATATGCAGCAAGTTGATAGCATGCCCTCTAATCATGTTGTGGTCACCTGACTTAGGCAAAAGAGTGTGCCTCAGGATCCAGTTGATCGTAGGCAGCCCTGATAGAAGAAAGTGGACTGATCCAAACGAGAAAGTCTCAAGAGCTTTGTCTGGGATCTCCTTGTACATATGTGTCATAGTATTGTGTCCCATTTTCTTCTTGGCATAGACATCCAAGTCATCTTCACTATCCTTGGGGGCATTGATCAGACTAGCCCATTCCTCTATGGTTGACTAGTACGTCGTACCTTCTGACATCCACACTATCCTGCCATCTGGATAGAAGTGTGCTGTGGAGTAGAATTGCATAATGAGTTCATCATTCCAGTTGGTGAGCTTCTGCCCAAGAAAATCTGCAACTCCACAAGCTTCAAAACTGTCATACACTCCAGGATAGTGTTCTTCATTCTCCTTCATGTAGGTCCAGTCGACCCATCTCATATCACACACTATGGGCTTCTTGTCCAATAAGATTGTCTCATAGAAGTCCTATTGTTCCTTTGTATGGAACCTGTAATCAACAGCAGTCCTTCTCCTGGTGGCATATGGATCTGTCATTCTCCATAGCCTCATCCTTGAGTCTCTCCTGATGTTCATGTCCTCAGCCATAGCATGAGCATCATTGTGGTCTGGAATCTTGGGCTTTAGCTTCCTCAGGACTTGTCCTTCATCCTCTTCATCAGCAACTTCAAGCACTGGGGCCTTGTTCTTCTCAGCAGCTGGAATACTCCTGGTATTCCTCTTTGGTGCATTCTTGGGCTTGGGGGCAGCTTTGGGTGCTTCTTTGGGCTTTGATGTTGTAGCCCCTGATCTTATAGCATCACCCATCAGCTTTTGTGCCTTGGGTGCTGGTGCAGCAACCTCTTCTTCTTCTTCCATCATGGAAGGTTGCCCAACAACTCTGGCTATGGTCTTTTTGACCCTTTCTTTCCTTTTCTTTCCTTCAGCAGCAGCTGGCTCTTTCGGATCAGGCTTTTCAGGTATTTGAGTTGATCCTCTGACCTTCAGCATAGGTGTCCTCTTGGCAGGGACCTTCCTATTAAGTCCAGGCTTAGTGGTCTTTTCTGAGCCATACTCCTTTTTGAGCACTACCTTCTTGGAAGTAGCCTCATCTTCTTCTGCCATATAATCCTCATCCTCAGATTCTGAGGTTCTCTTCTTCCTTGACCTGGTGGCAGCTTTAGGCAGATTGCTTGGGGTGCTTCTGCTCCCTTCATCTGAGCTGCTAGAGGGACTAGTGCCCTCACTCATGTGCACCTGCTCTTCTGACTTGTTCTGACTATCACTTAGGTCTAACATGCTGCAAAACACTGACTGCTGACCATGTGAATAGTTATAGATGAGATAGAATGGATGAGCATCACAAAATGCAGAGATTTTTGCAAAACAATGATTCAAAAACTCAGTTTTAGTTTTCCACACAAAGCATTTCGGATCAACCGATTTTCAAACTCGGTGATACCGAAGCAGTTTTGGAACCTAAAGTGGTGAACTTGGTGGGACTGAGTCACAGTTCGGTGGCACTGAGACTGCTAGGGTTTCACAAAGTTCTAAAATCGGTCACACCGATTTATAATTCTCGGTCAGACCGAGAGTTACTAGTGCAATTGCGTTAGCCAAATCGGTGGGACCGAGTTTTTCAACTCGGTGGGTCCGAGATGGTTTCGGCGGAAACCTAACCCTAAATTCTCAAATCGCATCTATTCTAAGGATCATATTGACTGGATAGGAGTGTTTCAATCATGGCAAGAATCATAAAGAACACAATGTGCTAGGAATCAGACGAGGATAGCACTGTGATCGAGTCCATACCCTAGCTCGGGGATGAACTCGCTACAGCGGCAACGGCGGGGGTGAAATCCGTTGACAGCGGCGGAGGCCAGCGACAGGAGGCTGCTGGCGATGAGGAGACGATCTGGAGACCCTGGTGGTAGAGCGAGCTATTGCGCGGGCGAAGAGGTTCAGAGAAATTTCCAAATTTTTGCCCGTGACTATATATAGCCCGACCCTGTCGGTGTGACCGAGTGGAACAACTCGGTGGCACCGATATGCATAACTGTATACAGTTATAGCAACTCGGTGTGACCGAAAAGTTCAAATCGGTTGCACCAAGATTGAAAACCTAGATCGACTTAGTGATCTCGGTAGGACCGAAATGGAGGAATCGGTCACACTGAGAATCACAAAGAAGTTTTGGAAGTTTAAGTCTATGACGAATCAGGGACTCCGAGTGCTCCTCACACAGAGTGGTTCGAATCTGACTTGATCAAATTTTGTGATGTAGCATGAATAGAGTTTGAGACGAGAAAAGCATAGATAGCTAGAGAAGGTTCTTAGGCATTCTTGTTCATCCACTTGGCAAAAGAAAAAGAACCCAAACAATCAAAGCAACAAGTGGATGTCCTCGAATGAGTAAAGTATGCACCAACATGCTCACACAATAAGATGGCGAATGAAATATGTGGCAAAGCATGCACAACCAATTCTAGCATCTATCAAACAATTGGCAATGACTAGGTCATCTATATATGAGTATATTGACTTAGGAGTCAAATGAGAACATTTGATCATAGGTCATACTCATCGTTTAAGCTCAAGTGGGGTTAGCACTTTTACATAATGCATTGATGTGTTCACACCATTAGAGTTGCTTTGACTCAATTCTTAGAATTAAGCTCCCCCTAGATGTGAGATACCCTTTTAGAGGGATGAACTAACCTTGGGTTTTGTTGATGATGACTTCATGTAGGTGTTGAAGATGTGGATGCTCAATGTTGACGTAGATCATTTGGAGCAATCCTTTGGAGTGAGTTGCACTTTCAACATACCTACATGGGTTAGTCCCACAAGGAACACACAAGAATATCCATAGACATAGAGTGATGCACACACAAGATGATGTCCATGAAATCATTAGGTTACCTTGTCCCTTGCCTTACCAACATGAGGGTTTGTGACTCCTTGAACTAGTGCAAGATGTGGAAGTTGATTGCACTTGTCCTTGCCATAATGATATGAGTGAAGAATGTTGGCGGAGTCACCCTCAAGAACTCTCTAGTTCTTCTTCTTCGGGATCCACATCATCTTGATGGGAATCCTTGGAGTTGTAGTTGTACTTGATGACGTAGAACTTGACGTAGTCTTGGGAACCCACTTGACCAAGGCCTTGGGTGCTTCTTCAAAAGCATCAATCTCCTCTTGAAGCTTGTCCTTGCCTTTGTTCTTGTGGTCTTGTGGTGGAAGATCATCTTGAGCTTGTGTTCCCTTGAAGGAAGTGGGATCATACTTCTCATGTTGAGGAACAAACTTCGTCTTGGGGTATTGATCTTCTTCCCACTCAACTCCATTGGCATTGAACTTTCGTTCAAAACCAACACCTTGATTCTTCCGGTGCCTTCCTTGCTTGCGTACAATTTCCTCGAATTGCTTACTCCCGAGAAGGCTCTTGTAAACACCTTTCTCTATAATTCCCTTCAATAGGCTATTTTCTTGCTAAAGTGTAACTTGGCTAAGAGAATCATTAGTGTAATCAAGAGAACTACTAGAAGCAACAATAATTGATTTAGCATGATTATTGTTACTACTAGAGGAAGAATCTTTCTTGTTCTTGTTACTAGACTTGACTTGAGGCATGTAAGTGGATAAGAGTAAATGCTTGGCAATGTAAGAAGAACATTTCTTACGGAGATCATCATTTATTGCTTTTAAGAACTCATGCTCTTGCTCAAGATTGAGCTTTTTAAAGCGTAACTTCTCATGAGCCCTTAAAAGTTCTCAATGATCTTCGAAGATAGTTTCATGAGCTAACTTAAGAGTGTTTAGTTCTTTAGTTAGACGCTCAATCTTCTCCTTATTATTGTCATTCGTTTTATCTTGTTTAGCATGATTAATTGACGTTTCATCATAGTATTCATCACTAGAGTTGTCAACAAGTAAATCATCATCACCCAGCAAGTCATCCTCATCACTATTGAAATCAACATACTCGGGATGTGTTACCTTTGGACCTTTGGCCATGAAGCATCTTCCAATTCCTTCATTTGGTTAGTCAAATATGTCATAGGAGTTGGTTGACACAAGTGCTAGACGGGCAACACCTTCATCTTGAGTATATTCGGAGTCGGAGTGATAGCTTCTCTCGGAGTGATGGTCGGAGTCGGAACCGGATACCCATTCACCAACATGAGCTTGATGTCTTCGTTTTGTGTAGCTCCTTGATGACTTGTCCTTCCTTTCCGAATCCTTGCTTCTCCGTGAGGGTCTTCGTTCATAACGATCATCTCTACTCCTCCTCTCTCTTGGTGGTGATTCTTCCCTTTTGCTTCTTCTTTTTGGAGAATCTTCTCTTCTTTTGTAGGGTGTCGTACACTCATTGGAATAGTGTCCGGGTCTCCCACAATTATAGCAATTGTGCTCTCGACTAGAAGATCTTTTGTCATTGTAGGACCTTGACTTGGAGCTTCTTTCTTTGCTTCTACTCTTGTAGAATTTGTTGAAGTTCTTCACCATTAAGCTCAATTCTTCATTGAAGGTTCGTTTCTCACTTGATGATGTGGGGGCTTCACATGAGGCTTTGTAAGCACCACTTGACTTGTTGTGAAGTTCTTCCTTATCCTTGAGTGACATCTCATGAGCAACAATTCTTCCAATGACTTCCGTTGGCTTGAGATCTTTGTAGTTTGGCATCATTTGGACCAATGTGCACACGGTATCATACTTTCCATCCAATGCTCTTAGGATCTTCTTGATGATGAATCTGTCGGTCATCTCTTCACTCCCTAAACCGGCAATCTCATTTGTTATAAGAGCAAGCCTAGAGTACATTTCAGCGACACCTTCACCATCCTTCATCTTGAACTTGTCAAGCTGACTTTGGAACACATCCAGCTGGGATTCCTTCACGGAGTCAGTACCTTCATGCATATCAATCAAAGTATCCCACATTTCCTTTGCATTCTCAAGACGGCTGATTTTGTTGAATTCTTCGGGGCACAATCCGTTGAAGATGATATCACAAGCTTGAGCGTTGTATTGCAGCATCTTCAATTCTTCCGCATTAGCTTCACGGTTCGGCTCTCTCCCATCAAAGAATTCACCTTGAAAGCCAATACAAATAATAGCCCAAACGACGGGGTTATGTCCGAGAATATGCATTTTCATCTTATGTTTCCAACTAGCAAAATTAGTGCCATCAAAGTAAGGACCTCTACGGTGATAATTTCCCTCGCTAGACGCCATACTCTCCTAGGTTGTGAAACCAAGGCTATGACCACCAAAAGCTATGGGAATCAAAGCAAATGGAGACTAAAGCTCTGATACCACTTGTAGGACCTTGAAGTATGTCTAGAGGGGGGGGGTGATTAGACTACTTGACCAATTAAAAACTTAACCTTTTCCCAATTTTAGAGTTTGGTAGATTTTAGCAATCTTTGGAAAAGTCAAGCAATCACACAAATCAAGCAAGCATGCAAAGAGTATATAGGCAGCGGAAATTAAAGCATGCAACTTTCAAGAAAGTAAAGGGAAGGGTTTGGAGGATTCAAACGCAATTGGAGACACGGATGTTTTTGTATCGTTCCGATAGGTGGTGCTATCGTACATCCACATTGATGGAGACTTCAACCCACGAAGGGTAACGGTTGCGCGAGTCCACGGAGGGCTCCACCCACGAAGGGTCCATGAAGAAGCAACCTTGTCTATCCCACCATGGTCATCGCCCACGAAGGACTTGCCTCACTAGCAGTAGATCTTCACGAAGCAGGCGATCTCCTTGCCCTTACACACTCCTTGGTTCAACTCCACAATCTTGTCGGAGGCTCCCAAGTGACACCTAGCCAATCTAGGAGACACCACTCTCCAAGAAGTAACAAATGGTGCGTTGATGATGAACTCCTTGCTCTTGTGCTTCAAATGATAGTCTCCCCAACACTCAACTCTCTCTCATAGGATTTGGATCTGGTGGAAAGAAGATTTGAGTGGAAAGCAACTTGGGGAAGGCTAGAGATCAAGATTCATATGGTAGGAATGGAATATCTAGGCCTCAACACATGAGTAGGTGGTTCTCTCTCAAAAATGGTAAGTTCGAAGTGTAGGTTTGTTCTGATGGCTCTCTCCATAAATGAAGAGGAGGTGGAGGGGTATATATAGCCTCCACACAAAATCTAACCGTTACACACAATTTACCAATCTCGGTGGGACCGAATCAACAAACTCGGTCAGACCAATTTATTAAACCTAGTAACCGTTAGGGTTTTCGGTGGGACCGACATGCAAGTCGGTAGGACCGATATGGTTAGGGCATAACGTAATCTCGGCGAGACCGATTACACAAACTCGGTGAGACCGATTTTGGTAATTAGCTAACCAGAGAGTTGGTCAGGTAAACTCGATGGGACCGATTTGCTCTTTTCAGTGAGACCGAAATGTTACAAAAGGGAAACAGAGAGTTTACATTGCAATCTCGGTGGGACCGATCGCTCACTTCGGTTAGACCGAAACGTTACGGAGGGAAACTGTTGGGTGGTAGGTGCGACATATGCCAACGGGTGGCTAATCATAGTGGGAGCCAATAAGATGTCGCCGGTGCCTGGAAATGGGATGAGGCGAAGACATGCACGCCGGCGAATCTTACCCATCTCCGGGGCTCTCCATGGAGATAACACCCCTACTGCTGCTCTGCGGGGTCTCCGCATGATCACTAGTTGAATAAGTTACTACAAGCTGCTCCTAGAGCTGTTTGGTGAGAGGAAGAAGAAGGGCACGACTAGATCCTCTCTTCCCTCTACATGGTGGCTAAAACTACCAGAGTCCAACCCTTTGCATGGGTGCCCCGGGGGGGTTTATATAGGCCTACCCCCGGGGGTACAATGGTAATCCGGCTAGGTGTGGGCCCTAGCCTTCAGTGTCTTCGCCCGCCGGCTTCTCCGCCGGCCGCTGGGGCCCGCCGACTTGGTGGGTCCCGCCGGTTGCCGGCTCCCTGGTCGACAAGCTGGTCCCACCATTGAGGGCCTTGTCGGGGGCTGGTTACTGTTGCCTCAATCCTGATGACGAGGGCTTTGTCGGGGTAGGCGTGGCTACAGTGCCGCCGCCTTGGCGGCGATCACTGTAGCCTCACCTCGTCTTGTCTCCTTAATGGGGCGCTTCCTTCGAGGGAGGGAACCAGCCGGCTGTGGGAAGCCGGCTATACCTTAGGCCGACTCGGGGAGGCCGAGCCGCCTTGGGGCATCTCTCTGACTAGGAGGACCCGCCGCCTATGGATAGTACAGATAGCCTGTCGTGGGTGACGTCATAGTCAACATGGCAACAGTGCCGCGCCGGACGGGTGATGGCCGCCCTGTACGGCGCACTGTAGCCACGCGTGCTCCGGGATGCGGGGGTGGCAGGTCTTACTGTAGCCACGCCCCGTCTCATCGCCGTTATGTGGGTGCAGATTCTGAGGGTGCGGCCTTGGCCGCCTGCAGGGTGGCCGGCTCCTTGGAGTCGGCATTCTCGTGGTCGGCTACATGGAGCCGGCCCTCAGGCAGCCGGTTCCTTGGAAGCCGGCCCTCAGGCGGCCGGTTCCTTGGAAGCCGGCCCTCAGGCGGCCGGTTCCTTGGAAGCCGGCCCTCTCATGGCTTTCTTCTATGGGTCTTGGGGCCATGCCGCCTCCTGACAGCCGGCATGGTTGACAGCCGGCCGAGGGAAGGCGGCCCAGCGTCTTGGATGCCGGATGGCCTGATTGGCTTGATTGGCTTGTAAGTTTTTCAGAAGCCCCAGGGGGAGCCGGCTAGGCTACCCGTGGTCATTTACTTTGACAGAAACAGAGAGATTACAATCCCATCTCGGTGAGACCGAGATCCCTATCGGTAAGACCGATTTGCCTAGGGTTTGTGGCAGTGGCTATGACATATGAACTCGGTGGCGCCGGATAGAAAGAATTAGTGTGACCGATTTTGGCTTTAGGTTTAGGTCATATGAGGATGTGAGAGAGTAGTTGAGGGTATTTGGAGCATATCACTAAGCACTTGAAGCAAGAGGCTCATTAAGAAACACCTCATCCCTCCTTGATAGTATTGGCTTTTCCTATAGACTCAATGTGATCTTGGATCACTAAAATGTAAAATGAAGAGTCTTGAGCTTTTGAGCTTGAGCCAATCCTTTGTCCTTGATATTTTGAGGGGTCCACTTTCATCATCCATGCCATGCCATTCATTGAGCTTTCCTGAAATAATAGTCTTGGAATAGCATTAGCTCAATGAGCTATATGTTGTTATGAATTACCAAAACCACCTAGGGATAGTTGCACTTTCAGTGAGACATTTCTCCCCGGACAGATCTTCGTGTTCGGCGGCTTCGCACTACGGGCCGATTCGCTTGGCCATCTAGAGCAGATCGACAGCTACGCCCCTGTCCATCAGGTCAGGTTCGGAAACTTGAACTACACGGCCGATATCCACGGAGACTTGATCTTCGACGGATTCGTGCCTCCACTAGGCACACCGAACAGTCACGACGAGCACGGCTTAGACCTGTTGTCAGACAATATTCGGGATATCGGACCTGCAGGAGCTCCGGGCCTAAATTTGGGGCAGATCACGTCGTCCGAGGACGGGTGGATAGACCTCACCCTGGAGGCCGCACACTCATCGGCGATAGAGCCGAACACAGACTCCACCCCCAAGGAAGCCTGTGTCACCGGGCCCTCAGTCTCGTATCCGGCTGTAGGTCCCAGACCGCGCGCCGCCGAGCCCGCCAAATCTGGTTGGGCTCCGATAATGGAGTTCACCACTGCAGATATCTTCCAGCACTTGCCCTTTGGCGACATGCTGAACTCATTAAAGTCTCTCTCTTTGTCAGGAGACTCTTGGCCGAACTATGTCCGGCTTGAGTGGGAAGCAGGCGATGAGGAAATTCGTTGCCCACCCACCACCCACTTCATTGCCACTATCGATGATTTGACCGACGTGCTTGACTTCGAGTCTGAAGACATCGACGGTGTGGACGATGATGTAGGAGAAGGACAGGAACCACAGCCCACGGGGCGCTGGACAACCACCTCCTCGTATGATATATATATATGGTGGACACTCGCAAAGAAACCAACGGTGATGAGGCAATGGAGGATAACCCCTCAAGGAAGAAATCAAAGCATGGGCGTCATTGGCGCCGCTCCAAACCCTGCCACAGCAGCACCGGCACAGGAGACGAAAACAATCCGGATGGTGCCGAAGACGAATACAATCCCGATCGGCATGCCTTCGAGCAGGCCGGACAGGAAGACGAGCAGATTAGCCCAGATAAACAGGCGACGAGCGGATACTCGAAGGAGGACAACCACATGCCTCCCTCCGAAAACGAGGTGAGCCTCGGCAACGATGAATTCGGCGTGCCTGAGGATCCCGTGGAGCAGGTTCGCTTCCAGCGAGGGCTTATGGCCATTGCAAGAAGCCTGAAGAAGAAGCAACATCAGCTCCAAGCTGACCAAGATCTGCTCACAGACAGATGGACTAAGGTCCTGGCAGCCGAGGAATACAGACTCCACTGCCCCACCAAAGGATACCCAAAGGAGAATTTTCTACCTCAACTTGAGAAGGAGGTCCTAAAGCCCACACCCCGACGCCAATACATCATGGTCCGGAGCAATATGCAGGAAACACGAGGCAGCATCCATAAACCTCGACGCAACAGACATAAGCGTCACAAAAATAATGATGACGCCCAAGACAAGGCAGTTGGTGTCGGATTCCGCGGCCCCCAGTCCGGTCAGCAAAAAGAGAACAACTCAGGCCCATCCGGCCCGGCCCCGAACACCAACAGAGGAGTCCGAGCTACTTTACGGCATGATAGCCTGGCTCGACCAGGCTTTGATCAGGCACGCGCGGTTCAACCACCCTATGAAATGCAAGTGCCTCTAAGCATTCTTTCTTTACAGGCTCACTTTTGCGCAGAACAGGACTGGCAACATGGAATCAGCTCGGACGCACAAGGCGGGAACACACAAGTATCCCCAAGGAGATAGTCCGGATACACTTTGGATCCGCACACAGCCTCCCCCCGTCCGGCCACGACAGGTTCCGCCAGCATACCTCTTTTCACAACATAAACCGTACCTACACGCATAGACGTGTCACTCCACTACAACACGTAGACTTAAATAACACTTGTCGGTCGTCATTCCGCATTGACGCTTTTTTCGTCATATCGGCACCCGCACATAGTGTCATAACAGCACCCACACACTGGTCAGCTGTTCGAGAGGTTGTAAAATCTTTAAGGATTTATTCCGCATAATGCCATAACAAATGCAGAGTGTGACGGATCGGTCTTCCGATCAGGCGCTGTTAGAGCCCCTCATACGATCTTCCGAACACCAGGGGCTGCGCCTACCATACTCAAATTCCTATGGCTAAGTGAGAGTGATAAAGCCCTATAGTCTAATTGCCTGGTTCGCGGTAATGAACACCTCCTTCAAGGATCCAAAAATGGGATAAAGAGTGTTCAGGTATGTCCCGAACACCCCCGTACTTTCTACGTGGGGGCAGAAGCCGATGACTGGCCAACTCTCAGGATTTACATATACTAAACGGCTGCACAGGAAGAAAAAACTTTCATATAACAGGCAATAAATAATAACAGTGCTAGTATCCCGCATTACAAAGGACAGCATGACTGCCTTCAGGGAAATATAGTGTCTTTGGTACACTGTTCCGCCACAAGGCGGGCTCCTTTCAGGACACGCTCATAATATAATTCGGGCTTGCGATGCTCCTTACCCTCCGGTGGTCCCTCAGTCATCAACTTTTCAGCATCAAGCTTCCCCCAGTGCACCTTCACACGGGCAAATGCCATGCGGGCACCTTCTATACAGACCGACCGCTTAATAACTTTGAGCCGAGGGCAAGAACCTACAATCCGCTTCACGAGTCTGAAGTAACTGCTTGGAATTGGCTCAGTGGGCCATAGCCGGACAACTAAGTCCTTCATGGCTAGTTCGGCCGCCTGGTGCAGTTCGACCAGCTGCTTCAGCTGATCGACAAAGGGCACCGGATAATTCGGCGCCAAATACTGCGACCAAAAATGCTTCTCTGCAGACTTCTTCTCTTTAGCCCGGTAGAATTGGGCAGCATCAGATATGCTGCAGGGCAGGTCCGGAAACGCTCCTGGAGAAACAAGAATTCAGCTTGTCGCTTAGAGTTTCTCCTATTACTATATAAAAATCGCTTTGAGTAAAAAAGCCTTACCAGCCGCAATCCTCCTTGCCTCCTGAATGTCTTTCAGAGCACCTCGGGCTTCCTCCCGAGCATCATTTGCGGCTTGGAGAGCCTGGGCAACTTCGGATTCTTTCCCTGCTAGACTCTGCTCCAAGGTCTCGCTTTTCTTCACGGCCTCCTGAAGCTCTCGTTCAGCTGCAATGACCCAGGCCTCGTGCTTCTCGTGAAGAGCCTGCTCCGCGGCGGCCTTCTTGTCGGCTTCGGCCACAACCTTCTTCAGTGCCTCAATTTCGGCATTTGCTCCTAGAGCACACAATAGAAATATTTTCATCAGGCGCAACTACTCATTTGTGCTCAACTTGTCAAAAGGTTTCGACATACCTTGCTTGTCCTCCAACTGCTTCTTCACTCGGCCACGTTCTTCTTCGGCCCGTTCCAGACTTTGCTTTAGTCTGGACAACTCCGCAGTATGAGAGGCAGTCGTCGCTACAGACGCCTGTTTTCAAACAAAGAGATACATGTCATCAACCGAGTCTCCTGCGAAGTAGAAATTTGATCCCCTGTCCGGCTCTCTCTCTTTCACCGGATAGTGCATCAGGGGCTACTACTCATACTATGACAATCTTCAAAGGTTTCTAAAAACATACCTCAAAGCCTTTTACAAGGCTAAGGCGGGATTCATTCAGTCCGCTCTCAGCGGACCGAATCTTTTCAATCACCGCACCCATGAGGGTGCGATGTTCATCGATGATGGACGCATTCTTTAGCGCCGTCGATAGGCCGCCCTGCAGCTCTGCTTGGACAGAGGTTGCTGGCGGAGTGGGCTTTCCTCCCTCCGTCAAGGGGGGCTGCTTGTCCGATCCTGGAGCTTTAAAGGTCTCCAAGACCGTGTCCGGCTGCGGGCCAAATCTAAGATCGCCCCCGCCGTCGACGTCTATGGGAACCGTTGCTCCCGTGTATCCGGCCCCAGAGGTGTGCCCTCCCTGGTCTGGGCCCTGCTGGGACGACACCTCGGTGTCACGTCCAGGCTTCGGGGAAGGGGCCTCCGGAGGCGTCTCGCTCTCCAGGGCATCTGAGCTCAGTGAATTCTCCAAGGAGGACTGTTCGGCGCGAGACCTCACCGGGCTACACAAAGTAGGGCGCAAGTTAAATATTGCACCTTAGTAATCCTGGGCGCTTAGGCGTATTCAGATTTCATGTACTCACGATTTTACCAGGGGCTGGGCCCTGGGATCCCACTCCGGCTGCTATTGGCAGCCATGGTGGACGCCTCTGGGAGAGAATTTTTCCCCTCTTAGGCGATTCAGCCTCCAAGGATGAGGAGGCCGTCCTTTTCTTTTCTCCCCCCATGGAGGTCTCGTCTTCTTCCTCCTCGTCTTCGTCTTCGGAGGAAGGATGGGCACTGGAGTCTTTAGATTTTGTGTCCGAAGCACCGCGGCGACGGAGGCCGCTCCGGGTCTCCTTGGCCTTCTTGGAGGCCTCTTTCTTCGGCGCCTTGTAAGGCGTTGGGACCAGCATATTCGTCAGAAGAGGTCCCACCGGTTCCTCCGGCAGCGGGGCCGGATAGTGTATCCACCCCGCCTTCTTTGTCCATTCCTGGGGGAATTACAGAAAGCATGATAAAGCGTCTCCCCCAGGATATGCCAGCTAAACATGGATAGACAGAACATAGCGATAACTTACCGGACTTGCAGAGCGGGACGTTTGATACCCGCGGTCCTCGGCAGAGCCCGACCACGGTTTACCGGACTTGAAGAGCACCTTCCAGATGTCATTGTGTGAGGAGCCGTAGAGCTCCCGTAGGGTCTGGTGCTCGGTCGGGTCATATTCCCACAAATTGCAGGCTCGGTGCAGGCAAGGGAGAACCAGGCGAACTAACATCACCTAGACTACATTGACGAGTTTGACATCCTCGTCTACCACGCTCTGGACGCGTGTTTGGAGCACCGACAACTCATCGGATGAGGACCAGTTTAGGCCCTTCTTGGGCCAGGACGTGAGCCGCAGGGGGGCTCCGGATCTGAATTCAGGAGTAGCGGCCCACTTTTTACCGTGCGGCTCAGTGATATAGAACCACTGCTGCTTCCACTCCTTGACGGAATCATTGAAGGTTCCCGTCGGCCATGTGACCTTGGGCATCTTGATCACCATGGCGCCGCCGCACTCAGCGTGCTCGCCGTTAACCACCTTGGGCTTCACATTGAAGATCTTCAGCCATAAGCCGAAGTGGGGCAAAATACGGAGAAAGGCCTCACACACGACAATAAACATCGAGATCTTAAGGAAAGAATTAGGGGACAGATCATGAAAATCAACCCCGTAATAATACATGATGCCACGAAAAATGAGTGAAGTGGAAACCCGAGCCCACAGACAAAATGGGGAAGAAACACGACCCTCTAGTGGGGCTCCGGATTAGGGACGATATGTCCTGTTGTCGGAAGACGGTGGCCGATTTTCTTGGCCAGGTACCCGGCCTCTCGAAGCTTTTTGATATCCTTCTCCCGGATGGTAGTGGCCATCCATTTGCCCTGCTCCGGATCTGGACATCTTCGGAGAACCTCTTTTCGGTGGAGGAGATGAGTGCTTGGGTGCAAGGGCTCGAGCGAAGCGGAATGGACGAGCAGAAGGGAAAGGCGTGGGTAAAGAAGAAGAGGCCTTATCTCTTTGTAGAGGCAATAAAAACTTTTGCGCCTCCCTACTTGCCTGGTGGAACCCGCTCGTTCCCCACTCGCCGCGATTGGCAGTGCGATTGGGCTACCCGTGCCCGTATTGATGAAAGCCCCGCGATAAGGGGAACACGATCTCTGCTTCGACAAAGACGTGCCTGGGAAACCGCCTCGCAATATGTGCGGTGGCTGGCTGTGGGAAGACGGTTCAATAATGACTCGACCATGGTGTGATATCACGTCGTCTAAAGATGTCAGCATATTATATTTGTGGAATACCGTTCTCTCTACGGTGGCATGTGAAAAATCGTCTTGCGGATCCGGACACGATTTAAGTGTTCGAGATGTACTTTGGAGTATTCGGAGATGGAACACCCCTTGCAATGCCGAAGACAATCTGTGTGCCAGACTCATCGTCATTGAAGCCTGGTTCAGGGGCTACTGAGGGAGTCCTGGATTAGGCGGTATCCGGACAGTCAGACTATATACTTTGGTCGGACTGTTGGACCGTGAAGATACAAGACTCAAGACATCGTCCCGTTTCCGGATGGGACTCTCCTTTGCATGGAAGACAAGCTTGGCGATCCGGATATTAGATCTCCTTCTTTGTAACCGACTCTGTGTAAACCCTAGCCCCCTCTGGTGTCTATATAAACCGGAGGGCTCAGTCCGTAGGACAAGAACAATCATAATCATCATAGGCTAGCTTTTAGGGTTTAGCCTCTACGATCTCGTGGTAGATCAACTCTTGTAATACTCATATCATCAAGTTCAATCAAGCAGGAAGTAGGGTTTTACCTCCATCGAGAGGGCCCAAACCTGGGTAAAACATCGTGTCCCCTGCCTCATGTTACCATTAGCCTTAGACGCACAGATCGGGACCCCCTACCCGAGATCCGCCGGTTTTGACACCGAAAGTCTGCTCACTTGGGAAAAAGCCTTGCTCGTGCTAGAGCTGGCATCGACGATGCCGGTGGGCATCGCTAACCTCCTTAGAGGCGTCGTTTTCATGGTGACTACCCCTTCAAATTCCAAGGTAAACCCATGTTCAAAGTCCGCCTAGAACGGACGATGGCAGTGCACATTGTGTCACATCCCTTCTTGAAGCCATCATCTGGGTTAGGCTCGGTTGGTCCCTGTGGTGGCTACTTGCCGCGTGTTTGATGGGTTTGGTAGTGCGGCTGGCTTGGCGCTGATGGTGGTGTGTGCTTTGTTGGCGAGGAGGTGGTGCTCTGTCTACGAGATCTCGGCTCAGCCATGCGCTCGATTGGTTCTAATTTTCATCCGAAGCCGGGTTAGCAGGGTCATTATCCTACTCAATGGATCACCTCGTTCCCATATGACACCTCTACCTCTGTTGGGTGTTGTTGGGTGGCAACCAGACGGACAACATTCAAGGCTCTCCTTGCTTGGTCAGATGAAGATGTAAGTTGAGGTCCTCCTCCTTGTGGGTTGTTCTAATAAGATTTGTGATGACGGTCGATGGTGGTGGTGTGTCCTGCTTTGGATCGTCGAAAGGCCTTCTTCTTCCCATGTTCCCTTTCCTCGGCGGGTCTTTCGGTGGTTCTATTGGATGTGTATGTGTGTGTTTTCGGTTGTATCTTCTTCTCTTGTTTTCCCTGTATATTCTGGTTCGTTTGAACCTATCTTGTATGGAGCCACTAGGCTTCTAGGCAAATTCGATTGAATATATTCAGGTGGGGATCCTCCCCCCCCCCCCCCCCCCATTGACAATTCAAAAAAAACATTTCTCAGGTTTATGCGGTAGAAAATGAATTCCACACGGCCCAGTTTAACAAAAAGGTGGATATACTGTAACCATGCCAGATGGATTTACAACTGAGTTTTAGCAGATATTCTCGTATGCGGTCATGGATGGCATGACGAATTTTTTCCATGAATTTCAAGCGGCGACATGTCACTATATAGTCACAACTTGCAGCAACTACCTTGCTCCCAAGACATAAATAGGCCATGATCATTAGAAGATTTCTACCCAATTGTCTCCTAACTATTTCTGAATACTCATGCAGGTGGCAACAATAAGATCTAAGTAGGTTCCTTACAACGTGGTTCGTTCGAGAAAGCATCCTCGAAGGATTTCTAATATTACATTCACAAGATCTATCAGAAAAAAAACATGGGGCTAGTAGGTTTCTGAATTGATTTTAAGAAGGCAGATGACAAGGTTAATAAGTAGTGGTTTCTTTTCAAACTCTCGGGGCAAAATGACTTTTCACTTGTTTCTTATGCAAGCACATGGAAAAACTTATATTATGTTGAAGTTCTTTGTATCACGACAGTTTAGGGATATATTTATAAACAAAGAAAGATCTCTGCAAGGGCATCCTCTGTCCTATATATCTACAATTAAAAGGGAGTAGGTCGTTCGCTTCCTCACCTTTAGGGTTTTGTCTCTTGTTTGATTACACCCCTTCCCACAGATTTATTTCCAATTTTAATTGCCCGTCATCACATATGTTACCGTCTGTAATACGGAAACCAATATTAGCCAATCACCGAGCACCACTTGCCAACATGGACAACGGCCACCATGCACTTGCGACATGGGTGACCTAGCGTTCAGCTAGATGGTTGAAGACTATGCTCCACAGGATGTCCACACACTGACGGTTGACAGAAATATTCGCGGGTGAGGACAACAAGACAAAACATTGGCCAGGTAGTTCATGCGATAATAAGAAGAAAGAGTGTTCCAAGAATAAGAAGGAAAAAGAACTAAAGCCACCAAACAGTCCATGGTGTTGGAGAAAGAAAAGAGTGTTCCAAATAATAAGAGAGAAAAAAATAAAGAATATTCTTGAAAATAAGTAGGAACGAGAACTAAAGCTGACGAGAAATGAGAAATAAGAAGATGAGGCGTCGATGACGAATACACTAATGTTGACGTGGTGCTGGTTGGCACCAATGAAACAGGTTAGCAAAGACGCAAGGAGTAGAAGGTGTAGGGAAAGGCGAGGAAGAGAAGAACGACAATTATCCTTTCTAGCATATGTGGGATGGAGGTGGAGCATACTGGCAACTAGGAATACGTTCATGTTGCCACTCTCCTCCAACGTTAATGTGCATTTGCAAAGTTGAATGAACGTCTCAGAATGCTATCTGTAGTTATTTGTTGCTTTGTGTCAATAGTATGTTGTTAGTTTAACCCACTCTATTATATTTTTAACTTGAAAATTTTCATCTTTATTGCAATGCACGGCGAAGATGAGGTCTAAGTCATCTGGTTCTAAAGGAGGTGGCTCCAGCGAGAAATGTCCCGCTACGGCAGGAAGCCGATCGGGAATGGGAGGTTCCGATAGAAAAAAGGAATGTACATCGTTGGATGAGGTTTTTTGTGTTGAACCCGAGTGTTACAGATAACATTGTGGATAGCCCGTAGCAACGCACGGGCACGCTGCTAGTATTAGTAATTTTTCTGTTGGCAAATTAGAAATGTAGTAACCCCACTAATTTATTTCCAATTTTGTCTGCCCAACATCACATCCCCAGTCAATTCACATCCCCTCCCACTATTTTATTTCAAAACTTATTTGCCGGACATCACATCTCTTCCATTAGTAATATGAACACTAGTTCTTTTTTTGCTTGGCAAATTGGAAACGCAGTACTCCCATTTGATTTAATTCCAGCTTTATTTATCCAAAGTGTTTGTGGGTGACAATGGAAGGGGGATTATGACCATACGAGCCATTGAGATGTGGGGATTGGGGAGGCACAGATAGTGGGTGATAGGTATATAGAAGACACAATTGATATGGACCACGAAACTATGCATGTCCCCGTTGCAACGCACCGACAATTAGCTAGTTCTTTTAGAATTCGATATGCCAACAACCTTGATTGAGAATAGTCTAATTCATAGGATGGTGTATCATTCTTGTTGATGACTGATTCATGCAGTCTTGAATAGGTTGATTAAACCATTCTATATGTGGATTAGCGTCTGAGGATGCCGGGGCGGCAGGCTGCACAGGTGACTTTCCATCAGGTTCCTGGTGGCAGTGGTGGCTACACCTCTTCGTCGTGTGGACGACAAGGGGCGTAGCGATGGGAGGCTCTGGCCTGCTCTGGCTTAGTTCGGATCTTGTGCAGCGGTGCTGACACTCATTGCGGTGGCGGCAAGGATGCCTCTGGATGGTGCAAGCGAGTTTTGGGCGAAAGCTTCGCGCTTGGCACCTTTGGGTGTCGTTCTCTTCTTGAAGACGGCGTCGTGGATCTCGTTATTGGGCCAGGGCTCCTGGCGAAAGCCCTTGTCTGCTTGTTCAGACTCGACAACAGTGACACTCTTATCGTTGCCACCCTCCTGGGGGCGCTGTCGTGGAGCCCAGGCTTTCCCGGTCGAGCGGCGATGAGGTGTTAGGCTAGGTCGAGGCTTCCTGTGTATTTTTTTGATTTGCTTTTGTAGATGGCCTCCTCACCATAATGTATCGTCTGGCTGTGCACCTTGGTAGTGGGGATCAATCTCTTAGGTATATAGGATTCGGGGCGAAAGCCTGTTTCGAGAGACCTAAAAAAACAAAAAAATATCTAATTTTGAACTAAAACCATGGCAATTGGTTTGGAGTGGAGGTAGTATTGCTTATTTGAGCAACACACGGTTTTGAAAAAAATATGAGTGAGATTTTATACTTCACCGAGGGACAAGAATGACGTTGGAGGTCAATCAACTAGAAGGGTGAATAGGCCATTATCAAGTTCAGTTCATGTTTTTGTTAATCATGCAAGAATGAAGCTTGCAAACTCTACCGTGTACCAAAAGGTATTAACACTAAGCTAGAAACAAGTTGATTTATAAGCGTGAGCTTCTTTTTTTTGAAACTCACTTCAAGCTTTAATTAAACTTCCCAAGCAGGGATTTCGTCCGAGATAACACTCAAAATACAGTCAGGTGGAGATTGTAACCATACCATACATAAATTATTTGCATCACCCTCCCTAGCTAACAAATGTGCCGCTTTATTTGCTGATCGTCGAGCCCACGTAACCCTCCAGCTTCCCCACGTGTCCAGCATCTGCTTTACTTCTTCGATAACTGGCCCCATCGATGACAGATCCTTTACCTTGCTCTTTAGCTTGCAAACAACTTCATGACAATCCATCTCTACATGCAGGTTAGGTATATTAAGTTCAATGGCCAATTGCACTTCTCTCCAGCATGCACTAAGCTCCGCTCTTGCTGGCTCCTGGCATCGCGGGAAGATGTGACATGGACCGCCCAGAAAGGCACCCTCCTGGTTTTGTAGCACAATGCCCGCACCTCCCACCTCTCCTACTCTGGAAATAGCTGCATCGACATTAGCTTTCACCCATCCCTATTCAGGCGGATTTCATTCCTCACATGGTGCTGGGTTGGATTGTTTGCTCTTGCGCCCACTCGCCCATCAGGTGGAACACTCTTCTAGCAATCGCTTCTGCATCTTCTATTCTCTGCCCGTCTCTTGCATTGTTCCGTGCCAGCCAGAGCGCATACACCCCCTGAACTATGACCGCCCTCTCATCATCCGTCACCTCCGCAAACCGAGACAGGAGCCACCTCGATAATGCACTCTGAGGACTAGCTGACTCCGGTGGGATTGCCACCGGCACCCCCAATTCCGAATGCATAATCTTCAAGAATTTCAATGAGTAAAAACAACCCCACAACCTGTGAAATATGGTTTCTTCTCTGCCACACGCCACACAGAACACACCATCCTTGATCTTCCTCCGATGGAGTTCCATCCCCACCGCCAGGCCATTACGTATCAGCCGCCACATATGTATTTTTACCTTCCCTGGCGCGACGGTGTCCCATAGATTCATCCAGGACTTGTGATCCTGTACCGCGGATGATGTTTCCGGCCGACCAGCTTTTAGTCTCTTCTGTTGCATACGCAAATTGTAGGCCGACCGTACAGTAAACACACCATTTTTGGTGTAGTTCCCAGCTAGGTAATCCTCCACATTTGGTCCACCAATAGGGATCCGGATTATCTCGCCAACTTCGTCCGGGGAGAACATTGCATGCACCTTCTCTATATCCCAAGGAGTGCCATTCTCGGCTAACATGTCGCACACCCGATTTATCCCTTGGATATAAATTTGGCCCAGTGGCCTTAGACTTCCACTCCTTGGTATCCAATTATCATGGTGCACTTTGATTGAAGTACCATCCCCAACTCTCCAGATGAGTCCCTCCAAAAGAAGATCCCTCCCATGAAGTATGCTTCTGAAAGTGAAAGATCCACCACTCGGGCAGGTTGCATTAAGAATCGATCCCTCCATGAAATATTGTGCTTTTAGAACACGAGCACATAAAGTCTCTGGTTGCTGTAGCATTCTCCAAGCCTACCTTGCGAGCATAGCTTGGTTGAAAGCTTCCGGGTCCCGAAAACCAAGTCCTCCCTCATGTTTCCTCGTACACATTTTATCCCAGGCAATCCAGTGCACCTTCTTCTTCCCATTTGCTTCCCCCCACCAGAAGTTTGATGAAATAGTTAACAGATTCCCGCACACTATTTTTGAGAGTTGGAAGCAACTCATGGTAAAAGTTGGTGTTGACTAAAGGCCTGACTTCACAAGAACCTCTCTAGCTTTTTTGGACAGCCATTGTCCCTTCCATCCTGATACCTTTCCTATTGCACACTCCTTGACACACCTGAATGTACCATCCTTTGATTTTCCTACAGTAGTTGGGAGTCTCAAATGCCTCTCGCTAAGTGCTTCTGATGCGATACCACTCACCTGATGCAGCTCAGTTTTCCTCACATCGGAGATACCCTTGCCAAAAAAGATAGCAGATTTTTGTAGGTTTACTTTCTGACCTGAGGCCGCTTCATAGTCCTGCAAAATGACTCGGAGTGCATCAAAGTTCTCAGCGGATCCCTCAAGGAACACCACACTGTCATCAGCAAATAAGAGGTATGTGACAGTCGGACCTCCACTCCTAAAGGACACCCCTTTTATATCCTTTTGTCTCTGTGCATTCTTGAGCATTGCAGAAAATCCCTCCACACAAAATAGGAAAGGATATGGGGAAAGTGGATCCCCTTGCCTAAGCCCACGGGATGGGAGAAACCCGTAGGAGAGACCCCCATTTAACTTCACCGAGAAGGATGTTGTTTTGACACATCTCATAACCATCTCCGTCCAGTGACTAGAGAAGCCAATTTTCATCATCATTTGCTCCAAGAAATCCCACTCGACTCTGTCATAGGCTTTCATCATGTCGAGCTTTACAGCGCACAAAGGTTTCTTCCGCTTTCTCCTTCTGATCGCATGCACACTTTCATAGGCCACCAAAACATTGTCCGTTATTAATCTGCTAGGTACGAGTGCATTTTGTTCCTCTGAGATCATGAAAGGTGGAACCACCTTTAGCCGGTTAGCCAGTGCTTTCGTGGTGATCTTATATAGAACATTGCATAAACTAATCGGGCGAAATTGCGAAAGCAACTCTGGTGAGTTTACTTTCGGAATCATCACTATGACAGTGTCGTTAAACCCCGACGAGGCTGCCTGGCCAGCCAGAAACTCCCGGATCGCCTCACACGCGTCCTCCTTTAACAATGCCCAAAGCTTTTGGTAGAACATGGCCGGAAGCCCGTCAGGCCCCAGGGCTTTCGTGGGTCCCATTTGGAAGAGAGCAGCCTCTATTTCCTCATCAGTGAAAGGCACACACAGCTTGGCGTTCATTGCATCTGTCACATCAACTTCAATGTGTCACAACACTTTCTCTGTATCCCGCATGCCTTCCGAAGAGAAAAGCTATGCGTAGAACTGAGCCGCCATCGCCCTCATCCCGTCGTCATCCATGCACTTAGACCCGTCATCTTTGATAAGAGCTTTGACCGTGTTGTTCATCTTCCTATGTGAAGCTCGATTCTGAAAATACTTCGTCTTTTGGTCCCCCTCAGCCAGCCAGTCAACCCTCGATCTTTGCTTGTAGTAAATCTCTTCTCGTTCATAAAGTTCATGCAACTGGTCCTCGATATCCTTCACCTCCTGTCTGTAGCCAGACCGCGCAGTGATAACCCACAAGTTTAGGGGATCGCAACAGCTTTCGAGGGTAAAGTATACAACCCAAATTTATTGATTCGACACAAGGGGAGCCAAAGAATATTCTTGAGTATTAGCAGTTGAGTTGTCAATTCAACCACACCTGGATAACTTAGTATCTGCAGCAAAGTATTTAGTAGCAAAGTAGTATGATAATAAAGGTAACGATAGCAAAAGTAATGTTTTGGGGTTTTGTAGTGATTGTAACAATAGCAACAGAAAAGTAAATAAGCGAAGCACAAGATGTGAAAAGCTCGTAGGTAATGGATCAGTGATGGATAATTATGCCGGATGCGATTCCTCACGTAATAGCTATGACATAGGGTGACACAGAAATAGCTCCAGTTCATCAATGTAATGTAGGCATGTATTCCGTAAATAGTCATATGTGCTTATGGAAAAGAACTTGCATGACATCTTTTGTCCTACCCTCCCGTGGCAGCGGGGTCCTAGCGGAAACAAAGGGATATTAAGGCCTCCTTTTAATAGAGAACCGGAACAAAGCATTAGCGCTTAGTGAATACATGAACTCCTCAAACTACGGTCATCATTGAGAAGTATCCCGATTATTGTCACTTCGAGGTTGTCGGATCATAACACATAATAGGTGACTATAGACTTGCAAGATAAGATCAAGAACACCGTATATTCATGAAAACATAATAGGTTCAGATCTAAAATCATGGCACTCGGGCCCTAGTGACAAGCATTAAGCATAGCAAAGTCATAGCAACATCAATCTCAGAACATAGTGGATACTAGGGATCAAACCCTAACAAAACTAACTTGATTACATGGTAAATCTCATCCAACCCATCACCGTCCAGCAAGCCTACGATGGAATTACTCATGCACGGCAGTGAGCATCATGAAATTGGTGATGGAGGATGGTTGATGATGACGACGGCGACGAATCCCCCTCTCCGGAGCCCCGAACGGACTCCAGATTAGCCCTCCCGAGAGAGATTAGGCTTGGTGGCGGCTCCCTATCATAAAACGCGATGAAACTTTCTCTCTGATTTTTTTCTCCGCGAGATGGAATATATGGAGTTGGAGTTGAGGTCGGCGGAGCCTTAAGGGGCCCACGAGACAGGGGGGCACGCCCAGGGGGGAGGGCGCGCCCCCACCCTCGTGGACAGGGTGTGGGCCCCCTGGTCTTGATTCTTTCGCCAGTATTTTTTATATTTTCCAAAAAGTGCCTCCATGGATTTTCAGGACATTCCGAGAACTTTTGCTTTCTACACATAAAACAACATCATGGCAGTTCTGCTGAAAACAACGTCAGTCCGGGTTAATTTCATTCAAATCATGCAAGTTAGAGTCCAAAACAAGGGCAAAAGTGTTTGGAAAAGTAGATACGTTGAAGACGTATCAACTCCCCCAAGCTTAAACCTTTGCTTGTCCTCAAGCAATTCAGTTGATAAACTGAAAGTGATAAAGAAAAACTTTTACAAACTCTGTTTGCTCCTGTTGTTGTAAACATGCAAAGCCAGCATTCAGGTTTCAGCAAATATTATGAACTAACCATACTCATAATAACACTTAGGTCTCACAATTACTCATATCAATAGCATAATCAGCTAGCGAGCCATAATAATAAAACTCGGATGACAACACTTTCTCAAAACAATCATAACATGATATAACAAAATGGTATCTCGCTAGCCCTTTCTGAGACCGCAAAACATAAATGCAGAGCACCTTTAAAGATCAAGGACTGACTAAACAGTGTAATTCATGGTAAAAGAGATCCAGTCAAGTCATACCCAATATAAACCAACAATAATGAATGCAAATGACAGTGTGCTCTCTAGCAGGTGCTTTTTAATAAGAAGGGTGATGACTCAACATAAAAGTAAATAGATAGGCCCTTCACAAAGGGAAGCAGGGATTTCTAGAGGTGCCAAATCTCGATTTTAAAATAGAGATTGAATAACATTTTGAGCGGCATACTTTTGCTGTCAACACAACAACTATGAGATGGCTGTATCTTCCATACTACATGCATTATAGGTAGTTCCCAAACAGAATGGTAAAGTTTTATACTCCCCAACCACCAACAAGCATCAATCCACGGCTTGCTCGAAACAACGAGTGCCTCCAACTAACAACAACCCTGGGGAGTTTTGTTTAATTATTTTGATTTGCTTTGATCTTTTTGGATCATGGGACTGGGCATCCCGGTTACCGGCCCCTTCTCGTAAATGAGGAGCGAAGTCCACTCCTCTTGAGAATAACCCACCTAGCATGGAAGATATAGGCAGCCCTAGTTAAAACATGAGCTGCTCGAGCATACAAAACATGATTTCATTTGAAGGTTTGGAGTTTGGCACATACAAATTTACTTGGAACGACAGGTAAATACCGCATAAAGGTAGGTATGGTGGACTCATATGGAATAACTTTGGGTTTTAACGAGTTTGGATGCACAAGCAGTATTCCCGCTTAGTACAGGTGAAGGCTAGCAAAAGACTGGGAAGCGACCAACTGAGAGAGCGACAATAGTCATAAACATGCATTAAAATTAATTTACACCGAGTACAAGCATGAGTAGGATATAATCTACCATGAACATAAATATCATGAAGGCTATGTTGATTTGTTTCAACTACATGCGTGAACATGTGCCAAGTCGAGTCACTCAATTCATTCAAAGGAGGATACCATCCCATCATACCACATCATAATCATTCTGATAGCATGTTGGCATGCAAGGTAAACCATTATAACTCATAGCTAATCAAGCATGGCACAAGCAACTATAATATCGAAATGTCATGGCAAATATGTTTACCTCATAATAAGCTAAGTCAGAAACGATGAACTCATCATATTTACAAAAACAAGAGAGGTCGAGTTCATACCAGCTTTTCTCATCTTAATAAGTCCCTCGTATATTGTCATTATTGCCTTTCACTTGCACGACCGAACGATGTGTATAATACTAATAGTGCACGTGCATTGGACCAAGCTGGAAACTGCAAGCATTCAACTCAAAAGAGAAGACAGGGTAATATGGGCTCTAAATTAAATAAACAATCATGCATATGAGAGCCACGAAACATTTTCAATATGGTCTTCTACTCTCGACCCCAAAGAAAAGAAAAAAACTGTTTACACGGGAAAGCTCCCAACAAGTAAGAAGAAGAACTAGAAATCTTTCTGGGGTTTCATTTAAATTCTACTACAAGCATGGAAATTAAACTAACTAATTTTTTTGGTTTTTCTCAAGGTTTATCAAACACACAAGAAGAAAGCGAGAAAAAGAAATTTAAACTAGTATGGATAATACAATGAAAGAGTATGAGCACCGATGACTAGAATAGTGTGTGAATCATGAATGTAAAGTCGGTGAGAAATATGTACTCCCCCAAGCTTAGGCTTTTGGCCTAAGTTGGTCTAATACCAAGGAGCACCTGGCTGATATCCGTAGTTGTAGCTGGGGTCGTACTGAGATCCAGCAGCAACCGCCTCCTGAGCTGCGGCATGTTGGCGAGCTGCCTCCGCTCTCCCCTCGTGTTCAGCTGCCTCCTCTCTGGTAACAACATATCTTCATTTTGCCTGATAATCAAAAAGGAGAGGAGCAGGAAGAGTAACATGGACGACGTTGCGTCTGTCATAGATTAGTCAATAATGGAGGAATTGTTCATTCCTCCTAAGAAAATGATGATTGACCATAGCTTCATAATGTAAATAAGCAGGAGGTATCATCACACCCCCCTCTCGTGAGGCTATACCAAGATAATTAGCCACACGGGTTGCGTAAATTCCTCCAAATAAATCTCCAGCTCTACCATTATTCTGCAACCTACGTGCAACTATTGCCCCCAAGTTATAGCCTTTATAACCTAACACAACACTCTTGAGGACACAAAGATCAGGGACACACATACGACATGCTTCGTCTTTACCATTAATGCATCTACCAATGAAGAGAGAAAAATAATGTATAGCAGGAAAATGAATGCTCCCTATGGTAGCTTGTGCTATGTCCCTGGATTCTCCCACAGTAATACTAGCAAGGAAATCTCTAAATTCAGATTTATGAGGATCATTAATATTACCCCACTATGGAAGTTTGCAAGCAGTCGTAAAATCCTCTAAGTCCATGGTATACAATGTATCATAAATATCAAATAGGACACTAGGAGAATTACGCGTACAGTTATATTTAAACCTCCACACAAAGGAATCAGTCAATTGATAGTTCTGAGGACACTTATCTTGTAAGAAGTCCTCCAGCTCAGCATTACGCACATACACGTCAAATTCCTCCTTAAAGCCTGCTTCGACCATAAAATCATCGGATGGCCACTCACAAGCTCGTACATTTGCGTCCCTTGGTAATTCGGCATCTTGCTCACGCATAGCAATCCTAGGTCCTTTCTTTACCGAGGAACCACCTTGATACATTCTCCTAGACATAATTCTTTTTCTGAAAAATTTCTGAAATTTTAGTAACTTCAAAATAAAAGTGAATTAAACTAAACAAGATTGATAGCAACTACTCCTACAAGTGCCTAGAGCCTGTATCATGCATTAGAATTGCTTGGGACCTCATAAATTTAACATGCAAGCTCAAGAACATGGTCACCTATGCAGCAAAAAATTGCAATGAATAAAGCACTTAAAACAAAAATTAATTGGACCAATGGAGGAGTCACATACCAAGCAACAATCTCCCAAAGCAGTTTTGTGAATGGAGCTTTGAGCAAGGAGATCGAAAATCGCAGCAAGATGAGCTAGAACTCTTGCTTGAGCTGGATGGGGATTTTTTGGGAAGAAGATGGAGTGTGTGGGTGCTGGCATAAGTGGAGGGGGGCACCTGGGGCCCACGAGAGAGGGGGGCGCACCCAGGGAAGGTGGGCGCGCCCTTCACTCTTGTGGCCTGGTGCTTGCCCCTCCTATAGTGATTTTAGTGCCTAAAATCCTCAAATATTCCATAAAAAATCATACTAAATTTGCAGGGCATTTGGAGCACTTTTATTTTCGGGATATTTTTTAATGCACGGATAATTCAGAAAGCAGACAGATAATATTATTTTTGATTTATTTATTCTAAATAACACAAACTAAAAAGAGGGTACAGAAGGTTGTGCCTTCTAGTTTCATCTATCTCATGATCATCAAAATGAATCCACTAACAAGGTTGATCAAGTTTTGTTAACAAACTCATTCCGAATAACACGGAACCGGAGAAATTTTGAATAACACTAAGTTACCTCAACGGGGATATGAACATCCCCAACAATAAGAATATCATACTTTTTCTTAACAGTAGGGAGAGGAAATTCAAAACCTCCAATAATAATAGTTGGAACTTTTCCAATAGAATTGATGCTATGAACTTGAGATTGTTTCCTCGGAAAGTGTACCGTATGCTCATTACCATTAACATGAAAAGTGACATTGCCTTTGTTGCAATCAATAACAGCCCCTGCAGTGTTCAAAAAGGGTCTACTAAGGATAATCGACATACTATCGTCCTCGGGAATATCAAGAATAACAAAGTCCGTTAAGATAGTGACATTTGCAACCACAACAGGCACATCCTCACAAATACCGACAGGTATAGCAGTTGATTTATCGGTCAACTTATTCAATTCAAGTCTATGATATAAAGAGAGAGGCATAACACTAACACCGGCTCCAAGATCACATAAAGCAGTTCTAACATTATTTCTTTTAATGGAGCATGGTATAGTTGGTACACCCGGATCTCCAAGTTTCTTTGGTATACCACCTTTAAAAGTGTAATTAGCAAGCATGGTGGAAATTTCAGCTTCCGGTATCTTTCTTTTATTTGTGATGATATCCTTCATATACTTAGCATAAGGATTTACTTTGAGCATATCAGTTAAGCGCATACGTAAGAAAATAGGTCTAATCATTTCAGCAAAGCGCTCAAAATCCTCATCATCCTTTGACTTGGATGGTTTAGGAGGAAAGGGCATGGGTTTCTGAACCCATGGTTCTCTTTCTTTACCGTGCTTCCTAGCAACAAAATCTCTCTTATCATAACATTGATTCTTTGATTGTGGGTTATCAAGATCAACAACAGGTTCAATCTCTACATCATTGTTTTTGCTAGGTTGAGCATCAACATGAACATTATTATTAACATTATCACTAGGTTCATGTTCATCACCTGATTGTGTTTCAGCATCAGAGATAGAAATATCATTTGGATTCTCAGGTGTGTCTACAATAGGTTCACTAGAAGCATGCAAGGTCCTATCATTTTTCTTTTTCTTATTTTTAGAAGAACTAGGTGCTTCTAAATTATTTCTCTGAGAATCTTGCTCGATTCTCTTAGGGTGGCCTTCAGGATACAAAGGTTCCTGAGTCATTCTACCAGTTCTAGTAGCCACTATAACATCAAAGTCATTTTTATTATTTAATTCATCAAGCAAATCATTTTGAGCTTTAAGTACTTGCTCAGCTTGAGTAGCAACCATAGAAGCATATTTGCTAATGAGTTTGAGTTCACCTTTAACTCTAGCCATATTATCGCTCACGCATCCTATCTCGAAAGCATTATTCTTTAACTCTCTACCAACATAAGCATTAAAACTTTCTTGTCTAGCCATAAAGTCATCAAATTCATCTAAGCATGGGCTATGAAATTTAGTAGAGGGGATTTCAACTTTATCATATATATAGAGAGAATTTACCTTTACTACCTGTGTCGGGTTGTCAAGACAATGTGGTTCTTCAATAGGCGGTATATTAAGACCATATATTTCTTCAATAGGAGGTAAATTCTTAACATCTTCAGCTTTAATACCTTTTTCTTTCATTGATTTCTTTGCCTCTTGCATAACTTCGGGACTGAGAAATAAAACACCTCTCTTCTTCGGAGTGGGTTTAGGAACAGGCTCAGGAGCTGGCTTAATTGGTTCAGGAATTTCCTCAGGAATTGGCTCAGGAAGAGTCCAATTATTTTCATTAGTCAACATATTATTCAATAGTAATTCAGCGTCGTCGACTGTTCTTTACCTGAAAACACAACCAGCACAACTATCCAAGTAGTCCTTGGAAGCATCGGTTAGTCCATTATAAAAGATATCAAGTATTTCATTTTTCTTAAGAGGATGATCAGGCAAAGCATTAAGTAATCGGAGAAGCCTCCCCCAAGCTTGTGGGAGACTCTCTTCTTTGATTTGCACAAAATTATATATTTCCCGCACGGCAGCTTGTTTCTTATGAGAAGGAAAGTATTTAGCAGAGAAGTAATAAATCATATCCTGGGGACTACGCACACAACCAGGAGCAAGAGAATTATACCAAGTCTTAGCATCACCCTTTAATGAGAACGGAAATATCTTAAGGATATAATAATAGCGAGATTTATCATCATGAGTAAACAGGGTAGCTATATCATTCAACTTGGTAAGATGTGCCACAACAGTTTCAGATTCAAGGCCATAAAAAGGATCAGATTCAACTAAAGTGATAATTTCAGGATCAATAGAGAATTCATAATCCTTATCAGTAACACAGATAGGTGAAGTAGCAAAAGCAGGGTCAGGTTTCATTCTAGCATTAACAGACTGCTGCTTCCATTTAGCTAATAATTTCTTAAGATCATATCTATCATTGCAAGCAAAGATAGCTCTAGCAACTTCTTCATTCATAACGTAACCCTCAGGTACAACAGGCAATTCGTAATCATTGGGAGAATTTTCATCATCACTATCATCAATAATAGCATCTTCAATAATTTCATTCCCCCTAACTCTAGCAAGTTGTTCATCAAGAAATTCACCTAATGACAAAGTAGTATCACGCATAGAAATAGTTTCATCATAAGTATCATGCATAGCAGAAGTGGCATCATCAATAACATGCGACATATTAGAATTCATAGCAGTAGCAGGTTTAGGTGTCGCAAGCTTACTCAAAACAGAAGGAGAATCTAGTGCAGAGCTAGATGGGAGTTCCTTGCCTCCCCTCGTAGTTGAGGGATAGATCGTAGTTTTTGCGTCTTTCAAGTTCTTCATAGTGATCAACAGATATAAATCCCAAGTGACTCAGAGAATAGAGCTATGCTCCCCGGCAACTGCGCCAGAAATTATCTTGATAACCCACAAGTGTAGGGGATCGCAACAGCTTTTGAGGGTAAAGTATTCAACCCAAATTTATTGATTCAACACAAGGGGAGCCAAAGAATATTCTTGAGTATTAGCAGTTGAGTTGTCAATTCAACCACACCTGGATAACTTAGTATCCGCAGAAAAGTATTTAGTAGCAAAGTAGTATGATAATAAAGGTAACGATAGCAAAAGTAATGTTTTTGGGTTTTGTAGTGATTGTAACAATAGCAACAGAAAAGTAAATAAGCGAAGCACAAGATGTGAAAAGCTCGTAGGCAATGGATCAGTGATGGATAATTATGCCGGATGCGATTCCTCATGTAATAGCTATAACATAGGGTGACACAGAACTAGCTCCAGTTCATCAATGTAATGTAGGCATGTATTCCGTAAATAGTCATACGTGCTTATGGAAAAGAACTTGCATGACATCTTTTGTCCTACCCTCCTGTGGCAGCGGGGTCCTAGCAGAAACTAAGGGATATTAAGGCCTCCTTTTAATAGAGAACCGGAACAAAGCATTAGCACTTAGTGAATACATGAACTCCTCAAACTACGGTCATCACCGAGAAGTATCCCGATTATTGTCACTTCGGGGTTGTCAGATCTTAACACATAATAGGTGACTATAGACTTGCAAGATAGGATCAAGAATACACATATATTCATGAAAACATAATAGGTTCATATCTGAAATCATGGCACTCGGGCCCTAGTGACAAGCATTAAGCATAGCAAAGTCATAGCAACATCAGTCTCAGAACATAGTGGATACTAGGGATCAAACCCTAACAAAACTAACTTGATTACATGGTAAATCTCATCCAACCCATCACCGTCCAGCAAGCCTACGATGGAATTACTCACGCACGGCGGTGAGCATCATGAAATTGGTGATGGAGGATGGTTGATGATGACGACGGCGACGAATCCCCCTCTCCGGAGCCCCGAACGGACTCCAGATCAGCCCTCTCGAGAGAGATTAGGGCTTGGCGGCTTCTCCGTATCGTAAAACGCGATGAAACTTTCTCTCTGATTTTTTTTCCGTGAGACGGAATATATGGAGTTGGAGTTGAGGTCGGCGGAGCCACAGGGGGGCCCACGAGACAGGGGGCGCGCCCAGGGGGAGGGCGCGCCCCCACCCTCGTGGACAGGGTGTGGGCCGCCTGGTCTTGATTCTTTCGCCAGTATTTTTATATTTTCCAAAAAGTGCCTCGTGGATTTTCAGGACATTCCGAGAACTTTTGCTTTCTACACATAAAACAACATCATGGCAGTTGTGCTGAAAACATCATCAGTCTGGGTTAGTTTCATTCAAATCATGCAAGTTAGAGTCCAAAACAAGGGCAAAAGTGTTTGGAAAAGTAGATACGTTGGAGACGTATCATGCAACACGCTCTTTTTCCTCCACTAACTGCACTTTCAAATGGGCAATCTATTTTTTGATGGATCCAAAGACCTGATGGGTCCACCTTTGCATGTCCCTGGACGTGGATTTAATGCGACTGCATGCATCGGCAAGGGCACCAGCCCCGTAGTTGGTTGCATGGGAATAGGCCCATGCAGTAGCAACCATCGTTTCATATCCCTCGTGCCTTGCCCAAGCCGCCTCATAGAGAAAAGTTCGCTGCCCACCCGGGTGCTTCGCAGCCAGTGCTGCTTGCACCTTGACCACAATCGCTTGGTGATCCGACTCCTCAGTCATGACATGTAAGACTTCGACTGCCGGGAAAATTTGTGCAAAGTCAGCGTTGCAGGTAGCCCGGTCCAATCTCACTTGAACGTTGTCATTGTCATCTCTTTTGTTATCCCATGTGAATGGATATCCCGAATAACCTAAATCAGCAAGCCCGCAGTCGGACAAGCATTCGGCGAAATTCTTCATTTGGTTCAAACTCCTCGGGTTACCACCCAACTGTTCTTTCTGGAACAAAGCCTCGTTGTAGTCTCCCACACAAAGCCATGGAAGATTATCCTGAGCTCGAAGATACCGAAGCACATCCCAGGTTTTCTTTCTTTTCTCCACACATGGCTCCCATAGAGTCAAGTGACTCTAAAGGTGACGCCATCCAGTACAACCTGGGCATCGATGTAGTATTGGCACCCCGGCCTCACCGTTACCTGCACATGTTCTTTCCACCATAACGCCAGTCCTCCACTATTTCCGTTACAGCTCACAGCAACCCCGTGTCTGAATCCTAGACTCCACTTCAATCTCTCCATCGCTCCTGCTGTTTTTTTAGTTTCTGATAGGAACACCACCGCTGGGTTGTATGACCTAACCAGGTCCTGTAGTTTTCCAACCGTCGGGTCCAACCCCAACCCCTGACAGTTCCAGGCTAAAATGTTCATTGCTCCCGGCAACCCTGCACCCTAGCAGGGTCCGCCAATGTACCTTCACATTCGGTTATACGTTCGAAAACTGAACCTGTCTTCTGCCTTGTGTCATGGATGAAAGTTTCATGCCCTTCCTGACTGTCCCCTCCCTCCTTTGGTTTCCACACTTGCCTTGGTCTCCTCTTTCTTCAGTCAAGGGGGGCCTGGAAGCTGTCTCCCCTCCCCCCATATTCAGCACTGTTCTGCCTGGGTTTACAAACATAGTAGCCCCTTCTTCTCTCATTAGGGTAATGCGGGTTATACCCATATTCCCCCTCTCTTTCCCTGGAAGTATAAGCATCCTCCCACCGACGACGCTCTTCGTGTTATTTCTTCTCAAGCTCCCGCTACCTTTGCTGCATCTTCAGATGTTCCCTAAGATCTCTTTCTTTCTTACGTTTCAGATCATGTCTCAGGTCCCTCTCTTCTGTCCATTCTCTCCTGTCACGGTCCTTCCTAGGACTGTTTACTTCTCCTTGACCCGGCCTTCGCTCCACGCTAGTGTGTTAGCATTCCGGCTTGTCAAACTCGCTATTAAGGTTGTGTTTAGTCGGGATGTCCCGGACTCGTCCGAATGCCTTGCTTTCCTTCTCTCTCTTACCACCCTCCGACTATGGATTCATGAAGTTGTTACTGTTGCTCGTCTTCCCCTTTGCCTCAACTTTGGAGCCAGTGCTCCTGCCCGGCGAAGCTCTTAACCAGCCACCCCATTGTGAAGATTTGTCTAAATGAGGATCACACCGCCCATTCACATGAACGAGTCTTCCACACTCGAAACAAAATTGAGGTATTTTTTCATAGTGGAAATCAAACCATGTGCCCACCTTGTCCTCGTGCGAGTTCTTGAGTTGAAAGCACCGAACCAGCGGCTCATAGATTGAGATCCTTGCTCTCACCCTCAACTGGATCCCTCTAGCTAATCCTTCCTTGTCCACGTCTACCTTGACAACCTCGCCAAGCCAGTTGCCTAGCGCACGCCCAAAGACCTCGGTCCTCTTCCCTGGTGGCAAATCATCTACCCTGACACATACATCCACTTTAGCAAACACCATCTCAGAGGGCCGTATATTACTCTCATAGTCCTTGAGCACGAGCACATTGAAATCATACTGCCACGGCCCATTGTTCATCGCATGCCTCCAATCACCTTCACTGCCAAAGTGAACCACAAAGTCATTGTCGCCCATGTCCCTGAACCTCGCCTCGTGATGTAGTCCCCATGCCCTCTGCATCGCTTTCTCCAGCACCGTTTTGTTCAGCGGCCTCGGCGAGAAAGCTTTCTCCCCACCGCTGACCACTTTGCACCCTTGGGCAAGATCTGTTCTGGGTCCTCAAAAACGAAACCTTCAGCCTCTTTATCCAGTAGTACCATCCCTCCCAACCTAGCTGAGAGGCTTGACGTGGGATCCGGCGTCTTGCTTGCCGCCGGGGACTTGGAGGATCCCCTGCTCATCAGTTTGCCCGGAGTCGTTGCCGCTGCCGGGGTAGCCTTTGCCGCCGTCGCGCCACCCTGCATCTCCTTCACTTTCTCCACCATAGCTCCGCTCCGTGGTGGAGATCGCTACACCAGTCCATGCCAAGGGAGACACCGTCGCCGCCCCGTAACATGACTGTAATCTCATCGCCCCCGTCGCAGAAACCCTAACCCTAGCGCTGGTAGACGGCCACCTCGCGATCGCCTCACGAGTCGCCCCTTAGAGTTTCAGCGCGTGGTGGACCCTTCGTTGGCTGTCGTGGTGCTCATAAGCGTGTGCTTCTGTTCCATGACTTTGTATGATTGTTGTTTTCTAGACTAATCGCAAGTTGATATATACTAGTAGTACAACAAATAGAATAATACCCATATTATAAAAAATGTTTATAAATATCTTGGACTAAGTCCAAAGAAAACAGAATATGCGCTCCATCTGCCCATGTGAGAGCAGGTTCCGGTGGCGCGTACGGCTTGGTGTAGGGACTGCCTGGTGATCGCCGGCTTGACGCACCGACGCCACCAGCATGAACTGGGTGATCGCCGTGTGGACTAACTCAAACAGAGAAACTGATAAGCACTTGCCTGCCAGTTCTCATCAGTCTAGAAACATGCATCGCGGAGCATGGTCCATGGTATGAGGAAAATGAACTCGTCTCCGTCTCGTCTCCCTTGCGTGTTTGTGCTGGATTTTTGTGCGGCGGTGCCGGTGCCTCGACACGGTCATGTTCGCCGACGAGGGCCGCCGGTGGAACTCCTCGACGACGAGGGAGTAGTGGTGGACGCATGCAGTGGAGAAGGCGCCGCGGCGTGGCGGGTGGGCCAGGAGGTGGTGTTCCCGTGCCACGTCGCAGAAATTAAGGCGGCTGACCGGTGGGGCGCGGCGGGGGGTGGATTTCAAGGTGAGTAATGGCGAGCGAGGGGCGGGGGAAGGGTTATTAGACCGACGCCTCGGCTCTCTCCCTCCCCACACCTCACAAATCTCGCCCGCGAGAGCCACTGTCCTTCACCGCTGCGACAGCTAGGGTTCGATGACGACGAGGGAGCACCAGATGTGGGTGCTGTCCGACGGCGACGAGATCCTGATGGAGCGGCTCAAGGAGATCAATCACGCGTCGGAGGTTGTGCGAGACAAGCTGAGTGGGGAGGAGATCCTCAGATGCTTCCCCAACTACGACCGCCAGCCGGCGATGGGGGTGCTCCTGTGGGTGATGCTCGAGGCGGAGTCGCTGGTCCCGGAGCAGAGGGAGAAGTGGAAGGTGTTCTGCTCCTTCGGCTTCCGCCTGATCCAGCCGTGGGCGCCGCCGCCGGTGCAACACCCGCCGCAAGAGGTGGTGATGGGGATTCCTGCCCCTGGATCCAGGTGGCTGCCAATCCAGATCGAGGAGGAAGAGGAGCTCGAGGAGATGGAGGAGGAAGCGACGGTGCCGCCGCGACGGAGGGCCAGGACGACCCCGACCCCAACCTCACTTCCCCGCCGCTCCCCGCGGTTCCAGAGGTGTTCGCCTCACCTCCTTGCTCTCTCCCGCGACCAGTAGGGTGCTCGCCGGCTGGCAACCGCTTCTGGTTGCGGGTCGGTGAGGACTCCGAGGAGGAGGGGTAAGGGGAGGCCCTCATCTCTGATTCAGGTATGAGGAACGCTGCTAATTACTTAGTATCTACTACTCTAATTGAAGTAGATGATGCTAGTTATGGTAATCTGGCTGGGAGATTTAAGCATAACAACAGAAATAGAATTTGAAGGGGGTCGAAATCTCAAGGAGAGAAGGGCTTCGGTTTGATTTCTTATGCAGACAAATGTTCAGAACATGGTGGGTTTGGGGATAGAGGTAATAATGGTAAGCTGAGCAATACGACTCAGGGGATTGGGATAGATGTCGAAATTGTTCAAAAGCATATGAAAAAGGACAATGTTCATCCCGTAATCCCTGCATTTGGGGAAGAGGATGTAGATTTTGGGGAAATTGTGTTACAAACTACCCCAATTGCAAGATACTTAGATGTGAAAGGGGGAAGGTTGGAGGATTTTTGTGAGGAAAAAAATGTGAGACCCCTGATAATTTTTGGGGTCTCAGTTGGGAGAGATTTAAACATGGATTCGGAAGTGGGCCTACGGTGGTGGAGGCCTGGTGAGATGGAGCCCGGCCCAACCCAACAAAAGGAAGGAGGCGTGGAGGATATAAAAGAGGGAGTGGAGAGGGTTGGGAAGCAACCTTTAGGGTTCCCCTCTCCCCCCCCCCCCCTCGCCGCCACAAGAAGAAACCATGTCAGGAAATTTTGGTAGAGGATTTGGAGCTCAGAGATTCAATAGAGGAGGAGGAAATGGAAACTTAGGAGGGAGATTTAACAATGCTGAGAAAGGAGAGAGACGGAATGGAGGGAGGCATGCCTTCCCAGGGAGATCTGGGGCTTTTGGAAGAGGGGGGAACCGCTTTGGTCCTGTGAAGCATATGGGAAGGGATTCAGACGAGGAAGACCCTAGATCTGAGAGGAACAAAGAGAATTTGGTGTGGCAAGCTAAGGCAGGGAAAAAAGATGAAGGGGGGGAGACCCCAAGGATGGCCAGTGGTGATGCAGAAGGTGCTGTGATGGAAAATGAGAGAAGCAACAATCAGGTATCTCAGTCAGATCAGCAGCAGCAGCAACTACTGTTAACTTTGCTGCTCTCTCAGTTGGTTCAGGGGATGCAAAACAGTGAGAAGACCCAGATGGAAGGGATGGTTGGAAATCGAATTAGTAATATACTTGGGAAAGAAAGTCACAGGAAAGAGGGAGGAGACATTGATGGGCAACAGAGAGGTAACAAGATGGTTGAACAGGGGGTTGGATTGGAAATGAAGAAGCAAGGAGGTAAAAGTGGTTGGCAGCAAGGGTATGAGGAGAACAAGAGAAATTTTGACAGGTTTAACAAGGAGGTGTGTGGTAAGTGTAAAGACCCCAGACACACCACCAAGGATTGCAGGGTGGGGCATTGCTTGATCTGTGGCAGAGAGAATCATATTACAGGAGAGTGAAACTTGCAGAAACAGGTTAAACCAGTCCCAAAATATGTAGAGTATGCAGCTAAAGGGCTGGGGATTCTTCTGGTTCAGAACTATAAAGATGTACTGATAGCAGAGCATACCAATCCTTTGGGGGTGGTGATCATAAGAGAAGGAAGCATTAATAAGACTGAACTTGTGAAGGCTATGGAGGAAATGTTTGATTGGGGCTGGCAATGGAGAGTGAGGGATTTTGGAAAGAATGGATACATGATGAGATTTCCCAATAAAGCAAAGTTGCTGGAGTTGGCCAAGTTTAATGACTTCAAACTGCTGGGGACTGGGGTGGTGATCAAGGTTCAACCCTGATCCCTTGATCATCAAGCTATTGGGAAGATGCACACCATTTGGGTCAGGCTGGCCAAGGTTCCAGATTGTTTTAGGCATTTTTTGGGTGTTTGTGAGGTGGCTGCTGCAGTTGGACCTGCCCTGGAAATTGATATGGATACTATAAATGAGGAGAAAATTAGAGCAAAGTGTGGGATCGGAGATGTGGAGAAAATACCAACTCAAGTGGAAATCACTTCCCCTGATCTTCTTATGTTTAGAATTGGGGTGGAAACTAAGAAGGTGGTGGAGATTGGCTGGTATAAGGAAGAAAAGAGGAAAAATGATAGCAGCAATTTCTCAGAAGGGGGAGAGGATGAGATTGACAATAGGAAGAGGACTAGAATGGAGGAGAATGAACATAGAGGGGTTTCTCTGGGATGCTTATCCCTGAAACAAAGTGAGGAGGTGGATAAAAGAGTTGAAGGAATGAAAACTCAAATGGATGTAACCATGTTGCAGTGGCAAAAGGAGATGGCTTTGGAGAGAGGAAAGTGACAAAAAGAAAGTGAAATCATGTTCAGCAAGATCAAAACCTTGGAGGAAGACAGGATTAGAAACAATGCACTATGGGCTAAAAATGAAAACAGAATCAGAGAACTAGAAAAAGTTCAGGCAGAGTTGTAGGAGATTAGTAAAAAACAACTTGAAGAAATTCAGAAACTGGCACAAGAGGCTGCCAATAGAGAGGAGAATGAAATGGAGTTAGCTAATATGGACCTTGAAGATTATGAGAAAGAGACTCAACAGAAAAAGGAAGACACTGAGTCTGGGAAATATAATGAGCCCACTGATTATAATGCTAGCCAAGAATCTATCGGGACTCTGGGGGAGAAAATGGCTGAAATACATGGAAGTGAGATCCTAGATGAAGAAGGGGAGGAGAAAGATGTTGAAATCAAGAGAAGCCTGAGAAACAAAGGAAGAGAAGACAAGAAGATTGAGGATATGGCTAAAAGCAGAGCTCAGGAGAGGGACAATTATGGTCAGAGTTCTGAATTGGCTTTTGCTGATGTTTCCTTATTACATATTAGTTCTCTAGTGGGGATTGATCTAGGGTGTTCAATAGAGATGATTGATAAAAATATTGATATCATTAATAAGATGGAAATAGCTAGGAGAGAGTTATACTTTCAGAATATCAAAAAAGAAAAAAAGTGATAAATCAGAGGGGAGATGTGAAGAGAATGACAAAATTGAAAAGGATGTTCCAGTATATATTAATACTGGAGACATAACCCTTGAGGAACTGTGTTCTGATTATGAACATTCTGATGTGGATATTGAGGAACAACAGATGAAAAAACTAAGGGGAATGTTCTCTGGAGGAAAAAGTGGTAGGAAACGCTCACCAGCACTTGACTGTGTGAAGCAATCACTTGGGATTGGAGTCCTTCGAAGAAGGAAAAAAGATAGGAGACTCTAAGTGAGAATCTTCTCTATGTTTGCATTAGATTTAGAATTTTGGTCTTATAAGGGTCACTTATAGAACAATGAGGGGAGTATTTTGGAATGTGAGAGGCATAGGACAAGATCACAAGAAAAGATACGTTAGAGAAATGATTATAGATCAGAAGCTGGACTTTATTGGACTCTCTGAGACCATAAAGCAAGATTTCACAAAAAATGAATTGCATAATTTGTGTGGAGGGAGGAATTTTCAATGGAGTTGGAATCCACCCAGAGGAATGTCAGGGGGGATCCTGATGGGGGTTAATAAAGATGTGTCTAATGTAGAAAATATTGAAAAAGGACAATATTTCTTGAGAATGTTAATATTTGATAAAAATATCAAAATGCACTGGAATTTAGTCACTGTATATGGGGATGCACAAAAGGAGGGAAAAGCAAGTTTCCTTGCTGAATTGGCAAGATTATATCATGATAATCCTCTCCCTTGCTTGGTTGGGGGAGATTTCAACATCATTAGAAGTGGGAAGGAGAAGAACAAACCTATGCTTAATGAACAATGGTCCTTCATGTTCAATGCCATTATTGAACAAGCAGGGCTTAGGGAATTACCCCTGAATGGGAGAAAATACATTTGGGCTAATAATCAGGAGGATCCTACTTTTGAAAAGCTAGATAGAGTGCTGATGTGCCCAGCTTGGGAGGAAAAATACCCACTCACCATACTGCAAGCTTTTGCTAGAGAGGTTTCTGATCATGCCCCTTTGTTCCTGGACACAGGGGAAACTCATGCTCATAAATATATTTTTAGATATGAAAATGCTTGGTTGCTGAGAGAAGGCTTTAGTGAGTTGGTATATAAAACCTGGAATGAGAGATACTTAGGGGATGTTCTGGATAGATGGCAATCAAGGTTGAGGAAATTGAGGCAAAAAACTAAAGGATGGAATAAAAATATTGATGCCTGGTATAGAAAAATAAAAATGGAAATAATAAAGGAGCTTGATGATTTAGATAAGAGAGCTGAGATCATGGGGTTGAGTGCGGTGGATAGAAGTGAACAGAAAGAGCTTAGAGCCCAACTGAAAAGAGTAATGATGCAAGAAGAGATGAAATGGTTGCAAAGATATAAAGATTTGGAGATTAAAGATGGAGACAGAAATACTAGATATTATCATGCTAAGGTAAATGGGAGAAGAAGAAAGAACAAAATTGTTTCCCTTGAACAGGAGGAAGGGGTTATAGAAGGAGATGAGAAGTTGATGGAATATATCACCAAGTTCTATAAAGAATTATTTGGACATCCTGAAGAATCTAGTATCTCATTAATAGAGATGGAGATGGATAAAATCAATGAACAAGAAAGAGAGGAGCTCTTGACACCTTTCTCCTTAAGTGAAATTCATCAAGTGGTATTTGGGATGAAGAGAAATAAAAGCCCTGGCCCTGATGGATTCCCTGCTGACTTCTACCAAGATTTTTGGGAAGTGGTCAAGTGGGATCTGAAAAACCTAGTTGATAGTTTTGCTCAAGGGGAAATTAATATTGCTAGACTCAACTATGGCATAATTACTTTGATCCCAAAAAATAATGATGCTAAACAAATTCAGAAGTTTAGGCCCATTTGCCTGCTGAATGTTAGCTTTAAAATCATCACTAAGATTCTGATGAACAGGCTGGCTAAGTGTGTGGCCCCTGTGATTTCTAAAACCCAAACTGCCTTCATTAAGGGCAGGTATATTATGGAAGGGATTGTGATTTTACACGAGGCTCTAAATTCCTTTCATAAGAATAAAGAAGATGCTCTAGTTTTTAAAGTAGATTTTGAGAAAGCATATGACAAAATTAAGTGGCCCTTTGTTATACAAATGTTGAAAATGAAGGGATTTCCTGACAAATGGTGTGACTGGGTGATGGAAACTATGAGAGGGGGACATGTTGGAATTAGAGTGAATGATGAAATTGGCCCATACTTTAAAACCTTCAAAGGATTGAGGCAAGGAGATGCCATGTCACCTCTGTTGTTTGACATTGCTGCTGATGCCCTAGCCTTTATAATGAGTAATGCCCTGAAACATGACTTGGTTAAAGGGGTATTAAAAAGTGATAGAGGCAAGGGGATTAATATGTTACAATATGCTGATGATACCATATTCCTGATAAAGGATGAGATAGAAAGTGTTAAAAACCTTAAACTCATACTAGGAGCTTTTGAGCAAATGTCTGGGCTTAAAATAAACTTTCATAAAAGTGAACTGCTGTTGTTTGGCAAAGCCAGTGAAAAACAAATGATCTATCAAGAAATACTAACATGTAAGATGGGGGATTTGCCCATAAAATACCTGGGGATGCCTGTATCTGAGAACAGAATCAGGAACTCTCATTGGGGATGTGTGACTGACAAAATTGAAAAAGATGTGGGTGTTGGCAGGGGAAGTTACTGGGTTCCATTGCAGGGAGAATAACCTTGGTGCAAGCCTGCCTAACTAATATACCTTTGTTTATGATGTCCTTTTATGTTGTGCCTAAGGGGATTATAAAGAAAGCTGATTTCTTCAGATCCAGGCTGATATGACAAGAGGATGAGAATATAAAAAAAATACCACTTAGTGAATTGGAAAGATTGTTGTTTGCCCAAAGAAATAGGGGGCTTGGGGATACTGAATTTGGAAATAATGAATATTTCACTTCTAGCTAAATGGTTTTGAAAAATGAAAAATGAAAAAGGTCTATGGCAGGATATTTTGGAAGACAAATATAGAAAAGGGGGGTGTTTGGCTTTAATATGTAAAAAGCCAGGGGACTCACAATTCTGGGTTAGTCTTCTAAAAATCAAAGAAATCTTTTATAAATTTGTAAAGAAAAAAGTGGGGGATGGGAGAAACACTAGGTTTTGGGAAGATTCATGGGTTGATGATAAACCTTTGAGGGAGGCTTACCCTAGACTATATGATATATCCTTTGACCATAATATTACTGTGGAGGAGGCCATACAGAAAGGTTGGCATGGATTTAGATTTAGAAGAACCCTGCATGGAGAGACTGTGGAACTTTGGAACAGTCTCAAAAGAAAGATGTGAGGAAATTCAAATGCAAGGAGGGGAGGACAAAATCCTCTGGACCCTCACTACTGATCATAAATTCTATGTGGGATCCTTGTATAGGAAATTGGTAGCTGTTGGGATAAAATTCCCACAGAAATATTTATGGAAGATTAAAGTGCCTGCGAAACTGAAAGTGTTTTTATGGTTGATTAATAAAAAGAGCATCCTGACTAGAGATGTACTGCTTAAAAAAAGGTTGGAAGGGTGAGAAAAAATGTGTTTTATGTGGGAAAGATGAATCAATTGATCATCTATTCTTCTCTTGCTCGGTTGCTTCATTGTTATGGAGTTTGGTCAGATGTGTGTGTTGTTTTAAAACTGTGCCATCTAGTGTGAAAGATTGTTTTGGAGACTGGATTAGAAAATTTAACAAAGATAATAAGAAACTGGTGCTGGTGGGGATTTCAGCCCTGCTTTGGTCAATTTGGAAAAGCAGAAATGCAATTATCTTTGAGAATAAAAGGATAAATGATCCTTATGTTGTCAAGCTAATGTGCAGGTGGTTAATTGACTGGGCTATCTTGCAGATAAAGGAGTCGCCAAGAAAAACGTTGGAGCTGGGAGCAAGGGTGCTAGAACAGGCAGCAAATGAAGTGTTCACAGCCAAGCAAGGGTGGAGGATCAATGTTGCTAGATTGAAATGAAGAAAATCTCTCCTGCGGGGGGTGAACCTGATGTTTGGTGCTTCTGTAGATGATCCTTGGCTCCTTTTTTGCTACTTTTGCTTCTGCGTTGATGTAATGGCTCTCAGGGTAGTTTGAACTCGGTCTGGCGGTTAGCTATTTGATCCGTGGAGTCCGATTGGTTTCTTTCGTTTACTTTCGAACTTTTTTGTAGAACTGTGTGGTTTTCAGTAATGAAAATCGGAAGGGGCAAGCCCTTCTTTAATAAAAAAAAATGGTGTGGGGGTACGTGTCGCACACCCACTAAAAAAAGGAGACTGCGCCGGCGCACAGCCGACACGCCATCCAGAAGCGCACGGCGAGTCGACGAGTCCCAGTGCGCGGCGAGAGGACACCGGAGGGGCGGTGGCGCTCGTGGCTGTTCCGATCTCCACCCGGCGAAGCAATCTCTGGACGGAACGCTTCCTTGACTCGCTTTCGCTCGTCGGCCGTCGACTCCATCTGCTAGACCCACGTATATAGCCTAAAAACAAGAGGTTTTCGACCATGCGGCAGCACACTTTGTGTCGACGATCCATTCGAGCAGTACGCCTGCAGTGACGCTGCGCTTTCCGCGTCGACCCGAGCCTTTCCGCGGTGGAAGATTCACCGTGCGGCGGCGTGGCGCGCAAGCTCCGAACCCACGCTGGATTTCCTTTCCTCCGTCGGAGTCACGGCCACGTCACTCACGTGCCGTTACTTACTGTTTGTTTGTTTGTTTGTTTCTGTGACCTAATTTTGCTCCGAATTTGCCGATCAATCACGTGCAACGGGGAGCACAAGTACGAGCGGTGGAACAGAGGAGCGGCGCGGCGCAGGAAAACTGTCCGTGTAAGAACGAAATCGATTGCATTGATGATTATGTTGCAAAACAGCGCTGTTTGTACTACTAGTAACAATTTACATGACACTAATCGGCAGGAAACTAAATCCTTCAAAAACTGATCACTGCTAGTGCTGCTCCCGACTGCATCATCCTCGTATGCTTCTCCTGCGGCGTCTATGAAGCTGCTGTGCTCTACGTCAACGGCAATGTCGGGAAAGCCGGACTCTGCATCTACTGATTCTTCTTCACTTGTGAACGCGTCGTCCGCGATGATGACGGTCGACTCCTTGGCCGGCACGGGCACTGCGTCGGGTGCATCGGTTGGCGCGGAGAGCACGTCGATCCAGCCCTCGTCGGAGTCCCAGTCCGGGAGCGCCGAGCCAGGGCAGGCCAATGCTCTGATCCTGCTCTCGGCCGTGCTGTCGTGCTCCGCCTCCTCGGTGTCTGACTCCGACTCCCAGAATGCCGCGTCCAGCGTGCTCTTCGGCGACACCCACTTGCTTTTGCTCTCCACGGCTTGTGGCTTCGCGTCGATGACGACGGCGGAGGCCAAGAACGGGTGCTCCAGCAGCTGCGCCACGGTGCACCGGTCGCTGGCCTTCCTGACCAAGCACCCGCGCAGGAAGTCCTTGGCCTCGGCGGACAGCCACTGGGGCACCTCGGGAACGGCCTCCGTGTACCCGATCCGGTGCAGCGCCGCGAGGGCGTTGCCGTCCATGCCGGTCCACGGGGCGCGGCCGGTGGCCATCTCGACGACCGTGCAGCCGAGCGCCCAGACGTCGGCCGCGGGGCCCTGCTCCTCGCCACGCGCCACCTCCGGCGCCATGAACGCAGGCGTGCCGCCGATGATCGGCATGCCAGCGCCCGCCTTCCTCGCGCACCCGAAGTCCGCGAGCTTGGCGCGGCCGTCGGCGCCGATCACGACGTTGCGCGACTTGACGTCCCCGTGCACCATCCCGGCGCCGTGGAGGTACGCGAGTCCGGCCGCCACGTCGGCGGCGTACCCGCGGACGGCGCGCTCGTCGAGCCCCCCGATGCTGGCCACCCGGTCGGCCAGCGAGCCGCCGGGGGCGAACTCGAGGAAGAGCTGGTAGGAGCCGTCGTGGGCGCCGCGGCCGCCGATGCAGGAGACGACGCGCGGGGAGCTCAAGCCGGCCATCACGCACCGCTCCCTCCTGAGCGCCGCGGCGGAGGACGCCCCCGCGGCGGACTTGACCGCGAAGAGCTCGCCCGACGCATCGTCCGCGGCGAGGAAGACCTCGGCCCCCGACGCGCCGCGGCCGAGCGTCCGCACCCGAGTCCATTGTTTGCTCGCCATCTTGATCTTGTGTGCGTTGCGAATTGGTGTCGTTGTGGTTTCTGTTGGTGCTCTGTTGCTCTCGAGCGAGCTTGCTGAATTGTTGATGGGTTCTCTTTTTTGGCGGGTGTGCGTATATATAGGACGTGGAGAGGAGGGGAAGAAAGGAAGGCTTTGTACTTTGGGGGAGAAGAAAGGTTTAGAACATGGTGAAAATGTTTGGCGTGTGGGGGTCGGATTAGTAAATCCGGAAGCGAAAAGGCGTGGGAAGCAAGCTGTTTAGGTTCTCGGCACGCGCTCGCGGCGGCGGGGAGTGGGAACGCGCGGCCCGGGCTTGACCTGACCAAGCTTCGCGCTCCGCCTCTGCCTAGCCCGCGTCAAATAATCTCGTGTCCGAATAGGAAAATCATTAAACCGTGTCAAATCTCTCGCATCCCACGTCGACTTCCTCTCGGATTTTCTATCTAATAATGGCGCGACTGTTTTGAGCTCAGCCGATTATTCTTGGGAGTGCAATCTTCGGGGGAGTAGGAAATTTTTGCTAGTAGTATAGTTGTCAAAGTCTTGGTCGCTCGTAGAGAGACGAGGTGTGTGAACTGAAGGGAGCGGAGTTGGGTCTCCTCGGTTGGTCGTTTGCCACTGTGACTGTGGCATGCCAAGTCCACGGCCGCAGCCCACTCTCGTCTCTCAATTGTACTGTACTGTATATTATGGTGCGGCGCCACCGGACTGTTGCGTGTGCGCCTGCCTGCCCCCAACATCCATCTAGAAGAGCGCATTTTGATTTTTGACCTCTCTCCCCCGAGGCGGCGGCGCCGCGCCACCCGAGGGGGTCCCCGTCCACACCGCCCTCAGCACTCCCCCTCCATCACCTCCCACTACTGCCGCCATCGCTGAGGACACCGTGGGGCGAAGCCCATATGGTGAGGCGGCGGCTGCGGCGCTGTCCTTGGCCGGCGGTAACGCGTGGGGGCAGTGGCGTCCATCTCCCTCCTCCTCCAACAGCAGTGCGCAGCGGGTTGGCGGTGGCCAGGAGGTCTCCAGCGGCCGTTGGCGGATAAGATTTTGGCTGGGATGAGATCTGATCTGGGCTCGAGGGGTTTAGATCGAGATCCACTGCGGTTGCACCTCGTCTTGACAACAGCAAGAGGAGATCCCCCCTGGGTAATCTTCGTGGCACGAGGACGTCCGGGTCTCTTGGCCCGGGCATGGTGGTGGTGGCTGACTTCTTCATCGAAGGCAGTTGGCCAGACTGGTAGTGACGGATCTTGGATCCCACTATTAGCACCGGTGGCGGGTTGGGGAGACATAGTCGCTGGTGAAAACTGAGCCGACTCCGGTCATGGCGGGCGATGGCGGCGTCTACGTCGTTACCTTGATGAAGGCATCGTCAAGCAACTATCGTCAACCTACTCGTGCCACTCCGGGAGAAATACTAAGATCACCGGATCGGACAATGGTGGCGTTGTGGTGTCATGTTCCCTCTTGGGGTCATCGTTTGTGGAGCGGCACCGGATGGAAGAGGCGTGAGGTGGTGTGGCGTCGATGACGGCGGGTCTCGGCAGCATCGAGCAGCAGGGTCTCGGCGCTGGATGTGGCGTGATGGCTGATGAAGTCATGTACCTAGGGTAGGATCATGGACCTGTCCAAGATACCCTCCCCAAGGACATCTTTAGAAGAAACCGTCTTCTAGGCGACCTAGAGGGATTCCACTCGACGGACTTGAAGACACTCGACCATGAAGACTCACTCAACCACTGGAAGTTCAAGAACCACTCTGTATCCAAACGGTCAATAATTAAGTAGTCTTTATGGTCCTGATGACACTTTATGTAAGGCGTTACCAGTAACGCCAGGCTTTAATGTACTTTAAACCCTCTGCTACGTGGGCTGGCTGGGGTCTTAGCATTCTCTATATAAGCCACCCCCTACCACTGGCAGAAGGGTTTGCACCCCTGTAAATCATACGCATACAATCCAGTCGACCGCCTCCGGGCTCCGAGACGTAGGGCTGTTACTTCCACCGAGAAGGGCCTGAACTCGTAAATCTCTTGCGTATACAACTACTCCATAGCTAGGATCTTGCCTCTCCATACCTACCCCCCATTCTACTGTCAGTCTTAGTACCACGACAGTTGGCGCCCACCTTGGGGCCGGTGTCTTAGCGACTTATGGGAGAAGTTACAATTGTTCCGATCACCTTCACCATGGTTTCTGGCGGAGTTTTAGTCGAGGGCCGCGAGATCCGTCTCGGCGCGCTCATGTTTATCGCCGACGACTCCGCTTGGCTCCAGGAGGCTCCACTCGACGTCGACGCGCTTCCCGTCCGCGGGTGACACACTTTCGCGCATGTGTCCGCGGTGTTCTGCTGCGACAACCGTCGGCTCCGTATCGGTCGAATCCTGTGTCGTCTTCCCTCCCTGTCTCCCGCCAGCGCAAGCGCTCTGGTCGGTCGAGGCTTCAGCGGTGGGTGAGACACGCAGTGGCTCGCCAATCGGCCACCACCCAAGTCACGACGATCGAGCCCGACGAATCTCTCTACGGCCTGTTCGATCTGTCGATTGGCTCCGTAGAGACTGCATTCGAGTGCGACAACAGTGATCCAGTGGCGGAGGTCCTGATGGTCAATGGGCCTCGTAGTCCCCCCGGCTTCCCTCGCACCGACGGAGCGGACGGCGGAGGCGACCCCGCTCAGGTCCATGAGGAATATCAACCCGCGCCACTCACTTCTCTGCAAAGAGAAGATCTTCGCCGCCGGAATATGGATGCTTTGCATACTCCCATCATAGGAGAAACCCCCGAGGCTCGTGCCTTGGAGGATGCACGTTTGGCCAACTTGGCTGAGCGTACTCGACTGGAGAACCTCCAGCGAGTACTCGACGAGCGCGCGCGCCAACGAGTTCCAGACTCCAGTTGACGTCAGCTCTTTCCGCCGCCGACTCAGGTATATTGAACCCCGATTCAGAATCTAGCAGCTGCAGCCCGTATAGCAGAGTCAATTCAGCCCTCTCAGTCGGAGGCTGGCAGAGGCTTGATGCAGATCAGAGATTTGCTCCGGGCAGCAAGAGATCAAAATTCAGCTGTGTCACAATCACGCAATAGGATTCACAGTCGATCCGTCGCTGCGAATACAGTCCAGTCGGCTCATAGCCCAAGATCGCCTCCGCGGCGTGAAGGACGTGGGGGTCGTCGTGATCAGTATGATGACCGATTCGATCGCGATGATCGGCGTTGAGTGCCCACTCCTCCCCCAAGGGGTGGGTCTTACGCCCCTCGGCAGCAAGATGATAGGCGTCAGCGCAGTGTTGGGCGAGGAGCTCCGGTCGACCCCAGAGAACCAGGCTTTGATGCGAGATCCCTTATCGTGCAAGGTCTGGTCGACCAGAACAGAGCTCACCGAGAAGGCCACGACAGAGATGCACCCACCGGCAGCAGAGTTCATGTTTTGGGACCAGAGTGTTTTAGCAGAGCCATCAAAGCTGCGGTGATCCCGCCCAACTTCAGGTTGGCGACTGGGGTGAGTAAGTTCACCGGTGAGTCTAAGCCCGATAGTTGGCTTGAGGACTATCGAGTGGCTGTTCAGATCAGCGGTGGCAATGATGAAGTGGCCATGAAACACCTACCGCTTATGTTGGAGGGCTCGGCCAGAGCCTGGCTGAATCAATTGGCACCTAGCAGCATTTACACTTGGGAGGATCTTGCCCGAGTGTTTGTCAGGACATTTGAAGGAACTTGGAAGCGACCAACAGGTTTGACCGAGCTGCAAGTCTGCGTGCAAAAGTCGAATGAGACCTTGAGAGATTACATCCAGAGGTGGATCACGTTGCATCATACAGTGGAGAATGTGTCTGATCACCAAGCAGTATGTGCCTTCAAGGAAGGCGTTAAGAACAGAGAGTTGAGTCTGAAGTTCGGTCGGACCGGAGACATGACCCTGAGTCGAATGATGGAGATTGCCACCAAATATGCCAATGGTGAAGAAGAGGATCGACTCCGGAGTGGCAAGTAGAAGCCAAGCCAGTCGGAAAAAGGAAACTCCAGTCGGAAGCAGAAGCGGAAAGCCGAGCCAGCTGCTCCCGGAGAAGCCCTGGCCGTGACTCAGGGCAAGTTTAAAGGGAAACCCAAAGGATCCTGGAACCCCAAGAAGGTGAAGGACAAGGAAGGAAATGACATGATGGATTTGCCATGCCACATCCACACGAAGAAAGATCAAGAGGGTATCTTCATTTACCCGAAACATACCACTCGCCAGTGCCGGCTCTTAATCCAGCAGTTTCAAGGAAAACAGCCCAAGGATAAGGAAAAGGAGTCGGACAAGGCTGAGGACAAAGAGGACAGTGATGAAGGATACCCCCATGTCAATTCCACCCTGATGATTTTTGCTGATGTTGAGAGCAAAAGTCGATTGAAAGTTATCAACCGGGAGGTGAATATGGTTGCTCCGGCAACACCTAGTTATCTGAAGTGGTCTCAGACCGCCATCACATTCGACCAGTCTGATCATCCGACACACATAGCCACCCCTGGGAGGCAAGCTTTGGTGGTCGACCCAGTCGTCGAAGGCACTCGACTGACTAAGGTTCTGATGGACGGTGGCAGCGGACTGAACATATTGTACGCGGAGACGCTGAAGGGAATGGGCATTCCGATGTCCAGACTCAGCTCCAGCAACATGAGTTTCCATGGAGTCATTCCTAGGAAAAAGGCTGAATCACTCGGCCAAATTGCTGTTGATGTGGTTTTCGGCGATTCGAAGCATTTCTGCAAAGAAAAGTTAACATTCGAAGTTGTGGATTTCCAGAGTGCTTATCACGCCATTTTAGGCAAGCCAGCTTATGCACGATTAATGGCTCGACCATGTTACGTGTACCTCAAATTGAAGATGCCTGGTCCCAAAGGGGTGATCACCATCATTGGCAATCGGAAAAAGGCAGAAGAGTGCTTTCAGAAGGGCTCAAAGATCGCCGATGCTTAGATGGCGGTGGTAGAGCTACAGGAATACCAGAAAACCGCAGATCCGAGTGATTTGTTGCAAGCCAAGAAGCCTGCTACCGAGTCAGCATTTCAGTCGTCTGGTGAGACAAAGCCGATTCACATCCACCCGACAGACCCCAATGCTGCTCCGACTCATATCTCAACAACACTCGACTCCAAATAGGAAGAAGCGCTCATCCAGTTCCTCCGTGAGAACTGGGACATCTTCGCATGGAAGCCTGCTGACATGCCGGGTGTTCCCAGGGGGCTGGCTGAGCACCGCCTACGAGTCGACCCAAAGGTAAAACCTGTCAAAGAACATCTTCAGCGGTCTGCCATCCAGAAGAGAAAGGCCATTGGCGAAGAGGTGGCGCGGGTCCTGGCAGCAGAGTTTATCCGAGAGATTTACCACTCCGAGTGGCTCGCCAATGTTGTCATGGTCCCCAAGAAGGACAATTCACTTCGCATGTGCATTGATTTCAAACATATCAATCGGGCCTGCCTGAAAGATCATTTTCCTCTCCCTCGCATCGACCAAATTGTCGACTCGACTGGGGGGTGTGAGAGATTATCTTTTTTAGACGCCTATTCCGGGTACCATCAGATCCGTCTGTACGGACCCGATGAGGCCAAAACAGCTTTCATCACTCCGTTCGGGTGCTTCTGCTATGTCACCATGCCGTTCGGCCTCAAGAATGCCGGAGCCACGTTCATGAGGATGATTCAGAAGTGTTTACTCACTCAAATCAGTCGGAACATGGAAGCGTACATGGATGATATTTTGGTCAAATCACGGAAGGGTTCCGACCTGTTGACTGACCTCGCCGAAACATTTGCCAATCTCAGGAGGTATGATATCAAGCTCAATCCATCAAAGTGCACATTCGGAGTTCCTGGTGGAAAGTTACTCGATTTTCTCGTTTCCGAACAAGGAATCGACGCTAACCCAGAAAAAGTTGGCACTATACTCTGAATGAAACGCCCTGTGCGTGTGCACGATGTCCAGAAGCTTACTGGATGCTTGGCCGCGTTAAGTCGATTCATCTCTCGCCTCGGTGAAAAGGCATTGCCTCTTTACCGACTGATGAAGAAGTCAGACAAGTTCGAGTGGACTCCAGAGGCTAATGCAGAATTTGCCGAGCTAAAAGCTCTGCTCTCCACCCAGCCAGTGCTTGCCGCTCCAATCAGCAAAGAGCCTCTGTTGCTTTACATTGCAGCCACAGGACAAGTCGTCAGCACAGTACTTACGGTCGAGCGGGAAGAAGAAGGGAAAGCCTTCAAAGTTCAGCGCCCAGTATATTATCTTTCCGAAGTATTGATCCCATCGAAGCAAAGATACCCTCATTATCAGAAGCTCGTGTATGGGATCTACATGACCATGAAGAAGGTTGCTCATTATTTCTCTGATCATTCCATTACAGTCGTCAGCGATGCCCCATTGTCAGAGATTCTGCACAACAGAGATGCAACTGGTCGAGTGGCGAAATGGGCGATTGAACTCCTTCCCCTTGATATCAAGTTTGAGGCAAAGAAAGCCATTAAGTCCCAAGCAGTAGCAGATTTCATCGCCGAGTGGATCAAACAACAGCAGCCCACTCAAGTTCACTTGGAGCACTGGACCATGTTCTTTGACGGTTCTAAGATGTTAAATGGTTTCGGTGCTGGGGTAGTATTGATTTCCCCCCGAGGAGATAAGCTCAGGTATGTGCTCCAGATTCACTTTGATTCCTCCAACAATGAAGCAGAATATGAGGTGCTTTTGTATGGGTTACGCATGGCCATTTCACTCGGCGTCCGTCGCCTTATGGTTTATGGCGACTCAGATTTGGTGGTCAATCAGGTGATGAAGGAGTGGGACGTTAGAAGCCCAGCCATGACTGGATACTGCAATTCAGTGAGAAAGCTTGAAAAGAAATTTGAAGGGTTAGAGCTCCACCATATACCCCGACTGAAGAATCAAGCGGCTGATGATTTGGCGAAGATAGGTTCCAAGGGAGAAGCCATTCCCAGTGATGTGTTCTTGGAGCATATCCATACCAGTTAAAGAAGATCCTTTTACCGAAGAAGCTCCGCAGCCTAAAAGTGTCACAGATCCGACTGAAGTCGAAGTTCTAGCAGTGGTCGACCTGATCATGGAAGCGTTAGTGATCACTCCCGATTGGACAGTGTCGTACATCGCGTATATCTTGAGGAAATAACTCCCAGAAGATGAGGAAGAGGCTCGACAGATCGTCCGCTGATCTAAGGCCTTTACCGTGATTAAGGGACAATTATACAGAGAAAGCGCGACTGGAGTTGGTCAGAAGTGTATAACACCAGAAGAAGGTCGGATAATCCTTGATGATATCCACTCGGGGACCTGTGGTCATCATGCGTCTTCTCGGACCATTGTGGCTAAAGCATACTGAGCGGGACTTTACTAGCCAAGAGCGAATGAAATGGCAAAGGAAATAGTCGACAAGTGTGAAGGATGTCGGTTTTACTCCAATGTGTCAGATAGCCCGCCTCAGCCTTGAAGACCATTCCACTCGTCTGGCCTTTCGCTGTATGGGGATTGGATATGGTTGGACCACTGAGAACAGGCAGAAGCGGCTTCACCCATGTGCTGGTAGCAGTCGACAAGTTCACCAACTGGATTGAGGCTAAACCCATCAAGAATCTTGATGCCGGCATTGCTGTCAGCTTCATCAGGGAGTTGATATTCAGATATGGAGTTCCACACAGCATCATCACAGACAATGGGTCAAACTTTGACTCTGAGGAATTCAGAGCCTTCTACACATCTCAGGGTACACGGGTCGACTATGCTTCAGTCGCTCACCCCCAGTCGAATGGACAGGCAGAACGAGCAAATGGCTTAATTCTCAAAGGGTTGAAACCCCGATTGATGCGCGATCTCAAGCACGCAGCTGGTGCATGGGTCAACGAAGTTCCGTCGGTACTTTGGGGATTAAGGACCACGCCTAATCGGTCGACTGGGAGAACTCCGTTCTTCTTGGTCTATGGAGCTGAAGCAGTCTTGCCGAGTGACCTGCTTCACAATGCACCCCGAGTCGAACTCTACACCGAAGCTGAAGCAGAGCAAGCCCGACAGGACGCAGTCGACCTTCTAGAAGAAGAAAGAGAGATGGCCTTGATCCGATCGACCATTTATCAGCAAGACCTGCGTCGATTCCATGCCAAAAACGTGAAGAGTCGAGCCTTCCAAGAGAGAGACTTGGTTCTCCGAGTGGATCAGCAGAAGCCACACAAGCTCGCCCCTACTTGGGAAGGTCCCTTCATCGTCACCAAAGTTCTCCACAATGGGGCGTACTGCCTTTACAATGTCGAGCACCAGATTGACGAGCCCCGAGCGTGGAACGCGGAGCTGCTTCGCCCCTTTTATACTTAAGTATTCACTCGGATGAGTTGTAATAAAAGTACTTCTGTAGTTTATTTATCAAAGACAAGAGCTTTATAATTTTCCCAGTGATTGTTGCTACCTTTGTCCACATAAAGCAGTCCCCTAGTGGGTGGCTTAGCTGCGAATCTGTTTCGCCTAAGTCTGTTAAAAAATCCTTAACGAGTGGTGAGCCAGCCTCCCACTCAGGAGCTTAGCTGCGAATCCGTTTCGCCTAAGTTCAACAAAATCCTACCAAGTGGTAAGCTAGCCTTCCACTCGGAGGCTTAGCTGCAGTCCAAGTACTCGCCTAAGTTTTAACAAAATCCTTGTTGGGGAACGTAGTAATTTCAAAAAATTTCCTACGCACACGAAAGATCATGGTGATGGCATAGCAACGAGAGGGGAGAGTGTTGTCCACGTACCCTCGTAGACCGAAAGCGGAAGCGTTAGAACAACGCGGTTGATGTAGTCGTACGTCTTCACGGCCCGACCGATCAAGCACCGAAACTATGGCACCTCCGAGTTCTAGAACACGTTCAGCTCAATGACGTCCCTCGAAATTCGATCCAGCCGAGTGTCGAGGGAGAGTTCCGTCAGCACGACGGCGTGGTGACGATCTTGATGTACTACCGACGCAGGGCTTCGCCTAAGCACCGCTACGATATTATCGAGATGGATTATGGTGGAGCGGGGCACCGCACACGTCTAAGAGATCCAAGGGATCAATTGTTGTTGTTGTCTAGAGGTGTCCCCCTGCCCCCGTATATAAATGAGCAAGGGGGAGGGGGCGGCCGGCCTAGTAGGGGCGCGCCAAGGGGAGTCCTACTCCCACCGGGAGTAGGACTCCCTCCTTCCTTGTTGGAGTAGGAGAAGGGGGAAAGAGGGGGAGAGGAGGAAGGAAAGGAGGGCCGCACCCCTTGTCCAATTCGGACCAGAGGGGGGCTGCGCACCTCCTTCCTTTCGGCCTCTCTCCTCTATTCCCGTATGGCCCAATAAGGCCCATATACTCCCCGGCGAATTCCCGTAACTCTCCGGTACTCCGAAAAATACCCGAATGACTCGGAACCTTTCCGAACTCCGAATATAGTCGTCCAATATATCGATCTTTACGTCTCGACCATTTTGAGACTCCTCGTCATGTCCCCGATCTCATCCGGGACTCCGAACTCCTTCGGTACATCAAAACTCATAAACTCATAACAAAACTGTCATCGAAACCTTAAGCGTGCGGACCCTACGGGTTCGAGAACTATGTAGACATGACCTAGAATTATTCTCGGTCAATAACCAATAGAGGAATCTGGATGCCCATATTGGCTCCTACATATTCTACGAAGATCTTTATCGGTCAAACCGCATAACAACATACGTTGTTCCCTTTGTCATCGGTATGTTACTTGCCCGAGATTTGATCGTCAGTATCCAATACCTAGTTCAATCTCATTACCGGCAAGTCTCATTACTCGTTACGTAATGCATCATTCCATAACTAACTCATTAGTCACATTGCTTGCAAGGCTTATAGTGATGTGCATTACCGAGAGGGCCCAGAGATACCTCTCCGACAATCGGAGTGACAAAACCTAATCTCGAAATATGCCAACCCAACATGTACCTTTGGAGACACCTGTAGTACTCCTTTATAATCACCCAGTTACGTTGTGACGTTTGGTAGCACCCAAAGTGTTCCTCCGATAAACGGGAGTTGCATAATCTCATAGTTACAGGAACATGTATAAGTCGTGAAGAAAGCAATAGCAACATACTAAATGATCAAGTGTTAGGCTAACAGAATGGGTCATGTCAATCACATCATTCTCCTAATGATGTGATCCCGTTAATCAAATGACAACTCTTTCGTCCATGGCTAAGAAACATAACCATCTTTGATAAACGAGCTAGTCAAGTAGAGGCATACTAGTGACTATATGTTTGTCTATGTATTCACACATGTATCATGTTTCCGGTTAATACAATTCTAGCATGAATAATAAACATTTATCATGAAATAAGGAAATAAATAATAACTTTATTATTGCCTCTAGGGCATATTTTCTTCAGTCTCCCACTTGCACTAGAGTCAATAATCTAGTTCACATCGCTATGTGATTTAACACCAATATTCACATCTGCATGTGATCAATACTCATAGTTCACATCATCATGTGATCAACACCCAAAGGGTTTACTAGAGTCAATAATCTAGTTCACATCGCTATGTGATTAACACCCAAAAGAGTACTAAGGTATGATCATGTTTTTCTCGTGAGAGAAGCTTAGTCAACGGGTCTGTCATATTGAGAGCCGTATGTATTTCGCAAATAGTCTATGTCCACAATGCTCTGCACAGAGCTACTCTAGCTAATTGCTCCCACTTTTAATATGTATCCAGATTGAGACTTAGAGTCATCTGGATTGGTGTAAAAGCTTGCATCGTTGTAACTTTTACGACGAGCTCTTTTATCACTTCCATTATCGAGAAATATTTTCTTAGTCCTCACTAAGGATATTCTTGACCAATGTCCAGTGATCCACTCTTAGATCCAAATTGTACTCCCTTGCAAAACTCAGAGCAGAGTATACAATAGGTCAGGTCCATAGCATGGCATACTTTTATAGAACCTATGACTGATGCATAGGGAATGACTTTCATTCTCTTTTCTATTTTCTGCCGTGGTCGGGATTTGAGTCTTACTCAATTTCACACCTTTGCAACACAGGCAAGAACTTTTTTCTTTTACTGTTTCATTTTGAACTACTTCAAAATCTTGACAAGGTATGTACTTATTGAAAAACTTATCAAGCGTCTTGATCTATCTCAATAGATCTTGATGCTCAATATGTAAGTAGCTTCACCGAGGTCTTGCTTTCAAAAACTCTTATTCAAGTATCCTTTCATGCTTTGCAGAATAATTCTACATTATTTCCGATCAACAATATGTCATTCACATATACTTATCAGAAATGTTGTAGTGCTCCCACTCACTTTCTTGTAAATACAGGCTTCACCGTAAGTCTGTATTAAAACTATATGCTTTGATCAACTTATCAAAGCGTATATTCCAACTCTGAGATGCTTGCACTAGTCCGTAGATGGATCGCTGGAGCTTGCACATTTTGTTAGCATCTTTAGGATTGACAAAACCTTATGGTTGTATCATATACAACTCTTCTTTAATAAATCCATTAAAGAATGCAGTTTTGACATCCATTTGCCAAATTTCATAAAATGTGGCAATTGCTAACATGATTCGGACAGACTTTTAAGCATCGATACGAGTGAGAAAATCTCATTGTATTCAACATCTTGAACTTTGTCAAAAACCTTTTTCGACAAGTCTAGCTTTGTAGATAGTAACACTATCAGCGTCTGTCTTCCTCTTGAAGATCCATTTAATCTCAATGTCTCACTGATCATTGGGAAAGTCAATCAAAGTCCATACTTTGTTTTCATACATGGATCTTATCTCAGATCTCATGGCCTCAAGCCATTTTGCAGAATCTGGACTCATCATCACTTCCTCATAGTTCGTAGGTTCATGATGGTCTAGTAACATGACTTCTAGAACAGAATTACCGTACCACTCTAGGGCGGATCTTATTCTGGTAGACCTACGAGGTTTTGTAGTAACTTGATCTGAAGTTTCATGATCATCATCATTAGCTTCCTCACTAATTGGTGTAGGAATCACTAGAACTGATTTCTGTGATTAACTACTTTCCAATTTGGCAGAAGGTACAAATTACCTCATCAAGCTCTTACTTTCTTCCCACTCACTTCTTTCGAGAGAAACTTCTTCTCTAGAAAGGATCCATCTTAGCAACGAATATCTTGCCTTCGGATCTGTGATAGAAGGTGTACCCAACAGTTTCCTTTGGGTATTCTATGAAGATGCACTTCTCCGATTTGGGTTCGAGCTTATCAGGTTGAAAACCTTTTTCATATAAGCATCGCAACTCCAAACTTTAAGAAACGACAGCTTAGGTTTACTGCTAAACCATAGTTCATACGGTGTCGTCTCAACGGATTTAGATGGTGCCCTTTTTAAACGTGAATGCAGCTGTCTCTAATGCACAACCCCAAAACGATAGTGGTAAAACCGATAAGAGACATCATAGATCGCACCATATCCAATAAAGTGCGGTTACGACGTTCGGACACACCATAACATTGTGGTGTTCCAGGTGGCGTGAGCTGTGAAACTATTCCACATTGTTTTAATTGAAGACCAAACTCGTAACTCAAATATTTGTCTCCGCGATCAAATCACAGAAACTTTATTTTCTTGTTATGATGATTCTCCACTTCACTTTGAAATTCTTTGAACCTTTCAACTATTTCAGACTTATGTTTCATCAAGTAGATATACCCATATCTTCTCAAATCATCTTGTGAAGGTCAGAAAATAATGATACTTGCCACGAGCATCAACACTCATTGGATCGCATACATCGGTATGTATTATTTCCAATAAGTCAGCAGCACGTTCCATTGTCCTGGAGAATGGAGTTTTAGTCATCTTGCCCAAAAGGCACGGTTCGCAAGCATCAAATGATTCATAACCAAGTGATTCCAAAAATCCATCTTTATGGAGTATCTTCATGCGCTTTACACCGATATGACCCAAACGGCAGTGCCACAAATAAGTTGCACTATCATTATTAACTTTGCATCTTTTGGTTTCAATATTATGAATATGTGTATCACTACGATCGAGATCCAATGAACCATTTTCATTGGGTGTGTAACCATATAAGGTTTTATTCATGTAAACAGAACAACAGTTTATTCTCTTACTTAAATGAATAACCGTATTGCAATAAACATGATCAAATCATATTCATGCTCAACGCAAACACCAAATAACACTTATTTAGTTTCAACACTAATCCCGAAAGTATAGGGAGTGTGCGATGATGATCATATCAATCTTGGAACTACTTCCAACACTCATCGTCACTTCCCCTTCAACTAGTCTTTGTTTATTCTGCAACTCCCGTTTCGAGTTACTAATCTTAGCAACTGAACTAGTACCAAATACTGAGGGGTTGCTATAAACACTAGTAAAGTACACATCAATAACATGTATATCAAATATACTTATGTTCACTTTGCCATCCTTCTTATCCGCCAATCACTTGGGGTAGTTCCGCTTCCAGTGACCAATCCCTTTGCAGTAGAAGCACTTAGTCTCAGGCTTAGGACCAGCTTTGGTCTTCTTCACGGGAGTGACAACTTGTTTGCCATTCTACTTGAAGTTTCCCTTTCTTTCCCTTTGCCCTTTTCTTGAAACTAGTGGTCTTGTCAATCATCAACACTTGATGCTCTTTCTTGATTTCTACCTTTGTTGATTTCAACATCACGAAGAGCTTGGGAATCGTTTTCGTCATCCCTTGCATACTATAGTTCATCTCGAAGTTCTAGTAACTTAGTGATGGTGACTAGAGAATTTTGTCAATCACTATCTTATCTGGAAGATTAACTCCCACTTGATTCAAGCGATTGAAGTATCCAGACAATCTGAGCACATGCTCACTAGTTGAGCGATTCTCCTCCATCTTTTAGGTATAGAACTTGTTGGAGACTTCATATCTCTCAACTCGGGTATTTGCTTGAAATATTAACTTCAATTCCTGGAACATCTTATATGGTCCATGATGTTCAAAACATCTTTGAAGTCCCAATTCTAAGCCATAAAGCATGGTGCACAAAACTATCAAGTAGTCATCATACTGAGCTAGCCAAACATTCATAACGTCTGCATCTGCTCCTGCAATAGGTCTGTCACCTAGCGGTGCATTAAGGACATAATTCTTCTGTGCAGCAATGAGGATAAACCTCAGATCGCGGATCCAATCCGCATGCTACTAACATCCTTCAACACAGTTTTCTCTAGGAACATATCAAAATAAACATATGAAAGCAACAATGCAAGCTATTGATCTACAACATAATTTGCAAAATACTACCAGGACTAAGTTCATGATAAATTTAAGTTCAATTAATCATATTACTAAAGAACTCCCACTTAGATAGACATCCCTCTAATCCTCTAAGTGATTACGTGATCCATATCAACTACACCATGTCCGATCATCACGTGAGATGGAGTAGTTTCAACGGTGAACATCAATATGTTGATCATATCTACTATATGATTCATGCTCGACCTTTCGGTCTCCGTGTTCCGAGGCCATATCTGTATATGCTAGGCTCGTCAAGTTTAACCTGAGTATTCCGCGTGTGCAACTGTTTTGCACCCATTGTATTTGAACGTAGAGCCTATCACACCCGATCATCACGTGGTGTCTCAGCACGAAGAACTTTCGCAATGGTGCATACTCAGGGAGAACACTTCTTGATAATTAGTGAGAGATCATCTTAAAATGCTACCGTCAAACAAATCAGAATAAGATGTATAACAGATAAACATCATATGCAATGAAAATATGTGACATGATATGGCCATGATCATCTTGCGCCTTTGATCTCCATCTCCAAAGTACTGTCATGATCTCTATCGTTACCGACACGACACCATGATCTTCATCATCTTGATCTATATCAATGTGTCGTCACATGGTCGTCTCGCCAACTATTGCTCTTGCAACTATTGCTATCGCATAGCGATAAAGTAAAGCAATTATTTGGCACTTGCATCTTATGCAACAAAGAGACAACCATAGGACTTCTGCCAGGTGCTGATAGCTTCAACAAAACATGATCATCTCATACAACAACTTATATCTCATCACATCTTGACCATATCACATCACAACATGCCCTGCAGAAACAAGTTAGACGTCCTCTACTTTGTTGTTGCAAATTTTACGTGGCTGCTACGGGCTGAGCAAGAACCGTTCATACCTACGCATCAAAACCACAACGATAGTTTGTCAAGTTGGTGCTGTTTTAACCTTCGCAAGGACCGGACGTAGCCACACTCGGTTCAACTAAAGTTGGAGAAACAGACACCCGCCAGCCACCTGTGTGCAAAGCACGGCGGTAAAACCAGTCTCGCATAAGCGTACGCGTAATGTCGGTCCGGGCCGCTTCATCCAACAATACCGCCGAACCAAAGTATGACATGCTGGTAAGTAGTATGACTTGTATCACCCACAACTCACTTGTGTTCTATTCGTGCATATAACATCAACGCATAAAACCTAGGCTCGGATGCCACTGTTGGGGAACGTAGTAATTTCAAAAAAAATTCTACGCACACGCAAGATCATGGTGATGGCATAGCAACGAGAGGGGAGAGTGTTGTCCACGTACCCTCATAGACCAAAAGCGGAAGCGTTAGAACAACGCGGTTGATGTAGTCGTACGTCTTCACGGCCCGACCGATCAAGCACCGAAACTACGGCACCTCCGAGTTCTAGCACACGTTCAGCTCGATGACGTCCCTCGAACTCCGATCCAGCCGAGTGTCGAGGGAGAGTTCCGTCAGCACAACGGCATGGTCACGATCTTGATGTACTACCGATGCAGGGCTTCGCCTAAGCACCGCTACGATATTATCGAGGTGGATTATGGTGGAGGGGGCACCGCACACGGCTAAGAGATCCAAGGGATCAATTATTGTTGTTGTCTAGAGGTGCCCCCCTGCCCCCGTATATAAAGGAGCAAGGGGGAGGGGGCGGCCGGCCTAGTAGGGGCGCGCCAAGAGGAGTCCTACTCCCACCGGGAGTAGGACTCCCTCCTTCCTTGTTGGAGTAGGAGAAGGGGGAAAGAGGGGGAGAGGAGGAAGGAAAGGAGGGCCGCACCCCTTGTCCAATTCGGACCAGAGGGGGGCTGCGCGCCTCCTTTCTTTCGGCCTCTCTCCTCTATTCCCGTATGGCCCAATAAGGCCCATATACTCCCCGGCGAATTCCCGTAACTCTCCGGTACTCCGAAAAATACCTGAATGACTTGGAACCTTTCTGAACTCCGAATATAGTCGTCCAATATATCGATCTTTACGTCTCGACCATTTTGAGACTCCTCGTCATGTCCCCGATCTCATCCGGGACTCCGAACTCCTTCGGTACATCAAAACTCATAAACTCATAATGAAACTATCATCGAAACCTTAAGCGTGCGGACCCTACGGGTTCGAGAACTATGTAGACATGACCTAGAACTATTCTCGGTCAATAACCAATAGCGGAACCTGGATGCCCATATTGGCTCCTACATATTCTACGAAGATCTTTATCGGTCAAACCGCATAACAACATACGTTGTTCCCTTTGTCATCGGTATGTTACTTGCCCGAGATTTGATCGTCGGTATCCAATACCTAGTTCAATCTCGTTACCGGCAAGTCTCTTTACTCGTTACATAATGCATCATTCCGTAACTAACTCATTAGTCACATTGCTTGCAAGGCTTATAGTGATGTGCATTACCGAGAGGGCCCAAAGATACCTCTCCGACAATCGGAGTGACAAAACCTAATCTCGAAATATGCCAACCCAACATGTACCTTTGGAGACACCTGTAGTACTCCTTTATAATCACCCAGTTACGTTGTGACGTTTGGTAGCACCCAAAGTGTTCCTCCAATAAACGGGAGTTGCATAATCTCATAGTTACAGGAACATGTATAAGTCATGAAGAAAGCAATAGCAACATACTAAATGATCAAGTGCTAGGCTAACGGAATGGGTCATGTCAATCACATCATTCTCCTAATGATGTGATCCCGTTAATCAAATGACAACTCTTTTGTCCATGGCTTGGAAACATAACCATCTTTGATAAATGAGCTAGTCAAGTAGAGGCATAGTAGTGACTATATGTTTGTCTATGTATGCACACATGTATCATGTTTCCGGTTAATACAATTCTAGCATGAATAATAAACATTTATCATGAAATAAGGAAATAAATAATAACTTTATTATTGCCTCTAGGGCATATTTCCTTCAATCCTACCGAGTGGTAAGCCAGCCTTCCACTTGGAGGCTTAGCTGCAGTCCAAGTACTCGCCTAAGTTCAACAAAATCCTACCGAGTGGTAAGCCAACCTTCCACTTGGAGGCTTAGCTGCAGTCCAAGTACTCGCCTAAGTTTAAACAAAATCCTGCCGAGTGGTGAGCCAACCTCCCACTCGGGGGCTTAACTGCAGCATAGCGCTCGCCTAAGTACAAATACAACGTGCGCTTCGCAAGGAGGATGTAACGCCCCGAGACCGATGCTTCAGAAGACTTCTAGCTATTCCGAGTTTCACCGTGTGTTTCTTTTGTGCTTGCTCTTTTATTTTTGCATTGCATCATGTCATCATGCCATCATGTCATTTAATTTTTGCAACTCATCTAAATAAATCGTATGGATATTCGGTCCATTTAAATCGAGGGAATTCACTTGTGATTTCTCTTTATAACATATTAAAGCCTCTCAATATTATTAGGGAGCTATAATAAAATTATTCCATTTATTTGGAATTAACCATAACCCACTTGCAAAATATCCCATGCCGTTGTTATCTCAATTCATGGTCTCCAACCTTGCCCATAATTCTTTTACCATTTTCCGGAGCTCCACCAAAAATCCGAACATTTTTCGACCCTACTTTTATCAAGTCCTAGTTCAAACCCATTTGAATTAAATTCAAATGAGTTTGAATTTAAATCTTTCGGTCATGCCCACTTCTATTTTTCTTGGATCAAGCTCAATTTTGTGAGTCCGGGAAAATTACCCCCATGCATAAATGCTATCCCAAACTCTTTCTTTCCTCTTATTTTCCTCTTTGGTATTTTCTGTTTTGGAAAATAAAAGAGTAGAGGGAGAGAAGAAGCCCAGCAGCCTTGCAGCCCAGTCATCCCCATCTAACCTAGCCCGCACCCTGCTCTCCTCCCTTGCGCCGCCACTCCCTCCTCTCGACCTCTCCCGATCGATCTCCTTCCTCACGCTCATCGCTCGGTCCTCGTCCCCCCTCGCTGCCCTCGCCCCCCCTCGCTCCCTCGTCCTCCTACTCCGCCACCACACACACATGCTCACAGCCAGCGCCGCTGGAGTTCCATCCCCGCGCCCGATCTGCTACGAGCCGCGCCGCCAGCCAAGTCCCTCGACCCACCGACCAGAGCCGCCTCCTCTGCGTCCCGTTGACCCGCGCCCGTCCGCCTCCTCCCTCACCTGCGGCCTCCTCCTCGTCGCCTCCGCGCCACCAGCCAGCCACCGGAGCCGCCAACGCCGGATCTGGCTGTGCCTCGCCAGGGTCCTCCCCTGCCGCGCCTCGGTCCCTGCTAGAGCTCCTCTGCCCATCATAGTCAGGAGCTGGAGCTCCTTGCCGCATCGCTGTTGTGCCCCGCCTCTCGCCTGACCACGGCGTTCCTCCGCTCCTTCCGTCCCTCTGCTACAAGCCGACCTCCACCTTCTGTTTCGGCCAAGGCAGTTCGCCCAAGTTCCTGCTCAGCATCGTCATTGCTCGCGTGCCTCTGCATCTTCTACCACAACCGCCCCATCTGCACGCTACCATGTGCCAGGTGGCATCGCTGCTCCTCCAGAAGGTCCTTGACCCTGACTCCACAACCACCGAACCAGGAACGCCAAGGCCATCTTCGGGAATTTCGCCAAGTTCGTCTTCAAATCTGTTCACTACATCCGATGTGGAGTTCGCCAAGTACCTCTACGTGCGTGTGCGACCATCTTCGGCAAGGACCCGTGTACGACTACTCATTGAACCGTGAAGTTCCACAAGATAACGTGTACCACTTACGTCGCCCTGAAGATGTTGGATTCATCAAGTTCCTCTCCGAAAACGAACGTGTACAACTACTTCCACTACATCGCGAGAACGTCTACTTCCATCTACACCGCATCGAACTCGTTCCGCTCCAAAAATGCACGCTCGAAAGGTATAACGACGAGACGACTGCCTGTGAACGAATGCTTGTGTGTTGTATGAGATGCCCGTGTTTGCACCGTGCCCGTTTGTCTTTGCACGTTCCTCGTTTGCCATGCCGCCGTCCCGTGGGAACCCGGAATCTGGGAGCACCCCACCATCCTTGCATGACACGCTCACGCCCACTTTCTTTTGCACCGACATCTCGACGAGTTGTCGGATTATCGAAATGTTGCCGTGGCACCATTTCCGTTTCACCGCCGTGGCACCTTTTTCCTTCCGCCATGGCGACAAATGTTCCATATCTTGCTCATGTCAACATCTTCATAAAAATTGCATAAACTTGCACATGTCATCCGCATCATGATAACAACATTAAAATGCTTAAAATTGTTGTTGGCGTTAAATTGCTAAATGTCATATGGGGATTTCCGGAATTGTTGTTTGTTGTTTCTGGCCTCATTTAAAATTGCCTAGCTAGTTAGTTTTAATATGCTTCACCCCCTTGCCATGTTTAATAACATTTAATATTGTTGAGTAGCTTATAACGAGAGAGAACTAAATAATTAATGTGGTGTTTCGTCAATATGCAACTCGTTGCATATTGAGCTCCACTTAACTTGTAGTGTTGTTTGTGTATATTGCCATGCCATGCCTCATTAAACCGGACATGCATCATACTTGTTTGTGCATCTTGACATGTTTATGCTTGTGTGTTTACCATGTTGTTTGCTTCTTTCCGGTTTGCTTCTCTCGTTAGCTTCGGTTCCGTTCCGGAGTTGTGAGGATTCGTTCGACTACGTCTGTTTGTCTTCTTCATGGACTCGTTCTTCTTCCTATCGGGGTCTCAGGCAAGATGACCATTACCCTCGATATCACTTCTATCTTTGCTTGCTAGTTGCTTTGTTCTATCGCTATGCCGCGTTACCTATCACTTGTTTACCATGCCTCCCATATTGCCATGTCAGCCTCTAACCTTTCGCCCTTCCTAGCAAACCATTGATTGGCTATGTTACCGCTTTGCTCAGCCCCTCTTATAGCGTTGTTAGTTGCAGGTGAAGTTGAAGATTGCTCCATGATGGACAGGATTATTTTGGGATATCACAATATCTCTTATTTAATTAATGCATCTATATACTTGGTAAAGGGTGGAAGACTCGGCCTTATGCCTGGTGTTTTGTTCCACTCTTGCCGCCCTAGTTTCCGTCATACCGGTGTTATGTTCCCGGATTTTGCGTTCCTTACGCGGTCGGGTGATTTATGGGACCCCCTTGAACGTTCGCTTTGAATAAAACTCCTCCAGCAAGGCCCAACATTGGTTTTACCATTTGCCTCACCTATTACCTTTTTCCCTTGGGAGTCACGCATCCCAAGGGTCATCTTTATTTCAGCCCCCCCGGGCCAATGCTTGTCTAAGTGTTGGTCCAAAGTAGAGCCACTTGCAGCGCCACCTCGAGGAAACTTGAGGGCTGGTTCTAGTTGTACGTACTGCTCATCCGGTCGTGGCCTGAGACGAGATACGCGCGGCTACTATCAGGATGTCGGCACGCCGGGAGGTCTTGCTGGTCTTGTTTTACCATTGTCGAAATGTCTTGTAAACCGGGATTCCGAGTCTGATCGGGTCTTCCTGGGAGAAGGTTTATCCTTCGTTGATCGCGAGAACTTATCATGGGCTAAGTTGGGACACCCCTGCAGGGTTTAAACTTTCGAAAGCCATGCCCGCGGTTATGTGGCAGATGGGAATTTGTTAATGTCCGGTTGTAGATAACTTGACACCAGATCCGATATAAAACGCATCAACCGCGTGTGTAGCCGTGATGGTCTCTTTTCGGCGGAGTCCGGGAAGTGAACACGGTTTTGGGTTATGTTTGACGTAAGTAGGAGTTCAGGATCACTTCTTGATCATTGCTAGCTTCACGACCGTTCCTTTGCTTCTCTTCTCGCTCTTATTTGCGTATCTTAGCCACCATATATGCTTAGTTGCTGCTGCAACTCCACCTCATTACCACTTCCTACCCATAAGCTTAAATAGTCTTGATCTCGCGGGTTTTGAGATTGCTGAGTCCTTGTGACTCACCAGATACTATCAAAACAGTTGCAGGTGCCGACGATACCAGTGCATGTGATGCAACCGAGCTCAGATGGGAGCTCAACGAAGATCTTAGTCGCTGCTATGTTTCGTTTCATGTTGATCAGTAGTGGAGCCCAGTTGGGACGATCGGGGATCTAGCAGTTGGGTTATCTTCTTTTCTTTTGGCTTCGTCCGTAGTCGGACTATGTGTGTACTCTGAATGATGTATGATTTATTTAAGTACTTGTGTGAAGTGGCGATTGTAAGCCAACTCTTTATCCCAGTCTTGTTCATTACATGGGATTGTGTGAAGATGACCCTTCTTGCGACAAAACCACAATGCGGTTATGCCTCTAAGTCGTGCTTCGACACGTGGGAGATATAGCCGCATCATGGGTGTTACAAGTTGGTATCAGAGCCATCCCCGACTTAGGAGCCCCCTGCTTGATTGTTTGCTGGCGTTGTTGAGTCTAGAAAAAAATGTTTTGAGTCTTAGGATTATATATATCGGAGAGTAGGATTCTTTTTTACTTCTCAGTCCCTTCGTCGCTCTGGTGAGGTCTCCTGACGTAGATGTTTTGACATTCCTCTCCTCAAATTTCACTAATTTTTTTTAGGATCACGCGGGTATCTTGGGATCGTTCCGATATTCTTATGACGAGAACATTGTTCTTGGTGCCTCCTGACATTTAGGGGTTGTGGCAGTGTCCCGGGGAGTTGAGCTCCGAGGTGTTGTCGTCATAATTTTATCGTTGCAGTTCTGGAAACCTGAGTTTTGCCGACATCGAAAATCTCTTTTATGCAGTTGTTGGTGAGATAACCTCGACGTCACCCAGTACTGGGGAGTTTGGGAGTATTGCCATAGCTCGTATAACAGATGCGTTTCGAGGTTGAGGTACACGATTTCCGAAGGTTTCTTGGTTATGTGTTGACGGATGGATACAGCTTGGATGTAGGGATTGTTAGTTTTGGGTGAGATATATATTGCTTCCCCTGTATCCCCAACACCAGATTGCATAACCAGAAAGTTTCGGGAGTTTTATAGGTGGGAATTCAAGTAGCTCATAGAATATCTTTTCGACAGATGCATGATATGAGATTGGGGTTCGACGTCTAGTGGTCCGCCTTTCCACGGTCGTTTTTACAGTGGTCTCGTTGTGTCTTAAAGAACCCTTGGCTATGCTGGTTCGGGGACACTTCGTATGTCATGTGCACTGCCTTGTACATGATGGTGCTGTACACTCGAGCCCGTGTGGGCCCCACCACGAAAACTTCGGACGGAATCTCTATCATATGTTTGTTCCGGCTTATTCTGCAAGCCAAATCCTTTGTTTTGTTTTATTTGTGGTATTCGAGTTGCTTCAAAGTCAAATGTTGAATCCATACCTTCCCTAAATGGTGTTCTCATATTGTTATGTGAATACTAATCCTTCTTCATCATCGAGATTGTGATGTCAATTCTTTCCGACCGGTGTGCTTCTCTTCAAGTGGATCCGAACATTTCAACATTCGCAAGATCAATTCTAAGTTTTCTCAATGGCATCCATTCCATCTACCCCAAGTTGCCTTTGTTTTTCCCGCCCTCCCACCCTTTTTCTTCAAGGACTCAGTTATTTTAATCAAGTATCCATTTATTCATGTGAAGTCTCTTCACTCTTTTCAATCAATGTTCTTATCCGGTGATTCTCAGTAAGATACTAACGGAGCTTCAAGTTTATTATTCTTCGTCTCTTTTCTTCTTCGGTGGATTCAATTCAAGCTTTGTTGATCATATCCTTTCCTCGTTTCAAATGCTATCCCATGCCGGTGCCTCTCATAATTGTTCACCTCTCTCTATTCTTATCCGGAGTGCTCAAGATATCTTGGAAGATTCGTGTTTCCATTCTCAATCCGTTCAAGTTATTTTGAGGTTGTTACCTCATTCAAGCAATTTAATTCTATCGGTGCAATCTCTATTTCAAGCAATCCTTCAACGGTGTTTCTTTTTAGTGGGCCCTAACCCATAGGTCTTTTACCAGGATCTTACCTGACTCTTCTAATTATCAGGAGCGATTCTCAAATTCATTTCCATGTTTGACGTAAGAATGAATTTTCATCAGTCATATTCTTTCTCCAAGATCGCTTTTAAAATATTTTCAGCGTTGGTTCATCATTTCTATTCTTCTTTGTTCCGAAGTGCCTCAACAATTTTGGTGGTTCTCGTCGTCATTCTCAGCTTTGAAGACCGAACAAGAGTTCCTCTTAAATCTTGTCCGTTCTCTTGAAGATTCATGGTTCTAGCGTCATGCCATCCTCTCATAATTGCTTTCGATTGTGAGAGTTCTTTTCACCCATCCAGTGCAATTCAGGAGTCTCTTCAGTTTCATTCTCCGGAGCCATCATCTCAGAATTCTTTATTCTCAGCGTGTAGCTATCGTTCTCCAAATCTTACCCGTGCATCGTTCAACTATCCTCTACCCAGTTCATGGCCTCTTCGTTCTCATGTATCCAAATCCCCTCAAGTATCTTCGTTCGTTTTCCAATTCTTCTCGGTGATTTGTGCCTTGCTACTTTCATTTTCAATTCTTACAGTGGTTCGTTCGAGATTTCTCTTCCTTCGTTATCGTACCAATTCATTCGTTCTTTTGCTGTTACAATCCCACCGGTGATTCCATGTATACCTTCTCAAGTTTACGCTATATCTCTCTTAATTCTTTCTACGAGAATAAGTAGTATGCCAAATCCGTTGCTTGTCATCAAGTTAAATTGGTGAAGGATAGGCATGACATAATTCGTATTCTCGTTTCATCCAAGTGATTAATTCTTTTCTTCCGGAGATTGTTCATGATGAAGTAATTCTCGGCTCTAGTGTTTCATCTTTTCCTTTTCTGGAGTTCCAAGTTTTCTCGATAATCTCGTCGTGAAGCTCCATCTAAATCATCGCAAGGTTTCACCTTGTGTTTTCAACTTCTCTGTCTTTCTATCATTCTTTTATTACTGGAGTTCTTCATGGAGGCTCTACATGATGGTTCATCAAGGATTCTTTTCATTCTTCAAGATTTCTCTCAAAGTTATGACCCGCCAAGCTATGCTCTAAAATAAACATGGTGCTCAACACATGTTTTGTTTTCTGGATTTCAAGTATTCTTCATCGTGCATTCCAAAGTGCAATTCTCTTACCTTATCTTTTGAGATGGTGTTATGTCATCCTTGACAATTTCCTTCATGTTTCATGATTCATATGTTGTCAAGAATGAGGTATTTTAAATCCATCAAACTCTTTGTTGTACATATCTTGGGATATATTTCACCTAAAGCCTTCCCTAAGGAATGTTGCTATTTGTGGTGCTTGTTAATGATCCAAGTTTTCTCCTATCCTCTCAGTGAAAGCAGTTTTTCATCTCTTCATTGATCTCAAGCAATCAAATGTTTCCGTTAGTGGCCAGTTGTCACCTCATAATTTTGTGAAGTTTTCCATAAGCCACTACAAGCTTATTCATTTCGTTGTTGGTTTCCAACAACTCCGTTATAACCTTCTTGGAAGGGTGCTTTCCAAGTTCATTTTTTTTGCAAAAGTTGTCTTTTTCTTCTCCATTCTGTTATTCCAATGATCTATCTTCTATTCTTTCTCCTGGAGACATTGTGATGTTGCTCTTTTCACTCATCATCTTGAATTGTGAGGATCGTGTTCTTTTCGTGCTTATCCATTTAACCGGAGTGTTGTGTTCTCATTCAAGTTCTTTTTCATCTTATCAAGCCTTGCATCTCTTTTCAACCGGAGTGTTGTCTGAATTTGATCTTCCTTGTTCCTTGTTTATCTTGTTTCAACCAGAGTGGTTCCAATTCCTTCTTGTCCATTGTACTCGTCATTCATAGCTTTGCAACCTCCAAGGTTCACATGATGTTCCTTGTTTCTATTTTCTACCACAGTGCTCTCGATTGTGTTCAACTCCATTGTGTTCTCTCTTTCAACTTTTCAATCTCTCAGGGTTCGTGGTTTCACTCTTTTGTCGAAGAAGCAACTTAGTTTTACCTCTTCTCTTCCTCTTCCGCTTCCCTCTGGTGCCATCCTAGATCTCGGGACGAGATCCTCTTGTAGTGGTGGAGTGTTGTAACGCCCCGAGACCGAGGCTTCAGAAGACTTCTAGCTATTCCGAGTTTCACCGTGTGTTTCTTTTGTGCTTGCTCTTTTATTTTTGCATTGCATCATGTCATCATGCCATCATGTCATTTAATTTTTGCAACTCATCTAAATAAATCGTATGGATCTTCGGTCCATTTAAATCGAGGGAATTCACTTGTGATTTCTCTTTATAACATATTAAAGCCTCTCAATATTATTAGGGAGCTATAATAAAATTATTCCATTTATTTGGAATTAACCATAACCCACTTGCAAAATATCCCATGCCGTTGTTATCTCAATTCATAGTCTCCAACCTTGCCCATAATTCTTTTACCATTTTTCGGAGCTCCACCAAAAATCCGAACATTTTTGGACCCTCCTTTTATCAAGTCCTAGTTCAAACCCATTTGAATTAAATTCAAATGAGTTTGAATTTAAATCTTTCGGTCATGCCCACTTCTATTTTTCTTGGATCAAGCTCAATTTTGTGAGTCCGAGAAAATTACCCCCATGCATAAATGCTATCCCAAACTCTTTCTTTCCTCTTCTTTTCCTCTTTGGTATTTTCTGTTTTGGAAAATAAAAGAGTAGAGCGAGAGAAGAAGCCCAGCAGCCTTGCAGCCCAGTCATCCCCATCTAACCTAGCCCGCACCCTGCTCTCCTCCCTTGCGCCACCACTCCCTCCTCTCGACCTCTCCCGATCGATCTCCTTCCTCACGCTCATCGCTCGGTCCTCGTCCCCCCTTGCTGCCCTTGCCCCCCCTCGCTCCCTCGTCCTCCTACTCCGCCGCCACACACACACGCTCACAGCCAGCACCGCTGGAGTTCCATCCCCGCGCCCGATCTGCTACGAGCCGCGCCGCCGGCCAAGTCCCTCGACCCACCGACCAGAGCCGCCTCCTCTGCGTCCCGTTGACCTGCGCCCCTCCGCCTTGGAGCCAGCCTCCGCCGCCTCCTCCCTCACCTGCGGCCTCCTCCTCGTCGCCTCCGCGCCACCAGCCAGCCACCGGAGCCGCCGACGCCGGATCTGGCTATGCCTCGCCAGGGTCCTCCCCTGCCGCCCCTCGGTCCCTGCTAGAGCTCCTCTGCCCGTCATAGTCAGGAGCTGGAGCTCCTTGCCGCATCGCCGTTGTGCCCCGCCGCTCGCCTGACCACGGCGTTCCTCCGCTCCTTCCGTCCCTCCGCTACAAGCCGACCTCCACCTTCTGTTTCGGCCAAGGCAGTTCGCCCAAGTTCCTGCTCAGCATCGTCATTGCTCGCGTGCCTCTGCATCTTCTACCACAACCGCCCCATCCGCACGCTACCATGCGCCAGGCGGCATTGCTGCTCCTCCAGAAGGTCCTTGACCCCGACTCCACATCCATCGAACCAGGAACGCCAAGGCCATCTTCGGGATTTTCGCCAAGTTCGTCTTCAAATCTGTTCGACTACATCCGATGTGGAGTTCGCCAAGTACCTCTACGTGCGTGTGCAACCATCTTCGGCAAGGACCCGTGTACGACTACTCATTGAACCGTGAAGTTCCACAAGATAACGTGTACCACTACCGTCGCCCTGAACATGTTGGATTCGTCAAGTTCCTCTCCGAAAACGAACGTGTACAACTACTTCCACTACATCGCGAGAACGTCTACTTCCATCTACACCGCATCGAACTCGTTCCGCTCCGAAAACGCACGCTCCAAAGGTATAACGACGAGACGACCGCCCGTGAACGAATGCTTGTGTGTTGTATGAGATGCCCGTGTTTGCACCGTGCCCGTTTGTCTTTGCACGTTCCTCGTTTGCCATGCCGCCGTCCCGTGGGAACCCGGAATCCGGGAGCACCCCACCATCCTTGCATGACACGCTCACGCCCACTTTCTTTTGCACCGACATCTCGACGAGTTGTCGGATTATCGAAATGTTGCCGTGGCACCATTTCCGTTTCACCGCTGTGGCACCTTTTTCCTTCCGCCATGGCGACAAATGTTCCATATCTTGCTCATGTCAACATCTTCATAAAAATTGCATAAACTTGCACATGTCATCCGCATCATGATAACAACATTAAAATGCTTAAAATTGTTGTTGGCGTTAAATTGCTAAATGTCATATGGGGATTTCCGGAATTGTTGTTTGTTGTTTCTGGCCTCATTTAAAATTGCCTACCTAGTTAGTTTTAATATGCTTCACCCCCTTGCCATGTTTAATAACATTTAATATTGTTGAGTAGCTTATAACGAGAGAGAACTAAATAATTAATGTGGTGTTTCGTCAATATGCAACTCGTTGCATATTGAGCTCCACTTAACTTGTAGTGTTGTTTGTGCATATTGCCATGCCATGCCTCATTAAACCGGACATGCATCATACTGGTTTGTGCGTCTTGACATGTTTATGCTTGTGTGTTTACCATGTTGTTTGCTTCTTTCCGGTTTGCTTCTCTCGTTAGCTTCGGTTTCGTTCCGGAGTTGTGAGGATTCGTTCGACTACGTCTGTTTGTCTTCTTCATGGACTCGTTCTTCTTCCTATCGGGATCTCAGGCAAGATGACCATTACCCTCGATATCACTTCTATCTTTGCTTGCTAGTTGCTTTGTTCTATCGCTATGCCGCGTTACCTATCACTTGTTTACCATGCCTCCCATATTGCCATGTCAGCCTCTAACCTTTCGCCCTTCCTAGCAAACCATTGATTGGCTATGTTACCGCTTTGCTCAGCCCCTCTTATAGCGTTGTTAGTTGCAGGTGAAGTTGAAGATTGCTCCATGATGGACAGGATTATTTTGGGATATCACAATATCTCTTATTTAATTAATGCATCTATATACTTGGTAAAGGGTGGAAGACTCGGCCTTATGCCTGGTGTTTTGTTCCACTCTTGCCGCCCTAGTTTCCGTCATACCGGTGTTATGTTCTCGGATTTTGCGTTCCTTACGCGGTCGGGTGATTTATGGGACCCCCTTGACAGTTCGCTTTGGATAAAACTCCTCCAGCAAGGCCCAACATTGGTTTTACCATTTGCCTCACCTATTACCTTTTTCCCTTGGGAGTCGCGCATCCCAAGGGTCATCTTTATTTAACCCCCCCCCCCGGGCCAATGCTTGTCTAAGTGTTGGTCCAAAGTAGAGCCACTTGCAGCGCCACCTCGAGGAAACTTGAGGGCTGGTTCTAGTTGTACGTACTGCTCATCCGGTCGTGGCCTGAGACGAGATACGCGCGGCTACTATCAGGATGTCGGCACGCCGGGAGGTCTTGCTGGTCTTGTTTTACCATTGTCGAAATGTCTTGTAAACCGGGATTCCGAGTCTGATCAGGTCTTCCTGGGAGAAGGTTTATCCTTTGTTGATCGCGAGAGCTTATCATGGGCTAAGTTGGGACACCCCTGCAGGGTTTAAACTTTCGAAAGCCGTGCCGCGGTTATGTGGCAGATGGGAATTTGTTAATGTCCGGTTGTAGATAACTTGACACCAGATCCGATATAAAGTGCATCAACCGCGTGTGTAGCCGTGATGGTCTCTTTTCGGCGGAGTCCGGGAAGTGAACACGGTTTTGGGTTATGTTTGACGTAAGTAGGAGTTCAGTATCACTTCTTGATCATTGCTAGCTTCACGACCGTTCCTTTGCTTCTCTTCTCGCTCTTATTTGCGTATGTTAGCCACCATATATGCTTAGTTGCTGCTGCAACTCCACCTCATTACCACTTCCTACCCATAAGCTTAAATAGTCTTGATCTCGCGGGTTTTGAGATTGCTGAGTCCTTGTGACTCACCAGATACTATCAAAATAGTTGCAGGTGCCGACGATACCAGTGCAGGTGATGCAACCGAGCTCAGATGGGAGCTCAACGAAGATCTTAGTCGCTGCTATGTTTCGTTTCATGTTGATCAGTAGTGGAGCCTAGTTGGGACGATCGGGGATCTAGCGGTTGGGTTATCTTCTTTTCTTTTGGCTTCGTCCGTAGTCGGACTATGTGTGTACTCTGAATGATGTATGATTTATTTAAGTACTTGTGTGAAGTGGCGATTGTAAGCCAACTCTTTATCCCAGTCTTGTTCATTACATGGGATTGTGTGAAGATGACCCTTCTTGCGACAAAACCACAATGCGGTTATGCCTCTAAGTCGTGCTTCGACACGTGGGAGATATAGCCGCATCGTGGGTGTTACAGAGGACGAGGTGCAGGTCGACTGCTACCCTCTCCTTCCGAGCTACGCCACAAATACAACATGCGCTCCGCAAGGAGGACGAGGTGCAGGTCGACTGCTACCCTCTCCTTCCGAGCTACGCCACAAATTCAATGTGCACTCTGCAAGGAGGACGAGGTGCAGGCCGACTGCTACCCTCTCCTTGAGAGATACGACACAAAAATCGTACCGAGTGGAGAGCAGACCTCCCACTCGGGGGCTTGGCTGCAGCCCAGTGCTGGCCTAAGTCTTTGAAAATCCTACCGAGTGGAGAGCAAACCTCCCACTCGGGGGTTTAGCTGCAGCCCAGTGCTCGCCTAAGTTTTTAAAATCCTACCGAGTGGAGAGCAAACCTCCCACTCGGGGGCTTAGCTGCAGCCCAGTGCTCGCCTAAGTTTTTGAAAATCCTACCGAGTGGAGAGTAGACCTCCTACTCGGGGGCTTAGCTGCAGCCCAGTGCTCGCCTAAGTTTTTGAAAATCCTACCGAGTGGAGAGCAGACCTCCCACTCGGAGGCTTAGCTGTAGCCCAGTGCTCGCCTAAGTTTTTGAAAATACTACCGAGTGGAGAGCAGACCTCCCACTCGGGGGCTTAGCTGCAGCCTAGTGCTTGCCTAAGTATGACTAGGTACAAGTCGATTGCAATTTGTGCTTCGTCCCTACCTGCAAGAGTGCATCACAAACACTAATATTTATTCCGAGCAAAGGACAATGATTGTTCGAAGGCAAATGCAAACATATTCAACTACAAACCCAAGTTCAGATAGCGTCCTACAGATCTAAAAGTGCTCAGGCACCAAGCCTGTTAAAGTTTATCGGTTACAAAAACCACTCGGCATTCTGAGGCAAATTTAAGGCATCAAGCATAGAAGTTTTTTACCCCTCCTGTGGAGGGCTGGAAGGGGCAACGAACTCGTCTAGGTCGATTCCATCTGCGATCCGAGTGGCAGCAGCGATGAAGGTCTCCATGAAGGATCGGAAGTCATGCTTCTTGGTATTGGCCACCTTGAGAGCTGCCAGCCTGTCCTCTCGCGCATCCTTGTAGTGAACACGGACCAGAGATAGAGCAACATCGGCACCGCACCTGGCAGAAGACTTCTTCCATTCTTGCACTCGACTTGGAACTTCGTTCAGTCGACTCATCAGAGACTCAAGGTCATTCTGAAGTGTTTCTCCTGGCCAGAGTGCTGTGTCGATGCGTGACGTCGCAACCTTCAGCCTTGCAAGATAGTCGACAACAGTAGCAACGCGAGACTCGAGTCGGAGTATGTTCATGGCGGTTTCATCCTTCACGCGAGAGTTGATGGGATCCAAGCCAGTCTCCACTCGACTGGTCTCCTCTTCAAAGTTTGGGCAGAATTCTGTGGATATGATCCAAGGATAAGCTAATACTCCTACAATAAGCCAGTGTTTACCAGTCGGATATAAGGGGTTACCTTCGAGCATGAGGAACAACTTCTTAGCGAGCCCCCCCAGATAGACCTCTAAGTCGTTCTTCTTTCCCACCAGCTCACTAGCCTTATCGCTCAAGGCCAACTTGTCGTTTTTCAGTCAACTAGCATACTTGTTGGCTGTGTCGAGAGCAGCTTTCAGACTGGTATTCTCCTCTTCAAGTTTTCTGATTGAAGCCAACTTTTCTTCTGTGAGTTTGGTCTTCTCTGAAGCTGCTTTCTGCGCCTCAGCGAGGTCAAGTTCCTTCTTCTTCAGAGAATCCCTCAGTTTGTCTGCAAAATCATAGTGAGATCAAGCCCGGGAGTGAACAAGGAACAAAGGCAGTCATCGAGGTTCTCACCAAACATACCTTTTGCCTCTTCCTTCGCCTTCGTGAAGTTCTCTTGGACAAGTTTCAGATCAAGTTCAAGCTGGATATGCTTGTTCTCCAACTCAGTATAATGAGCTGCAAGCTCGCAGGATTTCTGCGAAAAACCAATCGACGGACGTCAAAGATAGGTCACTTCCGAGTGACTAAAAGAAAAAAAACAAATCGTGGTATTTCTAAGACTACAGCCGAATCTAAACATTCAACTGTAGTCTCGGGGACTACACCTAGTGGGTGCACTCAGCGTGCCCCACTAGTTCTATCAGCTAGAGTCAATCAGTCGACCAAAAAGGCAGAAAGGCTAACCACCAATAGTTAGTCACAATTTCAAAAAAGGGTGTTCTTCAGACCGTACTCGACTGCTAGCAGTTGATCACAGTCTCGGGGACTACACCCAGTGGGTGCACTCAGCGTGCCCCCACCGGTTTATGATTCCATTCGACCAAATCGAGTAAAGAAAGTAATGAGAAAAAGTTCAAGGCATTAAGACTATGGTCGACTGCCAGCAGTCCACCATAGCCTTGGGGACTACACCCAGTGGGTGCAGTCAGCATGCCCCCACCAATCCAGATATTCAACCAACACACCCAGTGGGTGTACGACAGAGACTAAGATTTTCAGGAAGAAAAGTTTTCAGATATCATATCCTAACAGAACAGGCGGTGATCGACTAACCTGAACATTGCTCTGAAGGGCTGAATTGGCATCGTAAGCTACTTGACTGGCGTCTCGGATCGCCTTCACTTGCTCCATCATGACCCCCGCCTGGCGTACGGCTTCTTTAGCAGCGCTTGCTTGGTCCTTCGGGACGTGGTGGGTGGAGAAAAGAGAAGGCGGATCAGCACTCGACGACGAAGGGCGAGCACTCGCCAGCGGCACCGCAAAGGATACGGTAGCCTGAGTGACGTTGTCTCCCTCCGGAACCGATGTCTCAGGTGCTGATACAACCTGAGCTGTCTTACTAGAAGACGCCCTCCTATTCGTCCTCTGCCTCAGTGGTTCCTCGTCATCATCATCAGGAAGATCAATGATGATATTAGGTGGAGCTGCAGAAAAGATTCAAAGTTAAAAATGAAGATCCTGTCGACTGAAAACGAAACTTCAAAGGTCATACCAGGGTTGAAAGTGACATCATCCTCCATTTCTTGATCTTCAGGTCTGGTCGAGGTATCAGAAGTAGCAGCACTGCAGTTTCATAAATCAGTCGGTCAGCTAACGAATCGACCAAGAACAAATCCATGAGAAACAAGAAGACACAAGTTATGTCATTACCCAGAAATAGTGGGAATCACCATCTTCATCTTCGGCAAGACCTTCATCGGCTTTGACGGCGCCACTCGACATTGCTTCGGCGCTTTCTCAGTCGACGCCGGAGAGGTGGTCCGAGGACGCTTGGTCGATTGCACAACAGGTGCGGCCCCCTTGCCGCGCTCGACTGCAGGGTCATGGACAAGCTTGGATCTCCTTTCAAAACGGGGAGGCGCGACTTCCTCCTCCTCTTCCTCTTCCTCTTCCTCATCGGAGCCAGCATCTTCATCACCCTCATCGCCATCCGATTCTCACTCCTCTTGACTTTCACCTCCACTTCCTTCCTCCTCCTCGGTTTGTGCTTGCGCCCCGTTGGGCACCGAATACAACTCAGTGGTAGCCTGAAAGACAATAGACAAGACAAAAGTCAATCGACTGATCTGCAGCAAAACAGAATGGACGAAACATGATTACAATCGGAGATAAGTGGTCATACCTTGTCTGCTTCATAAGACTGGTCGAGTGGCGGGATCCTCCTGGCCCCACGAGGATTATCTTTGTTCCCTGTGATGGTAGTCATCCACCTCTCCAGTGTGGCATCGTCGACCTCCTCTGGGTGGACCCGAGTGGTGTCTTCGGTACCAGAGTACAACCACATCGGGTGACTCGGTATTGGAGTGGTTGAATGCGCCGTCGAAGGAAAACCTCCAGAAGATCCATGCTAGTGACCCCGTCGCGAATGAGCTGGACTACACGCTCCATCAACATTTTAACCTGAGCCTTCTCCTCCGGAAGCACCTTCAGAGAGGACGGCTTGTTCACTCAACTCATGGAGAAAGGAGGGAGCCCAGTCGACTGCCCTGGCGTCGACTGGTCCTGGCAGTAGAACCAGGTCGACTGCCACCCTCTAACTGACTCGGGAAGGGTCATGGCTGGGAAAGCACTCTTACTCCTCATCTGGACCCCAAGACCCCCACACATCTGGATTACTTGGGTTCTCTCGTCATTCGGATTAGCCTTTTTCACCGTCTGAGAGCGACAAGTGAATATGTGTTTGAAAAGGCCCTAGTGCGGCCGACAACCCAAGAAGTTTTCGCACAAAGACACGAAAGCGGCGAGATAGGCAATGGAGTTGGGTGTGAAGTGGTGGAGTTGTGCCCCAAAGAAGTTCAGAAACCCCCGAAAGAAATGATGCGGCGGCAGAGAAAACCCACGATCGACATGGGTGGCTAAGAGGACACACTCACCCTCCTGAGGCTGAGGCTGCCACTCCGTCCTCGGAAGCCTAGCTACCCCGTGCTCGATCAACCCTTCGTTGGCCAGGTCGTCGAGATCCTTCTGGGTGATGGTTGAGCGGATCCAATCCCCCTGGATCCAACCTTGCAGCAGGCTAGACCGCGACGAGGATCCAGCCCGACTGGTCGCTCTCCCCTTCGCCTTTGCCGTCGCCTTCTTCGCCCACTCCAAAGCCGCCGTCTTCTCCTTCACTATTGTTGCCGACGAGGCTGGTACGGAGCAGCGGCGCTGAACAGATAGCAAGCGCAGCAGATGAATCTGAAGGCGGGGGAGGGGAAAATGAGGGATCACTGTTCAAAAACCTCTGCCCGGTGCCTTATATGGAGTCGCTTCCGAGTGGCTGACTGGTAGGCCCGGGAAATCCTGTCAAATCCCGAAACAGACGCGCGAGCGGTACGTGGCGAAAAAGGCGGCTCAGAAATCGAGGCGTCTCTGCCTTATCCCATCCGAGTACCGTGGCCTTCCCCGCTTCGTGCGCTTCCCGAAATTCAGATCCCACTAAATCCGCTAACAGCAGAGCAACTTGTCAGACAGAAGATCTCCTGCGATCCGTCGCTCGGAAATCTCCAAGTTCATAAAGTTCACAAGACAGATATAAAGAATGGATCAAGGCGACTGAAAGAGAAGTTGACACCATCACTGAAAAGTCATTGATCCAGAGTAAGACACATTCACAGCGCTAGAAAACGGGTCAAAAAGATTATCAACTCCTTCCTCACTCAAACCTCGATCCATTCGGGGGCTAATGATGAAGTCATGTACTTAGGATAGGGTCATGGACCTGTCCAAGATACCCTCCCCAAGGACATCTTTAGAAGAAACTGTCTTCCAGTCGACCTAGAGGGATTCCACTCGATGGACTTGAAGACACTCAACCATGAAGACTCACTCGACCACTGGAATTCAAGAACCACTCTGTATCCAAACGGTCTGTAATTAAGTAGCCTTTATGGTCATGATGACACTTTATGTAAGGCGTTACCAGTAACGCCAGGCCTTAATGTACTTTAAACCCTCTGCTACGTGGGCTGGCTGGGGTCTTGGCATCCTCTATATAAGCCACCCCCACCACTGGCAGAAGGGTTCGCACCCCTGTAAATCATACGCATACAATCCAGTCGACCGCCTCCGGGCTCCGAGACGTAGGGCTGTTACTTCCACCGAGAAGGGCCTGAACTCGTAAATCTCTTGCGTATACAACTACTCCATAGCTAGGATCTTGCCTCTCCATAACTACCCCCCATTCTACTGTCAGTCTTAGTACCACGACAGTGGCCTCGCACAGGGCGATGGCGCTGTCTGTCGCCATGGTGGCGTCGGCAGCTAACCTGGCAATGTCTTTGCGTCAGTACCTACTCTGAAGATGGTTAAGTGGATGATGGCGGCAGTAGCCTCAATGAGTGTGCCGGACCGGTGTGTGACCCATTCTCGGCATGTGGCTGGGATGGGGCATCCGGCATTAGATGTTAGGTTTTGGTGCAATGTCTGTTTGGTATTAGGCTCGGAAAATCGGCACCCCTGCATCAAGGGGATAGGAGTAGCGACAGGTGTTGACTAGATGGTGGTTTCAGGCTTACTGATGTAATGCTTTGTAAAATCTGTGAGAATAATTAATAAAATGGCTGCATGTATCGCCCAGATGCAGAGACCGGGGATAATCCTCCTTTTTAGAAAAGAAGCATCCATTTAGAACCAAGACGGACGGAAATACTCCTGAACACGGCAGCAATGATCATTTCAGAATTAATCTTAGCAACGTCCCGACCCTAGTTTTCTTTACCCCGGAAGAAGAATTCACAGTTGGTCACAGGCGCGATCCGTCGAATTTCACAGCTGCTTACGGTTCACCGGGAAAGTTCCCTTCCATCGCTAGGAAAGAAAGCTGGTCGTGGACGCGGGTGGCTCCTCGACATAGAACCGGAGAGAAGATTCCGAGTAAATATCTGCGCGCGTCTCCTCGTCCGCGGCATCGTATGCGCTGTTCCCCACATCGGAATAGGATGGCCTGTAATTGGAAGAATATTTGTATTCAAAAAAATTGGACGAATATTCGATTCCCCGTGCATATGCAGGCACGCCCTCGAGGCCTCGACGCCGGCCGGCTCCGCGCCGCATACGCAATGTCCACGACACCGGTCTCTGCACCGCTACGCGCGGCTACGAAATTGCATCCGCCATGTCGCCGCAGTGCCCGGCCACGTCGAGTCGGCTCAACTGTGGACAAGTGGCGTCCGTGAGGATACAGATTCGTGAGCATCGACGCCGATGCGGAGATCGAAAGCCGAGCGTGGCGTGGAGGACCTGCCTGCTTTTGCCGTTTCACGGCGCGGGGCGACAGAAACTGAGAGACTACTCCTATGTAGGTCGATCATCGCGCGAGTCAGATGCGTTGCTTCGCTTCGTTGGCCAGTCGCTAGTGCCAACGCCGGGGCCCTTTGGTGCGTGCCGCCACCTGATTGTTTGGTTCCTCCTCGCTCCACTCCACTTCACCACCCGGCCAAGTAACCCTACATGCATGTATGCCTTGGCCAAGGCTATGCGGCGTAAGGCAGCGCAAAACCTCGACAACCAAGGTATTACGTCGTCACCCAAATAATTTTTAGATTTTTTTAATACTGCCATCGTTTCTAAGTTAAATAAAGTGGGTGTCAGTCTTGGAAAGAATGAGAAGGATATTTCTATTTCGACTAACGCGTTGAAACATTTGGAATATGACCGATTAAAGGTTATTCCACGTGTTTCTAGCGAGTCTTTTGCCTTCCATACTGATGAGGAGGAGTTGCATGCCACATCAGATGGTCAGCTACTCACTCATTTAGTAGGAGCGGTTTCGGACATGGGTCTAGATGAACCCGGGCTTAGTTCATTGATTGAACTTATAGCATCCGGACGTAAATCAAAGACCACATGACGGTGTCCTGGACTAGGGGGTACTCAACGCGTCATCTCCCGATCTGTTGGATTGGGCCGAGGACCCCCATGACCGTATACTCATGGGCCAGTCCGGACGGCTGCCGCATACAAGGAAGATTCCACAAGACTTGGTGATCAAGACATGGACTCCTCCCCCACCGGCGTATTCGGCTAGGACTCACGTTATCCTAGTCCTCTGGTGCATTATATAAACCAGGGCCATGCTAGTCGATAGAAAACAACAATCATATCATAGGCTAGCTTCTAGGGTTTAGCCTCTTTGATCTCGTGGTAGATCTACTTTTGTACTACTCATATCATCAATATTAATCAAGCAGGAGTAGGGTTTTACCTCCATCGAGAGGGCCCGAACCTGGGTAAAAACATCGTGTCCCTTGTCTCATGTTACCATCCGCCTAGACACACAGTTCGGGACCCCCTACCCGAGATCCACCGGTTTTGACACCGACATTGGTGCTTTCATTGAGAGTTCCGCTGTGTGTTCGGCAAAGGGTCGATGGCTCGCCTGCAGATCAACTGCGACTTCGGCATCTTCGTCAACAGCTCGACTGGTCACCTTGGTTCGACCAAGGACTGCGCCCTACCTCCGACCGTCATGTTCGAATGAGGGCCTTCATCAACATCAACTCCGATCTCTATCAAGATCATGGAGGAATCATCCAGGGAGCCCGGGGGCTCGACGTGAACATTGCCCTTGGGTGACCATGCTATTTTTCTTGACAGTGAACTTGTGTCCACCGTCACCGCGTCCTCGAGCATCGGTCCAATGACTGCTTCGGTGGAATAGTGCAAAATTGAATCTACAACAACCCTGGAAAATTTCGTCGAGTTCAGATGGAGGAATCTCTGGCAATCCGCGACATACCGGAGCCTTGTCAAATCTAAACGAGGATCTGGACGAGTTTAGGGCGTGGTGTCCAGCTTCTATCTTGGACGTCCTTTTGAAGATCCAACCGTTGATCGGCTGCAGAATTCCTATATCTACCACCTCCCAAAATTTCAGCTCGATCCGACCGTCCAAACTCCGGGAACCTTCCGATTAGTGCATCACTTTTTGGATCTGTTTTCTGCGCGAAAACGAATCCGACCCGAGTTCGTCTTTTTTATGAACGGGAATTCAGACATCCTTTTTGAAGGAAGTTTTGTATGGGGTATCGTGTCTTGTTCCCGAACACATCCTGCTAACCTTAAAATCTTTTGAATATGATCTTCAACATCATGCTGGTGTCAAACCAGTCCGGCAATATTGCTCCAAAGCTGCCGACCTGCGCTAGACACGTCGTCACTTTGTTGAGCCGCGCTCAACTTCTCCAGATCATCATCTCGGCAAGCCGAACAAGAGTCCGGCATCGCGAAGGATAAATCATCACCAATATCGCCGCCCCACGGATTACACGGAGCGGGCACACCTGCATCACCGCACGATCACTTCATCAAGCCGGCATCGACCACGTCACGACCTGCATCGGCAGGGCTGCACTGTTGCTTTTTCAAGCTGGTGTCCATCACGCCGACCTACTTCGACTCATCGGCTGACATCGAGGCTTCATCATGTTAGCTAGACCGGGGGCTTCGTCATCTCTTCATCAACCTGCTCCGGAGACTTTCGGCGTCGATGGCCGACCAGCTCCGTCACGTTAGCTGGACCGAGGGCTTTGCCTCGGCGAGCCAACCTTTGCCAGCATCACCATGCCGTTGCTTTATCGCCCATCAGGCGATAGGTGTGCGGATCGAGTCCCAATTTTGGGAATCACCTTTCTTCGGATTGCTACAACAAATAAGCCAGGTGCTATTAATCCTAGTATTTTTTGCTTGTTTGGGTTCATTTTTTCCAACGAATTATTACTCTGGTTTGTCCATCATATGTACGCAGGTCTATCAAATGGTGGCCGCATTAACGATGGTCGCATGGTGGTTCGGTCAGTTTCCGTACATAGTCCGGCGAACGCCGCATCTGGAACTCGAACCGACCTGTGAATTCAGGCATTGCCATGCCTTTACCGCATCACGCCGCCGCCCTGCATCGACATTGACTTCGGCGCCAGGCCATATTTCTTTTATTACTCACTTTGCATAAATTATTTGTTATGCAACGATTTTTATTTATTTATTATTATTATTACTATTATCTCCGGTTTGCACTATTTTTTGTGCACAGGAAAATGATCTAGCCGGACTATATCCTTTGGCGTCACCTCGGCTGGACGGGGGGCTTCGTCAACACTTCATTACCCCATGCCGGAGACTTTGGCATCACCCTGCCGTCCTGCATTGCCCGTGCTATGTCACCACTTCGGAGTGCCGAGCTCTTTGCTCCGCCACCTCGGGACCGACTTGGGGGATGGAACCTTGTCCCGCATCAAGCTCGGACTGTGTCATCAATACCGAACACATTAACCAGCTAAGTTGCCTTAATACTCAAAGTTTTAAATTTTTAACTTGTGTTCGGCTCGACCAAGCATTATACTTTTTTGGAAAAAAGTTGCTTGTAAAAATTTCCTTGTCCAAACTTTGTTTGTGACGCACAAATTCAAATACCCCGTTTACTTGAGGGCTTCCTTCATGAAGCTTTTTCCTCTTGCATATGATTATATTTGTACGGCTTCGTTCCTTGTTCGTGTATTACGCCACAATATGCACCATATTGACTTAAGCGATTTGCAAGCTGGGTTGCCTGGCTCCTGTGCTTACCTCTACGTTCTCGATTGTTCGGCTAGGGAGTAAAGGGAGCACCTCTGCGATTGTCACGATCGGTCACCCGAGCCGGACCTCAGACTGGGTGAAGCCGAAAGCTAGCGCTCTTATTGTTTTCAATCATGGTCGGCACACAACGGAACTCATGAGTACAAAAAATCTATTGCACAAAGTCTCATAGTAATAATGAGCACCGAAGAAAGCTATCGGTGGGGGGTACTATTTTCTTCGAAGATGCTTCTTACACTTTGTTAGTAATATAGCATTAGTTCCCTGAGCGCGCTTTGTCTGTTACAGCCTTATGGCCTGATTGCCTGGTTATCGGAAACACCATCGATATTCTCGACAGGTGGAGTACATAACACTTTTCGGCCCTTGCCGAATAGGGAGAAGCCGACGGTCGGTTAAGACGCGTATAAAGTTCGGGTGAACATAGATATGATACAAGTACTTCGGTACATACAATCATTCTTTTAACCAAGTCACTTGGGGGCTCTTATGTTTATTTGAGCTGTTTTATAATAAGTGTTTTCCTTCTTAGTCATTGCAAAGTTTTTATTATTATTTATCACTCCTTTTTTCGACACAAGTGTGCGGTCACTAGCCGGGGAGCGTAATTTCTCTCTCAAAGCCGCTAGAGTTTAGTTTTGTAAACTGGCCTAGTAAGAAGTACTCCGCCTTCGGGATAGGAGGTTGAAGCCGTAGGCTGACCCGCTTGAAGTTTTGAGATAGGACGTGTCATGTTAAAGCACGGCAGAAGCACCTTTTTTTTCTAAAGTCCAATTTTCGGATTGGCACCGAACACTTGATCTAGTTCGGACATTAACCTTTTGAATAAGTTTTTGGCTTTTCAAGCCCATGGCACTTTTAAACTATTTGTGTATTTTCAGCACAAGTCTTGCAGTGCAACACCGGACACCTTTAGAGATTCGGCAAAAACATTCTCGGATATTGCTCTATATGCATCGGTTTTGAATTGTGTCTTCGGTCAATAGTTGGGTTACCCGGCTCCTGCACTTGTCCCCTACGTTCCGCTTTGTTCGGCTAGGTGTGCAAAGGGAGAACCACCGCGATGGTGCTTCCAGCTCACATGGTTAAGCACCTCAGTGGAGAAAGCCAAAAACTTACTGTCACAATAAGCGTAAACTGGTCAGCGATCCGATGACTGTGTTAAATGATGGGCCATTCATAACATTGTTCGAAGTGTTTACGACTTGACCTCAACTATCGCCGAACACTATCGGGGGCTTGTAACTGGCCTCCCAAACTAAATCCTCAATATTTTGCTCTTACATTAGAGCTGAGGTTTCATGATCATGCTTAGCATGCCAACCCAAAGAAAGGAACCGATAGTGGAACTATTTTCTTTGGAAGACATTTCCTATGTTAAACAGCAATATAACATATCTCTCTGCGTACCTTTGTTTATAAAACCGTATGGCCAGATTGCCTTGTTTGTCGTAAATCTTTGCCCTCATAAAGGCTTTATAAAGTAGGACAAACACTCCTCGGCTACTGGCCGAGGAGTTTGAAGCTGATGGTCGGTCAACAAAGTTTTGTACAATGCGGATCCGAGCATTAATGAAATAAAGTACTTGGATACATAGATTCATTACACATAATTTGTGATTTTACTATGGATATCGATCCTTAATTAAACCACCCGTGCCCGCATTAAGGCTTGGGGGCTACTGGGCTTCGGGCTTATTATTTACAAATATTAAAGGGGCACATCGATCCCCTGATCTGGTGTTGCCACCCGACCAGTGTCTCGGGGGCTACTGCATTGCCTGTTCTATGCAGAAAATTTTAAGTGCAATACAGTTTCCGAGGAGATTTTGATCCTCAGGTTGGTCGGCCGCACCCAACCTGAGTCTCGAGGACTGAACACGCTACTTTTTGTGTCCCGAAGTATTCTGCCGAGCTAGGACTTGAACCTCAGGCCGATTTTGCAAATCAACATGAGTCTCAGTGGTTACTGGGATCAGCGGTCTTATGTCATCCTTCAGGTGCATCTCGGGTTTTAGACCGATACACACCTTGAGGGCTACTGGCTATATATCTCATCAGAGAATAAATTGCATCAATAAAAAACATTGACCAAAAATCAGCCCATGACCGAGGTGCTTAACCACCTCGGAAGCAGTTCGGCATATAGCTCGGATGCAAGTGGCTGGCTCCTTAGAGGGCATTTCCGACATTAAGCTCGGCTAAAATCCTTCAACTTTTTTGGACCAAGATGATCTATGACATCTTGGATATAGTCCGGCGTTGGAGCTTGGATACAGTCCGGCGTTGGAGTTCGGATACATTTCGGCATTGGAGCTTGAAAGCAGTCCGGCATTAGTACTCGGCTGCAAGAGATATCTTGAATGCAGTACAGTGTTAGAGCTCGGACGCAAGAGGACACTGCCTCCCGGGAACAACTTCGAACCCGAGGTGTGGCATAAAAATAACAAGGCATTGATAAAGGCCGAAAACATAAAGGGGCTCCTCGGATACCCGACATGTAAACTCGTCGAATGCATTTCGGCGATGCTCAAGATAGAAGATGAGAAGATTTGTTGAACCAGTTTTCAAGACCGGCAACCGAAGATGAAGAACAGTTCACAAGAATCGAGGAGCGTCCCTAACTTGAAGACCGGTTCAGGGGGCTATTGTCGGTGTCCTGGACTAGGGGGTACTCAACGCGTCATCTCCCGATCTGTTGGATTGGGCCGAGGACCCCCATGGCCGTATACTCATGGGCCAGTCCGGATGGCTGCCGCATACAAGGAAGATTCCACAAGACTTGGTGATAAAGGCAAGGACTCCTCCCCCACCGGCGTATTCGGCTAGGACTCATGTTATCCTAGGCCTCTGGTGCATTATATAAACTAGATCCAGGTTAGTCGATAGAAAACAACAATCATACCATAGGCTAGCTTCTAGGGTTTAGCCTCTTTGATCTCGTGGTAGATCTACTCTTGTACTACCCATATCATCAATATTAATCAAGCAGGAGTAGAGTTTTACCTCCATCGAGAGGGCCCGAACCTGGGTAAAAACATCGTGTCCCTTGTCTCCTGTTACCATCCGCCTAGACGCACAGTTCGGGACCCCCTACCGAGATCTGCCGGTTTTGACACCGACACTGCACGTTCGAAAAAATACAGCAAGACCCATAAGAGGGCGAAGTGTTCTAAATCTTCTATTGTTTCCTCATGAATGGAATGTTTTTTAATAGCAGAGGTCTACGTGACTTGGCTAAACATCTATTCATTGCGGAATGTAATACGGAACACAATTTAGACTTTTTGGCTATATCTGAGATGGGGAGACGTGATTTCTCAGTGAGTCTGCTTAACCGTCTTTCAGGCGGGATAGACTTTACTTGGGTTTCACGACCACCTAGAGGTCATTCTGGGGTCATTTTACTTGGCGTTAATACAGGGACTATGGATGTTTTGGCTAGTTCGGATGGTGAGTTTCACGTTAAACTCCATATTCGCAATAAGGCCGACAACTTCACATGGACCCTCGTAGTCGTATATGGAGCAGCCCAGGATGAGTTCAAGACCGATTTTCTCCGTGAATTGGTTAATCTGGCGAAAGATAATCCTTATCCCATTCTTATAGGTGGAGATTTCAATTTTCTTTGATTTCCAAGTGAGAAAAGACGTGGTAGGTTTGATAATCATTGGCCTTTCCTCTTCAACACTGTCATCGAGAGTCCAGATCTAAGAGAGGTGTCCATGATTGGAAGACAATTCACATGGGCGAACAGTCTTCCGGAACCAACATATGAGAAACTAGATCGCGTTTTAATGGATACCGACTGGGAATCAAAATTTCCTATGGTTTCTGTTCATGCTCTACCTTGTATCGAGGCTATATCAGACCACACACCCATTCTTCTAACTACTGGGTTGCCACGACCACAACATAGATGCAAGTTCAAGTTCGAACTAGGGTGGTTGCTTCGGGATGGCTTCCATGACATGGTCAAGGAGGTGTGGGAGAAACCAGTCGCCAGGCTTATGACAAAGTCAAGTGGCCTTTTCTTCAATAGACTCTCAGAATGAAAGGATTTTCTGCAGAGTGGCGCGCTATGATCCATAGCTTCATTTCTGGAGGTAGTGTTGCCATTAAGCTCAATGATGACGTTGGACACTACTTCCAAACGAAGAAGGGATTGCGACAAGGTGACTCCGTATCGCCCATGCTATTCAATATAGTGGCGGATATGCTAGCGGTCATGATTGAGCGTGCCAAGGTTGATGGACAAATTGATGGGGTAGTAAATCATCTAGTTGATGGTGGTCTCTCTATACTTCAATATGCAGATGATACGATTCTCTTCATGGATCATGACCTCGAGAAAGCGAGAAATCTGAAACTGATTTTGTCAGCATTCGAGCAACTCTCGGGTCTAAAGATCAATTATTATAAAAGTGAATTATTTTGCTTTGGCGAGGCTCAAGACGAGGCCCACCTGTACGCTGAACTGTTCGGATGCGGGTTGGGTCAGTTTCCGATCACATATTTGGGGATACTGATACATTATCTGAGAGTCACAAATGCTGAATGGAAACACGTCGAGGAGAGACTGCAAAAAAGACTTAGCAGTTGGAAAGGTAAACAACTGTCTCTGGGTGGAAGATTGGTAATCATAAATTCAGTACTTAGTAATATGGTACTATATATGATTTCCTTCTTCCAGTTACCGAAAGGAGTTTTACATAGGTTGGATTACTTCCGATCAAGATTCTTTTGGCAAGGAGATAGCGAGAGAAAGAAATATCGACTGGCTAAATAGATTGTGGTTTGTCGTCCCAAAGACCAAGGCGGGTTGGGCATTCATGACCTTGAGGCTAAGAATAGGGCCCTCCTCGGCAAATGGTTGTTTAAATTACTAATGGAAGATGGTGTATGGCAAACCCTCCTAAGGAGGAAATATGTGGATTCCAAGGCGGTATCCCAAGTATATTGAAAGCCTGGGGATTCCCACTTTTGGGTAGGTCTAATGGCTACGAAGAAATATTTCTTGTGCTATGGATCCTTTTCGATTAAGGACGGGTCAGAAATTAGATTTTGGGAGGACAAGTGGCTAGGAAATGCCACACTTCGGGAACAATATTCGTCTCTGTACAAAATTGTGTGCCACAAAGGTGATACTATCGCCACGGTAATGGAATCATTTCCGTCAAATGTGACGTTCAGAAGAGACTTAATTGGACCCAGACTCCAATCATGGAATATCCTGCTCCAACAATTGTCCACGGTGCAATTGTCACATGGGTCTAATGTATTCCGTTGGAACCTCCATGGGAATGGACAATTCTCAGTGGATTCTATGTATAGAGCGTTAATCCAGTTCGATGTGCCAGTTGTTAATAACAAGAAGATCTAGAAGATGAAGATACCTCTTAAGAACAAAATTTTTGCATGGTATCTTTGTCGTGGAGTCATTCTTACTAAAGATAACCTTATTAAGAGGAATTGGCATGGAAACCCGCAATGTGTATTTTGTTACCATGAGGAGACAATAAAACATTTATTCTTCCAATGCAAATTGGCTAGTTCTATATGGTTAGTCATCCAAATAGCTTCTGGCTTATATCCTCCATGTAGTGTTGCTAATGTATTTGGCAACTGGTTACATGGGATTGATCACAGGTTTAGAACTCTTCTCAGGGTGGGAGCGCTTGCCGTTATTTGGTCGCTTTGGCTATGTAGAAATGATATGGTTTTTAGCGATAAAAGTACTCCTCTGTTGCAGGTTATCTATAGATGTACCGGGACTCTTCGTTTATGGTCCTCTCTACAACGCGTGGAGAATCGAGGCCTGTTTACGGAGGTGTGTACACGATTGGAGGCTACGGCGAGGGATACTTTTATCCAACATGGGTGGCAGCATGACCTAAGGATTGACCCCCCTCCACATTAGGCATTATACGGACTCTACATGTTTCGCCGTAATTCACCTTTTTATTTTTATTTTGTGTGAGAGGATCTTATTTGGATGTGTGCATCTTAGTTATGCGGAGGCCGGGTGTAATGCTTAAATCTTTTAAGTAATAAAGCGCCACTTTTCGAAAAATTATGCCTTGGCCGCCCATTTTTCTCCACCCGAATAAGATAGAAGCCCACTCCAGGGAAAATATCACACCACAGAGGCTATGAATGATGGTACTTTTTTTAGAAAAGGAGGAGGACCCCCGGGCTCTGCATCTGAACGATGCATGGAGCCACTTTATTAATTATTCACACAAGACCTTGTAAAGTCATACAAAAGTAAGACTAAAGCCACCATTTAGGCAACATCTGTCGCTACTCCTATACAATTGATGAAGGGATGTTGATAGTCTGAGCCTAATACCAACAGTCCTCGCAGCGAAACCTAACATCTAAAACCTGAGGTCCCAACCAGGACGCCTGCCGGGTATGGGGCACCCACCAGTCCGGCACACTCCTCAACCAAGACGCCTACCGGGTATGAGGCCGCCGCAGCCACCTGCCATCGATCCATCTTTAGTGTTGTACTGCTGCATGTACCTTGCCTGGTCTTGCTGCCGTCGACGCCACCGCGACGCCAGACAACGCCACCATCATGCGCTTCTCCGTCATCACCTGCCCACCGGCGAGACCCCGCTGCTCCATGCCGCCGAGACCCGCCGTTGTCGACGTGTCAAATACCACGCCGCTCCTCCTCTTGTCCCCTCCAGCCAACACTTTGCTCCAAAACGATGCCTGCAGAAGGGAGAACAACATCGAAATGTCGCCATCTTCCGATCCGGTAGACACAGATCTAGGAATTCCCCCAGAGCCTTCCGATCAGGTTGACTTGACTTGCAATGACGATGCCTTGAGAAAGGAACGACGTCCGAGACGCCGCCATCGTCCGCCATGACCGTAGTCAGGCGCGATTTTTACCGGAAGCCACGTTGTCCTGATCTCGCGGCTTGCTGGAACCGAGCGGAGTCTCGCCACAAATACGAACGCCACCGTCGGTAAACAGGCGGAGATCCGACATCTCCTCACCAGTCCCTCCATGCGCCGCCGGTCGGCGGAAGGCCACCCTGTGGCGGATCCGATCGGGGCGTTGGATCCGCAGTCGCCGCTGCCACCATCTCCACGCAGATCAGGCACCCCGTCGGATGGGGCGCTGCCACCGCTGCTGTCCATCTCAGGGCCGCCGCTCCGCCGGCTTATGGCGCTTCGGCCACCGCCGCACAGCAAGGGATCGCCGCCCCATCCGCCGGCTTCGGATCCCACGAGAAGGGCCGCCCCTGCCGCCTCAGTTGAGATCTCGCTGCATCCACCCGCCCAGGTGCCTTCGGCGTCGGGCCCGCCGCCACCGCGGCCCTCGCCGGCGGCAGCGGCGGCAGAGGGAGACGTGAGAGGAGGCCTGCGACGCTAGGGTTGGGGGGCACCTGGCATCGCCTAGGGGGAGGCGACGCGAGGCGGAGGGGGAGAGGGAGAAAACATATACTCCCTCCTTCCATCTATATAGGGCCTAATGCGTTTTCTAAGACCGCCTTTGACTATTGACAAGATTAATAATATATGACATGCACAATGTGAAAATTAGATCATTGAAAGCTCCTTTCACACACGAATATAATGGTGTGCTTTGTGTAAGTTGCATGTCATATATATTATCACTCCAATATTTGGTCAAAGTTAGCCTCAAAAAACGCATTAGGCCCTGTATATAAGAGGATGATGGTACACTTGAAACTCAAAATAATTATATCACCGCAGGCTGTGCTGTGGCCGCGCTGTTGTGGCAGACTCCCAATCGTTTTTCTTGTTGGCAGATCTGGCTGGCCTACGACGCGATAAAGGAACGGCAGCGTTCTTCCGACGGCTGGTGCACACGAGCTCAACGTCCAAATGTACACCCCAAGTCACGCAGCCACAGAAGTCAGACTTCACTGTAGTTTAACTTTAGATTAACTTATAATCTCGTCATCAACCAGTAATGATTGTATATTCCCCGCAAAAAATCTTATGATCGTACAAGTAAATTTTCACTAATTAATTTAGCACGCACTCCTACTCTGCTGTGTTCCAGACTTCCAGTGCCGACTGCCGGCTGCGGGCCGCCAGGTACCAACAATATTTAATTCGACATTCCATTTGGTCATGCTGATCTTTCTTTCTGGCGCCTGTTGCTGTCAAGCCAAAAGGCAACAGTTCTTGCTTTTCGTTGGAAAAGGCCCCAACTGTGAAGCGGGTGGCGGCCCTTTGACCTTGCCGAACGCCGGGAGCGGCCAACAGTGCGCGCTGTATGATCTGTTGCGCCTATCGAAACGATATTAGGCAGATATGAAAGTGACGGGCAAAGATCACACGAGCTCGATATGCATGAGCCGCCTGTTGCAGATAAGTTTGAGTTAGATGCAGCGGCCAAGTCAGCTTCTACTTGAAGTGACATTGCGTCGGATGCAACATCCAGCAACTATTGCCTGCGTGCGTGCTTGAGCAGAAATCTCAGCTAGTTCGTTTGGAGCCCCATACATCGAACTTACGGTAGAAGAATTGTTCCGTCCTCTTGAACAGTACTCCAACAATGGACGTAGACTCCTAATCATTTCTGGAAGTGGAGCGCTTTCAACTCGAACCTGTTGCTTGCCAATTGCGCGCGGTCGAAAGAAAAGGTATGCGTGCTTTGCTTTGCTTTGTGTTCCCGGCAACATAGTCAACGTCCAAACAAATCTTTCTATAGGAAAGGAAGTCAACTTCCTCCCAAAAAAATGGGCAGGTACAGAAAAAGGGGACCTGAATTTGATCTTGAGCCAGCTACCATACATCGTTGACATTTAACTTGGAGCTTGGCGAGTGTCACGCCACTTGTCCGCCACTTGTCCAGTGTGACGTGGCTAGGATCGGACCCCACTTGTAAGTGTGAGCAAGACTGTGAGAGGAGAGGTGAGGGGAGTGTTTAAATTGAGCCAGCCGGCTGTGGCATGGGCATGCGATGTGACAAGCTGTAAACCTCATCCCCAATCATTCCTCTTAACGTAGCTTCTTCTTCCTCTCCAAGCCTCTCTCGCTCTCCCTCACCTACCCGATCCCACTTCTCTTCCTGGTGCGTTACAATTGGTATTCAGAGCCAAATTCGCCCAAAAATTTTCTTCCCATCGAGCTGGTTGACGATCGGTAACATCCACCGCGCCGGTGTGTGCTGCCCCGGCAAGCACACCCGAAATCCGTCGCGGGGTTCAATCTCTTCCGAGCGAGGCGATGGCGTCCTCCAAAGCTTCGGCGGCGACGCGCCAGGTGTTGGCCGCCATGGACGAGAGCACCAGCAACATCACCAAGATGCTCTAGTCTCTCCTCGCCAAGATGGACGAGCAGAAGGCGATCCACGACAAGAAGATCGAGATTCAAGCCGCCTTCAACGCGCAGATCTCACAGGACGTGCGGGGACTCGCCTGACAGATCGATCTAACCAGGCCGACGTCGACGCGACCCGCAAGACGGTGGAGGGCTCTGCATCGCCGTCGGGCTCGGTTACCACCGTGCTTCACCAGCCCACCGCTCCGCAACAACCACCACCGCCGCCCCCGCCGCCTCCTCACTCGTCGCGCGTGGCCGCCAATCCAGGCCGCCCTGCGACCGCTCACGCGCGCCTCGGAGAGCATCGTCCTCCACTGATTCCAGTGGCGCCCCAGGGTGGATTCGCCGCTCCAGCAGCCATCCCATCGCCGACATTGGGCTACCACGGCAACGACTACCACTAGCCACCGAAGCATGATTTTCCTCGGTTTGACGGCTCTGCTCTATACCTATGGATGGATCGCTGCCTGGCGTACTTCGAGCTCTACAAGGTCGAGCCACACAAGTGGATGACCACCGCGGCCCTGTACATCGAAGGCCAGGGCGCGCAATGGTTGCAAGCATTTCGTCAAACACGTCGCGGCATCACCTGGGAATTGTTCACATCAGCTGTGCTGGAGGAGTTCGGTGCTGATGAGTTCAAGGTGGTCATGCACAAGCTGCTCCAACTCCGCCAGACTGCCACAGTCGCCGAGTATCGCGCGGCGTTCGACGAGCAGATGTATCACTTGCTCGAGCTCGACCCGTCCATCAACACAAAGTTCTTCGTCACCCAGTTCATCTTGGGCTTGAAGGACGAACTGCGCGCCCGGTTCGACTTCAGGTGCCCTCGAGCATCACCAGGGCGTCTGTGTTGGCGCGCATTCAAGAGGAGGAACTGGGCAGGACGCGCGCGCCCACGCATCACACCAGCGGGACGGCCTCCACAGGTGAGGACGCAACCCCAGCCACGGGCGGCCGCGCCCAACCGCGCTCCCACGGACGACTACGCACGCGAGCGGCAACTTCACGACTACCGCCGCGCCAATAACTTGTGCTTCAAGTGCGGCAACCGCTACTCGCGTGAGCACCGGCGCGCCCAGCCCGCCCAGCTGCTCACCATCAGCATTGGTGATCACAGATAGGTGCTCTCCGACGAGACCATCCACGCCCTGCAACTGCTCGACGACCCCGAACCGGCAGGGCAGCCACCCGCTCCTGCTGGAGACGCACCCGAGTGCCGCCTCCTCTCGTCGCACGCCCTGGACGGCACGGACTCGGCAACCACGATCCGCCTGCGTGCGTTGGTTGGCAATCAGGTCATGTTGCTCCTCCTCGATCGGGCAGTTCACACAACTTCGTCAACAAGTCATTCGTCGACCGCCTCGGGTTGCCGACGGAAGAGATGCTGTGGGTGGACGTGCATGTTGCCAACGGCGACCGTCTCACCTGCAATCGTATTGTGCCCGAGCTCAATTGGTGGATGCAGGGGCACACGTTCACTACACCGATGCCCGAATTGGACATTGGCGCCTACGACGACATCCTGTGGATGGACTGGCTAGCCCAACACAGTCCCATGACGTGCCACTGGCAGGACAAGTGGGTCAAGTTCACCCACGACGGCGAAGAGGTCACGCTCCGGGGCGTGCCCACAAAGGCGTCCACCACCCTCAAGGCGATCAACCCCGACGAGCTACGCAAGATGATAGCAGGAAACGACGCCTGGGCTATGGCCATGGTGGACACGTGCAGGCACGCACCGCCACCACGGCGTAAGTGCGCTAGCCAGACGCCACTGGCTGATCTTCTGGAGGAGTTCGCCGACGTGTTCGCGGCGCCGGAAGGGCTCCCTCCACACCGACAGCACGATCAAGCCGTCACACTGGTTAAGGGCGCGGTCCCCGCGAACACGCACCCATACTGTTACTCGCTGCTCCAGAAGGACGAGATCGAGCGCCATGTTAGGGAAATGCTGGACGCCGGTGTAATCACACACAGTGTGAGCCCGTACGCCGTGCCGGTTCTCCTGGTCAAGAATAAGGATGGCACCTGTCGGTTCTGCGTCGACTACCGCCGCCTCAATGACGCCACCATAAAAAAACAAGTTTCCTCTGCCCATCATCGCTGAGCTGCTCGACGAATTGGCCGGCGCTGTGGTCTTCTCTAAGTTGGAATTGCGCGCTGGCTACCACCAGACCAGGATGCGCGAGGAGGACGAGTACAAGACGATGTTCAAGACGCACCACGAACACTTTCAGTTCAGAGTCATGCCCTTCGGCCTCACGAACACGCCGGCCATGTTTCAGTGCCTGATGAACGCCATCTTTGGTAAGTATGTGCGCAAGTTTGTGATCATTTTTCTGGATGACATTCTCGTCTTCAGTGAGACCATGGAGGAGCACCTGGAGCACTTGCGCATCGTCTTTGAGCTCCTTCGCGCACACCAGCTCTACGTCAAGGAGTCCAAGTGCATGTTCGCCGCCGATCACATCGACTACCTCGACCACGTGATCTCCAAGGAGGGGGTGGCCACGAACAAGGAGAAAACGAGCACCATGGAAAAGTGACCGACGCTGACAAACGCCACCGAGCTGCGCGGGTTTCTCGGCCTCACCGGCTACTACAGAAAATTCGTGCCGCACTACGGCATCATCGCCATGCCACTGACATAGACCGAGAAAGGCTTCGCAAAGCCCTTGGAGACGGAACAAGCTCAAGCGGCTTTCGATCGGCTCAAGACGGCGATGGTCACCACGCCAGTGCTCGCGCTCCCCAACTTTGACAGGCCATTCTCGATCGAGACGAATGCGTGCGACACAAGGGTGGGTGCGGTGCTGGTGCAGGAAGGCCACCCGGTCGCCTACTTCAGCAAAGCCCTGGGAGTGCGCAACCAGCAACTCTCGATGTATGATAAGGAATTCCTGGCGGTAATGATGGTATCGACAAATGGCGCCCATACCTGCAGCGCGGCCCATTCAACATCCTCACGGACCACAAGTCCCTCTACAATCTGGGCGAACATCATCTGGAGACGGAGCTGCAGCGCAAGGCCATGGCGAAGCTGGTCGGCCTTCAATTCCGCTTCCAGTACAAGCGCGGCCTCGACAACGGTGCCGCTGACGCCTTGTCCCGTGTGGGCAAGCACCATGACCTGGCCGCGCTCTCGGCCTGCCAGTCGGCATGGGTTCAGGAGGTTCTCAACTCCTACTCCACTGACCTTGACGCACAAGATCGTCTGCAAAAGCTCGCCATCATCAGCCCGGACGACGACGGCTACGAAATGCACCACGGCATCATCTGTCGCGGCGGCCGGCTCTAGATTGGTGCCAATGCCGCGCTCCACACCAAGCTCATTGACGCGCTACGCGACAACGCGGTCGACGGCCACTTTGGCGCTACCGCAGCGTACCAACGGGGGCGCGAGCACTTCGAGTGGCGCGGCCTCAAGTGCGACACGGAGGAGTTTGTGCAACAATGCGCCACCTGCCAGCAAGCCAAGCACGAGCTCTCCAAGCCAGCCGGGCTGCTGGCACCCCTGCCCGTCCCGACGGCACCCTGGGAAGATCTCACGATGGTCTTCGTCGCAGGATTGCCGCCGTCCAAGGGATTTGACACCATCATGGTCGTGGTCGATTGCTTCACCAAGTTCGCCCACTTCATCCCGCTGCGCCACCCATTCCACGCGTCACAGGTGGCGCGCGCGTTCTGGGACAACGTGGTCAAGCTCCACGGCGTGCCGGCATCGGTCATCTCCGACCGTGACAAGGAGTTCACAAGCAATCTTTGATGGGAGCTGCTCGCCGGCGTCGGCACGAAATTGCTCTACTCCACCGCCTATCACCCACAGACGGACGGGCAGAGCGAGCACGTGAACCAGTGCTTGGATATGTATCTCCGATGCGTCGTGCACGACACTCCCAACAAGTGGCATCACTGGCTTCCCATGGCGGAGTTCTGGTACAACTCCACCTTCCACTCGTCACTCAACTGCACCCCATTCAAGGCGCTGTATGGCAAGGAGGCCAACTTGGGGGCGACCACGACATGGCCTGGCGATGCCACGACCGGCAGCGACATGGACTGGGCGACGCACATCCGCGCCCAACTAGCGCGCGCCTAGCATCACTTCAAGAAGCAGGCCGACCGCAACCGCACCGAGCGCCAGTTCCAGGTGGGTGAGCAGGTTCTCCTAAAGCTTCAACCGTACGTGCAGCAGTCCGTCGTCAGCCGCCCATGCGCCAAGCTCGCCTTCTAGTTCTTCGGACCGTACACCATCGTCGAGAAGATCGGGCTCATGGCGTACAAGCTCGACCTCCCCGCGTCCAGCCGGGTGCACCCAGTCTTCCATGTCTCCCAGCTTAAGCCTTTCACGCCAGACTACACACCAGTGTATGCCGAGCTGCCGCGGGTGCCTGACCTGTCCTTGGCCAGCACTGCTCCAACGTCGCATTATGGAGCGACACATGAGGAAGAGGGGCAATGCACCAGTGGTTCAGATCAAGGTGCAATGGGGCGACAGTTCACCGCACGCAGTCACGTGGGAGGACTTCGACGTCTTGCGCAAATGCTTCCCTAATGCGTCCATTTGGGAGGAAGACGACGCAAGCTCACAAGAGGAGGCTCAGTCTCAAGGAGGGGAGAATGTCACGCCTGGCCACTTGTCCAGCATGACGTGGCTAGGATCGGACCCCACTTGTAAGTGTGAGCAAGAGGGTGAGAGGAGAGGCGAGGGGAGTGTTTAAATTGAGCCTGCCGGCAGTGGCATGGGCATGCGATGTGAAAGCTGTAAACCTCATCCCCAATCATTCCTCTTAACGTAGCTTCTTCTTCCTCTCCAAGCCTCTCTCACTCTCCCTCACCTACCCAATCCCCTTTATCTTCCTGGTGCGTTACAACGAGTAATTTAAGCCCTAAAGAGGTCGACCAACTGAAGAGACGGTGCCTTGGTATGAGTACCGAACTTCTTTTAGGAGAGTTAATTGCGTCGCCATCGGTGTGATTGGCAAGAAATGGCATGGAAAATGAAAATGGAGTAGAGGAATGGCCGCCCTTTTCGAGAAAATAAAAAAGTAGAGGTAAGGCCTTTCGGCCCACTCCACCAAAGCTCCTCCAAATCTGAAATCTTGAGCTGATTCTTTCCACGAAATCACTAGTTAAGGAGTACTCGTTACGAAGATCATTCCAATTCCCCAGGTTATGACAAGTGGTGCGCTGCATGTGCGCCACTTGTCACAACCCGAGAGTTTTCCCTTTTTTCGTAGATCCGTTTATTCAAAACGTTTTATCTCTTAAATCGTGCGTCCAAATCTCGAACCGCTTTCGCCGTTGGATTCCTCGCGTCGAGATCTTCAAAACTAGATTCCATGTTGATAGGTTCTGACGAATTTTTTTTTCACGAAGAAACCGGATGAAAAAACCGAACCGGGAGCACGAGTTTTTCCCTTTCCGAAAGAGGCACACCCGTGCCTCTGACAAAATCACAACAGTGCCTCTCACGGAAGAAAAACCGTGCCTCTCGCGAAAGAAACAAATATACCAGAAAACGCGTTATTTTCATTTCCGAGGACGCACGTCCATGACTCTCGCGAGAGCACAACCGTACCTCTTGCGGAAGCAAAATCGTGCCTCTCGCGAAAGAAAAAAAACAAAAAACGCATTTTGTTTTCTCTTTCCAAGAGGCACGGCCGTGACTCCCGCGAAAGGAAAACCGTGCCTCTCGCAAAAAACCCCGCGCATTTTTCCTGTTTCCAAGAGGCACGGCCGTGCCTCCCGCGGAAACAAAACCGTGACTCTCGCGAAAGGGAAAAAAAGAAAACACATTTTTTGCGCAAAAAAAAATTTCAGATTTTTTTGGTCGAAAAGCTAGGATAGACTGGTGGAAAACCAGAACATCGAAAAAACCCCGGGGAAAAACGTTTAGAAAGCCAAAAACGCGCGTGGAAAAATAAAAAAAATGAAATCCGGAGGGAGTGCCCAGAGCGCGACACATGGCAAATCGCTGAGAGCGCGCCAAGTGGTGCTGACCGTTCCAAGGCTTCCGAAGGAGTGCTCATTAATTAGTTGCTCTCTTCTTTCCATCGGCAGGAGGACGCTCTGCATCGGCCGACCGATCACAACTAGGATTGGTATCCTCTTGGGCCTTCCAATCCTTCTCACACCTGCTGCACAATCTCTCGTGTCGTCTCTCGTGCCCCCACTCGCGTGTGTTCCTGTCTCGCCTTCCCTCGCACACGTTCCTCTCATCGCTACACGACCGTCCCCTCCACCTCTCTTCCCTTGACATGTTACCACAAGAAGCTAGTCATCTCGTGTCCCTCTCCTCCCTTCGCTGCTGCCAGTTGTCATCGTCACGACCCTCGGAGATTCTGAAATTTTGTCATAGTTTGTCTCACCCTCAAGGCTACAATGATACGAATGAACTATTGCAGTTTGTAACCCGTCAAGTGATGGAAGCAATGAATGATAGTCTCGAAAGCGAGTTCACGACGGAGGAAGTTCAAACATCTCTATTCTAGTTTCCAGATGACTCCGTCACCGGGTGTTGATGATTTCACTGCCGGATTTTGTCAAACGACATTGTTATGTCGATCATTGGAGAGGATATGGTGACAGAGATCTTGGAGATCCTCAATGGGGGTGAGTTGCCACTGGGTTTGAGTGACACTGCCATTACACTTGTACCCAAGGTACGCAACCCACAAAAAAGTCAACTCTCCTAGTGTCGGTGTTTGGACGTCCGTACTTGAAAGAACCAACTGTCATTGACGCGAAGATGATCATGGCAATGTCTGAAGCAAGATGGTGGCCACGTTTGCTCGGATCTCTTGACTGCATGCATTGAAGATGGAAGAAGTTCCCAAAAGTTTACAAGGGCAATATCAAGGTCATGTTAAGAAGCTCACCATCATTCTTGAGGCAGTTGCATGACATGATCTTTTGATTTGGCACACTTTCTTTGGCATGCTCGAAGTCTCACAATGACATCAATATGTTGCCTTGATCACCATTGTTTGCTTGGTAAAATCCCCATCCCCAGAAGTGTGAATATGAATCTTGACAATCTCCTCTTCATCATGATGATAGAAATGATACTTCGTCAAATTTTCATCCCAATCCATCCCCCCGCTCAAAAAAATATATCAAAGACCCACTTCAACCTAGTATTATGCCATTTAGCTGAAAGTTTTAAGGCTATGAAACAAGAGGTGGTAATTTCTATGGAAGCATTTACTGAGTGGTACCTTTGTTTGCTGACGCCAATGGGCCGAATTACTAGTGGCACATTTGATTATGTTGGAGAAAGGAGAGAAGAGGTAAAAAATGCAAGGTTGGTTTGAAAAGAACTTGGCATGCATAGGGCGAGAAGTATTGTTGTAATCAGTAATCCAGGGCATCCCTGCCATGAACATGGATGAAGCTAGAAAGGAGATCCTATGGGATTAGCTTTATGGCAATCGTGTCAGTTTCCAAAAAAATAGTGATTAAACTAAATATACCGAAGGATTTTCAAAAATTGGTGGTGTCACTTGACACGAGAGGCTATACTACAGTTTCGTCCCTGGCCATGAAGTACCTTGGCTTGGTGTCTTGATAGATTTGTTGAATATATTGAATAATCATCCTTCGCGGTCTTGTGACTCAGAACGAGCGTCATGCTCTAGAAGAAGTGACGACAATGGAGACTTCAAATGTGAGAAACTGTTGTGGACCGCTCTATGTAAACTCAAAGTGGTCTCGTAAGTTCAAGTGCTTTGTTTGTGTGTGCTCTCAGGTATTCTTCCAAATTATGCCCCCTTGAAATATCAGCACTTCATAAGGATTGCACTTTTGTGATCTCTACAAAGCAATGGACGAACATCTAATGCATGTTATTGTTCTATGTTCCCATGCTAAGAGCTACCGGTCAGCTGGGAAGAAAGTGCGTGATCTTAAGTTATCGTCGGATCGCCGCCGCATTCAAACACATGGTCAAGGGACGTCTTTTACTAGATAAAATGTTATCTGGAACTGATAGATGCAAGATAATTACAATTATGCATGCTATCTGTACTGCTGGACTCTGTGCCGCCTTGATGGTTTCTGAATGTTATTAGCAGCCTCATGGCTAATTTTAACCAATTTAGCAGCATGTAAGTCGCGTGAAAATTATTTTTTGGTCGGCTGCATTTTCAGCCGTTGATTTTGATTTCTGATTCGCGCTCTACCATGAATTGTTTGGGCTGTGTAAAAATCGACTAAACCTTGAATTCGGTCGATTGAATCGTTATTTGGGCAGTAGGCCCGTAGCCTAGCCCGTAGAGAGGCATCGCTTAGTCTCTCTCTCTCTCTATTATCTCTTCTTGTTCTTTGTTGCTCTTCCCCTCCTCTTAGCCCCCCTCTCTCTCTGCTTGGCTGCTCTGTCCCTCCTCTCTTATCCACTCTCTCTTTGATGCTCTTCCCCCCCCCTCTTAGCTCGTAGAGGGTTTGTGCTTCATTCTCCCCTCCCCCCATTCATTTCGTTTTTCATGTCTGATTCATTTGCTATTTCGAGTGATTAATTTGTTGTTTGTGTTGATGTTTATTTTGCAGGGATTTTGAGGGCGTCTCACTGGTTTGTGTTTTCTTTGGTTGCTGTGAGGCATTGTGGGAGGCTTTAGGTATGTGTACTTCCATTTTTCTTTGCTTTTCTATTTCTCCATATGATTTATAGATCTTGGTTGGGTATACAAGAAGCTTTTGTGTAGTTTAGTTACTTTTCTGCATGATTTCAATTAGTAGGATTGCATATATGTATCCCTTCTTATGGGGTTTGTTCCTTTGGAGCCATAATTATTTTGTTAAATTTTATGAAATATGGGAGCAAGCAGGGAGAGAATTATTGAAAGAGAGGTTTCAGTTTGATTTGATAGTAGTTGTTGTTCATCATGCAAGGATTTTTTTTCAATTCTATCCCTAGTTGTACTCTGAACGAGTAATTGTTTGTTGTTACTAGTGGGGAGCGGACAAAGATGTGATGTTTTATACTCCCTCCGTCCGGAAATACTTGTTAGCGAAATGGATGTATCTAGACATATTTTAGTTCTAGATACATCCATTTTTATCCATTTATGCAACAAGTATTTCCGGACGGAGGGAGTATATGTATTGTTCTGATTGTAGTTAATGTGTTATTTTGTACAACAGTCTGTGCCTTGAATTTGTGTTTTATTTTGATCCTAGTTGATATTATTATCATGTGGACCACATGCCTTACATTCTCTGCCCTTATATTTGATTTTGTAGGAAGGTGTAGTGTGTTTTGGACAAGTACTAGTTCCTAATGATGTAATTTTCAGTTGCTTTGTTGTGGAAGTAAATTATACAACTATATTATATAGGTTGTATATAAATTTTTAGCTGATTGGTACCTTGTTATGGTATTAAATCATATTATAAATGGTTGCTATGGCATCAATATCTTCTAACTATAGTTGGAATGGCTGCCATGCCAGCTATTTTTTAATGTAGGATGGTTAAATTGATTGCCTTGTAAATTAGTTTTAGTAGGTTGCTGTAGTTTGATTTGTGCAAGTACAGGTTAGTATTGGTGCAATTTTCTGGTATGATCTAGGTAGTGTTTGTTTTGAGCTATTATAGGGTCATTTGTCTCGGTTGTTTTGAAACTACTATGTGTGGTTGGATTAACAACAACATGTTGCTCTTTCTTTTTTGGAATTGATGTTTACTTTCAAAATTATTTTATTTTTGTTATGTATGTCATTTGTAGGTAATGGCTATTGATACTGATACTTTGGATGATAGTGAAGGCGATTCCTTCAATAAGCATGTTAATGATATGCTTTTATCGTAGTCTCAAACTTTTGAGGCCAATTCACTGTTGGAAAATGTATGCTTGTTTATTTTTTTTAAAAGTTTTGTTATTTGGTAGCTTTATCTGTGTTTTTGTTGATCTAGGTAGCTGTTTTGTCGTTGCTATAGGGTGGTGATGGTGGGAATGGTGATTTTGACTTGCAGAACTTTCTACAAAGTCTCTCACTTGGCGAGTGTAAATTTTGTTTTTTCTATAGCTAAAGTTTTTTTACGTTTTTAACATTTAGATTATTTTGCTTCAGTTAGTATTGTATGTCTTTTCAAGTGTTATATTTTTTTAACCTTTTGTTTCACGCAATCTATTTCATCCAAAGGAAACAATTAGGATGCTTGTGTAAGTTTGTTTGTATTTAATTTCAAGTTCTTGCTTGATTCACTTTAGTGCTATTCAATTTTATTAACCTTGTGCATTGTTTTTGGTAATATTAGTTTTAGTTATTCATTCATGTCGTATACTCAAAGTAGCTTGTCTCTACTAGAGTCCATTGGAAAGTAGTTTATAATGTTGATTTGATTAGGATGCTTGTGTATGTTTGCTTGTATTATAAGTTCTATTTTATTTGTTTGCTTATCTATTAATGTTGCAATTTTATTTACGTGTATGTGCAAGTTTAGTGGTAGAATAATTATTTTTAACAACTTGCTTTAATGCTAGATGTGCAAGTTTAGCTATGGTTATGTGCAACTGTAAGATTTACAGCTGCCTGCTTCATTGGTGTTGTTGTAATTTTATTTATGGTTATGTGCAATGATGTTGCTTGTGCCAGGTTAATTCATGTCGTATCTCAAAGTAGTTAGTTTCTACCAGAGTCCATTGGAAGTAATCTACTCTCATGTCTAGATAACCGAAACTCCTATTTGGACTTTTTACACATTTGTATGGTTGAAGCTCGGTCTGCTCTTGGAACTACATAACTTATAGGCAGCTAGTAGCCTAGTATGATGTTGCCTTTTGATTTTGAAGCTCGATCTTGAAGCTTCACCATGTAGTTGTTGTTGCTCATAATGATGTTGTGCAACTTCTATAGGTTTCATATGGTACTATATTTTTAAGGCAATAAAGCATAGTAGTAATCGTTGCAATGACAACATAATGGCTTCCATCGCATGCAAATCTTCTATGTTTCTTCACTTATTTTTATATATCATTGTTGCTTACCTTGCATATAATGCTTTTGATTTTGGATCTCTGCAAATTGTGTATCCTGCAAATGCAATTTTGATATAATTAGCATCGTCAGTGGTAGTTAACCATAATACTAATGGTTGCAACCATGACAACAAGCAAGATTTCTACTATGCTCGTCTCCTTGTTGATAATATGTTTTGCTACTGCATATTGGTGTTGTTGCTGATACTTATTCTGTGCAATTTCTTTATCTTTCATGTGCAACTGAAGATAATCAGTTTCATTAGCATTATTTTTTTGTAGTTAATAGCCGCAGACTATAATAGGAATGGCTTCTACGGCAACAAAACTTGTTTCTACACTTATGTTTATGATTTTGATTTTTATGTTCAGGAAGGGTAATAGGCTTCCCAAATTCATTCAGCTATAGAAGAACATTATTCTATTTTGTCTTTTTCATTTGGAAGGGTAATAGACTTCCCAAAATTCATTCATCTGTAGAAAAACTTCATTCTATTATGACATTTGCTTTTGCATTTTATCTTCGGCATGTCATGTCACCAATGTCTTCTGTTTATAAGTTGCCTATATGTATGCCTATGTCCTTTACATTTTATCTTCAATGTGTCATGTTTGGGTCTGTAAGACCCATGATCTCATAGTTCCCGCTCTTGTATTGGGTTGAATTGCAATCGCTAAGAACAACAAATTCAAACATAGATTAAGTATGTAGACATACGGGAAGAGAAATGAAGCATTTATGTTCTGGTAATTCTCTGTCCCCTGACCAACCATTTCATTTTGAGTGCTAACTGAAATTATTCCCAACTCCAGGATGGTTGCGCAAACCATCAATGTGTCTCAGTTCTTCCTTGAAGTGAATTTATTTCTTCTCGCCTTGTTGTCATTATGGTTTGATCCACCATGTAGTTATCGTTGCTCATAATGATGTTATGCAACTTATATAGGCTGCATATGCAATTATCTTTTTAGTATCTTGATATGACATTAAAGCATAGTAGTAATGGAGATAGCATAATGGCTTCCATGGCATGCAAAGTAGCTATGTTTCTGCACTTATTTTTGTATCGTTGTTACTTACCTTGTATAGAGTTCTTTTTTATCCACAATGTAGTTGTCCTTGCTTATTTTGAATCTCTGCAAATTATATATCCTGCAAATGGAACTTTGATATAATTAGTATCATCATATGGAAGTAAATCATAGCTCTAATGGTTGCAGCCGTGAAAAAGAATGTTTGTCTCCTTGTTGATAATATGTTTTTCTACTACATGGTGGTGTTGGTGTTGATACTTACTCTATGCAACTTCTTTATTCTTCATGTGCAATTTAAGATAATTAGTTTCATTAACATTCTGTGTTTTCTGCATACTGCAGTAGGAATGGTTCCTTCTTTATCCTCCCGTCAACAATGGTTTCTGTTATATGTGGCCTATATGCATGCCCATGTCTATTACATTTTAACTTCAACATGTCATGTTTGGGTCCCTAAGGCCCATGATCTCATAGTTTATGCCCTTGTATTGAGGTGAATTTCAATCATTGAGAAGAGCATATTTGAAGTTAGATGAAGCATGCAGATATATGAGAGAGAGATGAAGCATTTCTGTTCTGGTGATTCTTTGTCTCTTGGCCAATCTTTTGATTTCCTGTGCTAATGCTAGCAGTGATTGTTTCCTAATCCATTTTGACATGATCCATGACTTTGAATGTCAGAAATGGAGAAGACCAAATCAAAAATGAAGAATTTCATGAAGGATTTACCTTGAGGAGAAACTTTTTGGATGACTCTTACTGCTTCTTCCTCTTCCTCCCATGGTGATTTCCTCCCCTAGCGATTTCCTCCTCTGTGCCCTTCAATATCGGCATTGTCGTCCATGGAGGCGCTAGCGTCGCGTGCGAAGAGAGGAGAGGGGAACAAAAGGGGAGAAGTTGAAGGAAACAAAACAACCCTAGGGATTTGAGCCGACGTTGCGACCAGGTGTTTTTTGGTGGTTTTTGGGCTGGCAATGATATCTGGTTAACAAGTCTAGCCCAGTGGTTTATTTTTGTTGGGTTTTGTGCTGCCAAAACGGACTTGTTCATTGATTCATAATTCTAGGATGGGCTATTTTCCACATAATCGATTGACTCTGAATTTGGGTCAGTCGATTATGTTTGCACATAATTTTTTCTCAAAAATTAGGGGTCTCCCCCCCGGCTCCACATTTCATTAAGAAATAGAAGCCAAACGGGTACCACATAGTAGGAACTACAGATAAAAAACAGAAACCCAACTAGAGAAGATGTTCAACATTCCAGCCAACAACTTGCAACCCTAAAGACGCACATAACATGCCAAAGTAACAAGACCAGCAATAACTTCTAATTTCCTCTCGAGGGAGAAAACCAAAAAACTGCAGGGGAGCGTGTCCAACCCCTCATCCAGCGGAGACCACATGGATGGCGTCTGCCTCATGAGGGTTCTTCTATTGGTGCTCTAGCGTGCTCCTCCCGCCATGTGCAGCTCCACGGATAGCTTCAGCCCACGACAGGGTTTCCAGCCCTTGCTTGCAGCTTGTCACCCTGGTTCCAGCTCCAGAGGATTCTTTAACTTCTTCCACAGAGCTTCTTGGAAAACCTGCATCTTCCCCCTTGGAGATGCTCTAATGGTTTTGTCCAGTCCTTTAGGTTCCACAGGACTCGACTGAACACCTGTTTGATGGAGATCCAAGAACATAGATTAAAAACTATAGCATTTCTACAATTCCACAGCCCCCACGGGACTGCTGAAGAAATGACATTTAAATGAAGATGTTTCTTTTCACACAACCACCACTTATCTAAAGACTCGAAATCTATGATGACCATGTTAAATGTGACCTCAACCTCTTTCCACATCAACCTAGCCACCACACATTTAAAGAACATATGAAATACTGACTCAATCTCACTGCAATGGACACACTCAAGAGGTTTTGGCAGTCCCCTCTTTCTCAAGTTTTTGCAGGTCATGATCTTATTTTTGAGAGAACAACCAAAGAAACCCTTGGACCTTAGGAGGCACTTTTATTTTGTACACTGCGGGTAGGAAAATAGATTGCACCCCTCTAAAGTTAATTATAGCATACAAATATTTCGTGGAGTAAATCCCTTTTGACTCATATTGCCAAATCAGCAAATCTTCCTCCTGCCTAAATCTAGACATTTTGAGGATATTAACCAAATCAAATTACTGAACCATAAGTTCATCTGAGAATGTTCTCCTAAACCAGCATTTGAGCTCATGACCATCCCAGATCTCAGCTATGGATTTGTTCTTCTCATTAACCAAAAAATATAGATCCCAGAATTGGGTCGCCAACGGCGCATTCCCATGCCAAATATCTTCCCAGAATCTAATCGAGCTACCATTACCCAAGGACCATTTATATCCCATTCTAACCGCTTGCATGGCCCACTGGACCCCTTTCCAGAACTGAGAGGCGTTATTATCATGGCAACAAAGAACATTAGGACTCCTAGTATTATACTTGTTGTCTATCACTCTCCTCTAGAGAGTTCCTTCCCCGGCGATGTATCTTTAAACCCAAGCCCCAATCATGCAGATGTTCATATCTTGTAAATTAAGCACACCCATCCCTCCATACTCCTTCCTCATACAAATGGAAGGCCAGTTTGCTAAATGGATTTTATCATTTCCTTCACCATCACTCCACAAACAGCTTGCCATGTGTGAGTTGATTAGTTGGATAGCCCACTTAGGAAACTTAATGAAGGACAGAAGGTCTAAACACTACAAAAAAAGACACATTCGTGACATTTTGGGCCGAACAAATTTTTTTCCTGTCATACCTATGACACTTGTATGACGATAATTGTGACAAAACCTGGTACCATCATAGATGTGGTGGGCTCCTACTTCTATGACAAAAAATCATGACAGAAAATGGGCTTTTCATCCTGGGCGGGGCGGAGACGCAGCTGAATGACATTCTTTGGGCCGTCCTTGACGGAAAAAAGCGTGGTAGAAGCGAGGGCGAGGAAAATTTCGGGGAGTTCCCGGTTACGGTGGGTGGTCGGGGGCCGAGCGATACGCGTTTTTCTTGTACACGTATGCGCGTGTGTGCGAGGTGTTGGCTCTAACTGAACCCGAGCAAGGCATTGGGGTCTAACTGAACCCGAGTGATTGCACTGCAGGCTACGCATTACTGAACCCGAGTGATCGATCGATGCCTGTTAACTGAACCGAATCAAGCGATTCCTTCGCTACTGCTGCTAATTGAAGCCGATCGATGCTGCCTGTGGATGGACAGTGAGTGTTGTAGGGGGGTTTAGATGAACAGTGAGTGGTGGGGATGGATGAACATGACCCCGTGGCGTTGCCTCTAGACGAACAGGACCCCGATCGATCGAGCCGGTTGGGGCTGGATGAACAGGACCCCGTGGGGGGCTGGATGAACTAGACGACCCCGTGGAGGGCTGGATGAACAGTAGATGGTGGAGGGGGTGGATGAACAATATCCCGTGGAGGGGTGTTTGAGTAGGAGCCCATGGAGAGGGGTGGTTGAACAGTAGCCGGTGGAGTAGCGCGCCGTGGAGGCTGGATGAATAGGAGCCCGTGCATGAACAGTCGCAGGTGGAGGCTGGAGGAGGTCGATGGTGGATGAACAGTAGCCCGTGGAGGCTGGAGGAGGTCTACGGTGGAGATGAATAGTATCCCGTGTTGTCCCGTTTTGTGGTATGCCACACCCCTCTTGATGAAGAAGACCCTCGTTTCGACCGTAGCGCTCCAACACAAGTCCGTTTCGTCCGTTTCACAGTATGCCACACCCCTCCCGATCAACAGGACCCCATTTCGACCGTAGGAGGTTCGTTTCCTCCGTTTTGCGGTACGCCGACTCCTCCCGATGAACAAGATCCCATTTCGAACGTGGCCGGTCGAACAAAAGGTTGTTTCCTCCGTTATGCGGTACGCCAGGCCTTGTTTCCATCGCCTATTCCGTCCAAGCCCTCCCGATGAACACGACAACGCATTCCATTCCGACCCAGCCGGTTGGCTCCCCATGAACACAACAACGACACTATTTCTCCGTTCCGACCCAGCCATGTACACGAGCCCTGGCCGTACGTATGCGCAAGTAGGCGTTCGAGACCCCGCCCATATGTACGTACATGGCCGTATTTTCTTTCTTGCACATTGGACGCTGTACGTACGTGTACATGCTACGTGCGCGCCTCTACTACGACACGTGCGCGCCTCTACATCGACCAGTATATATGTACGCACACGTTCGCGACCAGAATGAAAACGCTACGTACGCTTCGATCAGGTGGGTCCTGACTGTCAGGCACTTCCTTGCATGCGAAGATGTAGCTGGTGGGTCCCAGCAGTCAGGGGGCGAATCGTTTTTTTTTGCCCGGACGCACTTCCTTGCGTGTGAAGGTGTAGCTGGTGGGTCCCAGCAGTCAGGGGGGAAACGTTTTTTTCATGAAATACGGTGGCCCGTCCAGTGGGTCCCTGCTGTCAGGTGGAGGAATAATTATCTTGCGCGTAATAAGGAGGCACTTCCTTGCGGCCGCCGTGGGCCCATCTGTCAGCCTCTCCACGTACAGTACTCTTCCGATGGAAGTCGTTCCTTGACCACGTTGACCACGCCGCGCGGAGAGCACCAAGGCGGTGGATGACAGCGAGGCCTAGGAAGGGGATGACGCGGAGCCGGGGAAGACGCGGCAGTAGAAGCCCGCGCGGAGAGGAGTATGAGGGTTCACTGGTTTGGCTGCGGTGTGAGGCTGCCGTCGCCGCCGGGCCTGGCCAACGGTGGGAATAGCAAGGGGCGGTGAGGCCTCCGCGGCAGCATAGCCGGCCACGGGAGGTAGGAGCATGCGGCACGACCGACGCTGCTTTGGGTGGCTGGAGCAAGAAGACCAGAGGTTGAAGAAGCACAACGGCCGTTGGATGGACATCGTACGGTCACCGGAGCTAGAATCGTTCATATTGACTAAGTTGACAAAGCCCTCCGTCCCCATCAACTTAGTAGGCCCACAAGTCAGCCTCCCACCAAGGTGGGTCCCAGCTAGCAGGGGAGTATTCATTTTTTGTGCGTAATAAGGAGGCACTTCCGGTGGGTCCGAGCTGCCAGTGGGGGGAACATTTTTTTCACGAAATACGATGGCCCGTCCGATGGGTCCCAACAGTCAGGGGGAAATGTTTTTTCGCAAAATACTGGTGGCCCGTCCGGTGGGTCCCTGCTGTCAGGTGGAGGAATAATTATTTTCCACGTAATAAGGAGGCACTTCCTTGCGGCTGCCGTGGACCCAGCTGTCAGCCTCTCCACGTAGAGTACTCTTCCGATGGAAGTCAGTCGTTGACCACATTGACCACGCTGCGCCGAGAGCACCACGGCGGTAGACGACGGCGAGGCCTAGGAAGGGGACGATGCGGAACCGGGGAAGACGCGGCAGTGGATGCCCATGCGGAGAGGAGCACGAGGGTTCACTAGTTCAGCTGCGGTGTGAGGCTGCCATCGCCGCAGAATAACAGGGGGTGTGGGTGAGTGGAGGGATGGCCTGACCAGTGGTGGGAGTAGTATGTGGGTGGTGAGGCCTCCGCGGTAGCACAGCCGGCCACGGGAGGCCGGAGCAGGCAGCACGACCGGCACTGGTTTGGGCGGCTGGAGCAAGAAGACCAGAGGTTGAAGAAGCACTATGGCCGTTGGATGGACATCATACGATCACTGGAGTATTGACTAAGTTGACAAAGCCCTCCATCCCTGTCAACTTAGTAGGCCCACAAGTCAGCCCAACAGTATGGTGGGTCCCAGCTAGCAGGGGCTATTCATCTTTTTGGGCGTAATAAGGAGGCACTTCCTTGCGTGCGAAGATATAGCTGGTGGGTCCGACCTGTCAACGGGGGAACCTTTTTTTCGCGAAATACGGAGGCCGTTCCTATGGGCCCTAGCTGTCAGGTGGAGGAATCATTATTTTGCGCGTAATAAGGAGGCATTTCCTTGCGTGCGGCCGTGGACCCAGCTGTCGTTCATTGACCATGTTGACCAGGCCGCGCCGAGAGCACCAGGGTGGTGGACGACGGCGAGGCCTAGGAAGGGAACAACATGGAGCCAGGGAGTATTCGACAATTGTTTCCCACGCGGAGGAGTACGAGGGTTTACTGGTTTGTCTGCCATCCCCGGGGAATAACATCAGGTGTGGGTGAGTAGAGGGATGGCTAGGCCAGCGATGGGAGTATGGTGGGGCCGTGAGGCCTGCGCGGTAGCATAGCCGACTGTCGGAGGAGGGAGCAGGCAGTCCCGCCGGCACTTGTTTGAGCGGCTGGAGCATGAAGAGCAGAGATTGAAGAAGCACGACAGTCGTTGGATGGACATCCAACAGTCATTGCTCTCGTGTGTTGACTAAGTTGACAGGGCGTTGCGTGTGCGTCAACCTTTTTTTTATGAAAGCATACGCATCAACCTGTAGTAGGCAGACAAGTCAGCCCTAAATCTGTGGAAAATAGCATACAACCCATCTGCCATTATTTCTAATAATGTACAACCCATTTGCTAATTCTTAAGAATATTTTTGGAGCCCATCTTCTTTTTGATAGCATTACACCCCATATTGTGGCCACGATTAAAAAGTATACGAAATTTTGCATATTTCGGTGCGGTCAACTGTTTTTAATCCAGAAATATCGATTCACATTGAAACTATTTTGAAAAATAATTTATATAAATATAAAATCCAAATAATTGTCCACGCATAAAAATCAATGGAATTTAAAATCTTGTAATGAAAAAAAATTGAAACTAATTCCCGGTTTTATGTGATTTAAAATTGTACAACCCATTTCTGGGCAAACCGAATGAAACTCTCCTCATCTTGAAAGATTTGCAGCCTAGCAGGGCCGATAAAGCAAGTAGGCCTTGTTTTGGTATTTCTTTAAAAAAAAGAACTAGGCTAGCCATTTTCAGTAAGAAAAAAACACAACTGGGCTCATGATGTGGTAAACATAAATAAAACGCTGGCTAGACGGGCCACAGCCCCCGCACAGCCCAGTTGTTACCCTGATCCATCGCTAAAACTAGTATAAATAACAACTACTTGTTCACAAAAATAAAACCGTGCGACCTGCTGGGTCCCTGGTGTCAGCAGCTCGTAGTGTAATTCTCTCGTTTATTGACTACATTGACAATGGCGTGAGCCCCAGATGTCCAACCATTAGGAGGAACCATATTTTTGGGCTTGTAATATAGAGGCACTTGCTTGCGTATTGCCATGACGTTGGTGGGTCCCTACTGTCATCCTCTCCACTTACAGTCATCTCCTTGTTCCTCTCGGTTGTTGACGACGTTGACAACGCAAGAGGGCGGCACACCACACACGGCGAGCAAACCAAGGCCGCAAGGCGGAGGACGACGGCGAGGCTTCAGACGGAACAAACAGGAGCCATGGAAGATGCGCCGGTCTAGTCGCAGGCGGAGGGAAGTACGAGGGTTGACTGGTTCGGGCGCGGGCGCGTGTTGGGGCTGACGTCGGCGGAGAATAACATGACGTGTGGGGAATAGAGGTAGGGGCTGGCCAACATTGGAGGGTACGTACGGTAGGGTGGCGGAGGCGGAGGCGCAACCAGCCATGGGAGGCGGGAGCAAGCGGAGCCGACGAGGTGGTTTGGTTTGGGCGGCTGCAGGAAGAAGAAGACAAGAGATAGAAGATACACGACAGATGTTGGATGTCAATCCAACGGCTGGCAGGCAGAATTGTTTGTTGACTAGCTAGTAAGTCGACACCACCTTGGATAGGCTATTTCCTCGCGGGTCCCAATTGTCAGAATTCAAATCTGTCATGGTCATGCAGCCTTTCCTATGAAAATTTACAGCTCATTTGATGTGCTAGTTCGAAATAAGTTTGTGGGTGCTGGTGGGGGCTAATCACTTGGCTTCTGTAATGCACAGTGAGCTCAAGCAGCTGGCGAGAGTGATGTTATTTCCCTTGGTTGGGATTTGTTACAATATTTCACTCTAAATTAAACGAATGGCAAGCCATTTGCCTTGTTTCAAAGAAAACATGACAGTCACAGCCGAGTTGAATAGGGAAAGAACATCTAACTCCAGCTTTCAAACTGTACAAAAGCACGAGGGTTACTTGTTCATCAGGTTTACAAAAAAACCTAGGTTGAAAAGGGCAACAACATCTAACTCCAACACTGTTTTTGGCAGTCACAGTCAAATGGATCGGTCAGGTCCATACAATGAACATCCTGGGTCGTAAAATTTACCGGATTATGACCACAATATGTTGTAAATAGAAGCCCGACACGTTCAGAAGCTCTTTTGCCCACCTGAAACTCCTTTTTTTGCTCTTCGACATATGCATCCATCAAAACAATGCTGCTGATAAACTTAAGCCTGATGGACAATAGTAACCTCGCATTCAGCAGGAAGAATGTGACAAATCTAGTGTTTGCACGGTTGGCTACACACCGTTCTAGCGTTATTGTCTTCAATCGAATCTCATGAGAAGTGAGAAAATCCTGATGCTTACGAATCCACCGATTGGTTATAACTTTCTTAACCCGTCATGTTGCCTAAATAGACATGAAGATTGAAAATAGTTAAGGTCTAAAAATTCTAGTACACTATATGCGGGCTTCCAATGTGCGTGAAATTATCACCTTTATATACAACTTCTCCAGACATGGAAAGCATTGCAGCAAGCCAATAATCTTGTTCAGATCAAAATTATTCATTTGGATATATAGGATATTGAAAGAATCCAGCACCATTGATAGGCCATCCATGCAACGTTCCCCAACAGTGGCATCATTTTTTTGACTATAAACAGTAGGGTAAAACCCCACTGCAATTTTTATTATTAAAAAAAATAGAACAACAAAATAGTCTGAAAGGCTTGAGATAAGCCCAAGAAACAAAAAAAGACTAAAGACCTAAAAAACTAGAAAAAAAGAAGGAGAAAGAAAGAAAAAAGGAGAGAAAGAAGCTAAACAACTAAGAAAGGCTAAGTAGAAAAATTACAATACGCCATCAAGCCAAACTGAGAATTGCCTCTCATGCTTCTTCCTCATCCTATATTTGAGAAGCTTCAATTCTTCCAGAAAAATGTACTTCCACCCTTGGAAAGAAGGTGCAATATTCTCAAAGATTTTATTGTTTCTGGTAATCCAAATTGCCCAAGCTCCAAGAATGATTATCTCCATGTAAAATGGGTACCTTATCTTATCTTTGAGGTCTTGGAATGCTTCTAACACAGACAGATTTGGAGCTCTTGTGGGACAAATGAAGTCCCAGCATTGTTGAACAAATGGACAGCCCCAAAAGAGATGATGTAATGTTTCTTCTTGAGGACAGCCTCCAACAACACAATTGTAATCTTCCAACACAAACTTCTTCCTTCTAAGTAAGTTTCTGGTGTTAACTCGATCATGTAGAAGTTGCCAGAAGAAAACTTTATGCTTTGGTTGGCAGGAACTCTGCCAGATCCAGTTGAAGTGAGGGGGTGTCTGTTTGTGACCAATTAAGACTTTATATGCTTTGATGGAGGAGTAGTGCTCCGTTCCCCAAATGTAGCTCCAAGTATTTAAAGAGTTTAAATGTTCAGATTGTCTCATGGATATACAAATGTCTTCCATTTGTAAAAATTCCTCATAGGCCTCAGTTGTCAACTGGAGGAAGAATAAATCCTGCAGGTACTCTGTCTGCAAAACAGTGGCATCATGAGCTAGGTCTATGCTTAGTTCTCTTTGCACAAGTAGAACACAAATCTGTTGTGGGCGTAGATGTTGTCAACTTTCTTGCCACTACTAGTCTTATTTTGCTTCAGCGGTATTGTGGGATGAAGCGGCCCAGACCGACCTTACACGTACGCTTACGTGAGACAGGTTCCACCGACTGACATGCACTAGTTGCATAAGGTGGCTAGCGGGTGTCTGTCTCTCCCACTTTAGTTGGAGCGGATTCGATGAAAAGGGTCCTTATGAAGGGTAAATAGAAGTTGACAAATCATGTTGTGGCTTTCACGTAGGTAAGAAAATGTTCTTGCTAGAACGCTATTGCAGCCACGTAAAAGATGCAACAACAATTAGAGGATGTCTAACTTGTTTTTGCAGCAATTGCTTTGTGATGTTATATGGCCAAAAGTTGTGATGAATGATGAATGATGTATTGTGATGTGATATGGCCCTAACTGTGCGCCGTTGCGACAGTTTGTTGTTTCGAAGCACCACGTGATGATCAGGTGTGATAGATTCTAACGTTCACATACAACGGGTGTAAGACAGATTTACACATGCAAAACACTTAGGTTAACTTGACGAGCCTAGCATGTACAGACATGGCCTCGAAACACAAGAGACCGAAAGGTCGAACAGGAGTCGTATGAAAGATATGATCAACATGGAGATGTTCACCGATGATGACTGGTCTGTCTCACGTGATGATCGGACACGGCCTAGTCGGCTCGGATCATGTAACACTTGGATGACGAGAGGGATGTCTAATCTGAGTGGGAGTTCATTAAATAGTTTGATTATATGAACTTAATTATCATGAACTTAGTCTAAAATCTTTGCAAAAATGTCTTGTAGATCAAATGGCCAATGCTCATGTCAACATGAACTTCAACGCGTTCCTAGAGAAAACCAAGCTGAAAGATGATGGCAGCAACTATACGGACTGGGTCCGGAACCTGAGGACCATCCTCATAGCTGCCAAGAAAGCATATGTCCTTGAAGGACCGTTAGGTGACCCACCTGCTCTCCCAGCACTGCAAGACAATTTGAACGTTTGGCAGACACGTGCTGATGATTATTCCCTTGTTCAGTGCGGCATGCTTTACAGCTTAGAACCGGGGCTCCAAAAGCGTTTTGAGCAACACGGAGCATATGAGATGTTCGAGGAGCTGAAAATGGTTTTCCAAGCTCACGCCCGGGTCGAGAGATATGAAGTCTCCAACAAGTTCTATAGTTGTAAGATGGAGGAAAATAGTTCTGTTAGTGAGCACATACTGAAAATGTCTGGGTTGCACAACCGCCTGTCCCAGCTGGACATTAACCTCCCGGACGAGGCGGTCATTGACAGAATCCTTCAGTCGCTCCCACCAAGCTACAAGAGCTTTGTGATGAACTACAATATGCAGGGGATAGTGAAAACTATTCCCGAAGTATTTTCAATGCTGAAGTCAGCAGAGGTAGAAATCAAAAAGGAACATCAAGTGTTGATGGTCAATAAAACCACCAAGTTCAAGAAAGGCAAGGGTAAGAAGAACTTCAAGAAGGACGGCAAGGATGTTGCTGTGCCCGGTAAGCCAGTTGCCGGGAAGAAGTCAAAGAATGGACCCAAGCCTGAAACTGAGTGCTTTTATTGCAAAGGGAAAGGTCACTGGAAGCGGAACTGCCCCAAATACTTAGCGGACAAGAAGGCCAGCAACACTAAAGGTATATGTGATATACATGTAATTGATGTGTACCTTACTAGTGCTCGTAGTAGCTCCTGGGTATTTGATACCGGTGCCGTTGCTCATATTTGTAACTCAAAGCAGGAGCTGCGGAATAAGCGGATACTGGCGAAGGACGAGGTGACGATGCGCGTCGGGAATGGTTCCAAGGTCGATGTGATCACCGTCGAAACGCGACCTCTGCATTTACCAACGAGATTAGTTTTAAACCTCAATAATTGTTATTTAGTGCCAAGTTTGAGCATGAACATTGTATCTGGATCTCGTTTAATACGAGATGGCTACTCATTTAAATCCAAGAATAATGGTTGTTCTATTTATATGAGAGATATGTTTTATGGTCATGCCCCCATGGTCAATGGTTTATTCTTAATGAATATCGAACATAATGTTACACATATTCATAGTGTGAATACCAAAAGATGTAAAGTTGATAACGATAGTCCCACATACTTGTGGCACTTCCGCCTTGGTCACATTGGTGTCAAGCGCATGAAGAAGCTCCATGCAGATGGACTTTTAGAGTCTCTCGATTATGAATCATTTGACACATGCGAACCATGCCTCATGGGCAAAATGACCAAGACTCCGTTCTCCAGAACAATGGAGCGAGCAACCTACTTATTGGAAATCATACATACCGATGTGTGCGGTCCAATGAGCGTTGAGGCTCGCGGAGGATATCGTTATGTTCTCACTCTCACTGATGACTTGAGTAGATATGGGTATGTATACTTGATGAAACACAAGTCTGAGACCTTTTAAAAGTTCAAGGAATTTCAGAATGAGGTAGAGAATCAACGTGACCGAAAGATAAACTTCTTACGATCAGATCGTGGAGGAGAATATTTAAGTCACGAATTTGGTACACACTTAAGGAAATGTGGAATTGTTTCACAACTCACGCCGCCTGGAACACCTCAGCGTGACGGTGTGTCTGAACATCGTAATCGCACTCTATTGGATATGGTGCGATCTATGATGTCTCTTACCGATTTACCGCTATCATTTTGGGGATACGCCCTAGAGACAGCTACATTCACTTTAAATAGGGCTCGGTCTAAATCCGTTGAGACGACACCGTATGAATTATGGTTTGGGAAGAAACCTAAGCTGTCGTTTCTAAAATTTTGGGGATGCGATGCTTATGTCAAGAAACTTCAACCTGAAAAGCTTGAACCCAAGTCGGAAAAATGCGTCTTCATAGGATACCCTAAGGAAACCATTGGGTATACCTTCTACCTTAGATCCGAAGGCAAGATCTTTGTTGCCAAGAACGTATCCTTTCTGGAAAAAGAGTTTCTCTCAGAAGGAGTAAGTGGGAGGAAAGTAGAACTCGATGAAGTACTACCTCTTGAACCGGAAACTAGTGCAGCTCAGGAAAATGTTCCTGTGGTGCTTACACTGACTGGAGAGGAAATTAATGATGATGATCAAGGTACTTCGGATCAAGTTGCTACTGAACTTCGTAGGTCCACAAGGACACGTTCCACACCAGAGTGGTATGGCAACCCTGTCCCGGAAATCATGTTGTTAGACAATGGTGAACCTTCAAACTATGAAGAAGCGATGGCGGGCCCAGATTCCAACAAATGGCTTGAAGCCATGCAATCCGAGATAGAATCCATGTATTAAAACAAAGTATGGACTTTGACAGACTTGCCCGATGATCGGCGAGCGATAGAAAATAAATGGATCTTTAAGAAGAAGACAGACGCGGATGGTAATGTTACCATCTATAAAGCTTGACTTGTCGCTAAGGGTTATCAACAAGTTCAAGGGGTTGACTACGATGAGACTTTCTCTTCCGTAGCGAAGCTGAAGTCCATCTGAATCATGTTAGCAATTGCCGCATACTATGATTATGAGATATGACAGATGGACGTCAAAACGGCATTCCTTAATGGCTATCTTAAGGAAGAACTGTATATGATGTAGCTAGAAGGTTTTGTCGATCCTAAGAATGCTAACAAGGTGTGCAAGCTCCAGCGATCCATTTATGGGATGGTGCAAGCATCTCAGAGTTGGAACATTCGCTTTGATGAGATGATCAAAGCGTTTGGGTTAATGCAGACTTATGGAGAAGCCTGCGTTTACAAGAAAGTGAGTGGGAGATCTGTAGCATTTCTCATATTATATGTAGATGACATACTTTTGATGGGAAATGATATAGAACTATTGGACAGCATTAAGGCCTACTTGAATAAGTGTTTTTCAATGAAGGACCTTGGAGAAGCTGCTTACATATTAGGCATCAAGATCTATAGGGATAGATCGAGACGCCTCATAGGTCTTTCACAAAGCACATACCTTGATAAGATATTGAAGAAGTTCAATATGGATCAGTCCAAGAAAGGGTTCTTGCCTGTGTTGCAAGGTGTGAGATTGAGCTCGGCTCAATGCCCAACCACGGCAGAAGATAAAGAAGAGATGAGTGTCATCCCCTATGCCTCAGCCATAGGATCTATTATGTATGCCATGCTGTGTACCAGACCTGATGTAAACCTTGCCGTAACATTGGTAGGAAGATACCAAAGTAATCCCGGCAAGGAACACTGGACAGTGGTCAAGAATATCCTGAAGTACCTGAAAAGGACAAAGGACATGTTTCTCATTTATGGAGGTGACGAAGAGCTCGTCGTAAAGGGTTACGTCGATGCTAGCTTCGACACAGATCTGGATGACTCTAAGTCACAAACCGGATACGTGTATATGTTGAATCGTGGAGCAGTAAGCTAGTGTAGTTGCAAGCAGAGTGTCGTGGCAGGATCTACATGTGAAGCGGAGTACATGGCAGCCTGGGAGGCAGCGCATGAAGCAATATGGATGAAGGAGTTCATCACCGACCTAGGAGTCATACCCAATGCGTCGGGGCCGATCACTCTCTTTTCTGACAACACAGGAGCTTTAGCCCTTGCCAAGGAGCCCAGGTTTCACAAGAAGACCAGGCACATCAAGCGTCGGTTCAACTCCATCCGTGAAAATGTTCAAGATGGAGACATAGATATTTGCAAAGTACATAATACGGATCTGAATGTCGCAGATCCGTTGACTAAACCTCTTCCGCGAGCAAAACATGATCAACACCAGAACTCTATGGGTGTTCGATTCATCACAATGTAACTAGATTATTGACTATAGTGCAAGTGGGAGACTGTTGGAAATATGCCCTAGAGGCAATAATAAAAGGATTATTATTATATTTCCTTATTCATGATAATTGTCTTTTATTCATGCTATAATTGTATTATCCGGAAATCGTAATACACGTGTGAATACATAGACCACAACATGTCCCTAGTGAGCCTCTAGTTGACTAGCTCATTAATCAACAGATAGTCATGGTTTCCTGACTATGGACATTGGATGTCATTGATAACGAGATCACATCATTAGGAGAATGATGTGATGAACAAGACCCAATCCTAAGCATAGCACAAGATTGTGTAGTTCGTTTGCTAGTGCTTTTCCAATGTCAAGTATCTTTTCCTTAGACCATGAGATCGTGTAACTCCCAGACACCGTAGGAATGCTTTGGCTGTACCAAACGTCACAACGTAACTGGGTGACTATAAAGGTATACTACGGGTATCTCCGAAAGTGTCTATTGGGTTGACACGGATCGAGACTGGGACTTGTCACTCCGTACGATTGAGAGGTATCTTTGGGCCTACTCGGTAATGCATCATCATAACGAGCTCAAAGTGACCAAGTGTCTGGTCACGGGATCATGCATTACGGTACGATTAAAGTAACTTACCGGTAACGAGATTGAATGAGGTATTGGGATACCGACGATCGAATCTCGGGCAAGTAACATACCGATTGACAAAGGGAATTGTATACGGGGTTGCTTGAATCCTCGACATCGTGTTTCATCCGATGAGATCATCGAGGAGCATGTGGGAGCCAACATAGGTATCCAGATCCCGCTGTTGGTTATTGGCTGGAGAGCCATCTCGGTCATGTCTACGTGTCTCCCGAACCCGTAGGGTCTACAAACTTAAGGTTCGGTGACGCTAGGGTTGTAGAGATATTAGTATGCAGCAAACCGAAAGTTGTTCGGAGTCCCGGATGAGATCTCGGACATCACGAGGAGTTCCAGAATGGTCCGGAGGTAAATAATTATATATGGGAAGTCGAGTTTCGGCCATCGGGAAAGTTTCGGGGGTCACCGATATTGTACCGAGACCACCAGAAGGGTCCCGGGGGTCCACCGGGTGGGGCCACCTATCCCGGAGGGCCCCATGGGCTGAAGTGGGAGGGGAACCAGCCCCTGGTGGGCTGGTGCGCCCCCCCTTGGGCCCTCCTACGCCTAGGGTTGGGAACCCTAGGGGAGGGGGCGCCTCCACTTGCCTAGGGCCGGCCCCCCCTTGGGACCCTATATATAGAGGGGAGGGGGAGGGAGGGCAGCCACACCCTTGCACTTGGCGCCTCCCTTCCCCCTTGCTACAGCTCTCTCTCCCGTAGACGCTTGGAGAAGCCCTGCCGGGATCCCTGCTGCATCCACCACCACACCGTCGTGCTGCTGGATCTTCATCAACCTCTCCTTCCCCCTTGTTGGATCAAGAAGGAGGAGACGTCACGCTGACCATACGTGTGTTGAACGCGGAGGTGCCGTCCGTTCGGCGCTAGGATCTCCGGTGATTTGGACCATGACGAGTATGACTCCCTCAACCTCGTTCTCTTGAACGCTTTCGCTCATGATCTACAAGGGTATGTAGATGCACTCCCCTCTCTCGTTGCTAGATGAACTCATAGATTGATCTTGGTGAACATAGGAATTTTTTTATTTTATGCAACGTTCCCCAACAGCCATCCATGGAGAAACTCTTCATTGAGCATAGAACATAATATTAGTACAAAATGTGTACTCCAAGATGATATATCACTTATGCGCAGAAATTTAAAATGCGGCTTATGGTTACAAGTGTAGATGATAATATAAAGTACCCGAAGAACTGTGGAGCCAAACACAATATTGAAATGAGCACAGAGATCATGTATTACACCCAAGGTCTCTAGTTTAGGCGCAGAGAGGACGGTTATTTGCAACATTGAATAACTAGAATCAATGATCAACCTTTGAAGTGAAGGGGCATCTTGGATGATGAGCTACCTTCCATCAAAAGAAATTCCAATTCTTACAAGGTTAGGCGACTTTATTTGGAGACAACCGATTCTAACTGTGAAAACAAGCACCAAGCACTCCAGGGCAGGGCAACAGGAGTGGATGATGCTGTGTAATGAGGCCTCTGATATATGAACCTGCACAAGTGAAAGTTTCTTGAGAAATGGGAGTCAAAGGTTTAGTACCAGATTGTCTGGTAGGTAGCACAGTGCAAAGGTGGCGGTGTGGAGAGAGGAGGAAAACCGCGAGATGGACATCGGTGCTGAGGGCGCAAGTTCATGGCATTCAGTATGTGGTATGTGATTTCCAGGGGAATGTGATTTCCAGGGGAATAGTAGAACTCAAGCAGCTGTAGTTCTGTGAATTCAGGGGATTTCAGCCAGGCGTCCACCGTGCAGGGCATGGTAAGCTTGCTCAGGTAGCATGACGGGATCCAGAGGCTTTGAACGGAGCCCCGGTGGGAGGAGATGATGGCTCTGGGGATTTCAAAATCATGGAAGAGAGATAGCTGACGATAGTCGAGATTAAGGGGCACGACGCTCCATAGAGGGCGCCACCGAATTGAGAGGACTTGGGTGCGGCAGCAATCCTTGGTAGGGAGAAGCGAGATGATCTCCCCAAGGACGGCGTCCGGGAGGTCGCTGATGCGGTCCACCCAAGATTCTACTGGTTCCTGGGATCCGGCGGGGGCGGGGTCGCCGCTTCTCCCTGTGCTGCCGGGTGCGGGATCTACAATAGGCGTCGCCACTGGCGGGAGCCTCATCTTCTTGGCGCTGGGGTCAGCCGACTCCATTTTCCTCGAGGGTGTCGCATCGCGCTCACGGATTTGAGTAGAGTAACGAATGACGAGCCTAGTTGTAGTGCGAGTGAAGAAGAAGGGGAGCTGGGGGTTTTCTGTGGGAGTGAGGAAGAAGGGGAGCTAGGGTTTTCCGTAGGAGTGAGGTGAGGAATTTGGGGGTACGAGTGGAGCGAGCTGATGTGAGGTTGGTGGGAGCGAGGAGGAAGAAGAGCACCCAGGTTTTTTTGGGGGGGCGGTGTGCTGGGTGTGGGTAGCTCCTCTCATTTAGTAAATACATGGGTTTTGAATTGATTTTACTATTTACTAGTGTGGCTGGGCTGTTTTGTCTTGGGCCCAGAGAAACAATTACTACTAGTACAGTGGAGACACTCTACAGCTACCCAGAAAAACAATTACTACTAGTACAGTGGAGAGACTCTACCGCTTCTGGCTCCTCCTACGTCATTGAAACGTCTCCCTCTACTGAATGCCGTTATACTTTTGTTCACTGACATGCGGGCAATGCAGCGCGCGGGCCCAAATGCCATCAACCAGATTAGAAGGCAGTATGCAGGCGGAGAGTCACCCTGGTCGTAGCGCGGCAGTAACAATTCTTCGTATCACAAAACCCCACCTCCCCGCAGTGTCAATTTGACGGACAAAGCAACCATCATTTCACTCTTCGCTGAATCCCCTTCTCCCACGCCGTCTGCAAGAAAGGCAACACTCGCATCTGCCACTGTTCTTCTCTCCCGATGAAGGGAATGTAAGCGGATCCGTGATGTTGGTATATTTTTGTTCAGAGAAAAAAAAGAACTTTTTCAAAGCAGTAACCGATCCTCACTCTCTTTTTTGTTTCATTGTCATTGCGATTGTGTTTTCCTTTCAGTGGTCTCCTAGTATTCGTCAGTTTCATGATGGACCAAGGAGAACCAGGCAAAGATCTGCCGATATTGGAGCAGATGCGGGAGGGTGATCCCCACGAGACAGAGAGCTCCAAGAAGATGGAGGTAGCCACCGAGCCGACCCCAGATATGCTCACGGCAACTACTGAGATTCCCAACGCCCCGTTTGAGGTTGCAGCCCCCGTGGCACTGCAGGAGCAGTTTTCCCCCTTCGAGGATGTGTGCCCCCCCCCCCCCCCCCCCCCCGCTGAGCTGCCCAAGGTGATTTTCTTCTTTGCCAATCTCGATTGCGGTTTTTTTTATCTAAGTATGTGGTGATTAATAATGCAAAATTTTATTAGCTTTGATGCCATGCTATACATAGTGGTTTAAATAACTTGTGTTTCTTATACTAGAAAGTAATTCAAAATTTGTTTCTGTTTCAATTAGAGCCCTGATGCAGACAAGGATTGTGTGGTTGTACATGTCACTCGCTATGAGGCGGATGACCTGAATATACGCACTGGGAAACAAAGTTCTTAGGCTGTTGGATCCTGGAAGCCATTTGCGGTTATACCAATGAACAGTTGTATTCCAGCCCCACTGTTGTCAGGCGTGTTGTCCAGGGTGTACTGAAGCACAAGAAGTTCAAAGCTACTCCTTCGTTTGTGAGGCATACTATTCTTGTCAAGCTTACGCAGGAAGATGATGTGGCATGCCTCCACAAACAAGTTTATCAGTGGCAAGGTCACAAGGTTGTCTTCATGAAGGTTCACAGGATTGAGCTGCTGCGGGACGTCCTCGATGATATTCATGGCAAGGTCCGTCTTGTGTCCAATCCAAATTAGATCGAGGCATGAAATAGTTGCCCTAGCTAGTGTTTAATAGTAGTTTGGATTGTGTCTAATTATCCGAACCTTGCTTGTTATCGACCCCTCTGGGGCTAGTACTCTGTTTGAATCCGTCGTTGGGAAGTGTTGCTACTTTTGTGTGCCCGTGAATCATGTGAGAACCATCGTAATTGTTTCCGAAACAGATGCGTCCTCGCTAGTTTTTTCATGAATATGGCATGGTAAGACATAAGTTGTCACGGTTTATCATACGAGCAGTGTGTGTTTTGATGAAATAGAGCACTCGTTCGAGAATTGTGCGCCGACGTATACATAAGTACTTGTAAACACTGTTGGTGCTACCCCACTTGGAAGAAGTTGTGCAAAACATGACACATTGGCTCAGCTCGCTTCAGCACTAGGCTACCGACCAGCTAACAATCAACAATCTATTGTTTGACATATAAGCAACTATGTATCTTCTTACAGTAGTTCATGCATTTAACTGAGGCCACAATGTAAATTCCAAACGTTCACACGCTAGTCCAGCGCTCATGTGGAACACTCACATTAAACTCGTCTACATAAAAAACTTGAAAAGCATAAGTTAAGCAATTTTATACATCTCAATGATTCATAGAACATAACAAACATATACTAGTTCACAGCAAAAGACAAAGTTGTGAGAAGGTTTAGAAATCGGGAAAAAACAAGCAAGGCTTCTCTGAGCAAAGGGCCTCCCGGCAGGCTTAAATTTCCTGGAGTTCACTCTGGTTTTTTATTGTTGCCACCATCGAGGGTTGGGTTCTCTCATTCCAGAATAACCAATTATAATTGTGGTCATAGCTGGAATGCTGAACTGAACCATGCAGTGTACTGACCAGGTGAAATTCTTGTGCATTCCACTAAATTTAAGCACCGCTATTTGCAGAAATAAGCAGACCACAATGCCTCTTGTCCGTGCACCTGTCCAAAAAATCGCCGTGCTGCCATGCCAGCTAGTCCTCGGTCCGTGGATGAACTGGTAGAAAGTGCATTCTGGACTAGGATGCAGTTGTTTTCGCTCGTCCCTGCACTACAATTAGGAACTAAAACGTACAAATCAGCTTCTTTTAGATTGCGTTGGTCATTCTACCTTAGTTACTACCAATGTAGCAATACCTCTAAGACTAGAGGTTAGATGACGACAACGAGGGATAGCCATCTCATTTTGCGCAGCTGTACTAAAACTGAGGTGTGTGCTTTTGATTGCGCGGATAGAAACGATACGGAGATAGACATCCCGAAACAATATGGAGACGGACATCATTGTTTGCGCAAATACGAAATACGGTTATTTAAACAGTGACAGATATTTGCAGTGGCGTATGATTAACAACAGCATCTATTGTGTTATAATTGGCACTAGATTGACAGTATGAAGAGTCCTTAAGTAAGTAGCATCACATCACATCAACAATGCAACTAGATTAACATGGAGAACAATAGCATTAGTATTACTGTCATGAGAGTAGCACATGGTCAGTAAATGTGCAATCAAATTTGTGCAGTTCCACTGGGATGAAGCAATGTTAGCGGTGTGATATTTAAGTGTAACTACAAAAACACAATTCATGGGAAATAAAGCAAGACGGAAGCACTTCATAAAATGGTGGTGGCATTTCTTCAATTTATTGACGGCACTAGACCATTACTTATAGTGACATTAGGTGGCATTGCTTAATGATTCATGTGATTTTACATTAACGGTAGCGATATGGGCGTAGGGACAGTAGGGGCATAAAGTGGTGAGGCAGATGTGGCTGCCGAGAGCAGCAAACACTCAGGCAGCATGTCTGCATTTGTCCCATTTTTTATCTCCTCGGCGACATTTTCCTATGTGAGCACAGGAAATCTAGACCTGCTCATTCTCATTTGCGTTGTCCCCGAACACCCGCCACTTTCTTTCCTTACTCAACCAAGATATAGGCCCACTTCCCCCACCCTTCGCCATCCACCATGCTTTCTTCATCTTTTCAACCAAGAGACCGGTTGGGTAGCCAGTATCTTCTACTTTCCCCCATTTCCTCTTAGAACCAAGTCCTAGATTCATGCTACAGCTTTCCCACTTTCTTCCCTGTTTGAACCAACTCTTAGAGTCGACTGTATGAACTAGCTTTACCTCTAATAATAGTAAAAGTTAGTTGGCTTTGGAACTGCGGACGGAACTAGAAAAATATCCACACGAAGGAAGCTGGGGCAGTAGAGCAAGGCAGGCATTCCGTTTCGAAGGAATATATACCCGAGGGTCGTCGGCATGTGGCAAAGACGGCGTCGGGAGGCCGCATCTTGGCCACAATACCGCAGGGAGGAAGAAGGGGTCGGAGGCCCTCCCGAGCCGGCGCTCTCTCGGAGAGAACTGCATGGCCGCCGATCGGGATGCGCGAGCAGCCATTGGTCTCCTCCCTCACCGCCGACGACAACGTGAACGATGCACCTACGCCCCTGCCCCGGTCGAGGTTGCCCGGCCGGATTTGTGACCAGCCGTGAGCTGAGAGAGAGTGTGGCCACCTATGTCTTGCTTAGATCTGGAGAGCATGAGAGAGTGAACGAGAGGAACCCTAGTAAATCAAGCGCTAAGGCTCCTGCTTATATATATATATATATATATATATATATATATATATATATATATATATATATATATATATATATATATATATATATATATATATATATATATATATATATATAGTGGAGTGATTTTGTTGTACCAGCTTCAAAAAAATGTGCTCCTACGTGTACCCGCGAGTGGGTGTGAGAGAACTAGTGCGTGCGTGCACCGCTTCTCTTCATGAGAGTACAATATACTATGCCCAAAGAACGTTCGCCGCAAGAGTAATAATACAAGTGTGTGACGTGTGAGCTAAAATAAAATGTGCGCAATGTCTTTTGTTTTTTAGAAGTTCTGAGGGTAGGGTGTGAAGATCACATATGTGCGTGACGTCTACCTGCAGATAGACGGTGGGTGCGACGTGCAAGTCTACGAGAGGACTCGGGAGAGTCTTGACTTGTGAGGGTGCATGTGCGTGAGAGAGAGGGGGCATGTATCAATGCAATGCATGTGTCCGTAAATCATTATATGACAAACGTTCGCCACAAGCCTTTTCTTGACGAACGCCGTAAGAACCGTTAGACCGGCATCCGACAGTGTCAGTTTTGCCATGTCATTTAACAGAACAGCCACTCCTCCTACACACAAAACTTCCACGTGAGTGTTAGCAACTGTCGTATGCTCCCTCCGTTCCTAAATGCAGTGCATATAGCTTTATTGAAAATTTGAACCTCGCAAACTTTTACCGAGTTTTCGTGTACCAAATTGCACATGTAGAATACCCTCTATATATCATTTCATTCATCTTCGAGAGGTAACAAGATGGGGGAGGAGTCAACAAAGAAAGACCATCTTATCACCCGCAGCAATTTCAACCATCCTTTGGTGTCAAGGAATATCATAGGAACCCTATATGATATGATTTTTATAGGATTTTTTCCTTTAGAGCCAATTGGTTCATAGGAATAGATTCATATACTCCACATTTCAAAGGAAATAAACATGATATCATTTCTATAGATTTAGAGCCACTTGGTTCATATGAATGTATTCCTATACTCCCTTAATTTCAAAGGAAAATAAACATTAGCGTATATTCAATAGAAAAGTTCCTATGATATGAACCAAATTACATCTCTTTTCTAATCCCTCCTCATAGGAATTGAGATACATGTCATCTCTAGATTCAATAGAAAAGTTCCTATGATGTGAACCAAATGACATCTCTTTTCCAATCCCTACTCATAGGAATTGAGATGCTCCATGTCATCTCTTTCCCTACAACTTCCATGTATACATCTTCTATTCCTAAATAGATAGTACAACCACTAGTAGCTTTCTTCCAAAACATGCAACTATGGCACATGAACTATATAGTGTGCCAATATCTTTGAAAGATGGTCGCTGGATGAAGCTAATCCGACAGTGCAGAGATGGCAAATCCGAGCACTACTGGCCGTTGGATATCATCAACATTCCACCAGATCTGCCACATGTACAATTTAGAAGACTCCATGGTTGAACTTAAGCATAATGCACAAACCTCAAAACACAAGCACTTCTCCTTTGTTCTAGAATCTTCTGTATCATAATTGATTTTTTTTCTAAATGAATTGGCATTATTTGTTTTTTACTTTATGCTTTACAATGCATAGCCCCATGAATCTTAACATTTTTATAAAACTAATTGAATTTGAATGAGATGAACTATAAGAACTAAACAAACATCTACATCATTGATATAAGACTCAGAGCCTTACATGCTATAGTGTGTATTTATTCTTATTTTGGTTTCAAAATCTCATGCGTTCGACGCATGTGTACCTTACTAGTTTTGAGTAGAGTAGCAAATTTCACACGGCCCTGGGTATATCAAAATGCAGGGCCCATGCATCATTGCCTTTTGGTCGAACCTACATCCACAATTTTTTGTACGTACTATATCTCCACTGGTCCCCGAACCCAAAATGTTGCCTCGTTCCCGTAAAACCAAGCGGCCCACAAATATTTAAGGCGTCAAATCGAACCATTTTACTACGACGTGGCCCCGCATGCCGTAGTACTCCTACAAACCCTACCGCCGCACTCATCATCGCTTTTCTTCAAGAGGACGAGCGAGAAGTCGATTTGTAGTGGAGGCGCTTTAAAAAAAGGATATGTAGTGGAGACCACTACCCTAGGGCGCCCCAGGTAGCTGCCGCACGCATCATTGTTTTCTATTTTCTTTATGCTCTTGCACCCTAGAGTGAAATGATTGTTGCTTCGTCCGTCCAGCTTAATTCGGGAAAGGTGGGGCTTTGTGATTTAACCCCTCATTGCTCATTTTCTACTACTGCGGCGCTATGACCGGGGTGCCTCCAATTCCAACAGCTGCTCCGAACTGTAATTTGGTGCATCGCACGTGGACCAAGACGGTGGATGAGCCACATGTTGGCCAAAGGGGTCCTCTTAAGTGTGTTGCCATTTGGTGTGCGGACTGACCCTGCTTGAGTTGCTACGCCAACACGACAGGAGCAACCTACCACTTGGTTTTGCTCCTTGGTGAATCCCGACTATATTGATCTAAAAAGATATGTGCTAAACTACCCTCTCCATCTCGGTTTTTTATTTTTAGGCGTCTCGGTTTATAGGGCGTGCACGTAGTTCTAGGTCATCCATTTGACTAACTAAATATGAGTTACTATGTCACAAAAAGTATATCATTGGATTCTTAAGCGGATGTAGTTGTATTTAAAAGTCGAGGGTGGGGCTTTTCCTGCATGGTAGGCGGGGCAGTTCCGCCTAGTCGGTTCGACAGAGACGCGAGAAGACAAGGGAGTAGGCTGCTGCAAATGTAGGGCTGTGTTATTTGACAGCGAGTTACTGCTGGACAGGTGGGGCCCCATGATTTGACTTGCCATTATCATTTTAACTACGACGCTATGACCGGCATGAGTCTCCCGATTCCTGACCCCTCCATACAGGTGCCTCTCCCAATGCTCCACCATGTAGTAGAGGTTGGCTCTTGCATGAGAGCCCACTTCTCCACTTTTTCCTTGCCTCTCTTTCCTCCACATATGCAAAAATGCCATGTAAAGCGCACTATTGTACTCACTTGCTCCTACAGGTGCTAAGATTGCCAGATAGGCATAAAGTCTGATGTGGCAAGTTAATCAAGAAGAGAGACTAGTTTGGTGACCCAAGGAAGTAATGGTGCTAAGCGCATGTACCTAGGTGAACAGAAAATTTTAAGTCTATAGCTAATTAAATAAAGCAAAATTAGCAACAAAAAACTAATAAGCACACCATTTCATCGGAAGAGGTCACTCCTTGGCAAATGCAATAAATACTAGTACTCCCTGTGTCCCATAATATAAGAACGTTTTTGGCACTACACTAGTGTCAAAATGTTCTTATATTATGGGACAGAGGGAGTACGAAGAAAGAGATAGAGAGAAGTAAAAAAAATAAATACACTTATAGCCAACCTTATAGCTAACCTTGTTGAAGTGTGAGTGACTAAGTGATGACTATGCATGACATGCCAACATCAGATAGTCTAACGCACCGTGTTAAATCTCCAAGGGAGCGACCGCGCGAGCAACGCGGCGATTGTGGTAGGTGCGACCATGATACGGGCTGCTGGCAGCCCTTGGATCTGAGATCAAACAGTCGCATGCTAAGTTGCTGAAAATTTGCAGAATAACCCTCCAGGATAGGATATTCACCCATAGGTCTGGAATCACGCCATGCAACTGTTTGATCTAAGATCCAAGGGCTCTCGGAAGCCCGTATCATGGGAGAATGGAAAGCCACTACCCTGCCGTTCACACGCTGGCAGTTCGCTCCTACTCGTCCCTGCACGTCCTTTAATATTACGGCGGTTCACTCCTAGTCATCCCATCCTTTAACATTACGGCAGTTCCACTAATCCCAACCCTCCTCCCAAATCCATGGCATCCCAAATCTCCATGATCGGCGGTGAGTACAAGGTTAGAACCATCACCGGTGATGAGTTCGACGTCATCTACACCCGTTCTTTCGCGACGGTGAAAGGATGCCTTTCTCGCTTCAGATGCATGTTCGAAAACTCAGATGATGAGTGGGTCGCTGGGCTAGATGTTGAGTACACCATAGTCCTGGGACGAGCGAAGGATCTAAAGGACAAAGAGAGGAAGAAGCCCACCATGATCCAGGTTTGCGTGCATGACATATGCTTGGTCTACCACATATGCCATGCCGACGTTGAATGCCTGGATTTTAAGAACTTCCTTGAGAGCAACCTAGTCAAATTCGTTACTGTAGACTTTACGAATGACAAATAATTCCTGGGTTGGATAGGTCCCATTGTAGGCAACCCCTTCCACCTTCAGAAGAATCGAATGCTTCCCTCTCGTCAGCCTTCAATGCTGACCCTAGCAGGAGCCATGGTTCATCCTTCGTACCGTAAACTGGAGAAACCTCATTACACGTTTCATCGTCATGCATGGCGGCAGAATGTACTAGATATAGACCACATCCACTATGCTACAATGGATGGATACCTTTGTTTCAATATCTACAAGGGTTGGATGAAGAGCAAGAGCCAAGTGTACGGTTCAAGCAAAGAACTATCGGCCAAGAGGAAGAGGGACAAGGACAAAGTCGAGGACGTGGACAAGGACTCCGAGTAAGGTGGCAGTGTCGTTGCTCATGGTGGTTCTAATGCAGTGTCTACCGGAATAGTTGCAAAGTTTAATTTCAGGTGTGCTTAATTTAATTTAAGGGTTGTGTTGTGCTGAGCCCCCAGCAGAACTATGTTATGTTTCTTCTTGTTACTTTAACTCTTCAGTATGTACTACATACTACTATTATTTCTTTAATAGAATTTAGCACCCCAATTAAGCACGTACTAGCTTTTTAATAGTACTATATGCATAATTTGGCGACGAGCGCTCTCTATATGTACCACCTTTTTTTTAATTTCAATTTTTGCTCCATGGCGCAATCCATCGATACTACTACTGTACAAAAGTATACATTTTTTAAAGGCTAGAGTACTGTTCATCACATATATAGCCAGTTAAATTCTCAACCTTCAACGACGTGCATGCCATGTAGTAAACCGATACGGAGGAAGTATAGTTAAAATGAGGTGATTTTACCGCGCGATCGGCGGGGGAGCATGGCCTGTCATGCGGTCCCACATGTCATGATGTACCAAGGCGATGTGCGTGTCCCTCTTGAGGCAGAAGCAATACTACGTGGTTTGAGATGATGGCGAACCGAAGTGTGAAATAATGGTTGCTTCGTCTGTCTGGGAAGGTGCGCCATTGTGATTTGACGTCTCATTGATCATTACTACTACTCAGTCGGTACGAGTGGGGTGTGTCCCCCTCCTGTTCTGCACTATTATTTGGTGCTTGACACGTCGACCCGGTTGCTATATGTCCCACATGTCGGCGACAGGAAGTACAGAATTCATGAAAGGGAGTACTACGTCTTGAGCTTGCGTTGGTTTTCTCCGAAGAGGAGAGGGTGATGCAGCAGTATTTCCCTTAGTTTTGAGAACCAAGGTATCAATCCAGTAGGAGGCTCCTCAAAAGTCCCACGCACCTACACAAACAAACTGAGAACTCGCAACCAACGCGATAAAGGGGTTGTCAATCCCTTCACGGCCTCTTGCGAAAGTGAGATTTGATAGAGAGATAATAATATATTTTTGGTATTTTGTAATATAGATGCAGAAAGTAAAGATGCAAATAAAAGTAGATTGAAAGCAAAGATGATAAGAGATAGACCCCGGGGCCATAGGTTTCACTAGAGGCTTCTCTCGAGATAGCATAAGTATTACGGTGGGTGAACAAATTACTGTCGAGCAATTGATAGAAAAGCGCATAGTTATGAGATTATCTAGGCATGATCATGTATATAGGCATCACGTCCAGAACAAGTAGACCGACTCCTGCCTGCATCTACTACTATTACTCCACACATCGACCGACTCCTGCCTGCATCTAGAGTATTAAGTTCATAAGAACAGAGTAACGCCTTAAGCAAGATGACATGATGTAGAGGGATAAACACATGCAATATGATATAAACCCCATATTGTTATCCTCGATGGCAACAATACAATACGTGTCTAGCAACCCTTTCTGTCACTGGGTAAGATCACCGCAAGATTGAACCCAAAGCTAAGCACTTCTCCCATGGCAAGAAAGATCAATCTAGTAGGCCAAACAAAACTGATAATTCGAAGAGACTTGCAAAGATAACTCAATCATATATAAAAGAATTCAGAGAAGATTCAAATATTATTCATAGATAAACTTGAGCATAAACCCACAATTCATTGGATCTCGACAAACACACCGCAAAAAGAGATTACATCGAATAGATCTCCACAAGAGAGGGGGAGAACATTGTATTGAGATCCAATAAGAGAAAAGAAGCCATCTAGCTAATAACTATGGACCCGTAGGTCTATGGTAAACAACTCACAACTCATCGGAGAGGCTATGGTGTTGATGTAGAAGCCCTCCATGGTCGATTCCCCCTCCGGCAGAGTGCCGACGAAGGCTCCAAGATGGGATCTCGCGGATACAGAAGGTTACAGCGGTGTAAATTGTGTTTCGTGGTGCTCCTGGATGTTTTCGGGGTCCGTAGGTATATATAGGAGGAAGAAGTACGTCGGTGGATGCCCGAGGGGCCCATGAGACAGGGGGACGCGCCCTAGGGGGGCACCCTCCTATCTCGTGGGGCCCTCGGAGCTTTCTTGACTTGCACTCCAGGCTCTCCGGATCAGATTTGTTCCAAAAATAACGCTCTCGAAGGTTTCATTCCGTTTGGACTCCGTTTGATATTCCTTTTCTTCAAAATACTGAAATAGGCAAAAAAACAACAATATGGGTTGGGCCTCCGGTTAGTAGGTTAGTCCCAAAAATGATATAAATATGTAGAATAAAGCCCATAAACATCCAAAAGGGGTAATATAATAGCATGGAACAATAAAAAAATTATAGATACATTGGAGACGTATCAAGCATCCCCTAGGTTAATTCCTGCTCGTCCTCGACTAGATAAATGATAAAAAGAGAATTTTTGATGTGGAATGCTACCTAGCATAATTCATAATGTTCAGATCCAAATGAATACAAAATAAAAGTTCATATTGACATAGAAATAGTAATACTTCAAGCATACTAATCAAAGTAATCATGTCGTCTCAAAATAGCATGGCTAAAGAAAGTTATCCCTACAAAATCATATAGTCTGGCTGTTGCCCTATCTTCATTACACAAAGTATTTAATCATGCACAACCCCGATGACAAGCCAAGCAATTGTTTCATACTTTAATAATCTCAAACTCTTTCAACTTTCACGCAATACATGAGCGTGAGCCATGGACGTAGCACTATATGTGGAATAGAATGGTGGTTGTGGAGAAGACAAAAAGGAGAAGATAGTCTCACATCAACTAGGCGTATCAACGGGCTATGGAGATGCCCATTAATAGATATCAATATGAGTGAGTAGGGATTGCCATGCAACGGATGCACTAGAGCTATAAATATATGAAAGCTCAACAAAAGAAACTAAGTGGGTGTGCATCCAACTTGCTTGCTCACGAAGACCTAGGGCGCTTTTGAGGAAGCCCATCATTGGAATATACAAGCCAAGTTCTATAATGAAAAATTCCCACTAGTATATGAAAGTGAACATAAGAGACTCTCTATCATGAAGATCATAGTGCTTATTTGAAGCACAAGTGTGGAAAAAGAGATAGTAGCATTGTCCCTTCTCTCATTTTCTCTCATTTCCTTTTCTCTTTTTTTCTCTCTTTTTTTTCTTTTTTTATTTTTCTTTGGCCTTTTTTTTCTTTTTGTCCTTTCTCTTTTTTTCTAATTTTTTCTTTTTTTTCTTTTTGTAAAGTCCAAAGTCTCATCCCGACTTGTGGGGGAATCATAGCCTTCATCATCCTTTCCTCACTAGGACAATGCTCTAATAATGAAGATCATCACACTTTTATGGATTTACAACTCAAAGCTAGAAAAAAATATGACTCTATGTGAATGCCTCCGGCGGTATACCGGGATATGCAATGAATCAAGAGCGACATGTATGAAAATTATGAAGGCGGCCTTGCCACAAATACGATGTCAACTACAAGATCATGCAAAAAGCAATATGACAAAAGTAATGTGTGTCATATGAACGGAACGGTGGAAAGTTGCATGGCAATATATCTCGGAATGGCTATGGAAATGCCATAATAGGTAGGTATGGTGGCTGTTTTGAGGAAGGTAAATAAAGGGTGTATTTACCGGTGAAAGTTGCGTGGTACAAGAGAGGCTAGCAATGGTGGAATGGTGAAAGGGTGCGTATAATCCATGGACTCAACATTAATCAAAAGAACTCATATACTTGTTGCAAAAATTTAGAAGTCATCAAAAACCAAAGTACTACGTGCATGCTCCTAGGGGGATAGATTGGTAGGAAAAGACCATCGCTCGTCCCCGACCACCACTCATAATGAAGACAAGCAATAAATAAAATTGTGCTCCAACTTCATCACAAAGCGGTACACCATATGTGCATGCTACGGGAATCACAACCCTTAACACAAGTATTTTTCATAATCACCCCAACTAGCATGACTCTAATATTACTACTTCCATATCTCAAAACATTTATCAAGTATCAAGTTGATCATAGCATCCAATTCACTTCCTATGATAGTTTTTATTATACCCAACTTGGATGCTCATCATTCTAGGACCAACTTTATGACAATAGCAAATACCCTGCTGTTCTAAAAGACTCTCAAAATAATATAAGTGAAGCATGAGAGACTAGCAATTTCTTCAAAATTAAGACACCACCATGCTTTAAAAGATATAAGTGAAGCATGAGAGCAAAAACTATCAAGCTCAAAAGATATAAGTGAAGCACATAGAGTATTCTAGCAAATTCAAATCAGATAGCCATCTCCCAAAAGGTGTGTACAGAAAGTATGATTGTGGTAAACTAACAAGAAAAGTCTAATATAATACACGATGCTCCAAGCAAAACACATATCATGTGGCGAATAAAAATATAACTACAAGTAAAGTTACCAATGAACGAAGACGAAAGAGGGGATGCCTTCCCGGGGCATCCCCAAGCTTAGGCTTTTGGCTACTCTTGAATATATTGGGGTGCCATGGGCATCCCCAAGCTTAGGCTCTTGCCACCCTTTATTCCATAGTCCATAAAAGCTTTACCCAAAACTTGAAAACACAAAACTCAACAGGAAATCTTGTAAGCTCCGTTAGTGAAAGAAAACAAAACCACCACATAAGGTACTGCAATGAACTCATTCTTTATTTATTTTGGTGTTAAACCTACTGTATTCCAACTTCTCTATGGTTTATAAACTATTTTACTAGCCATAGATGCATCAAAATAAGCAAACAACACACGAAAAATAGAATCTGTCAAAAACAGAACAGTCTGTAGAAATCTGTAACTAACGCAAACTTCTGGAACTCTAAAACTCCTACCAAAATAGGAAGTCCTTGACAATTTTTCTATTGAACAGCAGCAAACTGAATCCATGCAAAAGCACGTTTCTGTGATTTAACTAAATTATATTCGTGCGTGCAAAGTTTCTGTTTTTCAGCAGAATCAAATCAACCATCATCGTAGGTTATCCTATAGGTTCTACTTGGCACAAACACTAATTAAAAGATAAAAACACATCTAAACATAAAGTAGATGCAAGATTTATTTCTAAACAGGAGAGAAAACAAAAAAAAATAAAGAAAAATTGGGTTGCCTCCCAACTAGCACCATCATTTAACGCCCCTAGCTAGGCATAAAAGCGAAGATAGATTTAACTAGTGCCATCTTTGGCACTAGATTCATAAGTAGCACGCATGCTAGATTCATAAGGTAATTTGACTTTCTTTCTTGGAAAGTGCTCCATGCCTTTCTTTAAAGGAAATTGGAATCTAATGTTCCCTTCCTTGATATCAATAATCGCACCAACATTCTAAGGAAAGGTCTACCAAGAATAATAGGACAAGAATGATTGCAATCTATATGAAGAACGATAAAATCTATGGGTACCAAATTTCTATTTGCAAGAATAAGAACATCATTGATCCTTCCCATAGGCTTTTTAATGGTGGAATCCGCAAGGTGCAAATTTAAAGAGCAATCATCAAGATCATGGAAACCTAGGATATCACATAAAGTTTTCGGAATGGTGGAAACACTAGCACCCAAATCACACAAAGCAAAACACTCATAATCTTTAATTCTAATCTTTATAGTAGGTTCCCACTCATCATTAAGTTTTCTAGGTATAGAAACTTCCAAATTCAGTTTTTCATCATAAGATTGCATGAAGGCATCAATGATATGTTTAGTAAAGGCTTTATTTTGACTATAAGCATGGGGAGAATTAACAACGGATTGCAACAAGGAAATACTAAATTTTAAAGAGCAATTATCACAATCAAATTCCTTGAAATCCGAGATAGTATTTTCAATATTATTGGAAGTTGAGGATTCTCCAATCTCTCTTTTACCAAATTTAACATTAAGATCTAAAGACTCCGAATTTTTGGGACGCCTTCTAGGCAAAGTGGATTCATCATCACTCCCATAATCATCAAAATTCATATTGCACAACATAGATCTAATCGGAGACACATCATTAACTTTAAGATCCTCGTCATTATTTTCATGTAGACTAGAAGAACACGCTTTTATAAAGCTTTCTTTTTAGCACGCAATCTAGCGGTTCTTTCCTGGCACTCGTCAATGGAAATTCTCATTACTTTGAGAGACTCATTGATATCATGCTTAGGAGAAAAAGATCCAAGTTTAAGAGAATTAACATCAAGCGAAATTCTATCAACGTTCCTAGCCAAATCATCAACTTTGAGCAATTTTTCTTCAAGCAAAGCATTAAAATTCTTTTGAGAAATCATAAATTCTTTCACACTATTCTCAAAATCAGAGGCATCTTATTAAAATTACCATAAGAATTATTATAGGAATTTCCATAATTATTAGAGGAATTACTAGGGAATGGTCTAGCATTAAAATTTCCTCTATAAGCATTGTTTCCAAAACTATTCCTACCAACAAAATTCACATCCATAGATTCATTATTATTCTCAATCAAGGAAGACAAAGGCATATCATTGGGATCAAGAGGAGTATTTTTAGTAGCAAACATCTTCATAAGTTCATCCATCTTTTCACTCAAAACATTGATTTCTTCTATAGCATGCACTTTTTTACTAGAAGATCTTTCGGCGTGCCATTGAGAATAATTAGCCATAATATTATCAAGCAATTTTGCAGCATCTCCTAACATAATTTCCATAAACGTGCCTCCCGCGGCCGAATATAAGAGATTTCTAGAAGCAAAGTTCAAACTGGCATAAATTTTTTGTATGATCATCCATAAATTCAAACCATGAGTAGGGCAATTGTGAAGCATCAATTTCATTCTTTACCAAGATTGGGCAACATGCTCATGATCTAGTTGTTTGAAATTCATAATATCGTTCCTAAGAGTGATGATCTTAGCGGGGGGAAAATACTTAGAGATAAAAACATCTTTGCACTTGTTCCAAGAATCAATACTATTTTTGGGCAAAGACAAAAACCAAACTTTAGCACGATCTCTGAGTGAAAATGGAAATAACTTCAATTTGACAATATTGTTATTCGTATCTTTCTTCTTTTGCATATCACACAAATCAACAAAATTGTTTGGATGAGTAGCGGCATCTTCACTAGGAAGGCCGGCGACTTGATCTTTCATAACAAGATTTAGCAAAGCAGCATTGATTTCACAAGACTCAACATCATTAAGAGGAGCAATCGGAGTACTAAGGAAATCATTATTATTGGTATTCAAGAAGTCACACAACTTGGTATTCTCTTGTGCCATGGCAACAAGTAATCCAACACACAAGCAAACAGAAAAATAGCAAGCGAAAAGAGAGGAGGAGATTGGGAAAGAGAGGGTGAATAAAACGGCAATGGTGAAGTGGGGGAGAGGAAAACGAGAGGCAAATAATGTAAATGCGGGGGAGATGGGTTTGTGATGGGTACTTGGTATGTCTTGACTTGAGCGAAGACCTTCCCGGTAACAGCGCCAGAAATCCTTATTGCTACGTCTTGAGCTTGCGTTGGTTTTCCCCAAAGAGGAGAGGGTGATGCAGCAAGTGTAGCGTAAGTATTTCCCTCAGTTTTGAGAACCAAAGTATCAATCCAGTAGGAGGTGTCGTGGTTCTAAGTCTGACAGTAGAAAGGGGGGTAGGTATGGAGAGGCAAGGTCCTAGCTATGGAGTAGTTGTATACGCAAGGGATTTACGAGTTCAGGCCCTTCTTCGAGGAAGTAACAGCCCTACATCTCAGAGCCCGGAGGCGGTCGACTGGATTATATGAGTATGAGTTACAGGGGTGCGAACCCTTTACACTGAGGAGGGGGTGGCTTATATAGAGTCTGCCAGACCCCTCCGCCCCTCAGTTATGCAGGGTTTAAAGTACATTAAGGCCTGGCATTACTGGTAACGCCCTACATAAAGTGCAATCATGACCATAAATACTACTTAATAATAGATCGTTTGGGTGCAGAGTGACTCTAGATCTTCTGGCGGTCGAGTGAGTGGCTTCATGGTCGAGTGTCTTCGAGTCCGTCGAGTGGAATCCTTCCAGGTTGACAGAAAGGCAGTTTCTTCTAGAGATGCCCTTTGGGGAGGGTACCTTGGACAGGTCCATGACCCTACCCTAGGTACATGGCTTCATCATTAGCCCCCGAATGGATCGAGGTTTGAGTGAGGAAGGAGTTGAGAATTCTTCCGACCTGTTTTTCGTGCTATGAGTGTGTCTTGTTCTAGATCAATGACTTTAAGTGATGGCATCAACTTCTTTTTCAGTCGCCTTGATCCATTCTTTGTATATGTCGAGTGACTTCTATGCGCTTGGAGATTTCCGAGCGACGGATCGGAGGAAATCTCCGGTCTGACAAGTTGCTCTGCTATTCGCGGATTTAGCGGGATCCAAATTTCGGAAAGCGCGCGAGGCGGAGGAGGCCGCGGTACTCGGATGGGATAAGGCCGGGACGCCTCGATCTTCGCGCCACCTTTTTCGCCATGTATCGCACGCTCGACTGTTGCGGGATTTGACAGGATCGTCCGGGCCTACCAGTCAGCCACTCGGAAGAGACTTCATATAAGGCGTCGGACGGGTTTTTTTAACAGTGCGTCCTCATTCCCCTCTCCCTCTTCCTCAAACTCGCCCGCTGTGCTCGCCTCCATCCCTGCACTACTGCTCCTAGCGCGTTCGCCGGTGATGATGGTGAAGGAGAAGACGGCGGCTTTGGAGCGGGCGAAGAAGGCGATGGCGAAGGCGAAGGGAAGGGCGACCAGTCAGGGCGGATCCTCGTCAAGGGCTGGCCTGCCGCAGGGCTGGATCCAGGGCGACTGGATCCGCTCGACAATCCGTCAGAAGGACCTCGACGACCTGGCCAACGAAGGACTGATCCCTCATGGATCAGCGAGGCTCCCGGGGAAGGAGTGGTAGCCGCAGCCTCAGGAGGGTGAGTGCGTGATACGTCTCCATCGTATCCACTTTTCCAAACACTTTTGCCCTTGTTTTGGACTCTAACTTGTATAATTTGAATGGAACTAACCCGGACTGACGCTGTTTTCAGCAGAATTGCCATGGTGTTGTTTTATGTGCAGAAAACAAAAGTTCTCGGAATGACCTGAAACTCCACGGAATATCTTAGAATAAATAATAAAAAATCCTCGCCAAAGATGAATGCCAGGGGGCCCACACCCTGTTCATGAGGGTGGGGGGCGCTCCCCTCCCCCCTGGGCGCGCCCCCTACCTCGTGGGCCCCCTGGTGGCCCTCCGACGCCAACTCCAACTCCATATATTGGCTTTCGGAGAGAAAAAAATCAGAGAGAAAGTTTCATCGCGTTTTACGATACGTCGCCGCCGCCAAGCCCTAATCTCTCTCGGGAGGGCTAATCTGGAGTCCGTTCGGGGCTCCGGAGAGGGGGATTCGTCGTCGTCGTCATCATCAACCATCCTCCATCACCAATTTCATGATGCTCACCGCCGTGCGTGAGTAATTGCATCGTAGGCTTGCTGGACGGTGATGGGTTGGATGAGATTTATCATGTAATCGAGTTAGTTTTGTTAGGGTTTGATCCCTAGTATCCACTATGTTCTGAGATTGATGTTGCTGTGACTTTGCTATGCTTAACGCTTGTCACTAGGGCCCGAGTGCCATGATTTCAGATCTGAACCTATTATGTTTTCATGAATATATGTGTGTTCTTGATCCTATCTTGCAAGTCTATAGTCACCTACTATGTGTTATGATCCGGCAACCCCGAAGTGACAATAATCGGGACCACTCCCCGTGATGACCATAGTTTGAGGAGTTCATGTATTCACTATGTGCTAATGCTTTGTTCCGGTTCTCTATTAAAAGGAGGCCTTAATATCCCTTAGTTTCCAATAGGACCCCGCTGCCATGGGAGGGTAGGACAAAAGATGCCATGCAAGTTCTTTTCCATAAGCACGTATGACTATATACGGAATACATGCCTACATTACATTGATGAACTGGAGCTAGTTCCGTGTCACCCTATGTTGTAACTGTTACATGACGAACCGCATCCGTCATAATTATCCATCACTGATCCGGTGCCTACGAGTTTTCCATATACTGGTTTACGCTTATCTACTTTTTCGTTGCTACTGTTATCATCACTACAAAAATACCAAAAACATTAATTTTGCTGTCTTTACTTTGTTACCGTTACCACCACTATCATATTACTTTTCTACTAAACACTTTGCTGCAAATATTAAGTTTCCAGGTGTGGTTGAATTGACAACTCAGCTGCTAATACTTGAGAATATTCTTTGGCTCCCCTTGTGTCGAATCAATAAATTTGGGTTGAATACTCTACCCTCGAAAACTGTTGCGATCCCCTATACGTCTAGGTTATCATTGCGTCCTCTTGGCCACCCATGTTGACCGCGGATTTTCTTTGCCGCCCAACCCTTTCTTTTGAGAAATTATTGAACCTGAATACGATGATGTTAGTGATGATGAACCTATGCCTTCTATTCCTGAGGGTTATCTTTTTAATGCTGAATCTTTTGAAGCTGTTCTTGCTTGCCAGGATAAACGTGAACGTAAGAGGTTGCTAGTTAAGTGGAGTAAAGAATCTTTTAGAGGTAGAATGAGACCCGACCCTGCTTTTGCTACTTCGCCTATCTGTGTTCCTGATCAGGATTATTATGATATTTCTGTCGATATAGATAATTTTACTTTGGTTGAATCTGATCCTTTTTATGGCTATGAATCTGAAACTATTGTGGCACATCTTCGTAAGTTAGATGATATAGCTGCCCTGTTTACTAATAATCTGAGATCGCACCACCTTTATTTACTCAAAATATTTCCGTTCTCATTAAAGGGTGATGCTAAGAAATGGATTAATTCTCTTGATCCTGGTTGTGTGCAAAGTCCCCAGGATATGATTAATTACTTCTCTAGTAAATATTTCCCTGCTCATAAGAAACAAGCTGCTTTGAGGGAAATATACAACTTTGTGCAAATTGAAGAAGAGTCTCCCACAAGCTTGGGGGAGGCTTCTCAAGTTACTTAATGCTTTGCCTGATCATCCTCTTAAGAAACCTGAAATATTTGATATCTTTTATAATGGACTAACCGATGCTTCCAGAGATTACCTGGATAGTTGTGCTGGTTCTCTTTTCAGGGAAAGAACACCGGATGACGCTGAAATTCTATTGAATAATATGTTGGCAAATGAAAATAATTGGGCACCTCCTGAGCCAACTCCCGAGCCAATTACTGAGCCTATTCCTAAACCAACTCCGAAGAAGAGAGGTGTTCTATTTCTCAGTCCCGAAGATATGCAAGAGGCAAAGAAATCTATGAAAGAAAAAGGTATTAAAACTGAAGATGTTAAGAATTTACCTCCTATTGAAGAAATACATGGTCTTAATCTACCGCCTGTTGAAGAAGTATATGATCTCAATTATTTATTTAATGAAGAACCTCCCGATATCCCGACACGGGTAGTAAAGGTAAATTCTCTCTATAGATATGATAAAGCTGAAGTCCCTCCTACTAAAATTGCTAGTCAGTGCTTGGATGAATTTGATGACTTTATGTTTAAGTAAGATGACTTTAATGGTTATTTTGGTAGAAAATTAAAACAGAATACCTTTATGATTAAACGCTTCAGTGATTATATGGCTGATATTAGAGGTGAACTTAAACTTGTTAGCAAACATGCTTCTATGGTTACCACTCAAGTAGAACAAGTACTTAAAGCTCAAAAATAAGTGCTTGATGAAATGAATAGTAAGAAAAATGATTATGCTGTCAGAGTGGCTACTAGAACTGGTAGAATGACTCAGGAACCTTTGTATCCTGAAGGTCACCCTAAGAGAATCGAGCAAGATTCTCAGAGAAATAATATTGATATACCTAGTTCTTCTAAGAGGAAGAAAAAGAAAAATGATAGGACTGTGCAAACTTCTAGTGAACCTATTGCTGAACTACCTGATAATCCAAATGATATCTCTATGTCCGATGCTGAAACACAATCAGGTGATGAACATGAACCTAGTGATAATGTTAATGATAATGTTCATGTTGATGCTCAACCTAGTAATGATAATGATGTAGAAGTTGAACCTGTTGTTGATCTTGATAACCCACAATCAAAGAATCAACGTTATGATAAAAGAGACTTCATTGCTAGGAAACATGGTAAAGAAAAGGAACCATGGGTTCAGAATACCATGCCTTTTCCTCTGAAACCATCCAAGAAAAAGGATGATGAGGATTTTGAGCGCTTTGCTGAAATGATTAGACCCATCTTTTTGCGTATGCAATTAACTGATGTGCTCAAAACAAATCGTTATGCTAAGTACATAAAGGATATCATTATTAATAAAAGAAAGATACCTAAAGCTGAAATTTCCACCATGCTTGCTAATTATACTTTTAAGGGTGGAATACCGAAGAAACTTGGAGATCCAGGAGTACCTACTATACCATGCTCCATTAAGAGAAATTATGTTTAAACTGCTTTATGTGATCTTGGAGCCGATGTTAGTGTTATGCCTCTCTCTTTATATCGTAGACTTGACTTGAATAAGTTGACACCTACTGAAATATCTTTGCAAATGGCTGATAAATCAACTGCTATACCTGTCGGTATTTGTGAGTATGTGCCTGTTGTGGTTGCAAATGTTACTATTTTAACGGACTTTGTTATCCTTGATATTCCCGAGGATGATAGTATGTCTATTATTCTTGGAAGACCTTTCCTTAATACTGCAGGGGCTATTATTGATTAGAACAAAGGCAATGTCACTTTTCATGTTAATGGTAATGAGCATACGGTACACTTTCCAAGGAAACAACCTCAAGTTTATAGTATCAACTCTATTGGAAAAGTTCCATCGATTATATTTGGAGGTTCTAAATTTCCTCTCCCTACTGTCAAGAAAAAGTATGATATTCTTATTGTTGGGGATTTTCATATCCTCGTTGAGGTAACTTAGTGTTATTCGAAATTTCTCCGGTTCCGGGATTATTCGGAATGAGTTTGTTAACAAGAATTGATCAACCTTGTTAGCGGGTTCATTTTGATGATCACGAGATGGATGAAACTACAAGCACAACCTTCTGTACCCTCTTTATATTTTCTGTTATTTAGTAGAAATAAAGTAAAATAGTATTTTTCTTTCTGTTTCCTGATTTATCCGTGCAATATAAAAATATCCCGGAAATAAAAGTCCTCACAATGACATGCCAATTTAATATGATTTTTTCGGCAATATTTGAAAATTTACTATGCAAAAATTACCACGGGGGGAGCTGCCACCTGGCCACGAGGGTGGAGGACGCGCCCTACCCCCCTGGGCACGCCCCCCTAGCTCATGGGCCCATGGTGGCCCTCCTCCACTTACTCCTGCACCCATCTTCTTCCTCTGCCTAACACAAACACGAAAAACCAACTCAAGCACGAGTTCCAGCCCCCGTTGTTGTGATTTTCGATCTCCTTGCTCAAAGCACCTCTCGCAAAACTGCTTGGGGAGATTGTTCCTTGGTATGTGACTCCTCCATTGGTCCAATTAGTTTTTGTTCTAGTGCTTTATTCATTGCAAATTTGTGCTGCATAGGTGACCATGTTCTTGAGCTTGCATGTCAAATTTATATGGTTCCAAGTAGTTCCAGTGCTTGATATAGGCCCTAGGCACTTGTGGGAGTTGTTGGTATCAATTTTATTGAAGTTGGTTCACTTTTATTTGAAGTTACTAAAAATTTCAGATTGTTTCAAAAATAATGAAGAGACTTTTGAGGGGCTCGTCGAGCCGAAGCTCTAAGGAAAAACAAAAGGAAGAAGAGGAGAAGCCCAAATTTAATTTACCTCGCACCGCGGAGGTCCGGCCTTGTGAATGGCCTTCCGATGACTTCTTGAGGAGTGTCGGGATTTATGAGGATTTCTATCTATTAATTGAGAACACCGACCTCACCAACTTCCTCCGCGACCAACGTCATCAGTATCTCTTACTCACAAATACTTTTGTGCAAAACTTCTACTTTTTCCCTAAGAAATCACCTCCATCAGTAGAGTTTCATTTATATAATGTTGTTCAAAAGATGACATTAGCTGAATTCTGCGAGGTCTATAGAATACCCTTTGAGGGCACCTTAGATGAACCCCACCGTAACGAAGTAGAAGCTTTTATTAACACTATCACGGTGGGAGAAACCAGGAAGATTTCTGACGCAAGGATAACTAGCATACATTATCCTGTTTTATGCTACTTTGCCTTATTTGCTAGTCGTTGCTTGATTGGATGCGGGAACTGTGGGAACCTTAGGATTCCTGATATTATTATTTTTCTCCATGGTTTATACCGCAATAACTCTGTTAGTATGGGTGGAATTATTGCTAGACGGTTAAGTCTGAACCGTACTAAGGGCCCCATCTTTGGAGGCATTTATGCTTCGCGCCTAGCTGAACATTTTGAAATACCTATTAGGCATGCGGAGAAAGAAGAAACAACGCTGCCCCGTGCTAATTTAGATTACAAGAGTATGATAGCGCATGATTTTCTTGTTAAGAGTCGCGATGGGGAGCTTAAATATAAATTATACTTTGATAAACATCACCCTGAGACTATTACTTTGCCTGCTCCTTCTTTGTTTAACTTGTTTGCAGAACCTCACATCGTTTCGTGGTCGGCTTTTCAAGCCTATCGGAACCCTGCACCAGCCCCGGAGCCACAAGATGAGCCTCCACGACTATCTGTTTATTCTTGGGATCCAGAGGAGGCTGCCAGCCAGTGGCAGTCAGAGTCTTCTTTGTCACACTACGACCCCAGCTTCACCTACGGATATCCGCCAGGCCATCCCTGGCAATAGACCAACTTAGGCCAAAAGCCTAAGCTTGGGGGAGTACATATTTCCTACCGACATTACATTTATGTTCACACACACTCATTGCTAGATGTCGGTGCTCATACTCATTCACTGTACTATCCATGTTAGTTTAAATTTCTTTTTCCTACTTTCTTCTTGTGTGTTTGATAAACCTTAAGAAAAACCAAAAAAATCAGTTAGTTTATTTTCCATGCTTGTAGTAGAATTAAAAAGAAAACCCAAAAATCTTTCCCGTTCTTCTTTTGCTTGTTGGGAGCTTTCCCGTGTAAATAGTTTTTATTCATTTTCCTTTCTTTGGGGGTCGAGAAGACCATATTGAAAATGCTTAGTGGCTCTTATATGCATGATTGATTATTTAAACCTAGAGCCCATATTACTTGTCTTCTCTCTTGATTTGAATGCTTGCAGATTCCAGCTTAGTCCAATGCACGTGCACTCTTATCATTGTACACACTGTTCGGTTGTGCAAGTGAAAGGCAATAATGATGATATATGATGGACTTATTGGGAAGAGAAAAGCTGGTATGAACTCGACCTCTCTTGTTTTTGTAAATATGATGTTTCATCGTTCTTGATTCAGCTATTATAAAGCAAACATATTTGCAATGACATTTAGAGATTATAGTCGCTTGTGCCATGCTTGATTAGCTATGAGTTATAATGGTTTACCTTGCGTGCCAACATGCTATTAGAATGATTATGATGTGGTATGATGGGATGGTGTCCTCCTTTAAATGCATTGAGTGACTCGACTTGGCACATGTTCACGCATGTAGTTGAATCCAATCAACATAGCCTTCATGATATTTATGTTCATGGTGGATTATATCCTACTCATGCTTGTACTCGGTGTGAATTAATTTTAATGCATGTTTACGACTGTTGTCGCTGTCTCAGTTGGTCGCTTCCCAGTCTTTTGCTAGCCTTCACCTGTACTAAGCGGGAATACTGCTTGTGCATCCAAACTCCTTAAACCCCAAAGTTATTCCATATGAGTCCACTATACCTACCTATATGCGGTATTTACCTGCCGTTCCAAGTAAATCTGTATGTGTCAAACTCTAAACCTTCAAATAAACATTCTGTTTTGCATGCTCGAATAGCTCATATGTCAACTAGAGCTGCCCTTATCTTCCGTGTTAGGCGGGTTATTCTCAAGAGGAGTGGACTCCGCTCCTCATTCACGAGAAAAAGGCTGGTATCCGGGATTCCCAGTCCCATGATCCAAAAAGATCAAAGCAAATCAAAATAACTGCAAACAAAACTCCCCTTGGGACCCGTTGAATGTTGGAGGCACTCGTTGTTTCGAGCAAGCCATGGATCGATGCTTGTGGAGGAAGGGGAGTATAAACTTTACCATTCTGTTTGGGAACCGCCTATAATCTCTTTAGCATGGAAGATATCGTCGTCTTTTAGTTGTTATGTTGACAATGAAAGTATGCCGCTCAAAATATAATTTATCTCTATTTAAAAAACAAGCTCTGGCACCTCTACAAATCCCTGCTTCCCTCTGCGAAGGGCCTATATATTTACTTTTATGTTGAGTCATCACCCTTCTTATTAAAAAGCACCTGCTGGAGAGCACACTGTCGTTTACATTCATTATAATTGGTTTATATTGGGTATAACTTGACTGGATCTCCTTTACCATGAATTACAGTGTCTAGTCAGTCCTTGATCTTTAAAGGTGCTCTGCATTTATGTTTTGTGGTCTCAGAAAGGGCTAGCAAGATACCATTTTGTTATATCATGTTATGATTATTTTGAGAAAGTGTTGTCATCCGAGTTTTATTATTATGGCTTGCTAGCTGATTATGCTATTGATATGGGTAATTGTGAGACTTACGTCTTATTGTGAGTATGGTTAGTTCATAATAATTGCTGAAACTTGAATGCTGGCTTTTCATGTTTACAATAACAAGAGCAAACAGAGTTTGTAAAAGTTTTTCTTTTTCTCTTTCAGTTTGTCAACTGAATTGCTTGAGGACAAGCAAGGGTTTAAACTTGGGGGAGTTGATACGTCTCCGTCGTATCTACTTTTCCAAACACTTTTGCCCTTGTTTTGGACTCTAACTTGTATGATTTGAATGGAACTAACCCGGACTGACGCCGTTTTCAGCAGAATTGCCATGGTGTTGTTTTATGTGCAGAAAACAAAAGTTCTCGGAATGACCTGAAACTCCATGGAATATCTTAGAATAAATAATAAAAAATCCTCGCCAAAGATGAAGGCCAGGGGGCCCACACCCTGTTCACGAGGGTGGGGGCGCGCCCCTCCCCCCTGGGCGCGCCCCCCTACCTCGTGGGCCCCCTGGTGGCCCTCCGACACCAACTCCAAATCCATATATTGGCTTTCGGAGAGAAAAAAACCAGAGAGAAAGTTTCATCGCATTTTACGATACGGAGCCGCCGCCAAGCCCTAATCTCTCTCGGGAGGGCTGATCTGGAGTCCGTTCGGGGCTCCAGAGAGGGGGATTCATCGCCGTCATCATCATCAACCATCCTCAATCACCAATTTCATGATGCTCACCGCCGTGCGTGAGTAATTGCATCGTAGGCTTGCTGGACGGTGATGGGTTGGATGAGATTTATCATGTAATCGAGTTAGTTTTGTTAGGGTTTGATCCCTAGTATCAACTATGTTTTGAGATTGATGTTGCTATGACTTTGCTATGCTTAATGCTTGCCACTAGAGCCCGAGTGCCATGATTTCAGATCTGAACCTATTATGTTTTCATGAATATATGTGTGTTCTTGATCCTATCTTGCAAGTCTATAGTCACCTACTATGTGTTATGATCCGGCAACCCCGAAGTGACAATAATCGGGGCCACTCCCGGTGATGACCATAGTTTGAGGAGTTCATGTATTCACTATGTGCTAATGCTTTGTTCCGGTTCTCTATTAAAAGGAGGCCTTAATATCCCTTAGTATCCAATAGGACCCCGCTGCCACGGGAGGGTAGGACAAAAGATGTCATGCAAGTTCTTTTCCATAAGCACGTATGACTATATACGGAATACATGCCTACATTACATTGATGAACTGGAGCTAGTTCTGTGTCACCCTATGTTGTAACTGTTACAAGACGAACCGCATCCGGCATAATTATCCATCACTGATCCGGTGCCTACGAGTTTTCCATATACTGGTTTACGCTTATCTACTTTTTCGTTGCTACTGTTATCATCACTACAAAAATACCAAAAACATTAATTTTGCTGTCTTTACTTTGTTACCATTACCACCACTATCATATTACTTTTCTACTAAACACTTTGCTGCAGATATTAAGTTTCCAGGTGTGGTTGAATTGACAACTCAGCTGCTAATACTTGAGAAAATTCTTTGGCTCCCCTTGTGTCGAATCAATAAATTTGGGTTGAATACTCTACCCTCGAAAACTGTTGCGATCCCCTATACTTGTGGGTTATCAGTGCGTCCTCTTGGCCACCCATGTTGACCGCAGATTTTCTTTGCCGCCCAACCCTTTCTTTCGAGGATTTCTGAACTTCTTTTGGGCACAACTCCACCACTTGACACCCAACTCTATCGTCTATCTCGCCGCTTTCGTGTCCTTGTGTGAGAACTTCTTGGGTTGTCGGCTGCATTGGGGCCATTTCAAATACATTTTCACCTGTCGCTCTCAGACGGTGAAGAAGGCTAATCCGAGTGACGAGAAAACCCAAGTAATCTAGATGTCTGGGGGTCTTGGGGTTCAAATGAGGAGTAAAAGTGCTTTTCCAGCCGTGATCCTTCCCGAGTCAGTTCGAGGGTGGCAGTCGACCTGGTTCTACTGCCAAGACTAGCCGACGCCAGGGCAGTCGACTGGACTCCCTCCTTTGTCCATGGACCGAGTGAACAAGCCGTCCTCTCTGAAGGTGGCCCCAGAGGAGAAGGCTTAGGTTAGGGTGTTGGTATAGCGTGTAGTACAGCTCATCCGTGACGGGGTGACTAGCATGGATCTTCTGGAGGTTTTCCTTCGACAGCGCATTCAGCCACTTCAATATCGAGGCCATCCGATGTGGATGTACTCTGGTACTAAAGACACCACTCGGGTCCACCCGGAGGAGGTCGACGATGCCACACTGGAGAGGTGGATGACTGCCATCACAGGGAACAAAGATAACCCCAGTGGAGCCAGGAGGATCCCGCCACTCGACCAGTCATACGAACCAGACAAGGTATCTCCGACCGTGATCCTGTTTCCTTAATTCTCTTTTGCTGCCATTCAGTCGACTGACTTTTGTCTTGTTTGTTGTCCTCCAGGTCACTACTGAGATGTACTCGATGCCCAACGGGGAGCAAGAACGGACCGAGGAGGAGGAAGGGAGCAGGGGTGAAAGTCAGGAGGAGTGGGAATCCGATGGCGAGGAGGATGAAGAAGATGCCGGCTCTGGTGAGGAAGAGGAGGAGGAAGAGGAGGAGGAAGAGGAGGAGGAAGTCGAGCCTCCCCGTACTCAAAGGCGATCCAAGCTCGCCCATGACCCCGCAGTCGAGCGTGGCAAAGAGACTGCGCCTACTGGGCAGTCGACTAAGCGTCGAAGAAACTCCGAGCGACGTCGTCAAAGCCGACGAAGGCCCTACCGAAGATGAGGATGGCGATTCCCACTATTTCTGGGTAATAGTAGAACTTGTGTTTTCTTGTTTGGCATGAGTAAACCCTTGGTCGACTCGTCAGCTAACTGACTGACTTCTGGGATATGTAGTGCTGCTACCTCCGAGACCTCAGCCGGGAACGAGGACCATGAAATGGAAGATGCTGCTACCTCCAACCTTGGTATGATCTCTGTGGTTTCGCTTTAAGTCGATTGGATCTTCATTTTTAACTTTGAATCTTTCTTGTAGCCCCACCTCATGTCATTGATCTCCCCGATGATGACGATGAGGAGCCGCTGAGGCAAAGGAGGAACAGGAAGACGTTTGCCGGCAAGACTGCTTAGGTTGTAGCAGCACCTGAGACGCTGGTTCCGGAGGGAGGCAGCGTCACTCGGGCTACCGTGTCCTTTGCGGTGCCGCTGTCGAGTGCCCGCCCTTCGTCGTCGAGTGCTGATCCGCCTTCCCTCTTCTCCACACACCACGTCCTAGAGGACCAAGCAGGTGCTACCAAGGAAGCTATACGCCAGGCGGGGGTCATGATGGAGCAGGTGAAGGCAATCCGAGACGCCAGCCAAGCAGCTTATGATGCAAGCTCAGCCCTTCAGAGCAATGTCCAGGTTAGTTGATCACCGCTTGTTCTGTTAGGATATGGTACATGAAAACTTTTCTTTCTGAAGATCTAAGTATCTGTACACCCACCGGGTCGATCGAATATCTGGATTGGTGGGGGCACGCTGAGTGCACCCACTTGGTGTAGTCCCCGAGACTATGGTGGACTGCTGGCAGTCGACTATAGTCTTTATACCTTGAACTTTTTCTCTTTACTTTCTCCACTCGGTCTGGTCGAATGGAATCATGGAACCAGTGGGGGCACGCTGAGTCCACCCATCGGGTGTAGTCCCCGAGACCGTGGTCGGCTGCTGGCAATCGACTATGGTCTCAAGAACTTTTTTTAACTGTGGCTGACTGCTGGCAGTTAGCTATGATTTATGATCATAACCTTTTTGTTTCTTTCAGACTGATCGATCCGAGCTGGTAGAACCAGTGGGGGCACGCTGAGTGCACCCACTGGGTGTAGTCCCCGAGACTACAGTTGAATATTTTGATTCGGCTGTAGTCTTAGAAATGCTATGATTTTTATCTTAGTCACTCGGAAGTGACCTATCTTTGATGTCTGTCGATTGATCTTTCGCAGATATCTTGCAAGCTTGTGGCTCGTTATACTGAGTTGGAGAACAAGCATATCCAGCTCGAACTTGATCTGAAGCTTGTCCAGGAGAACTTCACGAAGGCGAAGGAGGAGGCAAAAGGTATGTTTGGTGAGAACCTTGACGACTGCCCTTATTTTTTGTCCATTCCTGAGTCTGATCTCACTGTCATTTTGCAGATAAACTGAAGGACGCTCTGAATAAGAAGGACCTTGACCTCGTCGAGGCGCAGAAAGCGGCTTCGGACAAGATGAAACTCACAGAAGAAAAGTTGGCTTCAATCAGCAAACTTGAAGAGGAGAATACCAATCTGAAAGCTGCTCCCGACATGGCCAACATGGAGGTCAGTCGACTGAAGAATGACAAGATAGCCCTGAGTGACAAGGCTAGCAAACTGGTGGGAAAGAAGAACGACTTAGAGGCTTATCTGGGAGGGCTCGCCAAGAAGTTATTCCTCATGCTCGAAGGTAACCCCTTATATCCGACTGACTTGTAATCATTGACTTATTGTAGGATTGCTAGCTTATCCTTGGGTTGTGTTTACAGAATTCTGCCAAAACTTTGAAGAAGAGACTAGTCGAGTGGAGAGAGGCTTGGACCCCATCAACTCTCCTGTGAAAGATGAAGCTGCCATGAACGTGCTCCGACTGGAGTCTCGCGTTGCCGGCATGGTGGACTATCTTGCTCGACTGAAGGTTGCGACGTTGCGGATCGACACAACTCTCTGGCCAGGGGAAACACTCCAGAATGACCTCGAGTCTCTGATGACTCGACTGAATGAAGTCCCAAGTCGAGTGCAAGAATGGAAGAAGTCTTCTGCCAGGTGTGGTGCTGATGTTGCTCTGTCTTTGGTCCGTGTTCACTGCAAGGATGTGCGAGAGGACAAGCTGGCGTCTCTCAAGGTGGCCAATACCAAGAAGCATGACTTCCGATCTTTCATGGAGACCTACATTGCTGCTGCCACTCGGATTGCAGATGGAATCGACCTTGGCGAGTTTGTCGCGCCTTCCAGTCCTCCACCGGAGGAGTAAAAAACTTCTATGCTTGATGCCTTAAATTTTCCATGGAATGCCGAGTGGTTTTTGTAACCGATAAACTTTAACAGGCTCGATGCCTGAGCACTTCTGGATTCGTAGGATGCTATCTGAACTTGGGTTTGCTGTTGAATATGTTTGCATTTGTCTTCGAATGAACATTGTTCTTCGCTCGGAATATATGCTAGTGTTTGTGATGCACTCTTGCAGGTAGGAATCAAGTACAGATTGCAGTCGACTTGCGTCCTTGTGGATCGGGATGGAGCACACATTGTATTTGTGGCGGAGCTCTGAAGGGGAACGTAGCAGTCGACTTGCACCTCGTCATCCTTGCAGAGCGGAACGAATCTCATACTTAGGCGAGTACTGGACTGCAGCTAACCCCTCGAGTGGGAGGTTTGCTCTCCACTCGGTAGGATTTTTCAAACTTAGGCGAGTACTGGACTGCAGCTAAGCCCCCGAGTGGGAGGTTTTCTCTCCACTCGGTAGGATTGTCAAACTTAGGCGAGTACTGGACTGCAGCTAAGCCCCTGAGTGGGAGGTTTGCTCTCCACTCGGTAGGATTTTCAAACTTAGGCGAGTACTGGACTGCAGCTAAGCCCCCGAGTGGGAGGTTTGCTCTCCACTCGGTAGGATTTTCAGATACTTAGGTGAGCGCTGGGCTGCAGCTAAGCCCCCGAGTGGGAGGATTTCTCTCCACTCGGTAGGATTTTTAAATACTTAGGCGAGTACTAGGCTGCAGCTAAGCCCCCGAGTGGGAGGATTGCTCTCCACTCGGTAGGATTTTTAAATACTTAGGCGAGTACTGGACTGCAGCTAAGCCCCTGAGTGGGATGATTGCTCTCCACTCAGTAGGATTTTCATATTTGTGGTGTAGCTCCGGAGGAGAAGGTGGCAGTCGGCCTGCACCTCGTCATCCTTGCAGAGCGCACATTGTATTTGATACTTAGGCGAGTACTTGGACTGCAGCTAAGCCTCCGAGTGGGAGGCTAGCTCACTACTCGGTAGGATTTTAAACACTTAGGCGAGTACTTGGACTGCAGCTAAGCCTCCGAGTGGGAGGCTGGCTCACCATTCGGTAGGATTTTAAACACTTAGGCAAGACGGATTCGCAGCTAAGCCCCCGAGTGGGAGGCTGGCTCACCACTCGGTAGGATTTTAAACACTTAGGCGAGTACTTGGACTTCAGCTAAGCCTCCGAGTGGGAGGCTGGCTCACCACTCGGTAGGATTTTAAACACTTAGGCGAGTACTTGGACTGCAGCTAAGCCTCCGAGTGGGAGGCTGGCTCACCACTCGGTAGGATTTTAAACACTTAGGCAAAACGGATTCGCAGCTAATCCCCCGAGTGGGAGGCTGGCTCACCACTCGGCAAGGACTTTTTTTACAAACTTAGGTGAAACGGATTCGCAGCTAAGCCACCCACTGGGGGATTTCTTTTATAAACAAAAGCAACAAAAATCAATGAGAAAATTATAAAACTTTTGTCTTTGATAAGCAAACTACAGGAGTACTTTTATTACAACTCATCCGAGTGAATACTTTAAGTGTAAAAGGGGCGGAGCAGGTCCGCATTCCAAGCTCATGGCTCATCAACCTGGCGACCGACATTGTAAAGACGGTATGCTCCATTGTGGAGAACTTTGGTGACGATGAAAGGACCTTCCCAAGTAGGGGCAAGTTTGTGCGGCTTCTGTTGGTCCACTCGGAGGACCAAGTCTCCTTCTTGGAAGGCCCGACTCTTCACATTTCTGGCATAGAATCGACGCAAGTCTTGCTGATAGATGGTCGATCGGATCATGGCCATCTCTCTTTCTTCTTCCAGAAGGTTGACTATATCCTGTCGGGCTTGCTCTGCTTCAACTTCAGAGTAGATCTTGACTCGCGGTGCATTGTGAAGCAGATCACTCGGCAGAACCGCTTCAGCTCCATAGACCAGAAAGAATGGAGTTCTCCCAGTCGACCGATTTGGAGTAGTCCTCAATCCCCAAAGAACTGGCAGAAGTTCGTCGACCCATGTGTCTGCTGCGTGTTTGAGGTCACGCATCAAACGGGGTTTCAGTCCTTTGAGAATTAGGCTGTTGGCTCTTTCCGCTTGTCCATTCGACTGGGGGTGGGTGACTGAAGCGTAGTCGACTCGTGTGCCTTGAGAAGCGCAGAAGGCTTTCAATTGGTCGGAATCGAAGTTCAACCCATTATCGGTGATGATGCTATGCGGAACTCCATATCTGAATATCAATTCTCTGATGAAGCTGATGGCAGTGCCGGCATCAAGATTTTTAATAGGCTTGGCTTCGATCCACTTGGTGAACTTGTTAACTGCTACCAGTACATGAGTGAAGCCGCTCCTGCCAGTTCTCAGTGGCCCAACCATATCTAACCCCCAAACAGCGAAGGGCCAGACGATTGGAATGGTCTTCAAGGCTGAGGCGGGCTTGTGCAACATATTGGAGTAGAACTGACATCCTTCACACTTGTCGACTATCTCCTGCGCCATTCATTAGCTCTGGGCCAGTAAAAACCCGCTCAGTATGCTTTAGCCACAATAGTCCGAGAGGACGCATGATGGCCACAGGTTCCCGAGTGGATGTCGTTGAGAATTATCCGACCTCTTCTGGCGTTATGCATTTCTGACTGGTTCCAGTCGCGCTTTCTCTGTACAACTGTCCCTTCGTGACAGTAAAGTCCTTGGATCGACGGACGATCTGTCGAGCCTCTTCTTCATTCTCTGGGAGCTCTTTCCTTAGGATATATGCGATGTAAGGCACTGTCCAGTCGGGAATGATAACCAAAACTTCCATGATCAGGTCGACCACGGCTGGGACCTCGACGTCAATTGGATCCATGGTACTTTTTGGCTGCGGGGCTTCTTCGGTGAAAGGGTCCTCTTTAACTGACGGCGCGTGGATATGTTCCAAAAACACACCACTAGGAATGGCTTCTCTCTTGGAACCTATCTTTGCTAAATCATCGACTGCTTGATTCTTCAGTCGGGGTATATGATGAAGCTCTAACCCCTCAAATTTCTTCCCTATCTTTCTTACTGCATTGCAGTAACCAGTCATAGCTGGGCTTCTGACGTCCCACTCCTTCATCACTTGGTTAACCACCAAATCTAAGTCGCCGTACACCATGAGGCGACGGACGCCGAGTGAAATGGCCATACGCAACCCATACAAAAGTGCTTCGTATTCTGCTTCGCTATTGGAGGAATCATAGTGAATCTGGAGTACATATCTGAGCTTGTCTCCTCGGGGGGAAACCAACACTACCCCAGCACCAGAACCATTCAACATCTTAGAGCCATCAAAGAACATGGTCCAGTGCTCCGAGTGAACTGGAGTCGGCAGTTGATGTTCAGTCCACTCGGCGAGGAAATCTGCTATTGCTTGGGACTTGATAGCTTTCTTTGCCTCAAATCGGATATCCATAGGAAGGAGTTCAATCGCCCATTTTGCCACTCGACCAGTTGCATCTCTGTTGTGCAGAATCTCTGACAACAGGGCGTCACTTACGACTCTGATGGTATGGTCAGAGAAGTAGTGAGCAATTTTCTTCGTGGTCATATAGATCCCATATACAAGCTTCTGATAATGAGGGTATCTTTGCTTTGACGGGGTCAGCACTTCAGTAATATAATATATTGGGCGCTGAACTTTAAAGGTTTTTCCTTCTTCTTGCCGCTCAACCGTAAGTACTGTACTGACAACTTGTCTTGTGGCTGCAATGTAAAGCAACAAAGGCTCTTTGCTGATCGGGGCAGCAAGCACCGGCTGGGTGGAAAGTAGGGCTTTTAGCTCTACAAACGCTGCATCAGCTTCAGGAGTCCACTCGAACTTGTCTGACTTCTTCATCAGTCGGTAAAGAGGCAATGCCTTTTCACCAAGACGAGAGATGAATCGACTTAAAGCGGCCAAGCAACAAGTAAGCTTTTGAACATCGTGCACACTTTCTCTGGATTTGCGTCGATTCCTTGTTCGGAAACGAGAAAACCAAGTAATTTTCCGCCCGGAACTCCGAATGTGCACTTTGATGGATTAAGCTTGATATCATACCTCCTGAGGTTGGCAAATGTTTCAGCAAGGTCAGTCAGCAGGTCGGAATCTTTTCATGACTTAACCACAATATCATCCATGTACGCTACCACATTCTGACTGATTTGAGTGAGCAAACACTTCTGAATCATCCTCATGAACGTGGCTCCAGCATTTTTGAGGCCGAATGGCATGGTGACATAACAGAAGCACCCGAATAGGGTGATGAAAGCTATTTTGATCTCATCGGGTCCATACGGACGGATCTGATGGTACCTGGAATAGGCATCTAAAAAAGACAGTCGCTCACATCCCGCAGTCGAGTCGACTATTTGGTCGATGCGGGGGAGAGGAAAATGATCTTTCGGGCAGGCCCGATTGATATGTTTAAAGTCAATGCACATGCGAAGTGACTTGTCCTTCTTGGGGACCATGACAACATTAGCGAGCCACTCAGAATGGTAAATCTCTCGTATAAACTCTGCTGCTAAGAGCCGAGCCACCTCTTCGCCAATGGCTTTCCTTTTCTGGACGGCGGACCGCCGCAGATGTTCCTTGATAGGTTTCGCCTTTGAGTCGACTTGTAGACGGTGCTCAGCCAGCCCTCTAGGTACACCTGGCATGTCGGAAGCTTTCCATGCAAAGATGTCCCAGTTCTCACGGAGCAACTAGATGAGCGCTTCTTCCTATTTGGGGTCGAGTGTTGTGGAGATATTAGTCGGAGCAGCGTTGGGGTCAGTCGGGTGGATTTGAACCGTCTTTGTCTCACCGGATGATTGAAACGCTGATTCTGTAGCAGGCTTCTTAGATCGCAACAAATCACTCGGGTCTACATTTTTCTGGTGTTCCTGCCACTCTTCTGCTACCATCTGAGCATCGGCGATCTTTGAGCCTTTCTGAAAGCACTCTTCCGCCTTCTTGCGATTACCAGTAACAGTGATCACACCTTTGGGGCCAGGCATCTTCAATTTGAGGTATACGGAACATGGTCGAGCCAGAAAACGTGCGTAAGCTGGCCTGCCCAAAATAGCGTGATAGGCACTCTGGAAATCCACAACCTCAAATGTCAACTTTTCCATGTGGAAATGTTTGGAATCTCCGAAAACCACATCAAGAGCAATCTGGCCGAGTGACGCATCCTTCTTGCTAGGAACGACTCCATAGAAACTCATGTTGCTGGTACTAAGTCTGGACATTGGAATGCCCATCCCTTTCAGCGTCTCTGCGTACAGTATATTCAAGCTACTGCCACCATCCATCAACACTTTAGTCAGTCGAGTGCCTTCGATGACTGGGTCGACCACCAGAGATTGCCTCCCAGGGGTGGCTATGTGTGTCGAGTGATCGGACTGGTCGAAGGTGATGGCAGTCTGAGACCATTTTAGATAATTGGGAGTCTCTGGAGCAACCATATGCACTTCTCGGTTGATAACTTTCAATCGACTTTTGCTCTCAACGTCGGCAAAAATTACCAGAGTGGAATTCACCTGGCGATATTCCTCATCGCTATCCCCCTTGTCCTCAATTTTGTCCAACTCCTTTTTCTTATCTTTGCACTGTTTCCCTTGGAATTGCTGTATCAAGAGCCGACATTGTCGAGTGGTATGCTTCGGGTAAATGAAGTTACCCTCCTCATCTTTCTTCGTGTGGATGTGGCACGGCAGATCCATCACGTCATTTCCTTCCTTGTCCTTCACCTTCTTAGGGTTCCAAGATCCTTTGGGCTTTCCTTTGAACTTTCCCTGAGTCACGGCCAAGGCTTCTCTAGGAGCAGCTGGCTCGGCTTTCCGCTTCTGCTTCCGACTGGAGTTTCCTCCCCCGGTTTCATGAGCGGTTGGCTTGTACTTGCCACTCTGGAGTCGATCATCTTCTTCACCATTGGCATATTTGGTGGCAATTTCCATCATTCGACTCAGTGTCATGTCTTCGGTCCGACTGAATTTCAAACTTAAATCCCTGTTCTTAACGCGTTCCTTGAAAGCACAGACTGCCTGGTGATCAGATACATTCTCCACCATATGGTGCAACGTGATCCACCTCTGGATGTAATCCCTCAGAGTCTCATTCAACTTTTGCACACAAACTTGCAGCTCTGTCAACCCTGCTGGTCGCTTGCAAGTTCCTTCAAATGTTCTGACAAATGCTCGGGCAAGATCTTCCCAAGTGTAAATACTGCTCGGCGCCAACTGATTCAGCCATGCTCTGGCTGAGCCCTCCAACATAAGAGGCAGGTGTTTCATGGCCACCTCATCATTGCCGCCGCCAATCTGAACAGCCACTCGGTAATCCTCAAGCCAAGTATCGGGCTTGGACTCACTGGTGAACTTACTGACTCCAATCGCCAACCTGAAATTGGGAGGAATCACTGCGGCCCAAATGGCTCTGCTAAAACACTCTAGTCCTGAGACGTGAAATCTGCTGCTGGTGGGCACATCTCTGTCATGGCCTTCTCGGTGAGCTCTGTTCCGATCGACCAAACCTTGAATGATGATGGATCTCGCATCAAATCCTTGTTCTCTAGGGTCGACTGGAGCCCTTCGTACAACACTGTGCTGGCGTCTATCATCTTGCTGTCGAGGGGCGTACGACCCACCTCTTGGGGGTGGAGTGGGCACTCGATGCCGATCATCGCGATCAAATCGGTCATCATACTGATCATGCCGACCTCCACGTCCCTCACGCCTCGGGGGCGATCTAGGGCTATGGGCCGACTGGACTGTATTCGCAGCGATGGATCTGCTGTGAATCCTGTTCCGTGGCTGTGATACGGCTGAATTTTGATCTCATGCTGCCCGGAGCAAATCTCTGATCTGCATCAAGCCTCTGCCAGCCTCTGACTGGGAAGGCTGAATTGACTCTGCTATACGGGCTGCAGCTGCTAAATTCTGAATTGGAGTTTGATATACCTGAGTCGGTGGTGGAAAGAGCTGACGTCGACTAGAGTCCGGGCCCCGTTGCGATGTACGCTCGTCGAGTGCTCGCTGGAGGTTCTCCAGTCGAGTGCGCTCAGCCAGGTTGGCCAAACGTGCGTCCTCTAAGGCGCGAGCCTCGGGGGTTTCTCCAACGATAGGAGTATGCAGAGCATCCATGTTCCGGCGGCGAAGATCTTCCCTTTGAAGCGAAGTGAGTGGCTCGGGTTGATACTCTTCATGGACATGCGCTGGCGCGGGGGAAGCCAGGAGGACTGCGCGGTCCATTGACCATCAGAACCTCCGCCGCTGGATCACTGCTGTCGCACTCAGATGCAGTCTCTGGGGAGCCAGTCGACAGGTCGAACAAGCCGTAGAGAGATTCGTCGGGCTCGATTGCCGCGACTTGGGGGGTGGCCGACTGGCGGGCCACCGCGTGCCTCTCCCACCGCTGAAGCCTCGACCGACCGGAGCGCTTGCACCGGCGGGAAGCAGGGAGGGAGGATGACACAACGACCGACTCATACTGGGTCAACGGTTGCCGCAGGTGGACACCGTGGACACATGCGTGAAACTGTGTCGCTCCGTGGACTGGGAGCGCGTCGATGTTGAGTGGAGCCTCCTGAAGCCAAGCAGAGACTTCGGCGATGAACGTGAGCGCGCCGAGATGGATCTCGCGGTCCTCAACCAAAACTCCGCCTGAAACCATGGTGAAGGCGATCGGAAAAAAATTGCAACTTCTCCAATAAGTCGCTAAGACACCTGCCCCATGGTGGGCGCCAACTGTCGTGGTTCTAAGTCTGACAGTAGAAAGGGGGGTAGGTATGGAGAGGCAAGATCCTAGCTATGGAGTAGTTGTATACGCAAGGGATTTATGAGTTCAGGCCCTTCTCGGAGGAAGTAACAGCCCTACATCTCGGAGCCCGGAGGCGGTCGACTGGATTATATGCGTATGAGTTACAGGGGTGTGAACCCTTTGCACTGAGGAGGGTGGTGGCTTATATAGAGTTTGCCAGACCCCTCCGGCCCTCAGTTATGCAGGGTTTAAAGTACATTAAGGCCTGGTGTTACTGGTAATGCCCTACATAAAGTGCCATCATGACCATAAAGACTACTTAATAACAGACCGTTTGGGTGCACAGTGACTCTAGATCTTCGGGCGGTCGAGTGAGTGGCTTCATGGTCGAGTGTCTTCGAGTCCGTCGAGTGGAATCCTTCCAGGTCGACTGAAATGCAGTTTCTTCTAGAGATACCATTTGGGGAGGGTACCTTGGATAGGTCCATGACCCTACCCTAGGTACATGGCTTCATCAGGAGGCTCCTCAAAAGTCCCACGCACCTTCACAAACAAACTAAGAACTCGCAACCAACGCGATAAAGGGGTTGTCAATCCCTTCACGGCCTCTTGCGAAAGTGAGATCTGATAGAGAGATAATAATATATTTTTGGTATTTTGTAATATAGATGCAGAAAGTAAAGATGCAAATAAAAGTAGATTGGCAGCAAAGATAATAAGAGATAGACCCGGGGGCCATATGTTTCACTAGAGGCTTCTCTCGAGATAGCATAAGTATTACGGTGGGTGAACAAATTACTGTCGAGCAATTGATAGAAAAGCGCATAGTTATGAGATTATCTAGGCATGATCATGTATATAGGCATCACGTCCATAACAAGTAGACCGACTCCTGCCTGCATCTACTACTATTACTCCACACATCGACCGACTCCTACCTGCATCTAGAGTATTAAGTTCATAAGAACAGAGTAACGCCTTAAGCAAGATGACATGATGTAGAGGGATAAACACATGCAATATTATATAAACCTCATCTTGTTATCCTCGATGGCAACAATACAATACGTGTCTTGCAACCCTTTCTGTCACTGGGTAAGATCACCGCAAGATTGAACCCAAAGCTAAGCACTTCTCCCATGGCAAGAAAGATCAATCTAGTAGGCCAAACCAAGTTGATAATTCGAAGAGACTTGCAAAGATAACTCAATCATACATAAAAGAATTCAGAGAAGATTCAAATATTATTCATAGATAAACTTGATCATAAACCCACAATTCATCGGATCTTGACAAACACACCGCAAAAAGAGATTACATCGAATAGATCTCCACAAGAGAGGGGGAGAACAATGTATTGAGATCCAAAAAGAGAGAAGAAGCCATCTAGCTAATAAATATGGACCCGTAGGTCTGTGGTCAACTACTCACAACTCATCGGAGAGGCTATGGTTTTGATGTAGAAGCCCTCCGTGGTTGATCCCCCCTCCGGCAGAGTGCCGGCGAAGGCTCCAAGATGGGATCTTGCGGATACAGAAGGTTACAGCGGTGGAAATTTTGTTTCGTGGTGCTCCTGGATGTTTTCGGGGTCCATAGGTATATATAGGAGGAAGAAGTACGTCGGTGGACGCCCAAGGGGCCCACGAGATAGGGGGCGCGCCCTAGGGGGGCGCCCTCCTATCTCATGGGGCCCTCGGAGCTTTCTTGACTTGCACTCCAGGCTCTCTGGATCAGATTTGTTCCAAAAATAATGCTCCTGAAGGTTTTATTCCGTTTGGACTCCGTTTGATATTCCTTTTCTTCGAAATACTGAAATAGGCAAAAGAACAGCAATATGGGCTGGGCCTCCGGTTAGTAGGTTAGTCCCAAAAATGATATAAATATGTAGAATAAAGCCCATAAACATCCAAAAGGGGTAATATAATAGCATGGAACAATAAAAAATTATAGATACGTTGGGGACGTATCAGGGAGCGTCGATGGAGGAGTATACTACAGGATTCATGAAAGGGAGCGACTTAGTTTTGGAAACATCTGCTTTTACGGAGTACATACCCACTAGGGTTTATAGGGCTCATCTAAAAAACATTCATTTTTCCATTTGATAAGTCTCAATTCTACTACTAGTAGTAGTACGATTACATCTTGGATTTCGAGGTGCGTTAGATCACCCGATGCAAGCAGTGTCAAGAGGAAACTAGCCAATGCATGTAGAAGTTCATGGAAATTTAGTTGTCATTCATGCATTCGTTCTAATTAATGCCTCGGTAAACATAACTTCTTGAGAAAAATGAACGTACTAATTACTTGTGCAAACTACAAAATTAATTTGACCACTCACCGTCTACCTTGGTTGGAGAGATTTTGAAATTGAGCCATAAACTGGAAAGGAGGGAGTAGTAACTTTTGTCTTGATTACTATTTGTGGCCTTGTATAGATGAATTTTTTTTATAGTGGCCTTGTATAAGTAAATGTAGGGAGTACTAAAAGACATATATATTCCAAATAATATGATAGTCTCTCTAACCAAGGTACGTAGTAGGGACGAGGAGTAAATGGAGGGAGTAATAAAATTTTCTCCTCGTGCTGCGAGCCACCGCGCGCGTGGGCGAGGGAGCGGGCGTAAGGCGTACAATAGTACTACTACTACTACTCGTAAGCAAGCTTCACCTCATCCTGCGAGCCACCGCGGCCGTGGGCGGGGGAGACGGCGTACTAAGCAAGCTTCTCCTTGTTCTGCGAGTTAACGGGACACATCAAAAGTACTCCAGTGTATAGAGCCTTGCCTCTAAGGTAGGCCCCATATGGTTTTCCTCTTTTTTAACATAACACGTCAAGTCACAATTTGTTTGTTCACCCGTGGTAGACGATCCCTCCTCCACCAAGTGGTCAACCAGTACATGTGTCAAATTACAACGTGGGCTGCCTTTTCGTAGAGAAATGAGCTCCACCGTGTACCCACGCCAGTGTGGTTGGGAAAGAGACGGGAGTACGTGCGCCGTGCGTGCACCTCTTCTCTACGTGCACATCCCGCACCTACGCGTGTGTGTGAGAGAGAGATACGAACCTAGACATAATGCGGCGTCCATCCCCATGCCTCCACCCAGTCCGACCACTAGTAACCACCACGCCCCACTCCTCCTCACCTTATCTCTCATCTTTCTCCCTCCATTTTTATATACAAGGGGCCACTATCAATATTACAATTTGCAGATATAAAAGGCCACTAACACTAATCGATGCAATCTTAATAGTGTTTGCCGCGTGGTACTAGCAAAGGAGGAGATTAATTATCCCTTGCATGCATGCGGTAGTTTGTAAAAAATGCATCCTGATGTTCCGTGCAATGCACGGGCATCTTGCTAGTCCATGAAAACAACACATGGCAAAATTCCATGGCGAACAAGGGATTTGAATCTGTTGGGAGGGGCTATTTGGATCTTTCCCGGGGTAGCCAAAATATTGGCGACCCTTTTGTCCACCGGTGCCTTTGCCACCGATGAACGAGGAATGGCTCGGCTGCTCATGCTGGCATGCATCCTCCAGCGCGGACGTTGGAGACGAGCTCGCACGAGCTGTGTTTTTTGTCCCACAACACCGCTCGAGCCTCCCACAAACCGACCGGCAACCCGCAAATTACGCCATCCAACCGTAGCCACACACATTATGACTCGTCGCTCTCCGCGCACCCGGATTTTGTCGCTGCTTGCATGGCACGGCCGCTGGCATGGGAGTCTCGGCCACAGAAACGGGAGACGCGGTACGAGGTGGCAGCGTGGATGGCAGAATGCTGCCCGTGCGCCGCTCCTCCTCGAGCTGGCCTGGAGCGGCGAGTTGCTGAACCGCGTGCCGGCATGAGCGGCTCCATCGGGCGAGGGGAGGGAGGTGGATCAGCGAGCTGCGTAACTCGTATCCGGCTGGCTACGCAGCCGGCTTGGATGCGGAATAACTACTCTTCGTAAGCCATTGTAAGAGTGGACAAAATGGTGAAGGAGGAGATAGGGGAGCGGCGAAGGTGAGCGATTCTTGGCCGGCGTTTGGCCTCGTTTAAATAGGAGATTAAATAGTCGACGGACGGGAGGAGCTCGGTCTGCATTGCGTTTAATGTCGGCCTGGTCATGAACGGACGTGTGTCCAGAGTGGGTTTCTCGGCTTCCAGATGGGCGGGGTTTCATGGAGGCGTTTGAATGCGGCAAGGAGGCGTGTTCAGCCGGGCATGCAACGAGTGGCGCCCTCGACTCTGACCTAGGACACCACGCCGTTCTTCCACTGACGTGTGGGCTCTTTGGGTACATGGCCTGCATGTCAGTGACCCAACGCAGGCAGCACACAACAGAGGAACCTTTGGTGGGCCAGGGCGGTCAGAAGCGGGCATTTCATAAAATGATGGTTGTTCATTGAGTGTGACGTCATCTTTTTCATGTAGATAAGCCTACTATGTTGATAGCCCGTTCGATATGTTGTGATTCATAAAGACCACTGCAAACAACAATGTTCTGCTTATCACAGATAAGATTAATTAATACCTGTAACAATCCATGTGCTTAACAAAGGGTGCATGCTCGTATAGGTTGAGCGTGTGTCTTGCATCATGTGCTGTGTGCATGCAGGCGTGCGAGTGTTGCATGCGTGCAAGGGTACGTTTCAGTGTTGCATGCATGGGTGTGTATGTGCGTGCGTTCGTGAGTGCATGTGTACGTGTTAGTGTTGCACGCCAGCATGCGTGCGTGTGTACGTTATATGTACGTGTCAGTGTTGCACACCTGCATGCGTGCGTGTCTTGCGTGCGTGCATGTGTATGTGCGAGGTGAGGCTACATGTCGGTCGACTGACTTTTTCATCTCTGGTCATTAGATTTTCCAGCCGTTGGATATGAAATCAAGGGCCTCAAGTTTACAATCAAACTCCACCCCCTGAGCCGCCAGCCACCACTGGCCGCCCCGCCAGCCCCCGTCGCCTGCGGCCGGCCCGTGCCGCGCTGCCCTCCTTGAAACAACTCCCCACCGCCGGTCCGCCACCGCACCGGCCATCCCTCTAGCCCCCCCCCCCCCCCCCCGCCAAGTTTTTTCTCCCGCGATCCCCACCCCACCGCCCAATCAACACCCCCCAACCGCCGGCCACTGCCAACCAGAGGTCTCACGACTTCGAATACCCACCGACCACTAATTTATTACCATTTCTGTCCTTCATAAGTGCGCTGATGGGTTGGCCCTATGGTAATGTGCGCTGCTAAATGTGGACCATTTGACTGGTCAATTGATCGTGTTATCAACAAATTACGGAGCTGTATGGTGAGCTAGTGACCGTATGATCACCCTAATATGTACTCCTATTTTATTAACACAGTACAGACTCAAACTACCATTTCTTTCTTTCATATACAGGATGACAGGTGGGCCCCACGGTTACGGGCCCCGTTGGTGCAACACTAGTAGCGCCGCGTGGAACGTTTGACTGGTCAATTGATTGTGTCATCAACAAAATACGGGGTTGTACGGGTGAGCCAGTGACCGTATAATCATGACATGTATTTGTTTAACACGGTACAGATGCAATGGCTCATATATACGCGCAAGCACTCACCGCTATAAGCGCACACACGCGAACCCTACCCCTATGAGCACCTTCGAGAGAGTGGGCCAGCATATATGATCTTGAGATTTTACGAATTCACCATAGGTGCCTCATAGTCGAGTGGAACGTCTCCTCCCACAGAACGCACATCACCGGAAAATACTGAAATTAACACAAGATAAATACGAGCACCGAGACTTTAACATTGGTGGGCTCGAGAAACCATTGTCCTCATAACCATCCAACCACATGTTGGTTAGCACGACAAAATGTGTGTGGTGACCGTGATGAGCTTATTGTGAAGTCCAATGACCATATCGTGCTTTCGATTCAAATACAATGACCATAAGTGTCGTCAATAAAATACGGAGCACGCATCAAACGCAAAGTCCGTCAGTGTCATCAACAAAATATGGAGACGTATCGTGAGCTAGATACCGTTGTACTATTATATATGCTTATTTTCTTAGTGGCCGATTGCGTGTGTGGTGTGGTGGGCACATAATTTCTAGTTGTGGTGGGTCAACATGAAGACTCATGGGTTGGTTCCATCCTGCGCCACGTATAGGTTGGACCGAGACGCGTTATACGAAGACCCATGTGGAGGAGTTGGCGTACAACACGAAGCTACCAGAGTCGCGGAGGACTCTATCCCCACTGGTGATAAGCCGACTATATATGATTTGTAACCCTAGGCCCCCAGTACGTTATAGAAGCTTGGGGGCTAGTTCGTCGATAGTATACACACACGCACAATGCCTGGTATTCGCGTTTACTTTGTACACACCCCTATCACAAATATACAGTACCAAGAGTAGGCTCTTTCTTCAACTGTAAGGGTCCGAATTAGGGTAAAACTTTGCCTCGTATTACCATCCAGCCTAACAGCTAGGGATATCATACCGAATGATATGATGAAATCATATCCCAACTGAGATTAGTGAAAAGAGTGGTACATAGTAGTCAGAAAGAGAGAGAGAGAGATAGAGAGAGAGAGAGAGCATGTGCGTGAGACACCCCGACACCCCGAGAGAGATTGTGAGCATGTGTGAAACAGAAATGCTGATGCATATATAGTGTGTGCACTCATGCGTTAGATAGAGAGAGAGATAACGTGTTTGTGAGAACGGGCCAAGGCATAGTGCATCTACGTGTAAAAGGCGGTTCTATGCATTAAATTAAAATATAAATGGCATTATTATTTTTGGATTAGATCATGAATTTTACAAATTGTGTATGGACGAAAATCGGTCTATCAGACACCCATACTCTATTGAATTCTAGCATGTGCATGTGTTTATTTCATATTATCGATCCATAGAGTGAGAGCGGTTTGAAATATAGGAAATGGATGCTTTTGCAATTCATATATAAACATTAATTAATGCACTCCATGTTGTTAGTGTGAAGCACTTTATACATTTGTCACTTGCATGGATACATTCCAAATTGCTAGCTACGAAATAGAATACATGTCAAATTCAACATAAAGGGGGTTTCAAAGATTCGAATTCATAGGAAGTGCATTCATCTATTTGAACCCGAGATAATGGCATTTGTAAATCAGATGTAAAAGGGGGCATCAATCTTTGTTGTGAGTTCAAACATGCTATATATATATTCATACGCATATCTAACTTTTTTTGCAACCAAGGAGATTATATCTGGAACCATGCATGGACTAAAGTACGTTGCATATTTTTTAATATATACTCGTGTACAATGTATATTCAAATGTACCCCTCCATTCCAAAATAATCATAGCTTTAGGATTTTCAAGAGTAAAGGTTTGTGAACTTTGACAAATCCTGAAAGTTCAATTCAAGAGAACCGAAAACATTAATGCTTCTGCTCCCAAATATTGAACAAAGCGCCAAATAGGCCTCTGGTCACCTGAACCCGCGCGAGACTAATGTTTGGTGGTAGGAAATTACTGTCCTGATTCTGGCCCGTGTAGCCTATCGGCCCGATGTCTAAAGGTCTAAACCGGGGTAGGTTTGTAACTTCACCAAGACGCCGGTCTCAACCGCCTCCGAGAAGCATTCATATGCCGTGGGCGCCTAAACACCCATGCGCTCGGCCGAAATCTATCCCGCCCACATTTGGGACACCTGACATGACTGTCCTACCCCCAACCCGCAATATGTCCGAAATTTTAGATGGGGGCAAAGTTTGTAACTTTCCCCAAATTTCAAACAAGCGCGTCTCAAACCGAAACATTGTTCCCACTTAGCTCCCCGCCCCCTCTGTTTCCCCATTCATACTCCGTGGGCGCGAAAACGCCCTCTCCACAAGCCGCGAAACCCCAGCCTCCTCCGTCCTCCACCCCATAGCGGCCAATCCACCGCCGCCCTCCTCCTTCACACCGAAGTCGGTACCCCGACATCGTTGTGCAACGCGACCGCAACCGCAACGCCCTCAAGGACTTAGCAGCTGAAGCCGAGGCAGAGCTTCCTCCACGACGCCGACGCCGACATGCGCCATACTAAAACCACTCTGACCACGCCGTCCTGTGCCTCACTGTTGTCGCTCCACTGTCGCAACCATCCACCGCACCGGAGCTGTTCCCGCTATGCTGTCGTTCGCCGCCTCGGATCTGGTTCCCTGCCGCTGACAGACGGCCATCGCACCACACTCAACAACTTTGCCATGGGTTCGTCCAAGGCTCCATCGTCCTCCACAACTTCTCGTTTCCAGTGAACCACAAGAAGATCATTGGAAAAATAGAAGGAGGACACAACACTGCCAGCGAAAGAGGTACTCCTCTTCCCTTATTCGTGCAAATCTTACGTCTCTCCTCACACTGTATTCATCCCACAAAAGAAACTAGTTGAGCGCTTCTTACTGCATCTTCTTCGTGATACTATATGCACAAGGTTTCCTTCCTTTAATATTTCACCTTTGCTAGAGGTCAGTAGCCCGCCTGGATTTCAATTCAGGGTTAGTCGAACCGCAATTAAAAGAAGTAGCACCCGCTTAGGCGCGCGGAGCACCTAGTCCGCATGTTCCCCGGGGAAGCAGCACATCAGTGTCTATCATAGGGGTGTGGGGTGCAAGAGCTGCTTGCGCCCAATCTAGAGGTTGGCGGGGCTTGAATGGATGGCCGGGGGGCGGCGCCAAGCACGACGGTGCGGTGAGGTCGAGGGGAGGGCGTAGGCAGGGGAGGAATACTGGGCCGGTGGTCGCTGGAGTTTCGAGGAAGATCGTCAACACTGACTGGCTGGAGGTTGATGAAGGTGATCTGCCCACATCAGACGGTGCAGAAAAAATGGACTGACCTATTTGTTTTCGGTCGACTATTATTTTCATAGAATCCTGTAGTAATTTAGTGTGCTATGCATGTTGTAGAGCTATCATATCTCTCCCGTCATTTATTTCTCACTGTCCTGCTATCTGCTACCTTTACAGTGTACTAATTGTGCACACACTTCACCCATACTCACACTATTGTTTTTTTATGCATGGTATTTCAGACTCTGACGCGGTGTTGATGAATGCAGAAAAGAAAAGACAGAAGTCGCTCCAGTGTAATTCAAAGATAAGCACTAAGCGTTTCAGCGGTGTAATGGGTGCAGTGTCAGCAGTTGGAGACAGTAAACATAGCTCTACAGTTGATGATCCCAATTGCCACACACAACCATCCCAGGTGCTTGCTCTAACTTCACGTTGTCAAATGTGATTGCATGTTGCATATGGTGTCTATCTTGTATTGCTTCCAATTTGGTTAAATTGCATCTGCTTACTTTACACATTATACCTTTGATAATGACATGCCTTCCTGTTTTTGATAGGTACTACATATGTCTATTAACCATGTTCGTGCATCAAACTAATGCTCTTTTGTATCCCTCGTCAATCACTTATGATGAGACAGTCACCCGAGTGGGTTACTGTGAGACGCCCTACTCGTTTAAAGAGTGCAGTGTCATCCTCCCCACATGATTCTCAAGAAACAACAAGGCTAAATAAAGATAGTCAACGTAGCTCTCTAGTTGATCACCGCAATTCCCCCACACCACCATCGCAGGTGCTTGCTCTTACTGGGCAGTGTGATATGTGGTTGCATGTTGCATATGGTATCTACCTTGTAATGCTTCTAATTAGGGTAAATTGCATCGTCTTAGTTAACCCATTATACCTGTAAATATGACATGCCTTCCTGTTTTTGGTACATGCTACGTCTTTCTATTAACCATGTTCTAACATCAAACTACTTTTCTTGTGTATCCCTCATCAATTACTTCTGATGATACACCTTCAAGTTGACAGTGTAATATTGGTTGCATCTTGCGTATCATTTCAAACATGTATTGCCTCTAATTTGTTGAAGTGCCACTTATAATGAGACACATCTAACTTGGTAGAGTGATTTTGGTTGGATCTTTCATATGGTGTCTAGATTGCATTGCTTCCAATTTTGTTGAAATGCCTTCTGCTTAGCGTTTTTCATACATATTCCATCATCCTACAATGTGGTAGCCATACATAAAACTTGTGTTCATCAGTATCATGCATCAACGAATTTGGAAGTGTGAATTTCATTCCTTTTTCTTGTGTGTTTACTTGACAAGGAAAAATCTGAAAGGACGAAGGCACATAATGATGGTGGTCCTCTGGAGCAACCGAAACAGATGATCTCTACAGATTCTCCTGCTACTCATACTGCAGTGCTAGTTCCAAATCTCATCTCCCCTACTCCACAACCCAAGGTGCTTGCTCTAACATGGCAGTGTGATATCTGGTTGCATGTTGCATATGGTGCCTAGCTTGTATTGCTCCTAATTTGTTAAATTGCATCTCCTTAGCTTACACATTATACATGTGAATATGACACGCCTTCCTGTTTTTGGTACATACTACATCTGCCTATCACACCATGTTCTTACATCAAACTACTGTTCTTGTGTATCCTGCATCTATCGCTTATGATGAGACAGTCACGCCCGTAAGTTAATATGAGACGCAATACTCTTATAAAGAATGCAATTTCATCCTCTCCACATGATTCTCAAGAAACATCAAGCCTAAATGAAGATATTGAACGTAGCTCTGTACTTGAAGACCGCACTTCCCCTACACCACCATCACAGGTGCTTGCTCTAACTCCGCAGTGTGATATGTGGTTGCATGTTGCATACGGTGTCTAGCTTGTAATGCTTCTAATTAGGGTAAATTGCATCTGCTTAGTTTACACACTATACCTGTGAATATGACATGCCTTCCTATTTTTGGTACACACTACATCTATGTGTTAACCTTGTTCTTACATGAAACTACCTCTCTTTTGTATCCTGCGTCAATCACTTACGTGAGTCACCTTTATTCATTGCATATTGCATATTACTTCTAGCCTGTTGCCATGTATTGCTTCTAATTTGGTCAAATACATTTGTTAGGGCACCCTTTTAATTTGGCAGAGTGATATTGGTTTCATTTTTCATATGGTTTCCAGCTTGCATTGATTCTAACAAGTTCAAGCATCTTGTGCTTAGTTTACACTTTATACATCATACATGTCAATATGTCACGCCGTCCTATTTTTCATACATATTCCATCCTCCTATCATACGGCTGCCTTACATGAAAGTAGTGTTCGTCAGTATCATGCATCAATGAGTTCTGAAGAGCAAATTTAATTCCTTCTTCTTGTGGGTTTGACTTGACAAGGCAAAATCAATAAAGAGGAAGGAAAAGAGTAAGGAAGGTGATGATGGTGGTCCTCTGCAGCAACATAGACGGGGCATCTGTACCGATTCTCCTTGTACTGATAGTGCATTACAAGGTCCAAGTCTCCGCTCCCCTACTCCACCATCCAAGCTGCTTGCTCTAACTTGGTAGTGTGATATCTTGTTGCATGTTGCATATGGTGTCTAGCTCATATTGCTCCTAATTAGTGTAAACTGCATCTGCTTAGCTTACACATGATACATGTGAATATGACACGCTTTCCCGTTTTTGGTACATACTATATCTGTCTATCACACCATGTTCTTACATGAAACTGCTCTTCTTGTGTATACTGCATCAGTCACTTATGATGGGACACCTTTAAGTTGGTAGTGTGGTATTGGTTTGCGTCTTGAATATGATTTCTAGCATGTATTGCTTCTAGTTTGATGAACGCCACCTATGACAAGATAGTTTTAACTTGGCAGAGAGATATTGATTGCACCTTCCATATGGTGTCTAGTTTGCAGTGCTTCTAATTTGTTGAAGTGCCTTCTGCTTAGTTACCACATCATAGGTGTGAGTATGTCAAGCCGTCTATTTTTTCGTACATATTCCATCCTCGTATCATGACTTTGTCTTTCATCAGAGTAGTTTTCGTCAGTATCATGCATGAATGAGTTCTGAAGTGCTAATTATATTCATTTTTCTTGTCGGTATGACCTCACAATGCAAAATCAATAAAGCTGAAGGAAACTGGCAAGGCATTGGATGATGGTGGTCCTTCCGAGCAACTGAAATGGAGGTTCTCTACAGATTCTACTCCGCCATCCTCACAACAAGTTTTGCAAGACAACGCAAGGCTAGACAGTCAACGTAGTTGTGTAGATGATGAGCACATCTCCCCTACTCCACCATCATAGGTGCTTGCTCTAACTTGGCACTATTATATGTGGTTGCATGTTGCGTATGATGTCTATCTTGTATTGCTTCTAACTTTGTTGAATTGCATCTGCTTACTTTACACATAACGCTTGTGAACATGACATGTGTTCCTGTTTCTACATCAGACTATTGTTCTTGCATATCACGCATCAGTCACTTATGATAAGGCACCTTTAAGTCGCCACTGTGATATTGGTTGTGTCTTGCATATGATTTCTAGCATGTACTGCTTCTAATTTGTTGAAACGCCATACAGTTTGAGCTTGGCAAAGTGATATTGGTTGCATCTTTCATATGGTGTTTAGCTTGCAGTGCTTCTAATTTGTTGAAATGCCTTCTGCTTAGTTACCACATCATAGGTGTGACTATGTCACGCCATCCTATTTTTCATACATATTCCATCCTCGCATCATGTGTTTGCCTTTCATCCGAGTAGTGTTCGTCAGTATCATGCATGAATGAGTTCTGAAGAGCAAATTTTATTCCTTTTTCTATCGGTTTGACTTCACAATGCAAAATCATCATAGCTGAAGGAAATTAGTCCTGCAGTGGATGATGGTGGTCCTTCGGAGCAACTCAAACAGGGGGTCTGTACAGATTCTACTCCGCCATCCTCCCAACAAGATTCGCAAGACAACAAAAAGCTGGACAGTCAACGTAGTTGTGTAGATGATGAGCACATCTCCCCTACTCCACCATCACAGGTGCTTGCACTAACTTGGCACTATTATATGTGGTTGCATGTTGCGTATGATGTCTAGCTTATATTGCTTCTAACTTGAGTTGCATCTTCTTACTTTACACATAATGCCTGTGAATATGACACGTGTTCCTGTTTCTAGAACATACGAGTACATGATGAGCACATCTCCTGTCGGTGTCAAAACCAGCGGATCTCGGGTAGGGGGTCCCGAACTGTGCGTCTAAGGCTAATGGTAACAAGAGACTGGGGACATGATGTTTTACCCAGGTTCGGGCCCTCTTGATGGAGGTAATACCCAACTTCCTGCATGATTGATCTTGATGATATCAGTATTACAAGAGTTGATCTACCATGAGATCGTAGAGGCTAAACCCTAGAAGCTAGCCTATGGTATGATTGTTCTTATCCTACGGAATAAACCCTCCGGTTTATATAGACACCGGAGGGGGCTAGGGTTACACAGAGTCAGTTACAGAGAAGGAGATCTACATCCGAATCGCCAAGCTTGCCTTCCACGCAAAGGAGAGTCCCATCCGGACACGGGACGAAGCCTTCAATCTTGTATCTTCATAGTCCAACAGTCCGGCCAAAGTACATAGTCCGGTCGTCCAGATACCCCCTTATCCAGGAATCCCTCAGTAGCCCCTAAACCAGGCTTCAATGACGATGAGTCCGACGCGCAAATTTGTCTTCGGCATTGCAAGGCGGGTTCCATCTCCGAATACTCCAAGATAAATTCCTAACACAAGGACGTGTCCGGCTATGCAAGACAAATTTCACATACCACCGTAGAGAGAACAATAATCCATGAATCCAATCTGCTGACAACTCTTCGTAGTGTGACATCACGCCACGGCCCGACTTTTATTCGAACCATTTTTTTATAACCAGCTACCGCACACACTACGAGGCGGTTTCTTTGGCACGTCTTGTCGAAGCAGAGATCGTGTTCCACTTATCGTGGGATCCTCATCAATACAGGAAAGGGTAACCCCACCATGCATGTTGGCATGACTCCGTGTTTTTAGGCAAGTCCCAAACATTCACATTGGGGATGCTTGATATCCTCCCCTTTATAGACGGGTCAAGGCCTACCCTTTTCTTACCACGCTTGCGCCTTTCTGCCTCTCAAGTTCCAACACCCGAAGCTCAAGCTTAGGTACTTCGGATCTTCAATTATGTCCGGATCCAACCTTCAAGGTCGGTGGATGGCCTCCTCTATCACAGAGGAGGACATTGCGAAGCTTAGGGAGGCCAGATATCTGACCGCCGATGTCAAGCACAAGCTTCCCGCCCCTGAGCAGATCATCCCCACTCCCGAACCCAATGAGAGTGTCGTATTTGTTTCTCACCTCCTCCGAGGTTTGGTCTTGTCTCTTGATCCCTTTGTGAGAGGGCTCATGTTCTACTACGGGCTAGATTTTCACGATCTAGCAACGGATTCCATCATCCACATATCGTTCTTTATCGTTGTGTGTGAAGCCTTCCTCCACATCACCCCACACTTTGGCCTATGGCTCAAGACCTTCAATGTAAAGCCGAAGGTGATTGAGGGGCGACACGCGGAGTGCGGAGGCGCTGTGATGAGCAGAAACGCCGATGATCCATGGCCAGAAGGTTCCTTCCCGGAGGTGTCTGATCTGTGGCAACGGAGGTGGTTCTTGGTCACCGCTCCCCGAGGCACAACGTGGGCGGCTTCCCCTGCCTTCTGCTCGGGTCCTCCGCCTCAACTGGCGTCGTGGACCAATGTGGGACTGGACTGGGGGCCTGCTAATGACGTACCAACATTGCAGAGCCGTATTCAGGAGCTTCTTGAGAGGGATATCAATCTTGTCATGATCATTCAGGTAATGCTGGTTCGGCAGATCCTGTTGTGCAAGCGTCGGCCTCTCCGGATGTGGGAGTTCAATCCAGAAGGTCCGCGAACCATTCAGCACTTCTTTGGCGTGAAGCTCGAAGGGATGTATAAGTTATTCTTTAGACCGCAAGTAAGGTGTCCGGACACCACCGAGGATGCGGGCCTGAGCTGCCACCGCCCAGATACCCAAATAAGTAACTCTATAACCGAACACTTTGCTCATGCTTAATACAATATTATTCTGAAAACTTGTCCGCGACCAGGATTGGCTCAACAAGGCAGAGAGGATCAGGTGTCCGGCCCCACTTCCCGAAGCCTCGCCTAACCTTGCAATAGCCAGGATGCTTAAGCGCGCATTGAGCCAAGTGCCCTCGAGGAAAGGGGAAGAGAAGAATAGAGCAGCTGAACTCCGCATGCTGCACATCCAAACCGGGGGAACTACTATCTCCGTGAAGGAGGATAATCGGGAAGGTTCTTCCAAGGTTCCCTCCCCTCACGGGAAAAAAGGGCTGCCTCTGAAGATTTGGAGACGGTGGTGCCTAAGCAAGGGAAGAAAGCTTCACCAGGGGGCCCTGCCCCGAATGGCGTTCTCACCGCGTCGTGCCCGCAGACGGGCCAGCCCTCCATCGAGCTGTAAGTTAATGATAAACAAGAGGCTATTGCTTTTTCCATCTGAGAAGAATAACCAGGATCTATTTTTTTGCAGTGCGGTTAGTAGCTCGTCTCAACAGGGTTCGTCTTCGGGGGGTCTTCTTCCGGAGATGATGGAGAGTGAAACCCCACCTGCCTCTCCGCCCCATGGGGCAGGTGACCCTGAGGTGTCGTCACGGAGGAGCCCAGATCCGATGAGGCCGGAAGCTAACACTTCAGCCGCCCCAAGCCCGGCGCGTTCGGCCCCCTTGGAGGGCAATAAGAAGGGTCCAGAACAGTCCGGTGCCCGGCCGAACACACTGACGAGCCTCCTGGAGCAATCTGCTCTCTCAGAGGGTCACCGTACGCTAATGGGTATGGTGTTGGAGAAGATTTCATCCGCCACAAGCGGGTTAAATGAAGCCTTTGGAAATTTGCTCAAGGGCTTTGAGGTACGTGATAAAATACGTAATTTTTGATTGTTCCGCACGCGCTAGGTGTGCTCTGTATAGATAGTAGCCCCTGAGACTCTGGTTGCCAGCCCTAGGCGGCAGATGGAGGATCACACTCTCAGGTAATGATCATACTGCATTCATGCGCAGGTGGCTAAGAGTCCGGCGATAGACCGGAATTCTGATTTCGCCGAACTGAGGCGAGAGATTGATGTGGTGGATACCGACATCACACTTGTAAATAAGCGGCTTGACGAGTCACAGAGTATGTGCTTGATTTTTTTCTCATTTGTTTTAGGAAATATGAAGAGGATTGTAAAATTAATATGATATGCTGTAGCTGCAGGCGGAGCTGCTGCCATTGAAGCCCTGAGGGCGGAACTTGCCCTAGCCAAGGAACAAGCCCGGTTTAGCAATGCGGCTGCCCTAAGGCAGCCGAAGACTTGAGAGCCGAACAGGCTGCTCATCGCCGAAGCGAAGAAAAGATAGCCGAGATGGCTGTGGAGCTGAGGGACGCCGCCGGCCAGTATGAGCTTCTCGAGAAGGAGAATCAGGCAAAGGCGGCTGACCTAAAGAAGGTGCTGGATGCGGCTAAGGAGACGCACTCTAAAATTAGAGATGCGCGGGAGGAGCTTCGACAAGCCGGAGAAATCACGGCTGGAAATCCCTATTTATTGCGGATGAAGTTCTTAGATTCAAAGTATGCTCCTTTGGATCAACTTTGGAGCGCTGCAGATGAGTATGCATACTTGGCAAAAAGTACGGCTGATGCAACCAAGTTATTCAAAGAACATAAAGATAATGAAACAGAAAGGCTATTCTAGTTGCAATTTAGCGCTCCAACGCGCTCATTGCCCTTGAGTGAGAAGATGGCCGCTATAGCCGAGCTCCATAGGTTGTCTGGTCTTGCAGTGAGGTCCGTAATAGACCATCTATGGCCAAAGGGACCGAGGCCGGACAGTTACTTTGGTTCAGTGAAGCAACTGTTTGGCGCCAGATTGTGAATCGATGCCGTGAAGAGGTCGGCGTGCATAGAGGGTGCGCGGATGGCTCTTTCCCGTGTTAAGACATATTGGGCAGATATGGAGCCCACCAGCATTGCAACCCAGGGTCCGGCAGGAAGCCAAGACCCAGCCGAGCACTATTTTGAGCAGGTCATAGAAGGTGCCCGTAGGATAGAGGCTCAGTGCTCTAAGAATGTCACGTTCGAGTGACAAATCGATTAATTGTAAACAATTATGTGTGAAATATAGAGGTTGTGTTTATACTTTGCCTGAAAATGTTATAATACCTCCTGTGCGGCCGTTTATGTATTCATATAACTTGAAAGTTAGCAGTCGTTGGCTTTAGCCCCCACGCATATAATGCGGGGGTATTCGAAAAATATATGCGTAATCACACTTGATCCAACGTCTTGGTCCATTAAGGAGGTGATCGCACGTCGAACCAGGCAACCGGACTATATAGTTGTAACACTTTCTCTTAGCCATGGGAGTTTAATGGTGGGGCTACTAAGTAGCCCCTAGTACATCCGCGTGCATCCATATAGGGGCGACGTGACCGGGAAACAGTCCTTCGTTAATGCGGAGGAATCCTATAGATTCCGATGAGTCTTCGAGTGGTTGACCAGTCTCTCGCTGTATCATGACAGTCAGTTTTTGGCTTTCTCTACTGAGGTGCTTATCTGGAATAACCAGGGCACAATCGCAGTAGTTCTCCTTTGGCCGCCTTAGCCGATAGAACGGAACCTAAGGCAGCAAACCCAGGAGCCGGGCAAACTCAACATTTGACCAAAGACATGATTCGGAGCTGATGCATATAAGGCCAAACTCGCGACGCCGAACACTCCCGAAGGTATTCGGACTTTATAACATATACTGGGATGAGCAACACCCTTTATTATGAACAATGTATTTCAAGGTACGTGCATTGATCTGTCGTGGCGAAATGCCTATAAGGTGAGTATCCGCTGTGGGTGTATTAAATACCCACAGGATGTCAAGCAACAAAAGACAGTAAAGAAGGTTTACACAGGGTCTTAATCTAAAGAGAAACCTTTGAGCGGGGCCCTACTGCACGTCTGCGCCTTTGTCTCTGTTGTGCCGTATCCTGGAAGGGTGTCGCACGAATAGTGTCTATGAAAACGAAAACTCATAATAAGGAGTAAGCGTGCGAGAAGTTAGTTATTCTCGATGGATGTTAGAAATACGAGATATTTGCCTATTAATGAGGCGAGCCGAATTGTGGGCTTTATTACATATTTGCAGCCCCTGGTATCATTTATGGGGATATATGTATAGCACCCAGCTCGGGGTGATCCGGGCTGTTGTTGAAGATGGTGCACTGGACTCGTCTAACCGTGTCCATGGTCTTGATGACCGATCATGCATTCTGGTGGGAGAGGCCGCTTAATGTCCGGCTAAAAGAGCCACCGCATACTGCTCTGTGTTTCCGCTAACAGTTATGACGCCACGTGGACCGGGCATCTTAAGTTTAAGGCATGCGTAGTTCGATATTGCGGTAAAGCAAGTGAAGGCCGTTCTTCCGAGTAATGCATGATAACCGCTGCTGAAGGGAGCGATGTCGAAGAGTAGTTCCTCGCTTCTAAACTTGCCGGGAGAACCGAATGTTACCACTAATACGAGGGAGCCCCAGCAGTGGGCCTCAACGCCTGGTATCACTCTGTTAAAGTTGGTGTTACTTTGGCTTATTCTGGATGGGTCTATCCCCATCTTGCGGACGGTGTCCTGATATATCAGATTAAGACTACTGCCGCCGTCCATTAGGACTCGAGTGAGATAGTATCCATCAATTATTGGGTAGAGCACCAAGGCAGCCGATCCTCCATGCCGGATACTGGCCGGGTGGTCCCTGTGATCAAAAGTGATCGGGTAGGCCGCCCAGGGGTTGAATTTGGGGGCAACGAACTCTGTGCGAGTTGCGTGGACCATGTTTACTGTTTTGATTTCTGGTGGGAATTTTTTCTGTCCCCCCGTGTTCGGCTGGCGAGGCTCATCCTCGTCTTCGCTTGGCGTTTCCCTTCCCTTGTGTTCGGCGTTTAACTTGCCGGCCTGCTTGAAGACCCAACATTCTCTGTGAGTATGATTTGCAGGTTTTCCAGAGGTGCCATGAATTTGGCACAATATGTCCAGGACTTTATTCATGCTGGACGGTCCCTCTTTACTGCCCTTAAATGGCTTCTTTCCTTGACCGGGTCGAGAGCCCCTGAATCTGGTGTTGACCGTCGTGTTGTCCGGACTATCGTCATTGTTCCGACGCTTGTGCTTAGTGCGCCGTGGCTTCCCATTGCCATCTCAAATTTTGGATGTGCCTGGGTCACTGGTGCCTCTACGGGCCAACCAGCTGTCTTCGCCTGCGCAAAAGCGGGTCATAAGGCTTGTTAAGGCCGTCATCAGCCTTGGCTTTTCTTGGCCGAGGTGTCAGGAAAGCCACTCGTCCCGGATACTATGTTTGAAGGCCGCTAAGGATTCGACATCCGGACAGTCAACAATTTGATTCTTCTTAGTGAGAAATCTGTTCCAAAGCTTACGGACTGACTCTCCGGTCTATTGTATTATGTGACTTAAATCGACAGCATCCGGAGGTCGGACATAGGTCCCTTGAAAATTGGCCCTGAAAGCATCCTCAAGTTCCTCCCAACTTCCAATTGAGTTTTCAGGGAGGCTCTTCAGCCAATGCCGAGATGGTCCTTTCAACTCGAGGGGAAGGTATTTAATGGCGTGGAGATCGTCCCCACGAGCCATGTGTATGTGAAGGATAAAATCTTCAATCCAGACCCCAGGGTCTATCGTTCTGTCGTATGCCTCTATGTTCACGGGTTTGAATCCATGTGGAAATTCATGATCCAGCACCTCATCGGTGAAGCACAGAGGGTGCGTAGCCCCTCTGAATCTGGACATGTCGCGGCATGTTGTCGGCTGTTGTTGCATCCGGTGTTGATTTCAAACTAGTATTCGATCAGTGTGATCGTTGTGGTGACCATAATCCCGCGTCGGAGCATGTCCTCTGGATCCGTAGATGGACCTGGCCGCACCGGCCTTTTTGTCCAGGAGCTCATGTAAATCGTGTGCGGTATCAGTGGCTGCTCTATCGCAGCCACGAAGTGGTTGGTCCGGCCAGATGGCCGTATTGTTCTTTGGCGGAATGGGCGCTGCGGCCTCATCGTCAAATTCGGGCAGCAGCTTGTGTTTTGGGTAGCTCTTCGTGTGGTGATCGTCGCCATATTTTCCGTCAGTCTCTAGCATCTTATTCCATCTTCGGTTGAGTGTATCCTGTGCGGCTTTAAGCCTTTGCTTCTGCTTCTTTATGCTCCTCGCCGTGGCCATAAGCCTTCTGCGGAGGTTAGCTTGTTCCAAGCGTTTTTCCGGGATGATAAGTGCATCGACAACCGGACTGTCCTCCCCTCCATGGGCAGTTTGATGAGTTTGGCCCTCGAGACCGCTGTGATCGGGCGTTTGTTCGGCATGGCCTTGCTCTTCTTGATCCATTGCAGGGCTCATATTGTTGCCTTTGGAGTCATCTGGAGTGTCATTTTTCCTTGCGCTGTTATCGCTATTTTTACTATGACTGGACTTAGAGCAGCGCCTGCGCCTTCGTTTTTGTCTTTGCCCAGTGGGTTTACCCTCCGTCGTGTTCCTTTTGTCATCGTTGTCTTCCTTAGGCGTGTCCACCATGTAGATGTCGTATGATGAAGTGGCGGTCCAACGCCCCGTAGGCGGTGGTTCCTGATCGTCCCCTGCGTCAACGTCCATACTGTCGGTATCGTCGGAGTCGAAATCAAGCATGTTTGTTAGGTCATCGACAGTGCCGATGAAGTGGGTGGTGGGTGGGAGGCAATTTTCTTCGTCATCCGTGTCCCACTTGGGCCAGACATAGTTCGGCCAAGAGTCTTCTGTCAAAGAGAGAGACTTCAATGAATTAAGTGCTTCGCCCAAGGGGGGGGGGTGCTGAAAGATATCCACGGCAGTGACCTCCATTACTGGAGCCCAACCAGACTCGATGGGTCCGGGCGCACGCGGTTCGGAACCCACATCCAGACACAAGTCCGGGGGTCTGATGATGCAGATCTCCTTAACGGTGGAGTCTGTGTTTGGCTCTACCACCGAAGAGTACGCGGCCTCCATGGCGGGGTCCATCCACCCATCCTTGGACGACGCGATCTGCCTCAGATTTAGGTCCAGAGCCGCAGCAGGGGCGATATCCTGAATACTGTTTGACAGCAGATTTAAGCTGTGCTCGTTGTGACTGTCTGGCGCTCCTGACGTAGGCCCGAATCCATCGAAGATCAAGTCTCCGTGGATATCGGTCGTGTAATTCAAGTCTCCGAACCTAACCTGATGGTCAGGGGCGTAGCCGTCGATCTGCTCCAGATGGCCAAGCGAGTTGGCCTGCAGTGTGAAGCCGCCGAACACGAAGATTTGTCCCGGGAGAAAAGTCTCACCCTGGACGGCGTTGTTGAATGTTGGGGGAGCCATCGAGCCTTACAGCGATGACACAGAGGAACTCTCAATGAAAGCAGCAATGTCGGTGTCAAAACCGGCGGATCTCGGGTAGGGGGTCCCGAACTGTGCGTCTAAGGCTAATGGTAACAGGAGACTGAGGACACGATGTTTTACCCAGGTTCGGGCCCTCTCAATGGAGGTAATACCCTAATTCTTGCATGATTGATCTTGATGATATGAGTATTACAAGAGTTGATCTACCACGAGATCGTAGAGGCTAAACCCTAGAAGCTAGCCTATGGTATGATTGTTCTTGTCCTACGGACTAAACCCTCCGGTTTATATAGACACCGGAGGGGGCTAGGGTTACACAGAGTTGGTTACAGAGAAGGAGATCTACATCTGAATCGCCAAGCTTGCCTTCCACGCAAAGGAGAGCCCCATCCGGACACAGGACGAAGCCTTCAATCTTGTATCTTCATAGTCCAACAGTCTGGCCAAAGTACATAGTCTGGCTGTCCGGATACCCCCTTATCTAGGAATCCCTCATCTCCCCTACTCCACCATCATAGGTGCTTGCTCTTACATGGAACTGTTATATGTGGTTGTGTTTTCCGTATGATGTCTAGTTTGTATTGCTTCTGATTATGTTGAATTGCATCTACGTAGCTTACAACTTATACCTGCAACGATCACTTACCCATAAGACACATTTAACTTGGCACTGTGATGTAGGTTGCATCTTGCATTGTCTTCTAGCTTGTACTACTTCTAATATCTTGAAATGACACTTACGACGAGACTTTTTACCGGATAGAGTGATATTGGTTGCATGTTCATATGGTTCCTAGCTTTCGTTTCTTCTAATTTTGTTGAATTGCCTTCCACTTACTGTTTTTTCATACATATTCCATCCTCCTATCGTACGTGTGAATATGAAATGCTATATTTTTTGTATATATTTTTTTACCTCCTATCCCGCGCTTGCCGTACATCAAAGTAGTGTTCGTCTGTATCATGCATCAACCAGTTATGCAGAGCTAATTTTATTCATCTTCTTGTGGTTTTGACTTCATAAGGCAATATCAGAAAAAAGGAAGGAAAAGTGTAAGTTAGGGGATGTTGGTGGTCCCCCGCACTGACGCAAACAGAGACTCTCTAGATTTGCCACTGCTACTGCTAATGAAGTTGAAGTCCCAAGTCTACATGATGAGTTCATCTCCCGTACTCCACCACCGCAGGTGCTTTCTCTAAGTTGACAGTGTGATAATTGGTTTCATGTTGCATATGTTGTCTAGCCTGTATTTCTTCTATTTTTATTAAATTGCACCTGCTGAGTTTATACGTTATACATGTGCATATGACATGGCTTTCTGTGTCTAGAATACACTGCATCTATCTATCATACCATGTTAAAGTACTGCTGTTGTGTATCCCGCATCAGTCACTCATGATTGGACACTTTTAACATGGCAGTTTGATAGTGGTTGCATCTTGCATTGATTTCTACGTTGTACTGCTTCTAATTTTTCGAATTGCCACTTATGACAAGACACTTTTAACTTGGCAGAGTAATATTGGTTGCATCTTTCATATGGTGTCTACCGTGCATTACTTCTATTTTCTTGAAAATCCTTCTGCTTGGTTTGCACATCGTAGCTGTGAATATGTCATGCCGTCCTGTTTTTCTTACATATTCCATCCTCATATGGTTGTCTTACATCAAAGTATTGCTTGTCTGTATCATGCATCAATGAGTTCTGAAGAGCGATTTTATTCTTTTGAGTGTGTACGGCTTGACATGGCAAAGTCAAAAAAGAGCAAGGAAAATAATATAGTAGGGAGTGCTGTTACTCGTCAGGTGAAACAAAAAAGGATCTGACGTCGAGATTTTGCTGGTACTTATAGTGAAGTAGAAGGTCCAAGTCCACCGGCTAAATCTACAAACACAGTATCACCTGCTCCACCGGCTGCAACATACGCTTCAACTGTACCAGCATATCAATGAGTTACTCGTTCGTTTGCTCTGTACCTGGACAGTTCTCAAGCTGCCTTCACACCTAACGCTACTTCCGAAGCACTACTGACACAACAGGACTTGGCAAGATTAGATGAACCTCATGAGCATCAACACCAAGACGGTACCTGACCGAGTCAAGTTGTAGTTGCATGCTCCTTTATATGTACTCTCACAGTTTGATGTACACTAACACTTTCCATATTCGTTGTTGAACTAGCACCACGGTGCAAGCGGAAACAGACATCAGGGATAATGCTTGACATATTAACAAGATCTAAAGGAGGAAGAATGGAGATCCATTTTGAGGCAGGTTTAAAAAGGCCACGTGATGCTACAAAGTCAGCCAAGTTAGTGCCAGAGGCAGCCGTTGCCGTTAGGTTTCATGCCGTATCCTCCCAACGTGGATCCAGTATAGGAATGAGAAATACAATACCCAGTTTAACACCTTCCTTGACCATTTATCCGTAAGTATTGTTATTCATCGCAATTAGTAATATTGTCTTGCTCTGTCCCATACTTTCTAGCTTCCTCCCAATAAGACTCACATTCTTTTTTCAACAGATGAGGTTCAAGTTGGATCCGGAAGATGATGCAACTAAACAAGCATGCACTCATGTTTTTCAGTCTGCTCTGCGACAATATCGGTACCACCTTAGAAAATCACAATTTGAAGGCAAGGCTAACAATGAAATCGCCCAAACATCTCTAGTGGAATATATTACAGATGAAGACTGGACAGCCCTCGTTAAACACTGGTCTGATCCAAAGTATCAGGTAGGCTATATGTATTGATCAGACCACACATTGAACTTGTATTTATGTATGTGCCTTACAAGTGTATCTTCTTCTAGGCTAATTGTTTGAAGAACAAAACCAACCATTCTAAAGTGAAATTCCAATAGACAACAAGTTCTCGTAGCTATACTGCACACTGCGAGGCTCTTGTAAATAGCTGCTACTTCCTTCTTTTTTTGTGCCATATTATCGTATCTATATTGACTTGTTCCAAATACAGAGGAAAGCCCGTGCGGACCAAAAAGAACCTGAACCGAATGCAATGCAAATCTTCAAGGATTGCCACACCAGCAAGATGAAGGGCATGAGCACACCAGTTCAAGCCACTGTTGTAAGTCCTTACTCCTCCTGCCTTGAACTGATTGGTACTATGATGTGTTCATTTAACTACTTGGTTTGCAGCCAATGTCAGTTACTCTGTTCACTTTTATACACAGTTGTCTTAATGTATCATTTCACCTTACATGGTTTAAAAGAGATGAAGGATATTCTTTTGGTCTTGATCTGTAATCTAGTTGTTATGTTCACGTGCGCACACAATGATAAAATAGCATGTTTGTTTTATATCTTTTTGCCCATGATATGAATGATGTCATACTATGTTCATCCTACTTTAAACCATGTCTCTTTATCCTTAGATGTCGACGAATGTGAGGAAATAGACAATGCAGTAGGCATGCTACATGGACATATGTTCTGAAAGTGATTTTATTATGTAGTTGGCACTACAATACATGCTAATGTATTTCAGTAGTTAACCAAAATAAGTTATGTATAAACGTTTAACCTACTTTGTTTGTTCTTGTCTCATTAGTAACTTATCTGGTACACTAATCTACAAGTTCAAACTTTTAGGAAGCTATGGAACAAATGATTGAACAGCCACAACCACCTGAAGGTGACGAGGCTACCACAGGCACAATGTCACCTCTTGCTACAGTGCGTCAGTATCTCTCCACACTAACAGTGCAAAAGCACCTTCCTGCGTAATTGTGGGTTGGTTGTCAAGGTAACCTCGTCCAAATCGCATACTGAACAAAATCTTCCTGCTAGACAGAGTGACATATCTGTGCTCCAGACACAAGTCCAAACCCTAATGGATGTTGTTTCGGAAACAAGAATAGTGGTTGAGAAATGTCATCAAGATATGAATGGTTTTGAAACCAGACTATCAGACATTCGCTTCGTTGTTCAAGAGCAATGGCGGAAAAAAGGTGGAGATCGTGTTGCTCCATCAGATTTACAGCCTAAAACATTAGCACTCAGGTCAAATGATCTATGCTTCTATACATCTGATGGTGCTTTTATCTGGAAGGACTGTAAACTTTATGCCAACAGGCCTTTTGTTGTATGGTTGGAATTTATTTTGTTGTGATACAACATTTATGATGCTTCCACAGGCTGCAGTAATTATGATGCTATTTTTGTATAGTGTAGGTTTATCTTAGTAATGTATTCGGCCGAAAGCTTCGTAGGAGCCCAACATGCCAACATTCGTCGAGCCCATTCCAATTGGACTAAAAACGATTACGGGCCGAAATTGGCATGTAGCCCACTAAATATATCTGGGCCTAAATCAGCATAAGCTTTCATATTTTTCTGGTAAGCATGTACCCATAGTGGGTCTTTAACAGGCCTAAACATAATTTGGGCCCTCAGTAAAATTAGGCAGTTTACAGGTGTAAATATCTCGAGCCCATAAACAACATGGGCCTTTAATAGACCGAAAGTGAGATTGGGCCCTGATTGTGCCAAATAAACCACTGGACTTAGTAGGCCGAAATGGTGGCCCATTTACTATGCGGATCTTTGATAGGCCGAAATTCGGACGGGTCGTAAATGCGCTAACCTAATACACAGGCCTTTAACAGGCCGGAACTTCGGTCGGGCTAGATTATCGTCATTTTTATATGGGCCGTTAATGGGGCCGATATGACGTTGGGCCACATATGGCCCATGGTTTACATCCGGCGTTAACAGGCCGAAAATGACAACAGGCCGAAAGTGGCCCAAATCTATAGTGGGCCTCTAACAGGCCGAATGTCAGACATGTCCGAATATGACCCAAATCCTTCACAGTCGTTTATGGGCTGAAAGTTTTGAGGGCATGTAAATGGGCCCAAATGAAGCCGGACCTTTAACAGGCTGGAAATACACCGGGCCGTAATTCGGCCCAATTACTTAGCGGACAGTTAACGGGCCAGAAGTGACCATGGGCCGCGTTGATGACAAGTTTAGGACACGCTGTTGACGGGCTGATTCAATAGAGAATGTTGGGCCTTTACCTGGGTCGGCCCATTATGGTCTGGAAAATCTTGTGGGCCTTTAGCTGGGCCGGCCCATTGTGGTACGCAAAATCTTTTGGGGCTTTAGCTGGCCAGCCCATTATGGTCTGCAAATTCGTGTGGGCCTTTAGCTGGGTCGGCCCATTATGGTCCGGTAAATCTTATGGGCCTTCGGCTGGGCCGGCCCATTATGGTCCGCTAAATCTTATGGGCCTTCGGTTGGGCCGGAATATTTTGTATAGTGTACGTTTATCTTAGTAATGTATTTGGTCGAAAGCTTTGTAGGAACCTGAGGGAGTCCTGGACTAGGGGGTGTCCGGACAGCCGGACTATCATCGTCAGCCGGACTCCAAGACTATGAAGATACAAGATTGAAGACTTCGTCCCATGTCCGGATGGGACTTTCCTTGGCGTGGAAGGCAAGCTTGGCGATACGGATATGTAGATCTCCTACCATTGTAACCGACTCTGTGTAACCCTAGCCCTCTCCGGTGTCTATATAAACTGGAGGGTTTTTAGTCCGTAGGACGAACAACCATTACAACAATCATACCATAGGCTAGCTTCTAGGGTTTAGCCTCCTTGATCTCGTGGTAGATACACTCTTGTAATACACATCTTCAATATTAATCAAGCAGGACGTAGGGTTTTACCTCCATCAAGAGGGCCCGAACCTGGGTAAAACATCGTGTCCCTCGTCTCCTGTTACCATCCGCCTAGACGCACAGTTTGGGACCCCCTACCCGAGATCCGCCGGTTTTGACACCGACATTGGTGCTTTCATTGAGAGTTCCTCTGTGTCGTCACTGATAGGCTTGATGGCTTATTCAATCAACAACCACGCCATCCAGGGTGAGACTTTTCTCCCCGGACAGATCTTCGTGTTCGGCGGCTTCGCACTGCGGGCCAATTCACTTGGCCATCTGGAGCAGATCGAAAGCTACGCCCCTGGCCATCAGGTCAGGTTCGGAAGCCTAAACTTCACAGCTGACATCCGTGGGGACTTGATCTTCGATGGAGTCGAGCCACAGTCGAGCGTGCCGCACTGCCACGATGGGCATGATCTAGCTCTGCCGTTGGACAGTACCCTAGAGGCCGCACACAAGTCCGCTCTGACCAATAGTTCGGAGCCGACCACACAGATCGAGGACAGGTGGCTGGACACCGCCTCGGGAGCTGCAACTTTCACGGCGATTGAGCCGAATACTGACCTTGTCCCTTATGAAGCTCGTGACTCCGAGGCGCCGGACTCCTTGCCGGACTCCGAACCTCCTACGCCCCTGCCAATCGAATCCGATTGGGCGCCGATCATGGAGTTCACCGCCGCAGACATCTTTCAACACTCACCCTTTGGCGACATCCTAAATTTGCTAAAACATCTCTCGTTATCAGGAGAACCCTGGCCGGACTGCGGTCAGGATGGCTAGGATGCGGACGACGAAGAAATTCAAACTCCACCCACCACCCACTTTGTTGCCACTGTCGACGATTTCACTGACCTGCTAGACTACGACTCCGAAGACATCGACGGTATGGACGACGATGCCGGAGACGATCAAGAACCAGCGCCTACAGGGCACTGGAAGACCACCTCGTCATACGACATATACATGGTGGACACCCCAAAGGATGGGGACGATGAAGAAGCAGCGGAGGCGGATTCTTCTAAGAAACAGCCCAAGCGCCGACGTCAGCGGAGCCGCTGTAAATCCCGCCACAGTAAGAATGGAGAGTCCGGCACCGGAGATAACAACACCCCAGAGAGTGCCGAAGACAACCCCCTCCAGCAAGATTCAGCACAGGAGGAGGGAGTAGCCATCCCTCAGGAGACAGCGGCAGACGAGGAGGACGAAAATTACATGCCTCCCTCCGAAGACGAGGCAAGCCTCAATGACGACGAATTCGTCGTGCCCGAGGATCCCGTCGAACAAGAGCGTTTTAAACGCAGGCTAATGGCCACGGCGAATAGCCTAAAGAAAAAGCAGCAACAACTTCAAGCTGATCAAGACTTGCTGGCCGACAGATGGACCGAGGTCCTCGCGGCCGAAGAGTATGAACTCTAACGCCCCTCCAAAAGCTACCCAAAATGCAAGTTGCTCCCCCGACTAGAGAAGGAAGCGTACAAACCTTCATCACCAGCGCACAATACGGCAGACCGACCACCCCGTGGTCGCGACAGAGAGGCATCTAGGCCCTCCATCAGAACGTACCCCGGCACCGCTCGAAAAGTACGAAGCCACGGGGCAATGCGCCAGACTTGCAGGATATATTGGAGGACAAGGCAAGACAATCCAGATCTATCTACGGATCACGTGGGCGCCCCACAACCCACGGCGACTACCGTCGCGCCGGATACAGCAACTCCGGCCGGGCCGAACACAACAGACAACGCTCTCTTGAGCTACGTCGTGATATTGCTCAATATAGAGGCACCGCACACCCACTATGCTTCACAGACGAAGTAATGGATCATCAAATCCCCGAAGGGTTTAAACCCGTGAACACTGAATCTTATGATGGCACAACAGACCCCGCGGTTTGGATCGAAGATTATCTCCTTCACATCCATATGGCCCGCGGCGACGATCTCCACGCCATCAAGTACCTCCCACTCAAGCTTAAAGGACCAGCTCGGCATTGGCTTAACAGCTTGCCAGCAGAGTCAATTGGGTGTTGGGAGGACCTGAAGCCGCATTCCTCGACAACTTCCAAGGCACATCTGTGCGACCACCAGACGCCGATGACCTAAGCCACATAATTCAGAAGCCAGATGAATCGTCCAGACAATTCTGGACACGGTTCTTAACAAAGAAAAATCAAATCGTCGACTGTCCAGATGCAGAGGCCCTCGCAGCCTTCAAACATAACATCCGCGACGAGTGGCTGGCCCGGCACCTAGGACAGGAAAAGCCAAAATCCATGGCAGCCCTCACATCACTCATGACCCGCTTCTGTGCGGGAGAGGACATCTGGCTAGCTCGCAGCAACAACCTCAGCAAAAATGCTGGCAGTCCGGATACTAAGGACCACAATAGCGGGTCGCATCGAAACAAAAATAAACACCGTGTTAACGGCGATAACAATGAAGATACGGCAGTCAACGCCGGATTCAGAGGCTCTAAACCCGGTCAGCGGAAGAAGCCATTCAAAAGAACCACTCTGGGTCCGTCCAATTTGGACCGAATACTCGACCGCTCTTGCCAGATACATGGCACCCCCGAAAAGCCAGCTAACCACACCAACAGAGATTGTTGGGTATTCAAGCAGGCAGGCAAGTTAATTGCCGAAAACAATGACAAGGGGCTGCATAGCAACGACGAGGAGGAGACCCGGCCGCCGAACAATAGAGGACAGAAGGGTTTTCCCCCACAAGTGCGGACGGTAAATATGATATACGCAACCCACATAACCAAGAGGGAGTGGAGGCATGCACTTCGGGACATATATGCGATGGAGCCAGCCGCCCTGAAGTTCAATCCATGGTCCTCTTGCCCGGTCACTTTTGATCGAAGGGACCACCCCACCAGTATCCGCCATGGCAGATTCGCCGCATTGGTTTTAGACCCAATGGTCGATGGATTTCACCTCACTAGAGTCCTCATGGACGGCGGCAGCAGCCTGAACCTGCTTTATCAGGATACAGTGCGCAAGATGGGCATAGACCCCTCAAGGATTAAACCTACAAACACCACCTTCAAAGGCGTCATACTAGGTGTCGAGACCAATTGTACAGGCTCGGTCACACTGGAAGTGGTCTTCGGATCCCCGGGTAATTTCCGAAGTGAGGAGTTAATCTTCGACATAGTCCCGTTCCGCAGCGGCTATCACGCCCTGCTCGGACGAACCGCGTTTGCAAAGTTCAACGCGGTGCCGCATTATGCATACCTCAAGCTCAAGATGCCAGGCCCTCGTGGAGTCATCACGATCAACGGAAACACTGAACGCTCCCTCCGAACGGAGGAACACACAGCGGCTCTCGCGGTAGAAGTTCAGAACAGCCTCTTAAGGCAACTTTCGAGTCCGACCGTTAAAAGACTGGACGGGATTAAACGTGCCCGAAGTAACATATACCAAGACCACCTGGCGCGTTCCGAGCACGCGTAGCTATGCGGCCCCAACCCCAGCCCTTACATGATTGTAAGACAAGCTCCCCGCGTACATCATTACGCTCTGGAGATACCTTGGGCATAGGGGGAGGGACGCGACCACGACAGGCCCAGAGTGCGGCTCAACCACACCAGGGGCTCCTAAGTGTGTCGATCTTTTTTTATTATTATTATTATTCTTATTTTATCTACAGGACTCCGTTTACAAGAGGCCCTGTTCGGCAGTAGATCTGCCGAACCCACGAAGCAACAGCCAGGAAGGAACCAGGGCTACGACGAACACTCAGGTGGTCTCCATTACGAGCATTAAATCTGTTTATTACACCATTCCGCCGCCTATCCCTGGAGGGGGACATGTCTAATAGTCCAAACCCTTGCTTACCGCACTATTTGTATCGTTCTGCGCTCACAGCAGAACTCCTCGAATTAACAATGCATCATTTTTCGCTTATAATTGCATTCCCTTTCGTTATATATGTATGTTCGCTTATGACATCTTGCATCCGTACAATTCAGTACGGCAGAATACACCAGGGGCTTATGTTCCCCGCATTATGGTGTGAAGTCCGAACACTTTCACAAGTGCGGCACCCCGAACTTATAGCACTATATGCATCGGCTCCGAATCATGTCTTGGGTCAATATTTGGGTTTGCCCGGCTCCCATGTTTTCGTACCTTACGTTTCGTTCCATCGGCTAAGGTAGAACTGGGAGAACCACTGCGATTGCGCCCCAGTTGAGCTGGGTTAACGCCTCAGTGGAGAAAGCTAAAACTGACCGTCGTGATAAGGCGAGAGCTGGTCGCTGTTCGAGAGGTCTTTTCAAGTCCTTAAATACTTACGCCGCTTAGAGCGAGGAACCGGCTATGTCCGGCCAAGGCGTGGATAGCTCCCCTAATTCGGTCTTCCGAACACTAGGGGCTTCGCCGAAATTTAAAATTATAGAATTCTATGGCTAAGTGAGAGTGTTCAAGCATTATAAGTCCGGTTGCCTTGTTCGTTGTGTTGAGCGCCTCCCTAGATGGAACCAAAAATGGGAACAAGAGCGCTCAAGTTTATCCCGAACACCCCAGCACTCGTGGCATGGGGGCTGAAGCTGACGACTTGCCATCTCTCAGATTTGATAAACGGTCGCACAGAAGGTAATATTTTAAATCAAACAAGCGTTGCTTAGCGCATATGAACAAAGTTTTCAGTGCAGAGGATAACACATTGCGAGTCTACTCAAAAATTACATCTCTGGGGCACTCATCCGCAATCTTGCGGGCACCCTTTAGGACAGTCTTATAGTACATTTCGGGCGTACGATACTCCTTGCCCGCTGGCGGCGCGTCCGTCAGAAGCCTCTCAGCATCCAGCCTGCCCCAGTGCACCTTTGCGTGGGCAAGGGCTCGACGGGCACCTTCAATGCAAGCGGAGCGCTTGATGACCTCCACCCAAGGGCACGCATCCACCAGCCGCCGCACGAGGCCAAAGTAGCTCCCAGGCATGGCCCCTCCAGGCCACAGCCGGACTATAAGGCCCTTCATGGCCTGCTCGGCTACCTTGTGGAGCTCGACCAGCTGCTTTAGCTGGTCGCTAGGGGGCACCGGATGTCCGGCCTCAGCATACTGAGACCAGAAGACCTTCTCCGTTGAGCTCCCCTCCTCGGCCCGGTAGAATGCGGTGGCATCGGACACACTGCGAGGCAGATCTGCAAACGCCCCTGGAGAGCTTCGAATTCGGGTAAGTAACAGGTAATTTACATTCACATGCTTGCTTTGCATGAAAAATGCCTTACCCGCCACTATCTTCTTCATCGCCTCAATCTCCTGGAGGGACTTATGGGCCTCGGCCTTGGCGGCTTTGGCACTTTCAAGAGCCGAGGCAAGCTCGGACTCTCGAGTCTTTGAGTCGCGCTCCAAACTCTCATGTTTTTCCATTAGAGCCTGGAGTTCTTGTCGCACCTCCGCCACCCACGCCTCCTGCTTCTCTCGCTCAGCCCGTTCTGCGGCCGCATTGCGTTCGGCCACGGACACGGCCTCCTTCAGGGTTGCCACCTCGTTCATGGCCCCTGCAGTACCCACGTTATCCTTGTTATTTCTATTGCAACCAAAATCCTTTTCTGTAAGGTACAAATTTCAAAGTGGTGTTACTCACCTTCTTTGTCCTCGAGCTGCTTCTTGGCAAGGCTGAGCTCTCGCTCGGACCGCTCGAGATCCTGCTTCAAAGCACCGACCTCCGCAGTCAGTACGGCAGAGGTCAGCAGCGCAGCCTGCAAACCCATATTGACATAATTTTTAGGACTCATGCATATATCTTTTTTAGATCCTCAGTCCGGTTTTTCTTTCCGAAAACCGAACCGAGCATCAGGGGCTACTGTCTATGCGGTATCACATTACATATTTTAAACTTCTTACCTCAAAGCCTGTTAGAAGGCTGCTGCAAGCTTCGGTCAGCCTGCTCTTGGCAAGCTGAACCTTCTGAATCACCGCACTCATAATAGTGTGGTGTTCTTCCTCGATGGAAGCGCCGTTGAGCGCCTCCAACAAGTTGTCCGGCGCCTCCGGTTGGACAGAGGCCGCCGGTGTCACGGTCTCGCCCTTCTTGCGAAGGGGCCGCCTGCCGGACTCCGGAACCACTGCGGGTTCCGGCATGGAGTCCGGCGCAAAGTCCGGGAGGTTGCCTTGTGGCACCTCCTGAGCCTCCCCCTCCTGGCGGGTCCCCTCCTGGGATCCCACCTTGGCATCCTCAGCATCACGAGGGGTGGAGGCAGTCGGAATGGAATCTACATCCGATGGGGCCAAGGATCCGCTGGATGAAGCGGGAAGGTCCTCCTCGGCCGGGCTACAGATAGTATGCGGCATTAGAAGGACACTACGTGGCACAAAAAAGAAATTACAAATCACTCCAGAATCCGGATACTTACGATCTTGCCAGGGGCTTGGCCCTTGAGGGCCACTCCTCGTCGTCGTCGTTGGCGTTGGCGGGGCTGTTCGGGGGAAGGGTCCTTCCTCTCTTGGACCCTTCGGCTTCCCCCGATGGGGAAGCCTTCCTCTTCCTCTCTACCCCCTCCAGGTGAGAGTCCTCTTTCTCCTCCTCGCCTTCGGTGGAGGAGTCCGCCTCGGAGTCATCGGACACCTGAAAACGGGAACTCTTTCGAGTACCCGTGGCCTCCTTCTTGGCCTTCTTCTCCGGCACCACATGCGGTGCCGGAACCAGCAGGCCCGCTGGACGGGCGTCTACTGGGTTTTCTGGCATGGGAGCCGGACAGATAATCTGCTCGGCCTTCTTCATCCAGTCTTGTCAAAGGAAAGGGGAGATTAAATCCCGCGTAAGGTCAAACTATTAAAAACAAGTGTCCCATAAAGGGGTAGAATCACTTACCTCGTTGGCTGGACGCTGCAAGCGAAATCCGCGATCTTCAGTGGCGGATGCGGGAGCTTCGGCGCCCTTGAAGAGCACCTTCCAGGCATCTTCGTACCTAGTGTCGAAGAGCCTGTTCAAGGTTTGTTGTTGTGCCGGGTTAAACTCCCACAATTTAAATGCCCGTTCTTGGCACGGGAGAATCCGGCAGATGAGCATGACTTGGACCATGTTGACAAGCTTGCACCAGCTTCTGGATACAAGCTTGGAGTCCGGTCAGCTCCTCCGAATCGCCCCAAGTCAGGCCACTCTCTTTCCAAGAGGTGAGCCGTGTGGGGATTCCAGATCTAAATTCGGGGGCCGCTACCCATTTAGGGTCACGCGGCTCGGTGATGTAGAACCACCCCGATTGCCATCCCTTGATGGTTTCCACGAAGGCGCCCTCGAGCCAGACGACGTTGGGTATCTTACCCACCATGGCGCCTCCGCACTCTGCCTGATTCCCCTTTACTACCTTCGGCTTGACATTGAATGTCTTGAGCCACAAGCCGAAGTGGGGCTGGATGCAGAGGAAGGCCTCGCACACGACGATAAATGCCGAGATGTTGAGGATGAAGTTCGGCGCCAGATTGTGGAAATCCAGGCCATAGTAGAACATGAGCCCCCGGACAAAGGGATGAAGTGGAAAGCCCAGTCCGCGGAGGAAATGGGGAAGGAAGACCACCCTTTCATGGGGCCTGGGGGTGGGGATGAGTTGCCCCTTGTTGGGGAAATAGTGTGTGATGTCGCTGGACAGCTATCCGGCACCGCGCAGCCTTTCGATGTGCCCCTCCGTGACGGAGGAGGCCATCCACTTGCCTCATGCTCCGGACATGTCTGGAGAAGGTTGAGACGAGATGTGCGAACTTGGGCGCTGGAGCTCGAGTGCGCGAAGACGGATAAGCAAAGGAGGAAGAAGGCGTAGGTAAAAAGGTGGATCCTTATCCCCTTATATATGGGCGGACGAAGACTATCCGTCCCCACCGGCCTGGTAAAAATCGCTTATCCCCCAAGCGCCACCATCAATGGTGCGGTAGGGTTACCCACGTCCGTATTGATGGGAATCCCGGAATAAGGGGAACACGATCTCTGCTTCGACAAGACGTGCCAAGGAAACCGCTTCGCTAAACGCGCTGAGGTGGTATAATAAAAAACGATTCAAGTAAAGGCTTAGTGGTGGTGTGACGTCATGCCACAAAATACGTCAGCAGATTGAACTTGTGTACATATTATTCTCTCTACGGTGGAATGTGGAATTTATTTTGCCGAGCCGGACACTATCCTGGTGTTCACAATCTTCTATGGATTATTCGGATGAGGAACCCGCCTTGCAATGCCGAACAATATGCGCGCCGGACTCATCGTCATTGAAGCCTGGTTCAGGGGCTACTGAGGGAGTCCTGGACTAGGGGGTGTCCGGATAGCCGGACTATCATTGTCAGCCGGACTCCAAGACTATGAAGATACAAGATTGAAGACTTCGTCCCGTGTCCGGATGGGACTTTCCTTGGCGTGGAAGGCAAGCTTGGCGATACGGATATGTAGATCTCCTACCATTGTAACCGACTCTGTGTAACCCTAGCCCTCTCCGGTGTCTATATAAACCGGAGGGTTTTTAGTCCGTAGGACGAACAACCATTACAACAATCATACCATAGGCTAGCTTCTAGGGTTTAGCCTCCTTGATCTCGTTGTAGATCCACTCTTGTATACATATCTTCAATATTAATCAAGCAGGACGTAGGATTTTACCTCCATCAAGAGGGCCCGAACCTGGGTAAAACATCGTGTCCCTCGTCTCCTGTTACCATCCGCCTAGACGCACAGTTCGGGACTCCCTACCCGAGATCCGCCGGTTTTGACACCGACAGAACCCAACATGCCAACATTCGTCAGGCCCATTCCAATTGGGCTAAAAACGATTACGGGCTGAAATTGGCATGTAGCCCGCTAAAAATATCTGGGCCTAAATCAGCATAAGCTTTCATATTTTTCTGGTAGGCCTGTGCCCATAGTGGGCCTTTAATAGGCTTAAACATAATTTGGGCCCTCAGTAAAAATAGGCCGTTTATAGGTGCAAATATCTCGAGCCCATAAAAAACATGGGCCTTTAATAGACCAAAAGTGAGATTGGGCCCTGATTGGGCCAAATAACCCACTGGTCTTAGCAGGCCGAAATGGTGGCCCATTTACGATGCGGATCTTTGACAGGCCGAAATTCGGACGAGCCGTAAATGCGCTGACCTAATACACGGGCCTTTAACAAGACGGAACTTTGGTCGGGCTCATTTATCGTCATTTTTATATGGGTTGTTAATGGGCCCGATATGACGTTTGGCCACATATGGCCCATGGTTTTCGTCCGGCCTTAATAGGCCGAAAATGACTACAGGCCGAAAGTGGCCCAAATCTATAGTGGGCCTCTAACAGGCCGAATGTTGGACATGGCCGAATATGAACCAAATCCTTCACAGTCGTTTATGGGCCGAAAGTTTTGATGGCCTGTAAATTGGCCCAAATGAAGCAGGACCTTTAACAGGCCAGAAATACACCGGGCTGTAATTTGGCCCAATTACTTAGCGGACTGTTAACGGGCCAGAAGTGACCATGGGCCGCGTTGATGACAAGTTTAGGACAGGCCGTTGATGGGCCGATTTGACAGAGAACATTGGGCCTTTAGCTGGGCCGGCCCATTATGGTCTGCAGAATCTTGTGGGCCCTTAGCTGGGCCGGCCCATTGTGGTCCGCAAAATCTTGTGGGCCTTTAGCTGCGCCAGCCCATTATGGTCTGCAAAATAGTGTGGGCCTTTAGCTGGGCTGGCCCATTATGGTCTGCTAAATTTTGTGGGCCTTTAGCTGGGCCGACCCATTATGGTCTGCAAAATCTTGTGGGCCTTTAGCTGGGCCGGCCCATTATGGTCCGCTAAATCTTATGGGCCTTCGGTTGGGCCGGCCCATTTAAACTTTATGGGCCACTTTTGGGACGGTGCACATGTCAACATATCATAGGCCCATCTCGACCGTTGGATGAGTGACACCTGTGCCAACGCAGAGCTGACACGTGGATACGTCAGCCAATGAGAATTTTACACATCGAAAATCGGCATTGGTCGTGGCTGTTAGCGGGTTATCAGATCCAGAAACCGGACCGGGTAGGTTAACGGCGGTTAACGACGTCCCGTTATGGTGGATGCCACGTGTCGGTCACCCTTGACTAAAGCACTTCTATGATGCGCTGTCAGCATTCTGGGAACGAGGGACCCCAGACTTGCCTGCCTGCGGCTTGCGGCGTGGCACAAGTGGGGGCCCAATGCAGCGCAACTTCATCAGCTCAAGCTCAAGACCCTCGTGAGGGGCCAAGCCTCGCGTGGTGGACAATAGGGAGCTTCCTCAGGGGCAGCCTCCTCAGGCAGGCTCGCGAGGAGGCGGAGAGATGAAGGCAAGGCACCTTCCGAGGGGCCCGTGACGCAAGCCATGATGACCGAGGACCAGGCGGGTGCCAGGCGGGCGCCGGCCTGCGCAGTGTCCTTGTTTCCCTTTCGGTGCAAAGGGGGCAAGCACAGACCGAGGCATCAGGCAAATGTTACCGCTTCGGTGCAACAAGACCAAGACCAGCAGAACGGCAGGATGGAGGTCATCGTGGAGCCCAGGGCGGCGTCACCGTCAGAGCCTTTGGCAGCCGAAGAACAACTTTAGTCAGGATAAGTGTACCAGATGTTCCCCTTCAAAATGGCCAATTGTTGGTGCCCTTCCCGCTCATTATTTGGGGAGAGGCCCAGGGCCTCGCTCTATAAATAGGGCTAGCCACCACAGAGTAGGGCATCGAGCATCTATCTCAAGAAGACGCATAGACTAGAGAGAAGCGACTGAACTCACCCTTGCAGTTCATCGCACCAGCCCAAGAACAGCCCCTCGCGAGGTTGTTCTCCCTTTGTACTATTCATCATCAGCCCCTGAGGCAATCCACCACACCACACACTGGAGTAGGGTATTACACCACAATGGTGGCCTGAACCAGTATAAATCTCGTGTCCCTTGTGTGTTCATCTTTCTTCCTTAGATCTTTGCGAGACTTCGAGACGTGAGCTGGTAGGAGAGAGATCTTCATGCGCACCCCAGTGTTCGAACCTCAAGGATCTGTCGGAACCCGAAATCCGACATTTGGTGCGCCAGGTAGGGGTGCACCGGAATCTTTCTTCCGCTGGTCGCGTGTGATCTTCGGTCGTGTCCATGTCTGATGCTCGCCGAGCCCGCGCCGAGCGTCGGTGAGGGAGTTCCAGACTAGGGGGTGTCCGGATAGCCAAACTATCATGATCGGCCGGACTCCAAGACTATGAAGATGCAAGATTGAAGACTTCGTCCCGTGTTCGAATCGGACTTTCCTTGGCGTGGAAGGCAAGCTTGGTGATACGGATATGTAGATTTCCTACCATTGTAACCGACTCTGTGTAACCCTAGCCCTCTCCGGTGTCTATATAAACCGGATGGCTTTAGTCCATAGGACGAACAACAATCATACCATAGGCTAGCTTCTAGGGTTTAGCCTCCTTGATCTCGTGGTAGATCCACTCTTGTAACACACATCATCAATATTAATCAAGCAGGATGTAGGGTTTTACCTCCATCAAGAGGGCCCGAACCTGGGTAAAACATCGTGTCCCTTGTCTCCCGTTACCATCCGCCTAGACGCACAGTTCGGGACCCCCTACCCGAGATCCGCCGGTTTTGACACCAACATTGGTGCTTTCATTGAGAGTTCCTCTGTGCCATCACCGATAGGCTCGATGGCTTCTTCGATCATCATCAAGGACGCAGTCCAGGGTGAGACCTTCCTCCCCGGACAGATCCTCGTATTCGGCGGCTTCGCACTGCGGGCCAATTCGCTTGGCTAACTGGAGCAGATCGAAAGCTACGCCCCTGGCTGTCAGGTCAGATTTGGAAGTTTGAACTTCACGGCTGACATCCGCGGGGACTTGATCCTCGATGGATTCGAGCCACAGCCGAGCGTGCCGCACTGTCACGGCGAGCATGATTTAGCTCTGCGGCCGGATAGTACCCTGGAGGCCGCACTCGAACCCGCTCCGATCCTCAATTCGGAGCCGGTTGCGCTGATCGAGGACGGATGGCTAGACACCGCCTCGGGGGCTGCAACCTCTACGACGATAGAGCCAAACACTGACCTTACCCCTCATGAAGCTCGTGACTCCGAGGTGCCGGACTCCGAACCTCCCGCGCCCCCTCCGATCGAATCCGATCGGGCGCCGATCATGGAGTTCACCGCAGCGGACATCTTCCAACACTCACCTTTTGGCGACATCTTGAGTTCGCTAAAGTATCTCTCGTTATCAGGAGATCCCTGGCCGGACTATGGCCAGGACGGTTGGGATGCGGACGACGAAGAAATTCAAAGCCCACCCACCACCCACTTGGTAGCCACTGTCGACGATCTAACCGACATGCTAGACTACGATTCCGAAGACATCGACGGTATGGACGACGATGCCGGAGACGACCAAGAACCAGCGGATGGGAATGGCGAAGGAGCAGCGGAGGATGACCCCTCCAAAAAATAGCCCAAGCACCGACGTCAGCGGCGCCGCTCTAAATCCCGCCACAACAAGAATGGCGATTCCGGCACCGGAGATAATAATACCCCGGATAATGCCGAAGACAACCCCCTCCAGCAAGATTCAGCGCAGGAGGACGGAGACGCCAGCCCTCATGAGAGAGCGGTAGAAGAAGAGGTAGAGGATTATATGCCTCCCTCCGGAGATGAGGCGAGCCTCGACGACAACGAATTTGTCGTGCCTGAGGATCCTGTCGAACAAGAGTGTTTTAAACGCAGGCTTATGGCCACGACAAACAGCCTCAAGATAAAGCAGCAACAGCTTAGAGTTGATCAAGATCTGCTAGCCGACAGATGGACTGAAGTCCTCGCGGCCGAAGAGCATGAGCTCGAACGCCCCTCCAAAAGCTACCCTAAACGCAAGCTGCTCCCCCGATTAGAGGAGGAGGCATATGAACCTACATCACCAGCAGACAATACGGCTGACGACCACCCCGTGGTCGCGACAGAAAAGCCTCCAGGCCCTTCACTAGAACCGTACCCCGGCATCGCTCGAAAAGCACAAGGCCACAGGGGAACGCTCCGGACTTGCGAGATATATTGGAGGATAAGGCAAGACAATCAAGATCGATCTATGGATCGCGTGGGCGCCCCACGATACGTGACGACAACCGTCGCGCCGGACACAGTAAGTCCGGCCGGGCCGAACAAAATAGACAAAGCTCTCTTGAGCTCCGTCGTGACATCGCCCAGTACAGAGGCGCCGCACACCCACTATGCTTCACAGATGAAGTAATGGATCATCAAATCCCCGAAGGGTTTAAACCCGTCAATATCGAATCTTATGATGGCACAACAGACCCCGCGGTTTGGATCGAAGACTATCTCCTTCACATCCACATGGCCCACGGTGATGATCTTCACGCCATCAAATATCTCCCCCTCAAGCTTAAGGGACCATCCCGGCATTGGCTTAACAGTTTGCCAGCAGAGTCAATTGGGTGTTGGGAAGACCTGGAATCCGCATTCCTCGATAACTTCCAATGCACGTATGTGCGACCACCAGACGCTGATAACCTAAGCCACATAATTCAGTAGCCATACGAATCGGCCAGACAATTCTGGACACGGTTCTTAACCAAGAAAAACCAAATCATCGACTGTCCGGATGCGGAGGCCCTCGCGGCCTTCAAGCATAACATCCGCGACGAGTGGCTCGCCCGGCACCTGGGACAGGAAAAGCCAAAATCCATGGCAACCCTCACATCACTCATGACCCGCTTCTGCGCTGGTGAGGACAGCTGGCTAGCACGCAGCAACAACCTCAGCAAAAATTCTGGCAGTCCGGATTTTAAGGACCGAAATGGCAGGTCGCGTCGTAACAAAAACAAACACCGCATTAACGGCAACAATAGTGAGGATACGGCAGTCAATGTCGGATTCAGAGGCTCTAAACCCGGTCAGCGGAAAAAGCCATTCAAAAGAACTACTCCGGGTCCATCCAATTTGGACAGAATACTCGACCGCTCGTGCCAGATACACGGCACCCCCAAAAAACCAGCCAACCACACCAACAGGGACTGTTGGGTATTCAAGCAGGCTGGCAAGTTAATTGCCGAAAACAAGGACAAGGGGCTGCATAGCGATGACGAGGAAGAGACCCGACCGCCGAACAATAGAGGACAGAAGGGTTTCCCCCCACAGGTGCGGACGGTGAACATGATATACGCAACGCACATACCCAAAAGAGGGTGGAAGCGTGCACTCGGGGATGTATACGCGATGGAGCCAGTTGCCCCGAAGTTCAATCCATGGTCCTCCTGCCCGATCACTTTTGACCGAAGGGACCACCCCACCAGCATCCGCCACGGCGGATTCGCCGCATTGCTTTTAGACCCAATCGTCGACGGATTTCACCTTACCAGAGTCCTGATGGACGGCGGCAGCAGCCTGAACCTGCTTTACCAGGATACAGTGCGCAAAATGGGCATAGACCCCTCAAGGATTAAACCTACCAAGACGACCTTTAAAGGCGTCATACCAGGCGTAGAAGCCAATTGCACAGGCTCAGTTACACTGGAAGTGGTCTTCAGATCCCCGGATAACTTCCGAAGCGAGGAGTTAATCTTCGACATAGTTCCATTCCGCAGCGGCTATCATGCCCTGCTCGGACGTACCGCGTTTGCAAAGTTAACCGCGGTGCCGCACTACGCATACCTCAAGCTCAAGATGCCAGGTCCTCGAGGAGTCATCACGGTCAACGGAAACACTGAACATTCTCTCCGCACGGAGGAACATACATCAACTCTCGTGGCAGAAGTACAATGCAGCCTCTTAAGGCAATTCTCGAGTCCGGCCGTTAAGCGGCCGGACACAGCTAAGCGCGCCCGGAGTAACCTACAACAAGACCACCTGGCACGTTCCGAGCACGCGTAGCAGTGCGGCCCCAACCCCAGCCCTCGCAAAACGTCAAGACAGGTCCTTCGCATACATCACTACGCTCTGAAGATACCATGGGCATGGGGAGAGGGGCACGACCACGAAAGGCCCAGACTGCGGCTCAACCACACCAGGGGCTCTCAAGTGTGTCATTCTTTTTTTTCTTTTTTTCTTTTTTATTTTTACCCACAGGACCCCGATCGTCAGAGGCCTTGTCCGGCAGCAGACCTGCCGAACTCACGATGCAACAGCCAGGGCAGGATAAAGGCTACAACGAATATCCAGGTGGTCTCCATTACGAGCATTAAATCTGTTTTATACACCACTCCGCAGCCTACCCCTGGAGGGGGATATGCTTAAACAGTCCCGTCCCTTGCTTATCGCACTATTTGTATCGTTCTGCATTCATAGCAGCACTTCTTGAATAAAACAATGCAGCACCTTTTTGCTTATAATTGCATTTCCTTTTTATACATATGTTCATTTATGGCATGTTGCAAGCGTACACTTTGGTACGGTTCAAATACACCAGGGGCTTATGTTTCCCGCATCATGGTGTGATAAGTCCGAACACTTTCATAAGTGCGGCACCCCGAACTTATAGCATTATATGCATAGGCTCCGAATCATGTCTTGGGTCAATAGTTGGGTTTGCCCGGCTCCCATGTTTTGGTACCTTACGTTCCGTTTTATCGGCTAAGGTAGCACTGGGAGAACCACTGCGATTGCGCCCCAGTTGAGCTGGGTTAACGCCTCAGTGGAGAAAGCTAAAACTGACCGTCATGATGAGGCGAGAGCCGGTCGCTGTTCGAGAGGTTTTTTGCGAGTCCATAAAGACTTATGCCGCTTAGAGCGAGGAGCCAGTTTTTGTCCGGCCCAGGCGTGGATAGCGCCCCAAATTCGGCCTTCCGAAGACTAGGGGCTTCGCTGAAATTTAAAATTATAGAATTCTATGGCTAAGTGAGTGTGTTCAAGCATTATAAGTCCGGTTGCCTTGTTCCTCGTGTTGAGCGCCTCCCTAGATGGACCCAAAAATGGGAACAAGAGTGCTCAAGTTTATCCCGAACACCCCAGCGCTCGCGGCATGGGGGCTGAAGCCGACGACTTGCCATCTCTCAGATTTGATAAACAGCCGAACAAAAGGTAATATTTTAAATTAACAAGCATTGCTTAGCGCATATGAACTAAGTTTTCAGCACACATGATAACAAAATGCGAGTCTACTCAAATATTACATCTTTGGAGCACTCACCCGCAATAGTGCGGGCACCCTTCAGGACACTCTTATAATACATCTCGGGCGTGCGGTACTCCTTGCCCTGCGGTGGCGGGTCCGTCACAAGCTTCTGGGCATCCATCTTGCCCCAGTGCACCTTTGCGCGGGCAAGGGCCCGACGGGCACCCTCAATGCAAGCGGAGTGCTTGATGACTTTAACCCACGGGCACACATCCACCAGCCGCCGCACCAGGCCGAAGTAGCTCCCAGGCATGGCCTCCTTAGGCCACAGCCGAACTACGAGGCACTTCATGGCCTGTTCGGCCACCTTGTGGAGCTCGACCAGCTGCTTCAGCTGGTCGCTAAGGGGCACCGGATGTCCGGCCTCAACATACTGAGACAAGAAGACCTTCTCCGTCGAGCTCCCCTCCTCGGCCCGGTAGAATGCTGTAGCATCGGATACGCTGCAAGGAAGATCTGCGAACGCTCCTGGAGAGCTCAGAATTCGGGTAAGTGATAGGTAATTAACACTCCCATGCTTACTTTGCATGAAAAATGCCTTACCCGCCGCTATTTTCTTCAACGCCTCGATTTCCTGGAGGGCCTTATAGGCTTCTACCTTAGCGGCCTTGGCACTCTCAAGAGCCGTCGCAAGCTCGGACTCTCGAGTCTTCGAGTCACGCTCCAAACTCTCATGTTTTTCCATGAGAGCCTGGAGCTCTTGCTGTACCTCCGCCACCCGCGCCTCATGCTTCTATCGCTCGGTGCATTCCATGGCCGCATTACGTTCGGCCGCGGACACCGCCTCCTTCAGGGTCGCCACCTCGTTCGTGGCCCCTGTTACATCCACGTTATCCTTGTCATTTTTCTTGCAACCAAAATCCTTTTCTATAAGGTACAATTTTAATAAGGTGTTACTCACCTTCCTGGTCCTCGAGCTGCTTTTTGGCACGGCAGAGGTCGTTCTCGGACCGCTCGAGGTTTTCCTTCAAAGTATTGACCTCCGCAGACAGTGCGGCGGAGGTCAGCAGCACAGCCTGCAATCCCATATTGACATATTTTTTATGACTCCTGCGTATATATTTTTAGATCCTCAGTCCGGCTTTTCTTTCCGAACACCGAACCGAGCATCAGGGACTACTATCTATGTGGTACCATTTTATATATATCAAAATTCTTACCTCAAAGCCTGTTAGAAGGCTGCTGCAGGCTTCGGTCAGCCCGCTCTTGGCAAGCTGGACCTTCTGAATCACCGCACTCATAACAGTGCGGTGTTCCTCTTCAATGGAGGCGCTATTGAGCGCCTCCAAAAAGTTATCCGGCGCCTCCGGTTGAACGGAGGCTGCCAGCGTCACGGTCTTTCCCTTCTTACGAAGGGTCGCCCGCCGGACTCCGGAGCCACTGTAGGCTCCGGGGCCGAGTCCGGTGCAAAGTCCGGGAGGTTGTCCTGCGACACCTCCGGGGCCTCCTCCTCATGGTGGGTCCCTTCCTGGGATCCCACCTTGGCATCGTCCGCATCAAGGGGGGTGGACGCAGCCGGAAGGGAATCCATGTCCGACGCACCTAAGGACCCGCTCGACGGAGAAGGAAGATCATCCTTGGGCGGACTGCAGGGTTGTATGCGGCATTAGAAAGACATTATGTGGCGAAAAGAAAAACCATGAAGTTATTCGGGAGTCCAGATACTTACGATCTCGCCAGGGGCTTGGCCCTTGGAGGCCAGTCCTCGTCGTCGTCACTGGCGTTGGCAGAGCAGTCCGGGGAAATAGTTTTTCCCTTCTTGGACCCTTCGGCCTCCCTTGTTGGGGAGGCCTTCCTTTTCTTCCCTCCCCCCACTGGGGGAGAGGTTTTCTTCTTCTCCTCCTCGCCTTTGTGGGAGGAGTCGGCCTCGGATTCATCATCTGATAACACTTGAAAACGGGAACTCTTTCGAGTACCCGTGGCCTTCTTCTTGGCCTTCTTCTCCGGCACCACGTGGGGTGCCGGAGCCAGCAGCCCCGTTAGGCGGGCATCCGCTGGGTCCTCTGGCAAAGGGGCCGGACAGATAGTCTGTTCGGCCTTCGCCAGCCAGTCCTGTCAAAGGTAAAGGGAGTTTAGATCCCGCATAGAGTCAAACTATGGAAAACAAGCGACAAAATCACTTACCTCGTCAGCTGGACGCTGCGAGCTGAATCCGCGATCTTCAGTAGCGGATGCGGGAGCCTTGGCGCCCTTGAACAGCACCTTCCAGACATCTTCGTACGTAGTGTCGAAGAGCCCTTTCAGACTCTGGTGCTGCGCCGGATCGAACTCCCACATGTTGAAGCCCCGTCGTTGGCACGGGAGAATCCGGCGGATGAGCATGACCTGGACTACGTTGACAAGCTTGAGCTTCTTGTCCACCAGCTTTTGGATACTGGCTTGGAGTCCTGTCAGCTCCTCCGAATCACCCCAGATCCGGAAGCTCTCTTTCCAGGAGGTGTGCCGTGTAGGGATGCCCGATCTGAATTCGGGGGCCGCTGCCCAATCAGGGTCACGCGGCTCGGTGATGTAGAACCACCCCGATTGCCACCCCTTAATGGTTTCCACAAAGGTGCCCTCCAGCCAAGTAACGTGGGACATCCTGCCCACCATGGCGCCTCCGCACTCCGCTTGGCTGCCCTTCACAACCTTCGGCTTGACACTGAAGGTCTTGAGCCACAAGCCGAAGTGGGGCTGGATGCAGAGGAAGGCCTCGCACACGACGATAAACGCCGAGATGTTGAGGATGAAATTCGGGGCCAGATCATGGAAATCCAGGCCGTAGTAGAACATGAGCCCCCGGACAAAGGGATGAAGTGGGAAGCCTAGTCCGCGGAGGAAATGGGGAAGAAATACTACCCTCTCATGGGGCCTAGGGGTGGGGATGAGCTCCCCCTCGTCAAGGAGCCGGTGCGCGATGTTTCTGGACAAATAACCGGCGTTGCGCAGCTTCTGGATCTACCCCTCCGTGACGGAGGAGGCCATCCACTTTCCACCCGCTCCGGACATAGTTGGAGAAGGTTGAGGTGAGAAGTGCGGACTTGGGCGCTGGAGCTTGAGTTCGCGGAGATGGATAAGCCAAGGAGGAAGAAGGCACAGGTAAAAGGGTTGGATCTTTATCCCCTTATATGGGCGGACAAAAACATGTGTCCCCACCGGCCTGGTAAAACTTGCTTATCTCCCAAGCGCCGCAATCAATGGCGCGGTTGGGTTACCCACGTCCGTATTGATGGGAATCCCGGAATAAGGGGAACACGATCTCTGCTTCGACAAGACGTGCCAAGGAAACCGCTTCGCTAAATGCACTGAGGTGGTACAATAAAAACAATTCGAGTAAAGGCTTGGTAGTGGTGCAACGTCACGCCATAGAATACGTCAGCAGATTGAACTTGTGTAATATTATTCTCTCTACGGTGGTACGTGGAATTTATTTTTTGCAGAGCCGGACACTATCCTGGTGTTCACAATCTTCTATAAACTATTTGGAGGAAGAACCCGCCTTGCAATGCCGAAGACAGCATGCGCGCCGGACTCGTCGTCAGTCAAGCCTGGTTCAGGGGCTACTGAGGGAGTTCCGGACTAGGGGGTGTCCAGATAGCCTAACTATCATGATCGGCCAGACTCCAAGACTATGAAGATGCAAGATTGAAGACTTCGTCATGTGTCCGGATGGGACTTTCCTTGGCGTGGAAGGCAAGCTTGGCGATACGGATATGTAGATTTCCTACCATTGTAACCGACTCTGTGTAACCCTAGCCCTCTCCGGTGTCTATATAAACCGGATGGCTTTAGTCCATAGGACGAACAACAATCATACCATAGGCTAGCTTCTAGGGTTTAGCCTCCTTGATCTCGTGGTAGATCCACTCTTGTAACACACATCATCAATATTAATCAAGCAGTACGTAGGGTTTTACCTCCATCAAGAGGGCCCGAACCTGGGTAAAACATCGTGTCCCTTGTCTCCTGTTACCATCCGCCTAGAGGCACAGTTCGGGGCCCCCTACCCGAGATCCGCCTGTTTTGACACCGACAGTCGGGCTGCTCTCGCTGCTTGTGTCGCCCAGACGGTGCCCGTCGGCGGACGCCCCTGTCGTTCTCCGTCGCCTGCCGCCAACGCCACCACCGGCCCGGCGGGAAACGAGCAGCAGGCCTCGTCCCTGCATCCTTCGGTGCGGCGCGATGGCCGCACCGCCACCCCGTCGCTGACTCCGGCCGGTTCGTCGTCCCATGCCCGTCGCACCCCCCACAGACGCGCACGCCGTGCTGCTCCTGGCGCGTGAGCTCCTGCACTACCGCCCCGTCGACGACCTCTACGAGGACTGGCTCGCCCGCATCACAGAGCTCGTCAGCGTCGTAGGGGGCTCCCCCATGTTGTCCCTCTTGCTGCCTCGCCATCCCTCCTGCATGGGAAGCAAGGAGCAGGAGGTGCCTCCACCACCTCCTCCCCAAGAAGGCGCCCTGGCTCCAAGGCGCGCGGCCCCAGGTCGAGCCCCGCCGCGTCCGGTGCCTGCATGGCAGGAGAGGAGTTGCCATGAGATCCCACGCCCCCAAGAAGGTGCTGGCGTGCTCCCAGCACCGATGCGCCATGACCGCATCCCTGCACCGCCACGTCAAGGCCCAGCGTTGCTCCAGGCAACGGCGCGCGGGAAGCCCCAGGAGCAAGCCCCACCTCAGCGGAGAGCTCCGGTGGCCACTGCAGGCTGCCGCGCTTTCACCTCCGAGTTGCGCAGCGTCGAATGGCCCGGCAAGTTCAAGCCCGACCTACCTCCGCGCTACGATGGCACTGCGGACCCCGCGGAGTTCCTCCAGCTCTACGAGCTGGGCATTGAGGCTACCAGCGGGGACGAGAAGGTCATGGCGAATTGGTTTCCCATGGCGCTCAAGGACAGTGCCCGCACCTGGCTCCTGAACCTGGCTCCAGGCACGATCTCCTCCTGGGACGAGATGCGCACCCGCTTCATCGCCAACTTCCAAGGTACTCGCGACCGGCCCCCAGCCATGAGCGACTTGTGCCGCATCAAGCAACAGCCGGGAGAGACCCTGCAGAAGTACATCTAGCGCTTCAACAATGCCCGCCTCAAGATCCCCAGGGTGACTAAGGAGTCCATCATTTCAGCCTTCTCCGACGGCGTGCGCGACATCAAGATGAAAGAAGAGTTAGCGATCCATGAAGACCTGTGCACATCGCTGGAGCTGTTCAACCTGGCTACCAAGTGCGCCAGGGCTGAGGAGGGGCGCCTCTCCCTCCTCGAGCTCCCTGCTGCCGACCTAGAAGAGAAGAAGCCCAAGGTCAAGGACGTGAAGCGCAAGGGGGCTACTGTGCTCGCAGCTGAGCCACACACCAAGCGAGGCAGGGATCAGCCTGAGTCATCCAAGGGCAGCCGGTACTGCGTATGTCACGACCTCCACACCCACAACACCAATGAATATCAGGAGCTCAGGGTCATGCGAGATGGGAGTATTGGCCGACGCCCCGACCGCAGCGACCGAGGCTATGGCCAAGGAGGAGGAAGAGGTGGAGGACGATGGGAAGACCGTGGCCCTCGCCAAGGCTGGCACGACCGGCCTCGCGAGGACGCTGGCAGGACCAGCCTCGCGAGGGACGTTGGAGGGATCAGCCTAGTGAGGACCGCCCTCAAGGCAATGCAGGCCTCCCTCCTCTGCCACCGCCGCCAAGGAGGAATGAAGGCCATCACCAGGACGAGGGGGCTGGGGGCTTCCAGGACCCGCACGCAATCTCTTGCATCCTGGGCGGCGCTCAGGCCCCAGCTTCTCAATGCATCTTCAAGCAGTTTGCTCGCAAGGTGAATGTAGTCCTCCCTAAGCTTGAGGCCACGCGCCCTCTCAGGTGGTCTGCATGCGCTATCACGTTCAGCTCAGCGGATCAGCTCAAGTGTGCAGCAACAACTGGGGTTCTTCCGATGCTCTGTTCCCCAGTCATCAGCAATGTGCAAGTCATCAGGACCTTCATCGACGGCGGAGCTGGGCTCAACGTCCTGTCCATCGAAACATTCAACAATCTCCAAGTGCCATACGATCAGCTTCTGCCAACCAAGCCTTTCTCAGGAGTCACTGATGGTTTCACTGTTCCGATAGGGCAGGTTCGCCTTCCTGTCACCTTTGGGCAGCGCAACAACTACCGCACCGATCTTATTGACTTCACGTCGCTCACATCCGCCTGCCATACAATGCCATTATCGGGTACCCAGCTCTGGCCAAGTTCATGGCAGTGACTCACCATGGCTACAATGTCCTCAAGATGCCAGGAAGCGGTGGAATCATCACAGTGCCATGCGAGGAGAGGGATGCAGTGTGTTCTCTTGAGCGCGCCTTCCAGGCCGCGGCAATCGAAGACCCAGATCACAGGAGCGGGAGGCTCCCCGAGGCAGTTCCTAAGAAGAAGAAGGCTTCACCTGGCCTAAAAACTCACGAGGCAGGCCCCTCCGGAGGCGTTGTGTCGGGATCCGCGCCCTTCCAAGGGGTGCCGCCCTCTATCACATAGGAAGGTGCCCGGCGCCCTCCTCAGGCAGGGCTCGGGGGATCTCTCCTGGAGGGCCACCGACCTCACCAAGGTCGCGAGGGAGGGGCTCGGGCACCACTTGGAGGCGTGCTTCAGGACACGTTTCCCTCAGGAAGGCATGAGGCAAGAAGGGCCAAACCCTTAGGAGTTCATCGCGAGGAACGTTCAGGAGCTACAGGAGTCAAGAGTCATGCGTGGCAGCCGCCGCCTACCCGCCGTAGCCCCACATCCCGGCAAGGACGGGGGGCTGCGCATTTGCATCGACGTACCAGGGCTCAACCGAGCCGCGTCTTAGGAGCGCCTTTGTCCTTCACGGGCGGGGCGCTGTGAGGGTCCACCTCACAGCTACATTCGCATGCCCTTCGGCCTGCCGAACGCGGCTGCTGCCCACCAGCGCCTGATGAGGAGCGTCTTGGAAGCTCAGGTGACCAGGCACCACGCGTTCCTGGAGGAGATGGAGACGGGCCTTGAGGAGCCGCCCGGACCCTCAGAGCCTCCCGAGGCTCAGGGCTCCGAGGCCTCGTGAGGGTTGGCTGCTTCACTGTTCGTCGACAGCAACTCCGACACTCGCTCTCCAATAGTATCAGGTGACATCTTTTCAAGTTTTCCCTTCAGCTGGGAGCGCCCGCAGGGCCGCATCATTCCCAGGTTGCGTGGGTCTGTCCCTGCGGCATGTATCCATTTTGCTTAATGATTTTCATCTGCTTTGTTGGGGGCGCCCCTCGGGCTGCGTTATCCCCTAGGCCGCTTGGGCCAGACCCAGTGGCGTTTACTTCTCCGCATCTACCTATATGAATTCACTCCTCCGAGCCTAACCTGGTCCTCATGATCATTATCTGCTTATCGCGGACTTCTCCGCTCGCATGCAAAGCGCTTGCACGTTAAAAGGGGGGCACCTGAGCATCGCGACTCATGGGCTCTTACTGGCTCTCCAACCCTCACCCCCTGGCCTTGACCCACGGCATCGCGACCTGTCATACCAGTGGCGGCTGAGCTCGCTCGAGGGCCAGGACCTGAGGACGTAGAGCATTTGCATTCCAACCACCCTGCAGGAACACTCCATTGATAAAGGCCCAGATGTTGGGGAACGTTGCAGAAAATAAAAAATTTCTACGCTTCACCAAGATCAATCTATGGAGTCATCTAGCAACGAGAGAGGATTACATCTACATACCCATGTAGATCACGCACGGAAGCGTTCAAGAGAACGGGGTTGAGGGAGTCGTACTCGTCGTGATCCAAATCACCGAAGATCCTAGTGTTGAACGGACAGCACCTCGCGTTCAACACACGTACGGTTGGGAAGACGTCTCCTCATTCTTGATCCAGCAAGGGGGAAGGAGAGGTTGATGGAGATCCAGCAGCACAACGGCGTGGTGGTGGAAGTAGCAGCGATCTCGGTAGGGCTTCGCGAAGCTCTACGAGAGGGAGAGGTGTTGCAGAGGGAGAGGGAGGCGCCAGGAGCAGGGGTGTGCAGCCCTCCCTCCCCTCTCTTTATATAGGGGCCCTGGGGGGCGTCCACCCCCTAGAGATTGGATCTTAAGGGGGGAGGCGGCCAAGGGGGTGGCTTGCCCCCCAAGCCAAGTGGGCCGCCCCCCACCCCTAGGGTTTCCAACCCTAGGCGCAGGGGGAGGCCCAAGGGGGCGCACCAGCCCACCAGGGGCTGGTTCCCCCTCCCACTTCAGTCCATGGGGCCCTTTGGGATAGGTGGCCCCACCCGGTGGACCCCCGGGACCCTTCCGGTGGTCCCAGTACAATATCGGTGACCCCCCAAAACTTTCCCGATGGCCAAAACTGGACTTCCTATATATAATTCTTCACCTATGGACCGTTCCGGAACTCCTCGTGACGTCCGGGATCTCATCCGGGACTTCGAACAACTTTTGGGTTACCGCATACTAATATCTCTACAACCCTAGCGTCACCGAACCTTAAGTGTGTAGACCCTATGGGTTCGGGAGACATGTAGACATGACCGAGACGACTCTCCGGTCAATAACCAACTACGGGATCTGGATACCCATGTTGGTTCCCACATGCTCCTCGATGATCTCATCGGATGAACCACGATGTCGAGGATTCAAGTAATCTTGTATACAATTCCCTTTGTCAATTGGTACGTTACTTGCATTGAGCTCATTATGATGATGCATTACCGAGTGGGCCCAGAGATACCTCTCTGTCATACGGAGTGACAAATCCCAGTCTCGATCCGTGTCAACCCAACAGATACTTTCGAGGATACCCGTAGTATACCTTTATAGTCACCTAGTTACGTTGTGATGTTTGGTACACCCAAAGCACTCCTACGGCATCCGGGAGTTACACGATCTCATGGTCTAAGGAAATGATACTTGACATTGGAAAAGCTCTAGCAAACAAACTACACGATCTTGTGCTATGCTTAGGATTGGTTCTTGTCCATCACATCATTCTCCTAATGATGTGATCCAGTTATCAACGACATCCAAAGTCCATAGTCAGGAAACCATGACTATCTGTTGATCAACGAGCTAGTCAACTAGAGGCTCACTAGGGACATGTTGTGGTCTTTGTATTCACACGTGTATTACGATTTCCGGATAACACAATTATAGCATGAATAACAGACAATTATCATGAACAAGGAAATATAATAATAATCATTTTATTATTGCCTCTAGGGCATATTTCCAACAGTCTACCACTTGCACTAGAGTCAATAATATAGTTACATTGTGATGAATCGAACACCCATAGAGTTCTGGTGTTGATCATGTTTTGCTCGCGGAAGAGCTTTTGTCAACGGATCTGCGACATTCAGATCCGTATGCACTTTGCAAATATCTATGTCTCCATCTTGAACATTTTCACGAATGGAGTTGAAGTGACGCTTGATGTGCCTTGTCTTCTTGTGAAACCTGGGCTCCTTGACAAGGGCAATAGCTCAAGTGTTGTCACAGAAGAGAGTGATCGGCCACGACGCATTGGGTATGACTCCTAGGTCAGTGATGAACTCCTTCATCCAGATTGCTTCATGCGCTGCCTCCGAGACTGCCATGTACTCCGCTTCACATGTAGATCCCGCCACGACGCTTTGCTTGCAACTGCACCAGCTTACTGCCCCTCCATTCAAAATATACACGTATCCGCTCTGTGACTTAGAGTCATCCAGATCTGTATCGAAGCTAGCGTCGACATAACCCTTTACGACGAGCTCTTCGTCACCCCCATAAACGAGAAACATATCCTTAGTCCTTTTCAGGTACTTCAGGATATTCTTGACCGCTGTCCAGTGTTCCATGCCAGGATTACTTTGGCACCTTCCTACCAAACTTACGGCAAGGTTTACATCAGGTCTGGTACACAGCATGGCATACATAATAGACCCTATAGCCGAGGCATAGGGGATGACACTCATCTTTTCTCTATCTTCTGCCTGTTGGGGAACGTTGCAGAAAATAAAAAATTCCTACGGTTTCACCAAGATCCATCTATGAGTTCATCTAGCAATGAGTGATAGGAGTGCATCTACATACCTTTGTAGATCGCGAGCGGAAGCGTTCAAGAGAACGGGGTTGAGGGAGTCGTACTCGTCGTGATCCAAATCACCGATGACCAAGTGCCGAACGGACAGCACCTCCGCATTCAACACATGTATGGAGCGGGTGATGTCTCCCGCACCTTGATCCAGCAAGGAGGAGGGAGAGGTTGATGAAGATCCAGCAGCACGACGGCGTGGTGGTGGATGCAGCAGAGTTCCGGCAGAGCTTCGCCGAGCTTCTGCGAGAGGGAGAGGTGTAGCAGGGGAGAGGGAGGCGTCAAGACTTTAGGGTGCGGCTGCCCTCCCTCCCCCCTCCTTTATATAGGCCCCCAGGGGGGGCGCCGGCCCTAGAGATGGGATCTCTAGGGGGGCGGCGGCCAAGGGGGTGGAGTGCCCCCCAAGGCAAGTGGAGGCGCCCCCACCCCTAGGGTTCCCAACCCTAGGCGCAGAGGGGGGCCCAGGGGGGTGCACCAGCCCACCAGGGGCTGGTTCCCCTCCCACTTCAGCCCATGGGGCCCTCCGGGATAGGTGGCCCCACCCGGTGGACCCACGGGACCGTTCCGGTGGTCCCGGTACAATACCGGTGACCCCCAAAACTCTCCCGATGGCCGAGACTGCACTTCCTATATATAATTCTTTACCTCCGGACCATTCCGGAACTCCTCGTGACGTCCGAGGTCTCATCCGGGACTCCGAACAACTTTCGGTTTGATGCATACTCATATCTCTACAACCCTAGCGTCACCGAACCTTAAGTGTGTAGACCCTACGGGTTCGGGAGACACGTAGACATGACCGAGACGGCTCTCCGGTCAATAACCAACAGCGGGATCTGGATACCCATGTTGGCTCCCACATGCTCCTCGATGATCTTATTGGATGAACCACGATGTCGAGGATTCAATCAACCCCATATACAATTCCCTTTGTCAATCGATATGTTACTTGCCCGAGACTCGATCGTCGGTATCCCAATACCTCGTTCAGTCTCGTTACTGGCAAGTCACTTTACTCGTACCGTAATGCATGATCCTGTGACCAGACACTTTGGTCACTTTGAGCTCATTATGATGATGCATTACCGAGTGGGCCCAGAGATACCTCTCCGTCATACGGAGTGACAAATCCCAGTCTCGATCCGTGTCAACCCAACAGACACTTTCGGAGATACCTGTAGTGCACCTCTATAGTCTCCCCGTTACGTTGTGACGTTTGGTACACCCAAAGCACTCCTACGATATCCGGGAGTTACACGATCTCATGGTCTAAGGAAAAGATACTTGACATTGGAAAAGCTCTAGCAAAACGAACTACACGATCTTGTGCTATGCTTAGGATTGGGTCTTGTCCATCACATCATTCTCTAAATGATGTGATCCCTTTATCAACGACATCTAATGTCCATAGTGAGGAAACCATGACTATCTGTTGATCAACGAGCTAGTCAACTAGAGGCTTACTAGGGACTTATTGTGGTCGATGTATTCACACGTGTATTACAATTTCTGGATAATACAATTATAGCATGAATAAATACAATTATCATGAACAAGGAAATATAATAATAATCCTTTTATTATTGCCTCTAGGGCATATTTCCAACACTGCCGTGGTCGGGCATTGAGCTAAGCTCAATTTCACACCTTGCAACACAGGCAGGAACCCCTTCTTGGACTGATCCATATTGAACTTCTTCAATATCTTATCAAGGTATGTGCTTTGTGAGAGACCTATGAGGCGTCTCGATCTATCCCTATAGATCTTGATGCTTAATATGTAAGCAGCTTCTCCAAGGTCCTTCATTGAAAAACACTTATTCAAGTAGGCCTTAATGCTGTCCAAAAGTTCTATATCATTTCCCATCAAAAGTATGTCATCTACAATAACATGAGAAATGCTACAGAGCTCCCACTCACTTTCTTGTAAACGCAGGCTTCTCCATAAGTCTGCATAAACCCAAACACTTTGATCATCTCATCAAAGCGAATGTTCCAACTCCGAGATGCTTGCACCAGCCACAAAATGGATCGCTGGAGTTTGCATACCTTGTTAGCATTCTCAGGATCGACAAAACCTTCCGGCTGCATCATACACAGTTCTTCCTTAAGATAGTCGTTAAGGAATGCCGTTTTGACATCCATTTACCATATCTCATAATCATAGTATGCGGCAAATGCTAACATGATTCAGACGGACTTCAGCTTCGCTACGGGAGAGAAGGTCTCATCGTAGTCAACCCCTTGAACTTGTCGATAACCCTTAGCGACAAGTCGAGCTTTATAGATGGTAACATAACCATCCGCGTCCGTCTTCTTCTTAAAGATCCATTTGTTTTCTGTCGCTCGCCAATCATCGGGCAAGTCTGTCAAAGTCTATACTTCATTTTAATACATGGATCCTATCTCGGATTGCATGGCTTCAAGCCATTTGTTGGAATCTGGGCCCACCATCACTTCTTCATAGTTCGAAGGTTCACCGTTGTCTAACAACATGATTTCTAGGACAGGGTTGCCATACCACTCTGGTGTGGAACGTGTCCTCATGGACCTACGAAGTTCAGTAGTAACTTGATCCGAAGTACCTTGATCATCATCATTAGTTTCCTCTCTAGTCGGTGCAGGCACCACAGGAACATCTTCCTGAGCTGTGCTACTTTCCGGTTCAAGAGGTAGTACTTCATCAAGTTCCACTTTCCTCCCACTTACTTCTTTCGAGAGAAACTCTTTCTCCAGAAAGGACCCGTTCTTGGCAACAAAGATTTTGCCTTCAGATCTGAGGTAGAAGGTATACCCAATGGTTTCCTTAGGGTATCCTATGAATACGCATTTTTCCGACTTGGGTTCGAGCTTTTCAGGTTGAAGTTTCTTGACATAAGCATCGCATCCCCAAACTTTTAGAAATGATAGCTTAGGTTTCTTCCCAAACCATAATTCATATGGTGTCGTCTCAATGGATTTAGACGGAGCCCTATTTAAAGTGAATGTAGCTGTCTCTAGAGCGTATCCCCAAAATGATAGCGGTAAATCGGTAAGAGACATCATAGGTTGCACCATATCCAATAAAGTGCGATCTACGTTCGGACACACCGTTACACTGAGGTGTTCCAGGCGGCGTGAGTTGTGAAACGATTCCACATTTCCTTAAGTGCGTACCAAATTCGTGACTTAAATATTCTCCTCCACGATCTGATCGTAAGAACTTTATCTTTCGGTCATGTTGATTCTCTACCTCATTCTGAAATTCCTTGAACTTTTCAAAGGTCTCAGACGTGTGTTTCATCAAGTAGACATACCCATATCTACTCAAGTCGTCAGTGAGAGTGAGAACATAACGATATCCTCCGCGAGCCTCAACGCTCATTGGACCGCACACATCAGTATGTATGATTTCCAATAAGTTGGTTGCTCGCTCCATTGTTCTGGAGAACGGAGTCTTGGTCATTTTGCCCATGAGGCATGGTTCGCATGTGTCAAATGATTCATAATCGAGAGACTCTAAAAGTCCATCAGCATGGAGCTTCTTCATGCGCTTGACACCAATGTGACCAAGGCGGCAGTGCCACAAGTATGTGGGACTATCGTTATCAACTTTACATCTTTTGGTATTCTCACTATGAATATGTGTAACATCATGTTCGAGATTCATTAAGAATAAACCATTGACCATCGGGCCATGACCATAAAACATATCTCTCATATAAATAGAACAACCATTATTCTCGGATTTAAATGAGTAGCCATCTCGTATTAAACGAGATCCGGATACAATGTTCATGCTCAAAGCTGGCACTAAATAACAATTATTGAGGTTTAAAACTAATCCCGTAGGTAAATGTAGAGGTAGCGTGCCGACGGCGATCACATCGACCTTGGAACCATTCCCGACGCGCATCATCACCTCGTCCTTTGCCACTCTTCGCTTATTCCGCAGCTCCTGTTTTGAGTTACAAATATGAGCAACCGCACCGGTATCAAATACCCAGGATCTACTATGAGTACTGGTAAGGTACACATCAATTACATGTATATCACATATACCTTTAGTGTTGCCGGCCTTCTTGTCCGCTAAGTATTTGGGGCAGTTCCGCTTCCCTTGCAATAAAAGCACTCAGTCTCAGGTTTGGGTCCATTCTTTGGCTTCTTCCCGGCAACTGGCTTACCGGGCGCGGCAACTCCCTTGCCGTCCTACTTGAAGTTCTTCTTACCCTTGCCTTTCTTGAACTTAGTGGTTTTATTGACCATCAACACTTGATGTTCCTTTTTGATTTCCACCTCCGCTGATTTCAGCATTGAAAATACTTCAGGAATAGTTTTCACCATCCCCTGCATATTGAAGTTCATCACAAAGCTCTTGTAGCTAGGTGGGAGCGACTGAAGGATTCTATCAATGACCGCCTCGTCCGGGAGGTTAATGTCCAGCTAGGACAGGCGGTTGTGCAACCCAGACATTTTGAGTATGTGCTCATTGACAGAACTATTTTCCTCAATCTTACAACTGTAGAACTTGTCGGAGACTTCATATCTCTCGACCCGGGCATGAGCTTGGAAAACCATTTTCACCTCTTCGAACATCTCATATGCTCCGTGTTGCTCAAAATGCTTTTGGAGCCCCGGTTGTAAGCTGTAAAGCATGCCGCACTGAACGATGGAGTAATCATCAGCACGTGACTGCCAAGCGTTCATAACATCTTTGTTCTCTAGGATGGGTGCATCACCTAGCGGTCCTTCTAGGACATATGCTTTCTTGGCAACTATGAGGATGATCCTCAGGTGTAACACCCCGGATGTAATCTTCCATCTTTGTAACTCCAACTCTTGCCATTTTCGGCTATGGGCTATGGTATTCCCTTCGTGGTTGGGTTTTGTCTTTCGTTTTGCATTTTGTTCATGTCATGCATCTCATATCATGTCATCATGTGCATCTCATTTGCATAGATGCTCGTCTCATGCATCCGAGCATTTTCCCCATTGTCCGTTTCGCAATCCAACACTATCACATGCACCGGCGCACCCCTCTTATCTCTATTCGTGTGCGGGTGTTAAACGTTCTCGGAATGGGACGAGGCTTGCCAAGTGGCCTTGGTACACCACCGGTAGACCACCTGTCAAGTTTCGAGTCATTTGGAGCTCGTTTGATACTCCAACGGTTAACCGCATAACCGCAAAGGCCTCTTTTGGGTTGCAGCCCAACACCCCGCCAAAACAGCCCAATAACCTGTGGGCGAAAACTACACTCCATTTGGAGCCTCCTAGCTCCCTCTACCTATAAAAACACCCCTCCTCCCGAAATTTCGGGTCATTCCACCGCTAACCCTAGTCTTCTTCCACCCCGCGCCGCCGGACATGTCCGGTCCGGCCGGACAAAAATCCTGCCGCCGGCTCCGCCCAATCGGGGCGCGCCACGTCGCCACCCGGGCCGCCTGCCGCCATGCCTCCACCGCGGGCGCCAGGCCCATGGCCGGCCCTCCCGCGACCGACCGGGCCCGGGCCCGGCGCCCGCGCCGGCCCCAGCACCGCCGCCCTTGCCGGTCGACGGCCGCCGCCCGGCCCCGAGCAGCGCCGCCTCGGGCGCCCCCAAGCTCCGTCCCGGTGAGCTCCTCCGGCCTCCTCCCTCACCTCCGGCGACGAACTCCGGCGACCTCGGCCCTGGATCTAAGATCCATAACACCTAGGTTGACTTTCCCCGACCCCCGAAATCGTCTAAGTCTTTTTCTGCAGATTAATTGTTGCATCTTCGTCGTGCCGTAACTGCACTCGTGGCTCCATTTTGGGAGTATAGCATACCGAATTGTTCGTCTCGACGAGTAAATCATTTCATATCATTGCATCATTTTCATTTGAGCTCATCTTGATGCCCGAAATGCTGTTGGAAGAGGGCTATATAATGTTAGTTTCTGTTTCTTAGCAGAACATGCACTTTTGTCATTTTTGCCATGATTAATGTGTGCATCTTATGAACTTGAGACCTACATATGTTTTCAACTATGCCATGCCAGATTTACAGGGGTGTATGCCATGTATTTTTGTGATCAATGTGGTGACTAGCACAAGCATGCAAACTAGGCCTCGTGATGTTGCTGATTTTAGCCCCTGTTCTGGTGTTATTTTTATGTCATGTAAACTTGATGCTACAGAGAGATCCATGCATATTTTGAGATACTTCAGTAAGGATGTTTTGAACATATGGTTATGCCATATCAATTAATGCCCCTGTTTGAAATTGTGGAGTAGTCTAGAATGTCCTTTTCGTGCTCTACTTTTGCTACAAAATGTTTCCTGGCAGATTGTTTACCTGTTATTCAATTTTGCCAAGGTTGTTGTAGTTGATCCGTGTATGCTATGATGTTGTTCTTGCCATGTATAGCTTCTATACCATGTCTTCTTGATGGATGTATGCTTACTTTATCATGAGATGCTCCGTAATGAGTGCATCGAGCTCATGAAGGTGCCTTCGTAATTCTATCAATGCCATGCTCAGTTTGCTGAATCTGTTAACGAAACTTGCTATGTTTACATGCATGCCATCATTTCTGCTGATCCTTTTTGGCTCATGGTCAGTAAGGGACTTTTGTTTTATGATTTGAGTAGATTCGTGTCATGCCTTGTTTTGCTATTATAAGTTCTTGTAGCATGTTTATTACTTGCTCTGAACATTGCTACCTGATGCTGTTTATGCCATGTCCAACCTGATATTTTTGCACTTTTCCCATGCTTGTTTGAACCTGTTATGGTGTGATTTAGCAGTAGCTCAGTGTTCTTCTTTTGTCAAGCATCTCCTGTAGATCACTGCCATATGCTTTGTTTTTATGTTGGGGGGCTGTAGCATAGTTTCTTGTTGCATGCAAAGTAGCATCGTGCTGTTAATCGCAGATTTATGTCATTCTTGTTTTGCTTGTCATTTGCAAACCGTGCATCCGATTTCGGTGATCTTTATATCGATTTCAACCGAAATCATCTCATCTTTCCAGCGGCATACTTGGTTTGCCAAGTTGATGCCTTGTTCATCATTTTTCCTCCCGGAGCACGCATATGCATTGCATATCACATCTCGCATATCATGTCATGTATTGCATCATGTTGCTTGTGCATTGCTCCATGTTTGATTGTGGTTTAATTGCTTGTGTTCTTGCTTTGGGTAGAGCCGGGAGACGAGTACGTGAACAAGGAACCTGTTGAGAACGCTTTCGAGGATCAAGCCTTCGACAACTCTGAGAACCTTGCAGGCAAGATGACCATACCTTCGATATCACTTCTATCTTTGCTTTGCTAGTTGCTCGCTCTTTCTCTATGTTAGCTCTACCTGCCACTGTTTATCATGCCTCCCTATTGCCATGTCAAACCTCTAACCATCATGTCCTAGCAAACCGTTGTTTGGCTATGTCACCGCTTTTGCTCAGCCCCTCTTATAGCGTTGCTAGTTGCAGGTGAAGATGAAGTTCGTTCCTTGTTGGAACATGGATATTTTGGGATATCACAATATCTCCTGTTTAATTAATGCACCTTATATACTTGGTAAAGGGTGGAAGGCTCGGCCTTATGACTGGTGACTTGTTCCACTCTTGCCACCCTAGTTTCCGTCATACCGGTGTTATGTTCCTTGATTTTGCATTCCTTACGCGGTTGGGTGATTTATGGGACCCCCTTGATAGTTCGCTTTGAATAAAACTCCTCCAGCAAGGCCCAACCTTGATTTTACCATTTGCCACCTAAGCCTTTTTCCCTTGGGTTTTCGCGAGCCCGAGGGTCATCTTTATTTACCCCCCCCCCTCCCGGGCCAGTGCTCGTCGTGAGTGTTGGTCCAACCTGTCAGCTGTCGGTGGCCACCAGGGGCAACTCTGGGATGGCCTACCGGAAGTTTGGACAATCCGGTCTGCCCTGAGAACGAGATATGTGCAGGTCCTATCGGGATTTGTCGGCACAGTCGGGTGGCTTTGCTGGTCTTGTTTTACCATTGTCGAAATGTCTTGCGAACCGGGATTCCGAGACTGGTCGGGTCTTCCCAGGAGAAGGTTTATCCTTCGTTGACCATGAGAGCTTATGATGGGCTAAGTTGGGACACCCATGCAGGGTATATTATCTTTCGAAAACCGTGCCCGCGGTTATGAGGCAGATGGGAATTTTTTAATGTCCGGTTGTAGATAACTTGACACTTGACTTCATTAAAATGCATCAACCGTGTGTGTAGCCGTGATGGTCTCTTCTCGGCGGAGTCCGGGAAGTGAACACGGATTGAGTTATGTATGACCGTAAGTAGTTTCAGGATCACTTCTTGATCGCTTCTAGCTTCTCGACCGATGCGTTGCTTCTCTTCTCGCTCTCACTTGTGTATGTTAGCCACCATATATGCTTAGTGCTTGCCGCAGCTCCACCATATTACCCCTTTCCTACCTATGAGCTTAAATAGTCTTGATCTCGCGGGTGTGAGATTGCTGAGTCCCCGTGGCTCATAGATTCTACCAAAACAGATGCAGGTGCCGAGGATACCAGCGCAGATGGCGCGACCGAGCTCAAGTGGGAGTTTGATGAGGCCCTTGGTCGTTACTATGTTTCGTTTCCAGACGATCAGTAGTGGAGCCCAGTTGGGACGATCGGGGATCTGTGTAGCATTTGGGGTAGTCTTCTTTTATTTTGGTTCCATAGTCGGACCTTGAGTGTAATCTGGATGATGGATGTTTATTTATGTATTGTGTGAAGTGGCGACTGTAAGCCAACTATGTATCTCTTTCCCTTATGTATTACATGGGTTGTGTGAAGATTACCTCACTTGCGACATTGATTTCAATGCGGTTATGCCTCTAAGTCGTGCTTCGACACGTGGGAGATATAGCCGCATCGAGGGCGTTACAAGTTGGTATCAGAGCCATCCCCGACTTAGGAGCTCCCTGCTTGATTGATTGCTGGTGTGTTGAGTCTAGAACAAAAAATGTTTTGAGTCTTAGGATTATATATATCGGAGAGTAGGATTCTTTTTACTCCTCAGTCCCTTTGTCGCTCTGGTGAGGCCTCCTGACGTAGATGTTTTGACTTTCCTATTCTCAAATTTCACTAAATTTTTTTAGGATCACGTGGGTATCTTGGAATCGTTCCGATGGTTTTGTGACGAGAACATTGTTCTTGGTGCCTCCTGACATTTAGGGGTTGTGGCAGTGTCCCGGGGAGTTGAGCTCCGAGGTGTTGTCGTCACAATTTTATCGTTGTAGTTCTGGAATACCTGAGTTTTGCCGACATCGAAAATCTCTTTTATGCAGTTGTTGGTGAGATAACCTCGACGTCACCCAGTACTGGGGAGTTCGGGAGTATTGCCATGACTCGTATAACGGATGCTTTTCGAACGTTGAGGTACACGATTTCCAAAGGTTTCTTGGTTATGTGTTGACGGATGGATACAGCTGGATGTAGGGATTGTTAGTTTGGGTGAGATATATTGCTTCCCCCATACCCCCAACACCTGATTGCATAACCGGAGAGTTTCGGGAGTTTATAGGTGGGATTCAAGTAGCTCTAGCACTTCTTCCCGCAGATATTTGGTTTGTGATTGGGTAATCCTTAGCACTTATTTGTTCCAGTTGTACCTTGTTTATTTCATTCATCAATCTCTTATCAAGTGGCTTCTCACCTTAATGGATGTGTGATGTTAGCTTTGGGAACTCATTCGTTCATCCTTGTTCGAATGTTTATTGTGAAGACTATATGTTGCAATTTCTATCCGTTGATTCAACTTGTCTATCTATCTATCAAGATGCTAACGGATGTCACCCTCTTCAGGATGGCTCTGCCAACGCGTCAGAATCCGGAACGAAGTGATGGGAGTCAGGCGAACCCTCCACCTCCACCTCCGCCTCCGGAGGCATGGCAAACTTTGATGGCAACCACAAATGCCAACGCTCAGTTGTTGATTCAGCTAATGCAAGAGCGCAACCAAGTCCAAGGCAACCAAGGGAATCAAGGTCAAGGGCAGTTCAACCATCAGCCTCAGTTTCCTACCCTCAACCAATTCCTTGCAAATCAGCCGAAGTCTTTCAGCTACTGTGTCGAGGCCACAGACGCCGACGATTGGCTCCTGGATATCAACAAGCATTTTGAATGCAGCAATGTCAGGCCTGAGGACTACGTCAAGTTTGCTTCTTTTCAGCTCAAGGATCAAGCAGCTGATTGGTTCCAGCAATACAAGGATTCCAGAGGAGGTCAAGTGATTACTTGGACTGACTTTTGTCGGGACTTTAAAGCTCACCACATTCCTACCAGTGTTGTTGAGAGTAAGCGTGAGGAGTTCCGCAATCTCAAGCAAGGCAACATGTCAGTGTACGAATACAACAAGCAGTTTCAGAAACTTGCTCGCTTCGCTAAACAAGACGTTCCTGATGAAAAGAGTATGATCTATCAATTTAGAGGTGGCCTTAGAGAGGATCTGCAGTTAGCTCTCGTTCTTGTTGAGCCTACTCAGTTTGATCAATTCTACAATATGGCACTCAAGCAAGAAGGTGCTCAGCTCAAGTGTGAGGCTTCTAAGAAGAGAATCAGGGATGCAGTTCAGTATTCTTCCTCTCAAGTGGCAGCTAAGCAGCAAAAGTTCTACCTTCCTCCTCCTCCGTTTCGTCAGCCTTACCAACAGAAGAACTCAGGTGGTCGTGGATCTTCCCACCCACCCAACCCAGGCAATTAGAACAAGTCTCAGCCTCAAGCTCCAAGGTCAAATGCTCCTTATCATCATCCGCTCTCAAAGGTGACTTGCAACAAGTGCCAGCAGAAAGGTCACTACGTGAACAAGTGCTTCAACCAAAGGCGCCTTCCTCCTCCTCCTCCTCCTGTGAGATCTTCAAGCAATGCAGTGGTCAAGCATAATCCAAAGTTTGCAAAGGTCAATATGATGAATGCAGCTTAGGCAGAGGATTCTTCTGATGTGATAATGGGTAATCTTCCTGTTAATGATATTCCTGCAAAAGTTCTTTTTGATACTGGTGCATCGCTTAGTTTCATCTCAAGACCATTTGCATCTAAGCATGAGTTGTCTTTCCAAGATTTGCCTAGACCATTAGCAGTTGTCTCTCCGGGTAAATGCATGAACGCAAGCTACATGGTTCCGGATATTTCTATCAAGATGGGCGACTATAGATTTCTGTCTTCTCCAGTTGTTCTTGGTGACTCGGATATTGATCTAATTCTTGGGATGGACTGGCTTTCTCAGCACAAAGCTCAACTTGATTGTGCTGCCAGGGAAATTCAATTGACACACTCTTCTGAGGATGTTATCATCTATGCCGCTCGTGATGAAACCATTCGGTTGTTTTCTCTCAATGAGAAGGGCGAGTTGGATGCTATTTCTCAAATTCCAGTCGTTTGTGAGTACCAAGATGTCTTTCCAGAAGAGCTTCCGGGTATGCCTCCTCATCGGCCAGTCGAGTTCGTTATTGATCTTGAGCCTGGAACTGAACCCGTTTGCAAGCATCCTTACAAGCTTGGACCCAAGGAGCTGAAGGAATTGAAGAAACAGCTCGATGAACAAGAGCGTCTGGGTTTGATCAGACCGAGTTCATCTCCATGGGGTTGTGGAGTTCTTTTTGTCCAGAAGAAGGATGGCACAGACCGACTTTGCGTCGATTATCGTCCATTGAACAAGAAGACAATCAAGAACAAGTATCCACTTCCCAACATCAATGAGCTTTTCGAGCAACTCAAAGGTGCTAAAGTATTCTCCAAGCTTGACCTTCGTATGGGTTATCATCAGATTCGCATTCGTGAACAAGATATCCCCAAGACAGCATTCAGAACAAGCTATGGTTCTTATGAATATACTGCCATGTCTTTCGGCCTTGTCAATGCTCCTCCAACTTTCTCTCGCATGATGAACTTTATCTTCAGCCCCTACACCAATGAATTCGTCTTGGTGTATCTCGATGATATTTTGGTCTTCTCCAAGAATAAGTCGGATCATGCCAAACATTTGCGATTGGTGCTCGACAAGCTCAGAGAGCATCAATTCTATGTGAAGTTTTCCAAATGTGAGTTCTGGCTTGATGAAGTTCTTTACCTTGGTCACATCATCTCCGCCAAGGGCATTGCTGTTAATCCGGCGAAGGTGTCTGCAGTTGTGAATTGGGAACCTCCTCAGAATGTCAAGCAGCTCCGTAGTTTTCTTGGTCTTGCAAGCTATTGCCGAAGATTCATTGAGAACTTCTCTAAGATTGCAAAGCCTCTTTCCAACCTCCTCCAGAAGCATGTCAAGTATGACTGGACGCCTGAGTGTGACGTTGCTTTCAACACCCTCAAAGAGAAGCTAGTCACAGCTCCTGTCTTGACTCCTCCTGATGAATCCAAGCCATTTGATGTGTTCTTCGATGCTTCTCTTCAAGGTCTCGGTGCTCTGTTAATGCAAGAGAAGAAAGTGGTGGCTTATACCTCTCGTCAGTTGAAGCCCAACGAAAAGAACTACCCCACTCACGATCTTGAGTTGGTGGCAGTTGTCCATGCATTGATAACATGGAGACATCTCTTGTTGGGAAGGCAAGTGGACATTTTCACCGATCACAAGAGCCTCAAGTATATCTTCACTCAAACCAACCTCAACCTCAGACAAACTCGATGGGTCGAAATGATTCAAGAGTACAATCCAAGTATTGAACATACTCCTAGCAAGGCGAATGTGATTGCAGATGCTCTGAGCAGAAAGGCTTATTGCAACAGTCTAATTATCAAGCCATTTCAACCGGATCTTTGTGAAGCTTTCCGCAAGCTGAATCTTCAAGTTGTTCCTCAAGGCTTTCTTGCCAACCTAATAGTCTCTCCTACTTTGGAAGATCAAATTCGTGAGGCACAACTCCTGGATGCCATGGTGAAGAAGGTGAAACGTGGTATCGACAAGGGCATTTCCAAATACAAGTGCTATCGCTTGGATGACAAAGATACTCTTTTCTTCGAGGATCGAATTGTGGTTCCTAAAGGTGATCTGAGAAAAGTCATCATGAATGAGGCACACAATTCCCTCCTATCCATTCATCCTGGAAGTACGAAGATGTACCATGACCTCAAGCAGTCGTATTGGTGGACTTGAATGAAGCGAAAGATTGCTCAATTCGCGAATGAATGTGATGTCTGCAGAAGGGTGAAAGCAGAACACCAAAGACCATCTGGTCTCCTTCAACCTCTTGCTATTCCAGAATGGAAATTTGATCATATCGAGATGGACTTCGTGACTGGTTTTCCTAAGTCCAAGCGTGGGAATGATGCTATCTTCGTTGTCATTGACAAGCTTACTAAAGTGGCTCATTTTCTTCCTATCAAAGAATCTATCACAAAAGCTCAGCTGGCAGAGCTATACACCTCCAGGATTGTCTCCTTGCACGGCATTCCACATTTGATATCTTCAGACCGTGGAAGCATCTTCACTTCTAAGTTCTGGTACTCCTTTCAGAAGGCCATGGGCACCAACATTCGTTTCAGCACAGCTTTCCATCCTCAAACAAGTGGCCAAGTCGAGCGAGTCAATCAAATCCTTGAAGATATGCTCAGGGCTTGTGTCATTTCCTTTGGCATGAAGTGGGAAGATTGTCTTCCATATGCCAAGTTCTCCTACAACAACAGCTTCCAAGCGAGTTCGGGCAAGTCCCCATTCAAAATTCTCTATGGAAGAAAGTGTCGTACTCCTCTCAATTGGTCCGAGACAGGTGAACGCCAACTTCTTGGCAACGACTTGATCATAGAAGCCGAAGAAATGTGCAAAGTCATTCGTGAGAATCTCAAAGCCGCGCAATCACGCCAGAAGAGCTATTATGATGACAAGCACCATGATGTGGCTTTTGAAATCGGAGACCATGTCTACCTCCGCGTCTCTCCAATGAAAGGCACTCGTCGCTTCGGTATCAAAGGAAAGCTTGCCCCTAGATACGTGGGTCCTTTCAAGATCATTGGCAAAAGAGGCGACCTCGCCTATCAACTTGAGCTTCCATCCAATTTTGCAAACGTGCACGATGTGTTTCACGTGTCACAGCTTCGCAAGTGCTTCAAGACTCCTGAGAGCACTATCAACTTCGAAGAGATTGACCTCCAAGAAGATCTGTCTTATCATGAGCACCCCGTTGCTATTCTTAAAGAAACCGAGCGCAAGACTCGCAACAAGTCAATCAAATTCCTGAAAGTGAAGTGGTCACACCATTCCGACCGAGAAGCCACCTGGGAGCGCGAGGATCACCTCTGTTTCGAATATCTGGAGTTCTTTCAGTCCTAGATCTCAGGACGAGATCCTCTTGTAGTGGTGGAGTGTTGTAACACCCCGGATGTAATCTTCTATCTTTGTAACTCCAACTCTTGCCATTTTCGGCTATGGGCTATGGTATTCCCTTCGTGGTTGGGTTTTGTCTTTCGTTTTGCATTTTGTTCATGTCATGCATCTCATATCATGTCATCATGTGCATCTCATTTGCATACATGCTCGTCTCATGCATCCGAGCATTTCCCCCTTGTCCGTTTCGCAATCCGACACTAACACATGCACCGGCGCACCCCTCTTGTCTCTATTCGTGTGCGGGTGTTAAACGTTCTCGGAATGGGACGAGGCTTGCCAAGTGGCCTTGGTACACCACCGGTAGACCACCTGTCAAGTTTCGAGTCATTTGGAGCTCGTTTGATACTCCAACGGTTAACCGCATAACCGCAAAGGCCTCTTTTGGGTTGCAGCCCAACACCCCTCCAAAACAGCCCAATAACCCACCTAAGTCACTTCCATGCTCTCCGTCGTCGGATCACGATCGTGTGGGCGAAAACTACACTCCGTTTGGAGCCTCCTAGCTCTCTCTACCTATAAAAACACCCCTCCTCCCGAAATTTCGTGTCATTCCACCCCTAACCCTAGTCTTCTTCCACCCCGCGCTGCCGGACACGTCCGGTCCGGCCGGACAAAAATCCCGCCGCCGCCGCCGCCCAATCGGGGCGCGCCACGTCGCCACCCGGGCCGCCGCGCCTCCACCGCGGGCCCGCCAGGCCCGTGGTCGGCCCTCCCGCGCCCAACCGGGCCCGTGCCCCACGCCCGCGCCGGCCCCAGCACCGCCGCCCTTGTCGGTCGCCGGCCGCCGCCCGGCCCCGAGCAGCGCCGCCTCGGGCGCCCCTGAGCTCAGTCCCGGCGAGCTCCTCCGGCCTCCTTCCTCACCTCCGGCGACGAACTCCGGCGACCTCGGCTCTGGATCTAAGATCCATAACACCTAGGTTGACTTTCCCCGACCCCCGAAATCGTCTAAGTCTTTTTCTGCAGATTAATTGTTGCATCTTCGTCGTGCCATAACTATACACTCGTGGCTCCGTTTTGGGAGTGTAGCATACCGAATTGTTCGCCTCAACGGGTACATCATTTCATATCATTGCATCATTTTCATTTGAGCTCATCTTGATGCCCGAAATGCTGTTGGAAGAGGGCTATATAATGTTAGTTTCTGTTTCTTAACAGAACATGCAGTTTTGTCGTTTCTGCCATGATTAATGTGTGCATCTTATGAACTTGAGCCCTACATATGTTTTGAACTATGCCATGCCAGCTTTACAGGGGTGTATGCCATGTATTTTTGTGATCAATGTGGTGAATAGCACAAGCATGCAAACTAGGCCTCGTGATGTTGCTGATTTTAGTCCCTGTTCTGCTGTTATTTTTATGCCATGTAAACTTGATGCTACAGAGAGATCCATGCATATTTTGAGATACTTCAGTAAGGATGTTTTGAACATATGGTTATGCTCTATCCATTCATTCCCCTGTTTGAAATTATAGAGTAGTCTAGCATGTCCTTTTCGTCCTCTACTTTTGCTACAAAATGTTTCCTGGCAGATTGTTTACCTGTTATTCAATTTTGCCAAGGTTGTTGTAGTTGATCCGTGTATGCTATGATGTTGTTCTTGCCATGTATAGATTCTATGCCATGTCTTCTTGATGGATGTATTCTTAGTTTATCATGAGATTCTCTGTAATGAGTGCATCGAGCTCACGAAAGTGCCTTCGTAATTCTGTCAATGCCATGCTCAGTTTGCTGAATCTGTTAACGAAACTTGCTATGTTTACATTCATGCCATCATTTCTTCTGATCCTTTTTGGCTCATGGTTAGTAAGGGACTTTTGTTCTATGCTTTGAGTGGATTCATGTCATGCCTTGTTTTGCTATTATAAGTTTCTGTAGCATGTTGATTACTTGCTCTGAACATTGCTACCTGATACTGTTTATGCCATGTCCAACCTGATATTTTTTGCACTTTTCCCATGCTTGTTTGAACCTGTTATGTTGTGATTTAGCCGTAGCTCAGTGTTCCTCTTTTGTCAAGAATCTCCTGTAGATCACTGCCATATGCTTTGTTTTTATGTTGGGGTGCTGTAGCATAGTCTCTTGTTGCATGCAAAGTAGCATTGTGCTGTTAATCGCAGATTTGTGTCATTCTTGTTTTGCTTGTCATTTGCAAACCGTGCATCCGATTTCGGTGATCTTTATATCGATTTCAACCGAAATCATCTCATCTTTCCAGCGGCATACTTGGTTTGCCAAGTTGATGCCTTGTTCATCCTTTTTCCTCCCGGAGCACGCATATGCATTGCATATCACATCTCGCATATCATGTCATGTATTGCATCATGTTGCTTGTGCATTGCTCCATGTTTGATTGTGGTTCCATTGCTTGTGTTCTTGCTTTGGGTAGAGCCAGGAGACGAGTACGGGATCGAGGAACCTCTTGAGAACGCTTTCGAGGATCAAGCCTTCGACAACTCTCAGAACCTTGCAGGCAAGATGACCATACCTTCGATATCACTTCTATCTTTGCTTTGCTAGTTGCTCGCTCTTTCACTATGTTAGCTCTACCTGCCACTGTTTATCATGCCTCCCTATTGCCATGTCTAACCTCTAACCATCCTGTCCTAGCAAACCATTGTTTGGCTATGTCACCGCTTTTGCTCAGCCCCTCTTATAGCGTTGCTAGTTGCAGGTGAAGAAGAAGTTCGTTCCTTGTTGGAACATGGATATTTTGGGATATCACAATATCTCCTGTTTAATTAATGCACCTTATATACTTGGTAAAGGGTGGAAGGCTCGGCCTTATGCCTGGTGACTTGTTCCACTCTTGCCGCCCTAGTTTCCGTCATACCGGTGTTATGTTCCTTGATTTTGCGTTCCTTACGCGGTTGGGTGATTTATGGGACCCCCTTGATAGTTCGCTTTGAATAAAACTCCTCCAGCAAGGCCCAATCTTGGTTTTACCATTTGCCACCTAAGCCTTTTTCCCTTGGGTTTTCGCGAGCCCGAGGGTCATCTTTATTTACCCCCCCCCCCCCCCGGGCCAGTGCTCGTCGTGAGTGTTGGTCCAACCTGTCAGCCGCCGGTGGCCACCAGGGGCAACTCTGGGATGGCCTACCGGAAGTTTGGACAATCCGGTGTGCCCTGAGAACGAGATATGTGCAGCTCCTATCGGGATTTGTCGGCACAGTCGGGTGGCTTTGCTGGTCTTGTTTTACCATTGTCAAAATGTCTTGCGAACCGGGATTCCAAGACTGATCGGGTCTTCCCGGGAGAAGGTTTATCCTTCGTTGACTGTGAGAGCTTATGATGGGCTAAGTTGGGACACCCCTGCAGGGAATATTATCTTTCGAAAGCCGTGCCCGCGGTTATGAGGCAGATGGGAATTTGTTAATGTCCGATTATACATAACTTGACACTTGACTTCATTAAAATGCATCAACCGTGTGTGTAGTCGTGATGGTCTCTTCTCGGCGGAGTCCGGGAAGTGAACACGGTTTGAGTTATTATGACCGTAAGTAGTTTCAGGATCACTTCTTGATCGCTTCTAGCTTCTCGACCGATGCGTTGCTTCTCTTCTCTCTCTCACTTGCGTATGTTAGCCACCATATATGCTTAGTGCTTGCCGCAGCTCCACCATATTACCCCTTTCCTACCTATGAGCTTAAATAGTCTTGATCTCGCGGGTGTGAGATTGCTGAGTCCCCGTGGCTCACAGATTCTACCAAAACAGATGCAGGTGCCGAGGATACCAGCGCAGATGACGCGACCGAGCTCAAGTGGGAGTTTGATGAGGCCCTTGGTCATTACTATGTTTCGTTTCCAGACGATCAGTAGTGGAGCCCAGTTGGGACGATCGGGGATCCGTGTAGCATTTGGGGTAGTCTTCTTTTATTTTGGTTCCGTAGTCGGACCTTGAGTGTAATCTGGATGAAGGATGTTTATTTATGTATTGTGTGAAGTGGTGACTGTAAGCCAACTATGTATCTCTTTCCCTTATGTATTACATGGGTTGTGTGAAGATTACCTCACTTGCGACATTGCTTTCAATGCGGTTATGCCTCTAAGTCGTGCTTCGACACGTGGGACATATAGCCGCATCGAGGGCGTTACATCAGGTTCCGGACCCAGTCCGTATAGTTGCTGCCATCATCTTTCTGCTTGGTTTTCTCTAGGAATGCGTTGAAGTTGAGGTTGACATGAGTGTTGGCCATTTGATCTACAAGACATTTTGCAAAGGTTTTTAGACTAAGTTCATGATAGTTAAGTTCATCTAATCAAATTATTTAATGAACTCCCACTCAGATTAGACATCCCTCTAGTCATCTGAGTGATACATGATCCGACTCAACTAGACCGTGTCCGATCATCAGGTGAGACGGACTAGTCATCACCGGTGAACATCTCCATGTAGATTGTATCTTCCATATGACTCATGTTCGACCTTTTGGTCTCTTGTGTTCCGAGGCCATGTCTATACATGCTAGGCTCGTCAAGTCAACCTAAGTGTTTTGCATGTGTAAATCTGTCTTACACCCATTGTATGTGAACGTTAGGATCTGTCACACCCGATCATCACGTGGTGCTTCGAAACTACGAACTTTCGCAATGGCGCACAGTTAGGGGCAACACTTTCTTGAAATTATTATGAGGGATCATCTTATTTACTACCGTCGTTCTAAGCAAATAAGATGCAAAAACATGATAAACATCACATGCAATCAAATAGTGACATGATATGGCCAATATCACATTGCTCCTTTGATCTCCATCTTCGGGGCGCCATGATCATCTTCGTCACCGGCATGACACCATGATCTCCATCATCATGATCTCCATCATCATGTCTCCTTGAAGTTGTTCGCCAACTATTACTTCTACTACTATGGCTAACGGTTTAGCAATAAAGTAAAGTAATTGCATGGCGTTTATTCATTGACATGCAGGTCATACAATAAATAAGACAACTCCTATGGCTCCTGCCGGTTGTCATACTCATCGACATGCAAGTCGTGATTCCTATTACAAGAACATGATCTCATACATCACATATATATCATTCATCACAAACTTTTGGCCATATCACATCACAAAGGCAAATGCTGCAAAAACAAGTTAGACGTCCTCTAATTGTTGTTGCATGTTTTTACGTGGCTGCAATAGGGTTCGAGCAAGAACGTTTCTTACCTACGTAAAAGCCATAACGTAATATGCCAATTTCTATTTACCCTTCATAAGGACCCTTTTCATCGAATCCGATCCGACTAAAGTGGGAGAGACAGACACCCGCTAGCCACCTTATGCAACTAGTGCATGTCAGTCGGTGGAACCTGTCTCACGTAAGCGTACGTGTAAGGTCGGTCCGGGCCGCTTCATCCCACGATGCCGCTGAAATAAGATAAGACTAGTAGTGGCAAGAAAATTGACAACATCTACGCCCACAACAAATTTGTGGTCTACTCGTGCAAAGAAAACTACGCATAGACCTAGCTCATGATGCCACTGTTGGGGAACGTTGCAGAAAATAAAAAAATTCTACGCTTCACCAAGATCAATCTATGGGGTCATCTAGCAACGAGAGAGAAGATTGCATCTACATACCCTTGTAGATCGCGCACGGAAGCGTTCAAGAGAACGGGGTTGAGGGAGTCGTACTCGTCGTGATCCAAATCACCGAAGATCCTAGTGCTGAACGGACGGCACCTCCGTGTTCAACACACGTACGGTTGGGAAGACGTCTCCTCCTTCTTGATCCAGCAAGGGGGAAGGAGAGGTTGATGGAGATCCAGCAGCACAACGGCGTGGTGGTGGAAGTAGCAGCGATCTCGGCAGGGCTTCGCCAAGCTCTACGAGAGGGAGAGGTGTTGTAGAGGGAGAGGGAGGCGCCAGGAGCAGGGGTGCGCAGCCCTCCCTCCCCCCTCTTTATATAGGGGCCCTGGGGGGGCGCCGGCCCCCTAGAGATTGGATCTCAAGTTGGGTCGGCGGCCAAGGGGGTGGCTTGCCCCCCAAGCCAAGTGGGGCGCCCCTCACCCCTAGGGTTTCCAACCCTAGGCGCAAGGGGAGGCCCAAGGGGGGCACACCAGCCCACCAGGGGCTGGTTCCCCCTCCAACTTCAGTCTATGGGGCCCTCCGGGATAGGTGGCCCCACCCGGTGGACCCCGGGACCCTTCCGGTGGTCCCGGTACAATACCGGTGACCCCCAAAACTTTCCCGATGGCCGAAACTGGACTTCCTATATATAATTCTTCACCTCCGGACCATTTTGGAACTCCTCGTGATGTCCGGGATCTCATCCGGGACTCCGAACAACTTTCGGGTTACCGCATACTAATAACTCTACAACCCTAGCGTCACCGAACCTTAAGTGTGTAGACCCTGCGGGTTCGGGAGGCATGCAGCCATGACCGAGACGACTCTCCGGTCAATAACCAACAGCGGGATCTGGCCCGGAGATACCTCTCCGTCATACGGAGTGACAAATCCCAGTCTCGATCCGTGTCAACCCAACAGATACTTTCGGGGATACCCGTAGTATACCTTTATAGTCACCCAGTTACGTTGTGACGTTTGGTACACCCAAAGCACTCCTACTGCATCCGGGAGTTACACGATCTCATGGTCTAAGGAAATGATACTTGACATTGGAAAAGCTCTAGCAAACGAACTACACGATCTTGTGCTATGCTTAGGATTGGGTCTTGTCCATCACATCATTCTCCTAATGATGTGATCCCGTTATCAACGACATCCAAAGTCCATAGTCAGGAAACCATGACTATCTGTTGATCAACGAGCTAGTCAACTAGAGGCTCACTAGGGACATGTTGTGGTCTTTGTATTCACACGTGTATTACGATTTCCGGATAACACAATTATAGCATGAATAATAGACAATTATCATGAACGAGGAAATATAATAAAAATCATTTTATTATTGCCTTTAGGGCATATTTCCAACACCAGAGCCAGGTGCAACCCGCCTCGAGGTAGGGCCTCGTGAGTCCCACGCTGGCTCACGGGTGCCCAGATACACCTCTCCTAGCCCTACCGTGCCAGCCACGTGTCAGGGCGGGGCTGTACACTCCCCGGGGGCTCCTCCCAGAGGGGAGCCCCCTCCCTTGTACCAGTGGAAGCACCATGCTCCGCGCTGGCTGACGACACTACCGAGGAGCGGCTAGGCCCGTACACATACGGAAGCGCTATGCTCCACGCTGGTGATAAACAACTGAGGGCGGCCCATGGCCGTATCAACCTCAGGGAGCCGAGTGCTTAGTGGCTGGCACCATCGCAACGCCTCCCCTCGGGAGCGCTGCGCGAGGGGGCTGGACACAGGGGCTGCGCCCGGGCTACGCCCGAGCGCGCGCCACCCAGCCAGGTCCCTCGAACCTGGTCGTCGTGCGCCTCTCCTCGAGTGGAGCCAAGGTACGAAAGCTCGTTTGTGCGTCAAGGGGGACTCCTGAGCATCGCGACTCAGGAGCCTAACTGGTCACGTAGCCCCTGACTCCTTAGTCCCGTCCTGGTTTCTGGTCGGGGCTAACGGCGGCTGAGGTATGCACGGGGCCGGGCCCTGCCGACGTAGAACGACAAATCCACCCCTACGCCTTCCTTCCCTACTTGTTGTTTGCGCGTCAAGGGGGACTCCTGAGCATCGCGAATCAGGAGCCTAACTTGCCACGTAGCCCCTCCTTGGCCCTGTCTTGGTTTCCGGTCGGGGCTAACAGCGGCAGAGGTATGCGCGGGGCCGGGCTCTGCCGATGTAGAACACAGGCAAATAGGAAGGAAAATGCAAATCCTAAGGAATTCAAAAGCAAATATTACAAGCCATAGAATGTCTCACAACACCAAACACAAGTTTAACCGCCTCCACGAGGCATGGTGCATGTTGCAGGAATTAAAAACAGGACAAAGGACGCGAGGGGATCACTTTCCAGTGGCGCTGCCGCCTGCAGTAGAGCCACGCTGGGCGGCTCCGCCTCCTGAAGCCGCGGAACTGGTGGCGTCGCGTTTAGGCAAGACGCTGAAGGCGCGGAACTTCCCCAGCAAAGCCTCGGCTCGGCCCTTCACAGCCTCGGCAGCGGCGGCGGCCCGGTGGCCTCTTACGGGTTCCATCAGGCTGTCGAGGTCGATGTTGGGGTCGCAAAGGTAGATGTGGCTGAGGATGCGCGTCAGCGCTACAAACGACAGGGCACGCGCCTCGGCCTCGGCCGCAGGGCCAAGGCCGTCTGCGGCATCTTCAAGCGCACGGACCAGGAAGGGAAGCAGCTCTGCAGGGCTGTCCTCTTTGCCGGCAAACGGGTCCTCTAAGCCGCTCTCGTAGAGCATCTTCAGCGCGACGCGAGCCTTCTCCTCCAGCTCGGCAAAGGACACCCGGTCCTCAGCCAGGACCTTCGCCTTGCAGTCTAGCTCGGCCCTCTCCACCTCCAGCGCCTGCTCCAGCATCTCCAACCACCCATGACAGTCAACAAGCTCGGCATCCCGGTCTTTGACGGCAGCCTCCCAAGCCTTCATCCCCTCCTCCGTCTCCTGGCAGATGCGGACCTCCTTCGCGAGCTCCACGCGCAGGTCTTGCAGCTCAGCCTCCAACGCCTTGCAACGGCCCTGGGCGTCCGCAGCTTCGCCTTGAGCAGCATTGCGAGCAGCCTTAGCCTGGTGGGCGGCTTGCTTCTCTTCGTCGGAGGCGGACGCAGCCTGCCTCAGCGCCGCTCGGACAGAGGCAGCGGAGCGGGCCCAACCGGAGGCTAACTCCAGGCGCCCGACCACCAGGCGGGGGTCCGCGCTTTGGAGGTCCTCCCAAAGCCGGCTCAGTTCATTGACGGCCTGGTCCAAGACAGCAGAGGGATCATAAGAGACGGGAGCTGGTGGAGTAGGCGGAGAGGACGGCAGCGTGATCATGGCTTGGGAGGAAGGAGACTCCCGGGCCTTGGGCATCTCAGCAGCAGCACCAAGCCTAGGCCCCTCCATGGTTAGCGGGGCCACGGGGGCTGACTCCTCGCCAGAGTGCCCCTGCTGGGCTCGCGAGGACGACCGGGCGGGGGAATCGTGAGCCTCGGTGCCTCCTTTCCCCGCAGAAGAAGGTGCTTCCTCGGCAGGCGAGCTCGCCTCAAGTGGGGCCGCAGAAGCCCCCCTCAACCTCTTCGCCTCAGGTGCCGGCCTGGTCAAGGAGTGCAGGCGTCAAGACTCGGTGACAGAAACAAAGCAAAGTGCAGATTGAGTACTTACGGGTCATCGCTCGCGGGTTCAAGCAGCCTCCGGCCAAACATGAAGCCCGAGAGCCTGCAGGTGGGGTCAGCCTTGGGAGGCATGGAAGCAGAGGACGCGTCGGGAAGGCCAAAGCTGGCCTCAGACCGCCCCGCAACCAGAATGGATCCTGGGGTACCATCCCCGACCTGTCTTTCCTCGGGACCGGTGGAGAATCCACTCCTCCTCGCCCACCGCTGGCCTCGTCGTCGTCCGACATGGAGCGGAGGGTGCGAGACCTGCACCGGGGGAAGGACTCCTCTGACTCCTTGCCAGTCGCCTCGGAGTCGAACTCCTCTTCCTCCTCCTCCTCCTCTTCTCCCTCCTCACTCCCACCGGAGTCGCTGGAGGACAGATTCACCATCGGCAATGCCGTCAGATCCCCAGGAGCCACTGCGGGCACTAGCCCCTCACTGTTGAAGGTGGGCATGGTGCCCACCGCCTGCTCCCGTCGTCACGAAGAAACAGGGGGACGGGAGCACCGTCCGGCCTCGCCGCGTCTTCCCCGACCAAGGAGTGGAGGGCCGCGACCAGATCTTCATTGGCCAGGGCTGCAGGGCTCAAGCGAATGGCAGCATCTGCTTCCCCGAGCCTCCACAGTGGGAGCGAGTGCTCCCGGAGTGGAGACACCCGATGCTCCAGGAACTCCCTCAGGAGTGTGGCCTCGGTCAGCTTCGCCGACCCGAGGTTTCCTGGCCTCAAGTCCGTGTCCATCCTCTCCAGCACCGCCCTCGCGCGGGGATCGACGAGCTCCGCGCGAGACCATGCATCGACGAGCTTGGGCTGCCCCGTGGGCAGCACGAGTCGGGGGTGGATGCGCCTAGCGTCCACCATGACCCACCTGCTCCGGAAGCCTTCGATCCTCTTCCCGGGCTTCGAGATGGCGTTGGAGCCAGAGTATGCGACAAAACTCACGCATGCAGAGATGGGGCCGCGAGAAACCCGGAGATAAAAGTAATGGCGCAGCAAGGCCACCGAGGACTTTATCCCAACATGAGCCTCGCAATAGTAGGCAAAGATCGCCAGAAGAAGAACTGAGTTGGGTTTGAGGTGCAGAGCTTGCAAGTTATATAGGCGGAGAACAGCAAGGAAGAACTCGGAAAAAGGAGGCACCATACCAGCGATGATGGCGCTCACGAAGAGCGGGTAGAAGGTGCTCCCCTTGCCTTCAGGATGGCTGGAGCCAGCCTTGAGCACAGTCGCTCCCGTGTTGCCCTGCGCCACCGTCCTCAGGCGTAGGAGGGCGAGATTCCTCTCCAACACGTTCGGAGGATCCAGAGCTGGGGAGTACCAGGCCTCAGTTGGAGTCTTGCGGGGCGCCATAGCTCGCCGGGGCGAAAGGATTGAGGCGGATCTGGAGGATTTCGTAAGCAGGAAGAGGAAGGGCGAGAAAGGGGATCTGGAGGAAGGCGAGCGAGGACCAAGCAGGTCAGTCTGGCCCGGGCGCCCCTTTTTTTCAAGTCGTGCGGTTGCCGAGGCATCGTGGGGAAGCGAAGACACCCACGTCTAATCAACCGCCACGCGGCACCCAAGGCCGCAGGTTGTTGGGGCCCGCGGTGGTTCGCACTGGCCCCTTCGCCTCTCTGCTAAGCCAAGTCCGGGCGCGCCTTCGGCCCGGGGGCTACTATCGGCGTTCTGGGAATGGGGGTCCCCAGACTTGCCTGCCTGCAGCCTGCGGCGTGGCTCATGTGGGGGCCCAATGCAGCCCAACTTCATCAGCTCAAGCTCAAGACCCTCGCGAGGGGCCAAGCCTCGCGGGATGGACAACAGGGAGCTTCCTCAAGGGCAGCCTCCTCATGCAGGCTCGCGAGGAGGCGGAGAGATCAAGGCAGGGCACCTCCCGAGGGGCCCGTGATGCAAGCCATGATGAACGAGGACCAGGCGGGCGCCAGGCGGGCGCCGGCCTGCGTAGTGTCCTTGTTTCCCTTTTGGTGCAAAGGGGGCAAGCACAGGCCGAGGCATCAGGCAAAGGTTACTGCTTCGGTGCAACAAGACCAAGACCAGCAGAACGGCAGGACGGAGGTCATCGTGGAGCCCAGGGCAGCGTCACCGTCAGAGCCTTTGGCAGCCGAAGACCAACTTTAGTCAGGATAAGTGTACCAGATGTTCCCCTTCAAAATGGCCAATTGTTGGCGCCCTTCCCGCTCATTATTTGGGGAGAGGCCCAGGGCCTCGCTCTATAAATAGGGCTAGCCACCACAGAGTAGGGCATCGAGCATCTATCTCAAGAAGACGCATAGACTAGAGAGAAGCGACTGAACTCACCCTTGCAGTTCATCGCACCAGCTCAAGAACAGCCCCGCGCGAGGTTGTTCTCCCTTTGTACTATTTATCATCAGCCCCTGAGGCAATCCACCACACCACACACTAGAGTAGGGTATTACACCACAATGGTGGCCTGAACCAGTATAAATCTCGTGTCCCTTGTGTGTTCATATTTCTTGCTTAGATCTTTGCGAGACTTCGAGACGTGAGCTGGTAGGAGAGAGATCTTCGTGCGCACCCCAGTGTTCGAACCTCAAGGGTCTGCCGGAACCCGAAATCCGACACGCGCGATTTATCGTCATGGAAGTGGACACTTCTGTGATGATAATTTTGGTAATGTCACGGAACACTTCTACCACAGCACATGTATGACTATCTTGATTCTGTCATAAAATCGTCATAGATGTACATGCATGCAGAAAATGCGACCTACTGTGACAAACACGTATCATCATGGAAGTGTATTTTTTTGTAGTCAAAGGTATACTAGCCAGGCAGGATTTAATCAAAGTAATTTTTTCCTAAATAGGAGAGAAGCTTCCACCTCCAGCCAGCAATCCTAGCTAGTATCTTGTCTATCAGGAATTGTAGATCCTCTCGACTTAGCTTACTATAATGCAGTGGTATGCCCAAGTACTTAACAGTGAAATCACCATCTACACATTGTAAAATATCAATAAAAGGTATCATATATTCCGACCCAATATTAATGGGAATGAGCGCACTCTTATGGAAATTAATTCGCATCCCAGAGACTTGCTCAAAACAGGTAAGTATCCATTTGAGATTTAGAGCTGCCCTGGGATCTGGTTGAAGGAATAATAGAGTATCGTGTGCATATTGCAGACACATCACTCCTCCCTCCACCATATCAGGACACAAACCATTAACTAAACCAGCTCTACTACCTTTCACCAACATTCTGGAAAACACATCAACTACCAGGTTAAACAGGAGAGGGGAATAGGGATCTCCTTGTCGCAGCCCTTTTCCAGTGATGAAGAAATCACTTTCCATCCCATTCAATTTGACTCCTACAGAGCCGTTCCTAGTTAGACTCTTAACCCAGTTAATCCATTTAGGTCCAAAACCTCTAAGTTTCAAAACTTCATAAACAAAATCTAAGTTGACCTTATCATATGCTTTTTCATAATCTAGCTTAAGAACCAGGCCCTGCTTCCCTGAAGAATGGACCTCATGAATAATCTCATGTGCATTAACTACACTTTCAAGAATATACCTCCCTCTAATAAAAGCAGATTGGCAACCAGAAACCAATCTCCCAATTATCATAGCTAGTCTGTTAGTGAGCACCTTATAAAATATCTTAAAAGTGCAGTTCAGGAGGCTGATGGGCCTAAATTTGTTCATGGTCTTGGCCTCATCCTCCTTCGGAATAAGTGTGATCATAGCAAAATTAAGTCTAGAAATATCTAGATCACCATCAAACCAAGCATCAAAGAGCCTAATTAAATGATCTTTAACAATCTCCCAATATTCCTGGAAGAACATGAAAGGCAGCCCATCTGGGCCTGGAGCTCCATCAGAATAAGAGCCAAGTACTGCCTCTTTAATTTCTTTCTCAGAAAATCTAGCTTCTAGACTATTGTTCTCCAGACTAGTCACTTTTTCCCCCTCCTTAAAAAAATCATCTCGCAGGCTAATGTCTGACCTGGCTCCCATTCAAAAAGCTTTTATAATAATCTATAGCAATTTTTTGCATCCCAGCAGGGTCAGAGATGGGACCCTCAGCCCCTTCTAACACATGAATATATTTTTTCTTATCCTCTGGTTTGCCACATCATTCAAGTATGTTGTGTTCCTATCTCCTTCTAAATATCTCTTTCTCTAGATCTTTGTCTAGCTTTGATCTCCTGAACTTGCCAAATATTGGCCACCTCCCTAAAAATGTCAGCCATTCTACCTCTCTCCTCCTCTGTCATATTGCCATTCTCATCATTAATGTCAAGAAAATCATACTCTAATATCAGCTCATTCTTGTTTTTTCTAAGGAAAGCCTCTATATTCCTACTCCAACCCTTTGGCCAGCCTTCTAAAAGTGTTGACCTTGTGCTGCCAAATGTCTAGAGGGTTGGTACTAGTACATCTGCAACTCCATGCTTTAATAACTATTTCTTTATTCCAGCGCAATCTTATAAGCTTACCTTTTCATTCAACAAACCAAAAAGAGTATCATGTGATCCAGTATGCCGATGACACTATATTGGTCATTCCAGTATGCATGCAACAAGCTCAGATTATCAAGACCATCTTAACCGACTATGCCTCCTCAGTTGGACTAAGAATAAAATTCCACAAATCTACTCTTATCCCAATCAATTATGGCACAGAAAAAAGTCAGGAGATTGCCAACATCTTCGGATGTGTCGTGGGGAAATGCCATTCACCTATCTTGGGCTGCCACTTGGTACTACTAGACCCTCTGTCCAAGAGCTTATGCCCCTTGTCTGCTCACTCGAGCGACGGTTGTCTGCCACCCTCAACATAGTTTCTTATGGCGGCAAACTTTCACTTCTTAACTCGGTCATTACATCGCTCATTATATTTGCCATCTGTACTCTGAGACTGCCAACAAAGATCATCGAGTTACTGGACAAAATAAGAAGGAAATGCTTGTGGATCAAAAAAATGGACAATGGCGACAAAATTAACTCCCTTGCCTCCTGGGAAATGGTGTGTCGGCCCAAGACAAGTGGTGGTTTGGGAGTTTTAAATCTGCGTGTTCAAGGCAATGCCCTACTGCTTAAATACCTTCACAAGTTCTACAATAAATGGGCTACACCGTGGGTGCAACTGATTTGGGACACCTACTACATCGACCAAATCCCGCATGCGTCTGACCCATGCGGATCGTTTTGGTGGAGAGATGTGATCAAGCTAATACCAACTTATCGAGGTATCTCTAAGGTGATTGTGGGGAATGGTGAAAACATCCTCTATTGGAAGGAAATGTGGAGAGAGGGCATCCTTGCTGACTCGTATCCTCGAGCACTCTCATATGCCAAAAATGAGGATCTGTCTGTCCAACAATTCTTGGGCGTCACCACCCTACAAGAGGCGTTTCATCTACCACTCTCACCACAAGCACATGCAGAAGTGAGACAGCTTCAGATGGAAGTTTCGGAGGTTCAACTTTCCAATGAGATTGACAAATGGACATATGTCTGGAATACCTATCTCTTCACTGCAAAACAATACTACACATTCTACTTCAGAGAAATTCAAGCACATGAATCTTTTGGATGGATTTGGAAATCTAAGTCAACCATGAAAATAAAAGTATTCGGGTGGCTGCTACTTTCTGACCGCCTCAAGACCAGGAATATGCTGAAGCGAAGGCACTACAAAATTGGAGACAATCATGACTGCATTCTTTGTGGTTTACCAATTGAGGAGACGTTGGAACATCTCTTCTTCGAGTGCCACTTCAGCTCTGACTGCTGGTCCCATCTTGGCCTCTCCTGGCCTCAGGGAAGTACAAGACTGAACAACATTTCCAAAGCAAAATAAGACTGGGATAGACCACTCTTTATGGAACTATTTTTGTTGGCGGCCTAGAGTATATGGAAGGAGCGCAACAACAAGCACTTTAGAAAGATCCTACCATCCAAAACTGCTTGGTTAAGTAGACTTAAAGCTGATTTTTCACTGCTCACCCATAGGGTTAGAGAGGAACACAAACAACACATTCCAATAATACTTGCATCTCTGTAAAACTAGCACCTGCTACCCATCCACCAAAGGAGGATGGATTGTAATTACAATGTACAGTTTCACTAACCTTTATTAATATATAACACAGTGGGAGGTACTCCTACTGTTTCTGGTAAAAAAATAACTATTTCTTTAAAACCAGGTCTAGTGATCCACCATTTTTCAAACTTGAAACTCCTCTCCCTATTATTCTACTCACTATCAGAGTCCCACACACTGGGGTTATGGTCACTCCCAACCCTAGGCAGTGCCCTCGCACTGGCCATAGGAAAGTTAGCCTCATACTCTGTGGAGGAAAAGATCCTATCAATCCTAGATATGACCAAGTTCTCTTGATTATTAGCCCAGGTGTACATCCTACCCAACATGTTGATCTCCAACAGAGACCACATATCAACCCAAACATTAAACTTATCTACCCATCTGTAATTGAAATTCATGTCATTCTTATCTTCTGGGCCCCCGACTAGATTGAAATCACCTCCAATAATGCAGGGTCCAGACCACCCCACACATGTTCATGTAATTCAGAAATAAAAACATTCTTATCATCTTCATAAGAAGGGCCCTAAACAATGGTAAATCTAAAAATTAAATCACTACTCTTATCTTTGACCACTACACTAACTGTAAACCTACCTATATCCCAACTAATTATCTCAAACACATCACAATCTACCCCAACCAAAATGCCTCCTATAGAGCCAATGGAAGGTAAAATATTCCAATCAAAATTCCTATTACCCATCAGGTTTTTAAGGAAATTTTTGGAGAACTCACATTGTTTAGTTTCTTGGAACCCAATAAGACTAGGTTTCAGAGGCCAAATAGTGTCCTCAATACAATTCTTCCTACCAAGAGCAAGTATACCCCTAATATTCTAGAAGGTGTACTTCATTGGAATTTTTTGTTGGGGTGCTTGCCCCATCTAGTTTTAGTCCCCAGGGACCAACTCCCAATAGTTAACTCCTCATCATCACTAAGATCATCACCCTATTTTTGACAGGCATTGTTTTCTACTGCTATACTAGGATCATCATTATCAATCATATTATCTCTACTTTTTTTCAGAAATAACCACACCCACAATGTGAGTCATGTTCATTAGTTCAGTAGTAGGATAACATTGAAAGGTTTGGTAGCAGCTATACCTTTGATAGAAGGAATTTCGAAGTTCTTCTTCATCTGGATCAGTTTTGCTTTCTCCATGAGATGCTGGTTTCCCACATTACTAGCACTTTTCCTTGCTGCTTGTACATGGCCCCATTTCTTCTGCTTTTTATGTTTCCTGTCAGCAAGCCCTCCATCTCCAGGTACCGTCTTGGTCACCTCTTCCACTTCCAAATCCCTGAAATCCGGCATGATATCATCAGGCAGGAAATCCTCCACTGTTTCATTGATCATGTCCCCTCAGACTTTGTCTATGTCATCTCCCCTAGAACTACAACCTGTTCTTCCATATTTTCCACCCGTTGCATTTCAGTGTATATGAACCTTGTCACTTCTTTTTTAGGATCTTCTCTTGGCATCACAGACCCACAGTCCAGCCCTTGCTCTGAGGTGCCATTTTCCTCCACTGTCTGATAGATCTCTACTTCTTGCTCTCCTTGTTCTTCCCTCATTAGGTTTTTCTGTCTCCCAACATTGCTAATACCAGATTTTTTGTTCACATTATCTCCTTGTTGTTCTTCAGCAGCTCTTGTATTTTTATCATTTGTTTTCCTTGCATATTGTCTGTATCCATCTTCTCTCCTTGTTGTGATCCATCTCCACCATAGTCATCATTGCTATTGGATTTTTCTTTTTCCACATCCTTCCTGACTATGGGCACCTCCACAATCAGTTGAACTTTGAAGGTTTTGCCCCCCAGCTCAAACAACCTCTCTGATGAATTTTTGTAGGATCTCTGCATTGTATCTTCACCCTAACATATTCAAACATACATTGAAACATGCTTTGCTAGTCCAACTCCACCAGCAGCCCAAAAGTTGAAGTGCCCAAAAGTTGAAGGTGCATTGATCTAAGACTGTCCATTCACACCATTTAGGCAGCAAACCTCTGACCTGAACCCAGACCTCCACCAGTTCATCCAAATTAGCCAGCTCATCCTTCCAAACCTCCACATTCACATCCATGGAGGGAAGCCCAAAACAAGGATACTCAACAACTTGTTAAACTCAGATATGTGGAGGAAATTTTACCAAGAAAGAGTCTTCATCTATCTCTCTAATTTGCCATGGCCAGTTGGTCTTGTATATAACAGAAAACTCCCTTGCCAACTCCTCTTTACTCACATCTCGAAACTCAATATACACCACCCCACAATTCTTCAGGATCCCTATGAAATTCACTCCCATCTCAGGCATCTCTAGGTGGTGAAAGCCCGGACCAGATGTAACACTCCCCACATACTTAGCCATTTGGTGTGGCCTCTTCTTGACAGGATATGTATAAACTTGGTGGGCAGTAGATTTGCATACAAAGCATCTCTTTGGTTTATCACACATAGCTTTGTGGTTACCTGGATCTCCAAAATTGTAACAGGTAACCTGCTGGTAGTCTGTGAAATCCTTAGGCTGAATCATCTCTCCAACCATAGCAGCACCATTCCCTGCATTGCTTTTCTCCCGAGGTTTTCTCTACTTCTTGTTTTGCTGCCCCCCACTTTGCATCTGATTCTTCCCCTGATTCCCTTGGTTGTTGACCTATCGGCTCTCTAGGGTTGATCTCCTCCAAACCCCTGGTTACTCTCCCACTGATTTCCAGGAAATATGGGAGGAGGAAACGGGTAAGCCCCCACATACGTCCACGGTGGTGGCGCCCCTGGAAATCCATTGGCAAACGGGGGAGGGTAGGGGAACTGTGGCTGCCCCCCCCCCCCTCCGGCGGTACTCTGCCTTGTCCCTGCATAGGAGGTGGGCGAGCAACACCCCTCCCCCTTCCCCTTCCTCTATTACTCTCCGCCATGATCTTGACTTCCCAGATCTCCTCAAAATTCGGTCTACAACTCCCCTTCCAGGACGATTTGGAGCAGCTGAAATCAACCGGAATCTGAAACTCACAATCCTTCACACTAGCTACAAAGCAATCCGCAGCCCCGAAGCAGCTTCCCCTACATCTATCTCTCCGAATCCAGGCTAGAACACTCTTCTGGTTAGGGTTCCTCTTCCTCGGCCTCTTATCGTCGAAGATGCGGGGAGTGGTTGGGGGGGTGGGGATGGGGAAAGTGAGTCCTCCCACAGCTGGCCAAAGTGGTTGGCATCCACCTCGCTCTCCCTGCCAGGGGGTCCCACAGCCCAGTGACACAACTGAATCCTCCTGGCCCCTACCGCCTCCGGACTGGCCTGATTTTTGAACTGATCTTCAGAAGCTTCAGCAATAGCGCAACCACCCTTCAGGATTAACTGGACGCCAGCGGCGAGGTTGAGAATGACAGTGGGGCACTCGACGGCATCACTCCCGGGATGCACCCCCACCGCATCACCCTCTGGGGATCCCTCGATCTCGTCTCTGCTCTCGGCCAAATCACAAAGTCGGTTGGTGGGGAAACGCGGGAACGCGGGCATCCTTGCCCTCTCCTCAGTCGTAGCCTCGTCGTGAATCCTCTTTGCTAGTATCCTCTGCTCCACACTCGCCCTCCCTTAGCAGATCTCCGCATACCTGTCTGCATCAGATCTCGCGCTCGGGTCGGTTTCCGCCACCACCGCCTGATTCGCCGCTCTGCACTCCTGCACGCACCGGATCCACGACCAGGTGGCGTCGCGAATCCTGGCCGCCCACTCCTCCCCTTGCTGAGCCCTGATCGCCCTGAGGATCCCCTGTGGAACTGGAGAAATCAGTCTCACAATCTCCGGGAATGCCTCTAAGACGGAAGGGGGCACCCGAGGGGGTGGAGGGGGTGTGGCCACCGTGGGCGCCCGCGGCCCTCGCCGGCGTGGAGGCATGCCGCGAGGCTGGAGTGGCGAGATCTGCGGAGGCGATGACGATGGCGAGCGAGAGGCGTGGTTTCCTAAGAGCTATCCCAACATCGCTCGTGAGTCTTGATGGTTTAGAATTGGTCTTTGTACATAATTTCTGTTTGGCCGTTTGATACGAAACTAAGGGCAGATCTGAAAATCGATTGACCCAGAGTTGATTTTCAGTCCTAGCCAGTCCCGACTTTAATCGAATTTCAGTTACGCAACAAACAGATAAGTACGAGCCCGCCAGTTTTTATCAGTCTAGAAACCTGATTCGAAGCACCGATACATACGTGTCACTTGTGCCAGCACGCAGCCGACACGCGACCGAGAAGTGCACGACGAGCCGGCGAGTGCGTCGGGCAGCGGCGAGGGGACGCGGGAGGAGGACGCTCGTCGCTGGATGAATCTCCACCTGGCGAAGCAATCTCTGGACGCGACGCTCACTCGTCGAAAAGGTCTCGCTATCACTGGTCGGCTGGACCCACGTAGCCCAGGTTTTTGACTGGCCGTGGGGCAGTACTAGTATACTTTCTAGTGCGTGCGCTGCTGTGACGCCGCACTTTCCGCGTCGACTCCATCCCTTTCGCTGTGGAAGCTGCGATGTGCGGCGTGGCCGGCAAGCTTGTGAGTTCACGCTGGATTTCCTCCGTCGGAGTCGTGGCCACGCGACGCGACCTTGAGTTAGTAGTAGTACAGGCGAAGTAGCATGTGAATTTCTTCCGCCTAATCGAACGTGTCGCAATGGGGAGCTGTGAAACATAGAGCAGCAGTACGAAAACAGAGTGCTTGTGCAAGAACGAGATCAATTGCATTAGTCTTTCTGTTGCAAAGCAACAATTCAGTACATGATAGTTCGTGGGAAGCTAAACACTCGAACGACTGGTGATGCCTAAATGAATCCTCACAGGCCTGTACCGCATTAAGGACGCAGCTATCGCCGTTGTGCTCCACGTCCAAGGTGATGGGGAGAACGCGGGACTCTGTGCCGCTTGGTTCTTCGTTTGTGATCGCGTCGTCTTCCGGGTCGGTCATCTCCTCAGCCGCCACGGGCACTGTGCCGGTTGCTTCGGTTGGCGAGGAGAGCACATCGATCCATCCCTCGTCGGAGTCCCAGTCCGGGAGCGCCGAGGCATGGCAGGATAATGCCCTGATCCTCCTCTCTGCCGTGCCGTCGTGCTCCGCCTCCTCGGTGTCTGACTCCGACTCCCAGAATGCGGCGTCCAGCGTGCTCTTGGGCGACACCCATTTGCTCTCCACGGCTTGCGGCTTCGCGTCGACGACGGCGGACGCCAAGAACGGGTGCTCCAGCAGCTCCCCCGCCGTGCACCGGCCGCTGGCCTGCCTGACAAGGCACCTGGCCAAGAAGTCCTTCGCGTCGGCAGACAACCATTGGGGCACCTCGGGCATGGCCTGCGTGTAGCCGATCCGGTGCAGCGCCGCGAGCGCGTCGCCGTCCATGCCGCTCCAGGGCGCGCGTCCACTGGCCATCTCGACAACCATGCAGCCGAGCGCCCAGACGTCGGCCGCGGGGCCCTGCTCTTCGCCGCGCGCCACCTCCGGCGCCATGAACACCGGCGTGCCACCGATGGTCGGCACGTCCGCGCCCACCTTCCTCGAGCACCCAAAATCCGCGAGCTTGGCCCGGCCGTCGGCGCCGATCACGACGTTCTGCGCCTTGACGTCCCCGTGCACCATACCGACGCCGTGAAGGTACGCGAGCCCGGCCGCCACGTCGGCCGCGTAGCCGCGAACGGCACGCTCCTCGAGCCCGCTCGCCAGCTGGTCCGCCAGCGAGCCGCCGGGGGCGAATTCGAGGAAGAGCTGGTAGGAGCCGTCGCGGGCGGCGCGGCCGCCGATGCAGGAGACGACGCGCGGTGAGCGCAGGCCGGCCATCACGCACTGCTCCCTCCTCAGCGTCGCTGCGGACGCCGCGCTCGCAGACTTGACCGCGAAGAGCTCCCCTGACGCGTCGTCCGTCGCTAGGAACACCTCCGCCCCGGACGCGCCGCGGCCGAGCGTGCGCACCCGCGTCCATTGCTTGCTCACGGACATGGCCATCTTCTTCCCTCTGTGTCACGAATTGGGATGTGGTGGTTTCTGTGTTGTGGAGCTTGCTTGTGGCCTGCTGAATTGCTGATGGGTTCCTTCTTTTTTCGGCGGGTGCGCGTACATATAGGACTTGGAACTTGGAAGGAGTATTTGTGGAGAGGAAAAGTTGGAGAGATTGCAAGTTTAGAACATGGAAGGCATTTGGCGTGTGCGGGGACTAGGAAATCCAGGCGAAAAGGCGTGGGAAGCAAGCTGTTTCGTGTCTCGGCACGCGCCCACGGCGGCGGATGGGGTTGGGCGGTGAGTGGGAACGCTCGGGATTGACCTGACCAAACTTAGAGCTCCGCTTATTCTTACTGCCCGCGTCAAATAATCTCGTGGCGGAGCCGGAAAAGGCAAAAACCGTGTCAAATCTCTCGCATTCTATCTACTCAGCCGACGATTCCGAGAAGGTACTCTACTGCCATACTGGGGAGAAACTAAGGCCAACTCCACCGCGCGATCCTAAATTGTCCGCGCACGTCCGTTTAAAGCAAAAGTTGTCCCAACGCTATACCTCAAACGGACAAAGTTGTCCGCATGCGTCCGTTTCGGTCCGCCCCACCCCCAAACCCGGAGCATCTTTGCGCTACCAATGCTCCCAAGCGGACAGAAAAAGGCGCTCTCGACCGTTGCTCTCGTCCGTCCCGTGTCCGCCTGGTCCCACAAAACAGTGACTGAACCGCACGAGCTAGGTCCCTTCCTCGATCCCGGCCACCGCATGCGTCGCCGGTGCACAGCGCCGCGGAGCCGCCGTTCCCTGCCTGGATCGAGCCGCATGGCGAGGTGGGCGAGGCAGCTGCAGCGAGGTGAGGTGAGGCGGAGCAGGGCGAGCTGTCACCAGGAGGAGCTCGAGGCGGGGTGGCGAGCGTCGGGTGGCGCACGAGCAGCAAGGACGGCGAGCTCGGGGCGGCGAGGCGCGGGCGCGCCGGCGGCGCTGGCCAGCCCGGCCGGCGAGGCGCGGTCGCGGGGGCGGCGCGGGCCAGCCCGGTGCGCGTGGGGCGGGGCGCCGTCCGCGAGCGGGTTGATGAACGGGTCGTCCTCCCCCGCGGCGTCCAGGCACGCGACGCGCCACAGCCTCCCGAGCCGCTCCCGCATCGCCGGGTCCAGGTCGTCTGAGCCCACCTCGTCGCTCCCCAGGAAGTACGGGTGTACGAGGACGAGGCCGCGGACGCTGGCGCCCGCCCGTATGGCCATGTGGTGCGCGATGTTGGCCCCGGCGCTGTTGCCGCTCAGGTAGAGGCGGGATTGGTCGGCGTGGCGGGCGAGCCACGGGTCCGGCTCGGCGGCAGCGCCGGCGACGTGGGAAAGGACCCAGGCGAGCGCGTCCCACAAGTCCGCATACGCGGCGAGGACGGGGTGCTCGGGCGCGAGGCGGTACTCGACGGAGACGACGAGGGCGTTGGCCGCGCGCGCGGCCAAGGCGTTGAGGTAGGCGTGGTAGGTGGAGTCGAAGGCGGAGAAGAGGTAGAACCCGCCGCCGTGGTAGTAGACGAGGAGCTCGAGGCGGGGTGGCGAGCGCGGGGCGGGGCACGGCCGCATGGACAGGGCATGTCCGTTTGGGGTAAAATTGGCTCCTGCGCGTTGGGCGCACATGCTTTCCTTCGATCGTCCGTCCCCGGACGTCCGCCAAATCACGTTTGGGGTCGTGCGGTAGAGTTGGCCTAACTCGCTAGTAGTATACAGCGGTAGTCCAAGTCTTGGTCGGTCGTTGGGAGACGGACTGTCTGAAACGGATCCGCGTTGGAAGTCAGCGGTTGGCCTGTTGGGTCGCCACGGTTGGTACTCTGACGGAAGTATGCCTGTTTGGTTTATGCACCACTTGGCCCTGCCAATGCATGGGCGTGCCAAAATTTTGGCATGCTTTTGCCCGCCCACGATTTGCCAACAGTTGGCGCAAAGAGGTTCACGTGAAAGTGAACTGGGAGGAGGGGCTTGCCAAATAATTGGCCGCCTTCCAAACAGCTGCCCATACAGTCGGTCAACGCCAAACAAATTGGCTGGGCAGGCTTCGGCACTGATCCAAACGTGCCACAACGCAGCAGCAGTTCGTAGCGATGTCGTGACCCCAGTTTTCTTCGCCCGGAGAGAATTCGCAGCTGGCTACGACAGCAGCTCGTGATCCTCGAATATTTTTTTCTTTTTTTAAAAAAAAGGTGATCCTCGAATCTCACGGCAAAGGCCTCATCAGGCGTGGGTGTCGCCACGACCGGAGAGAAAATTCCCAGTAAAAATATCTCGCGCGTCTCCATTTCCGCACATAGGAATAGGAATGGCTGGGAATATTCGACACCCCGTCCCCGTGCATATGCAGGCACGTTCACCGGGCGCCGCCGCACACGCGACGTCCTCGTCGCCGGCTGCCGTACCGCTCAGCTGGCAGTCGTATCGGCCACGTCGAGCCGCGGACAAGTGGCGTCGCGGGAGAGCACGGACGGAGTGGGGGTGCCGCCGATGCTGCTGGCCCATGCCGGTCGATCACGCCAACTGGTGGACGCCCGCACTTTTGGGGCGCGGGGCCGCCGAAGCCGAAAGGCTGGATACGGTGGTACCCAGATCGTCGCGTGAGCCGAGTGGGTTGCTTTGCTTCCTTGGCCAGTGTGAGCAGAACATCGCACGTCGCCGCTCACTCCTCGCCGTCGCACGTCGTCGCGCCTGGATGGATGGATTCCATTTCACTTCACCATGGAGCCAAGTAAAGCTTGCTGCATGGCTATGCATTGGCAGGCCGTCCATTTTTCTCCACCTCAAGAAGAAAGCAACGCGCACCACACGGGCGATGATGGTGCACTTGAAACCCGCGAAGCCGTCGGCAGAAAACAAACGTCGACGCGTCAGATCTGGCTGACAGACGACGCGAAAAGGAGCGGCAGCGTTCTTCCGACGGCTGCTAGATGCACATGAACTCAACGTCCAAATGAAATTTTTTTTTGAAACAGAGGCAAAATATTTGCCTCATCAATTAATTAAGAAGAAGAGAATTACGCAGTTAATTTTTGGAAAACCGGGCGAAAACCGATACAAACAACCCGAAACAGGCTACTCAGGAAGCACAAAACACCGTGACCAAACAGACAACCTGTCACATGCTAGGCTACTCAGGAAGCACAAAACACCGTGACCACACAAACAACCCGTCACGTGCTCCTAACACACAACAATTGTACCTCACCACACTTGCACAACTCAACAGAACCCTGACAAGAACACCAACAACGATGACTCGAACCAGCCACATTGGCAACACAAGAAACTCAGCACCATCCATCAAGAAACCACATACGCCTTCCCATTAGCGCACACACCGGCCACATCAATATCCTTAACCACATGCACCTCCGGCCCGAAGGACTCAGAAGACGCCTCCGGATGCTCACATGTCAGACATGAATCATCTCCCTCACACGAGGTCACTAGTGAGTCCACCTTCATGTGCTTCACTGACAAAAGCGAAGCAGAGCTCAGACATAGCTCCCTAATCTCGGGCATGGCTTGCAGCACCGGAGCCATGAGCATGGCGATGGACTCGTCTTGAGTGGTACATAACTCAGGGGGCGAGGCAGACATCGACGACGAAATGTCCCCAACACGGGGGGAGAAACAACCATATAACTTTGCCTCCGTGTCCTCCTCGGAGCAAACACCAACTGCAATAGGAGGATGTGACGTCATAGCAGTCTGCAGCATAGCCGGCACAAGGGAGGGTCTACTCAGAGCAACTTCCGCCCGCTCCAAAAAGCTCCCAGCCCGCACCAGGCAGCCTTGCAGCAGCGCAATCTGATCAGCTAGAGTGGGCTGCAACACCACTTCATATGAGGTTGTCGAGTCCACCGTCGCAGATACAACAGACGCCCAGGACCCACGGTGAAGCGCCTTGGAGGGAGGCGCGAATTTCACTGGACCCTTGCGTAAAGCTGATGTAGGACCGTGCATGGTGTTGACGCTGGCCATGGGCGGCGTGGCAAGGCATGCCAGTGAGCTTAGAGGACGCCAGGGATTGCGACATCCGTGCGCACGATGACCATTCTCCAAACAACGTGAGCACCGCAACGGATCTCTGCAATGAGCCGCACGATGCCCATGAGCAAAGCATCTGTAGCATCTACCGTGAAGCCAAGCAGGAATGGGACGAGGAGCCATTGTCATGGATGGCGGCGGCAATGTCAGCTGATGCGGGCTGCGCCGCGGCAGCACCTCCAGCCAACCCCCACCCTTGTCCACCTCATGACCCACACACATCTCACCGGAGTCGACGGCCTTGGCTGCAGCCGGCGGCGTCTGAGGGGCCAGCTCCTCTTAGTCTTCATCGTCATTGCTAGTGGAAGAGGCCCACAAAACAGATCTTCGCGCACTAGTGAGCAAATCCCCCATGCCAACGACGATGCCCTGTGCTTTAGCTGATGGAGATAGGGAGGGCAGCTCCTCTTCGCAGCCCATGCCGTCGCCATTGGCCGGGGCAACAAGAGCCGGCAGCAGCATGCCCGTGGCGGCACTGGCAAGTAGGGCGGGGGTGGCAGGCGGGGGTGCCGAAGCAGCTGTTGTCGCGGTCTTGGGACGCAGCGAAGCCTTAACACCACCAACTTCCTTCCTAAATCTGAAACTTGGGGGCACTGGCCGCGGTAGAGGGATGGCGCCGGTAGCCGGAGCGCTGCCTGTAGCCGGAGCGTTGGACGCTGGCACCACACGCGCAGGCAGAGGCTGCCCCGACCTGGTCTCCATGGCCGCACCCACATCACCGGCAACCGAGGTCCGACGACCTAGCAGCTGCAGCGACATGGCAGAGGACTCGCGTGCATCTGGACTCGGGGAAGCAGAGGAGACCACGACAGAGCCCAGCCCTCGAAGGACCGACGCTGGCGGCTGGAGGACGGCGGCTGCAGCAGTGGAAGACGGCGCTGGAGCGGCTCCCGTGGCGGAGGTTCGCGAGAGCGGCGTCGCGGTGTTGACGAGTATATGGGGCGGCGTCGCGGTGTTGACGAGGAGACGGGGCGGCGCCGAGGCTGGTGCGGGAGAGGACGCCGCGGGGAGTCCAGATCCAGTCTCGGCGGCAGCAAGGGAGGCCCGAGGCCGGAGATCCGGCCGGCGGCGGTGCGCGCCCAGCCGCCACCTGCGCGGTCGCGAGAGCGCCATCCGGGGGGCGACCCTATCCATTTCAGCTAAGCCTATATTTAGTACCTTGTTTGGTGTCACGTCCAAATGAAATGACTACCCCAAGTAACACAGCCACACAAGTCAGCCTTCACTGTAGTACGTACTACTTTAACTTGACTTAAGTTTCTCGTCAACCAATGATTGCATAAATAGATCGAAAAATGTATTTGGCAACCGTGTGGCAGATTGCGAAACTGCCACACGCATTCAGCGCCGTCAGTTCCCTCCCGATCTCCTTCCTTCCCCGCACGTCCTCTCGATTTCTTTCCTTTCCCGCACACCTCCCGATCTCCTTCCTTTCCCGCACGACCTTCCCCGATTTCTTTCCTTTCTCGCACGCCCTCCCCGATTTTATCAGGCACACCCGCTCGTGCCTTCCTAATTTTTGTAATCGTCAATTATGGCCCACGCGCCTTCCCGATTTTCAGCAAAAATAATGCTTGGACTAGGATTTGATCTCTGTTCTGCAGGTAATCAACAAAGGGAGCTAACCACCTCACCTATGACACTATTTGTTGAACAAGCTAAGGGAAATACTGTTTTTGACATGTTCGTGGTTACTTTGATCATTGGAAATAAATTTGTTGAACCCGCCCTCCCGGTAATTTCTGTAAATAGCACGATAACATTCACGCCATAGACCTGATAATTTAGATACAAACATTGTGGTAACTTTAACCATTGGGGAAGACAAATGTGAAAAGATACTCGATAATTTATGTGTAAATAGATGGTAATATACGCAGCGCACATCTGATAAGCGAGGTAGAAACTTTTGGGGAACGTTGCAGAAAACAAAAATTTTCCTACGGTTTCACCAAGATCCATCTATGAGTTCATCTAGCAACGAGTGATTAGATGCATCTACATACCTTGTAGATCGCGAGCGGAAGCATTCAAAGAACGGGGATGATGTAGTCGAACACGACGTGATTCAAATCACCGGAGATCCTAGCACCGAACGGACGGCACCTCCGCGTTCAACACACGTACGGAACAACCACGTCTCCTCCTTCTTGATCCAGCAAGGGAGGGAGGAGAGGTTGAGGGAGATGGCACCAGCAGCAGCACGACGGCGTGGTGTTGATGGAGCTGCAGTACTCCGGCAGAGCTTCGCTAAGCACTATGGAGGGGGAGGAGATGTTGGAGAGGGAGAAGGAGGCAACCAAAGGCGTGGTTGAAGAGCCCTCCTTCCCCCACTATATATAGGAGGGCCAAGGGGGGTTGGCCGGCCCTAGGAGATCCAATCTCCTAGGGGGGGGTGCGGCCAAGGGGGGTTTCCCTCCCCCCCAAGGCACCTAGAGGTGCCTTCCACCACTTGGACTCTTCCCTCAAGTGGAACCCTAGGCGCATGGGCTTTTGGGGCTGGTGCCCTTGGCCCATGCAGGCCAAGGCGCCCCCCCTACAGCCCATGTGGCCCCCCGGGACAGGTGGCCCCACCCGGTGGACCCCCGGGACCCTTCCGGTGGTCCCGGTACAATACCGATAACCCCGAAACTTGTCCCGATGCCCGAAACAGGACTTCTCATATATAAATCTTTACCTCCGGACCATTCTGGAACTCCTCGTGACGTCCGGGATCTCATCTGGGACTCCGAACAACATTCGGGTTACTGCATATACATATCGCTACAACCCTATCGTCACTGAACCTTAAGTGTGTAGACCCTACGGGTTCGGGAGACATGTAGACATGACCGAGATCGCTCTCCGGTCAATAACCAACAGCGGGATCTGGATACCCATGTTGGCTCCCACATGCTCCACGATTATCTCATCGGATGAACCATGATGTCGAGGATTTAATCAACCCCGTATGCAATTCCCTTTGTCAATCGATATGTTACTTGCCCGAGATCCGATCGTCGGTATCCCAATACCTCGTTCAATCTCCTTACCGGCAAGTCACTTTACTCGTACCGTAATGCATGATCCCGTGACCAGACACTTGGTCACTTTGAGCTCATTATGATGATGCATTACCGAGTGGGCCCAGTGATATCTCTCCGTCATACGGAGTGACAAATCCCAGTCTCGATCCGTGTCAACCCAACAGACACTTTCGGAGATACCTGTAATGCACCTTTATAGTCACCCAGTTATGTTGTGACGTTTGATACACCCAAAGCACTCCTACGGTATCCGTGAGTTACACGATCTCATGGTCAAAGGAAAAGATACTTGACATTAGAAAAGCTCTAGCAAACGAACTACACGATCTTACGCTATGCTTAGGATTGGGTCTTGTCCATCACATCATTATCCTAATGATGTGATCCCGTTATCAATGACATCCAATGTCCATAGCCAGGAAACCATGACTATCTATTGATCAACGAGCTAGTCAACTAGAGGCTTACTAGGGACATGTTGGTGTCTGTTATTCACACATGTATTACGACTTCCGGATAATACAATTATAGCATGAATAAATACAATTATCATGAACAAAGAAATATAATAATAATGCTTTTATTATTGCCTCTAGGGCATATTTCCAACAGAAACACCATGGTAACTTTGACCGTAGGGAGTTTTTTTTTTAAAAGATACTCCGGCATCTCACTAGTAGAAAAAGGGTCAAATGTGAAGTACAATAGTGTCGGTTTGAATTTCAGCCGGCACTAATGTGTACATTAGTGCCGGTTCGTGGCGGCGATCAATAGCACCGGTTCGTGGCGAACTTTTAGTATCGGTTCATGCCACGAACCGGTACTAAAGATGTTGTGTCAGTCTGCGGTCAGGCTATGGCCCCACCATCACCATTTAGTGCCGGTTCGTACCACGAACCGGTACTAATGAGGTTATGGCAAGCTGTTTTTAGTCCCACCTCGCTCCCCTAACAAGCCTTTTACCACCTTAAATATGTTATTTCTCAAACTATCACAAGCACTTGGTCTTCATTGAACTCTATGTGTAGAATTTGTGGCCGTAATATGAGTCTTCATCGGTTTATAAATCGTTGATGACTCATATTGACAATTTAGATTGTACACACAAAGATCATTGATGATCAAAGTATTTTTGATGTTATAAGATCATATTGACAATTTAGACTGTAAAGAAATATAAGATCATGATCTAAATGCTCTTATATTTTTTGCGTTCAGTATGCACCAACTGCTAGGCGGGAGGAGCTGTTTAGTACCGGTTCGTGGCGAACCTTTAGCACCGGTTCGTGCCACGAACTGGTACTAATGAGGTTGTGTCAGGTAAGGCTGGGGCCCCACGAGCACCTTTAGTACCGGTTCATGGATGAACCAGTACTACAGTTTCTTAGTAAGCTGTTTTTTAGTCCCACCTCGCGAAGAGAGAGGGACTAGGAGCGGTTTATAAGCCCTGAGTGCAGAGACGATGAAGAAGAGGCTCAATGCTCACGTTGCTTAGCTTCAAGCCTTCAGGAATATGGTAGACTGCACGAAGCTATGCGCAGTGCAGTTTACACTATTCCGAAAGGCTTGAAGCAAATTAACGAGCATTGCACCTCTTTTTTATTTTTAATAACTTATTACAACTCCGGACTTCTTCTATTATGGCAAAAACTAATTGCACGTCGGCATTTCTTTTTTTTAAACTTTGGTTATAACTCCAGACTTTGACCATCAAGTTTTGCAGAAAAGAAAAAATAGCAGAAAAAAAACTATAGCTGAAAAGAAAAAAACTATATAAAATGACAGTGAAATTGAAAATTACTACAAAATGAACTCTGAAAATGTTGAATTTTGGCAAACTAGATGAAAAACTACTCAGAAATAAATAGAAGAAAATAAATATAACAGAAAAGAAAAAACTATACAAAAAAGTACGCAGAAATAAATAGAAGAAAATAAAGCAAAAAAGAAAAAACTATAAAAAAAATTGGGGCGCTGCCCTGTGGGCCTGCTAGGCCACGGGCGTGCAATTACAGGCCTTAAAGGCCCAGCAGACTCACATGGCAGAGCGCAGAATTTAGGCCCACAAGCCTACTATATAGAGGAGTTCAAAGAGGTAGCCGCGGCTGGGTTTATAAACCAGTGCGGCTGCCCTTCGCCCGGCGAGGTGGGACTAAACGTTGGGGTGGCAGCGCGAGGCCTTTAGTACCGGTTGGTGGCTCCAACCGGTACTAAAGCACCCTTTAGTACCGGTTGGAGCCACCAACCGGTACTAAAGGCCTCCTCTTCCCGCCTCTTAGCCTGGCCAAAGTTGGCCTTTATTACCGGTTGGTGGCTCCAACCGGTACTAAAGGCCCATCCTATATATATAGCACTTACGAAAATTTCAGTTACATCTCCCCACTTTCGTCTCCAACCTCTCGACATCGCCGCGCGCCGCTCGATCCCGTCGTCGCCGCCCGTCGCCCGTCGTCCGTCGTCGTCGTCGCTGTCCCCGCCGCCGCCCGTCGTCGTCGTCGTCTCGCGCCGCCGCCCCGAACGCCGCCGCCGTCCGTCGTCGTCGCCGCCGTCCCATACGTCTCTCGCACCCGCGCGCCGGCGCCCCCGCTCATACGTACGGGGCGGCGGCGTACGGGGCGGCGTACACACACATACACACATACACACACTACACACATACACACACACACACACATTTTTTTACTTATTTTCTGTTTTCTGTTTTCTGTTTTTTAGAAAATTTAATTAGATATTAATTAGCTAGGTATGTGAGATTTGAACTAGTTGAATAATTAATATAACTAGTTTATTTTTAGTAAGAAAATTGTCGAACTAATTTATTTAGGTATATGAGATTTGAACTAGTTGAATAATTAATATAACTAGTTTATTTTTAGTAAGAAAATTGTCGTATCTGGGATTTGATTATCTAATTAAAATATTATTTGTTAATGAGTTTTTCTGTTTATTTAATGTTTTTATATATTTTGAGTTTATATAAATGTTAGATTAATGTCGAATGTTAGATGAATTAGATAGAAAATTTAAATATATAGTAATGTCAATTGTTTGAGATGAATATAGTTATATATTTGAATTGGCTAGATATTAATTAATGTTAGATAGTAATAAGTGTTTAATGTTTCACCTAAGTGGGATAAGTCTGAGAAAGAGATGGAGGATTAGAACTAGTTTATTTTTAGTAAATGCTTAGTTGAACTTGTTGAATTAATATATAAAACTAGTTTATTTTTAGTAAATGCTTAGTTGAACTAGTTGAATTAATATATATAACTAGTTTATTTTTAGTAAATGCTTAGTTGAACTAATTGAATTAATATAGCTAGTTTATTTTTAGTAAATGCTTAGTTGAACTAATTGAATTAATATAACTAGTTTATTTTTAGTAAATGCTTAGTTAAATTAATAGAAGTAGTTGAATTAATTGAATTAGTAAGTGTTTAATGTTTCGTCTAATATGAACATAGGAAATGTCGTCTGACGACGGAAAATTTTTCGGTATGTGCACATACTGTGAAGACGAGCGCGGCCAGTGCGACAGAAATTTCCTTGTTGATGGTAGGCGATTCAGCATCAAGCTGGATGAGACTTTCGAATTCGATACAGTAAGTCACAACAACAAGTCTGTTTTCGTAATTAAGCATGACTTATATATGCTTCATTTGCCTGACTTATAATTTTTAATTTTCACTATTCTACTAGCGCATCCCATGCCATGCAAGAATTTTTGTCCTGAATAAGATAGGTTTCAAAGATATGGAAACTATGAAGGTAAACAGAGCTTACCTGAAAACTGAGCATGATGGTTATACTTTCAACGTCAAAGTATACAATGCACACACGTACACCTATTTTGAATGCAAAACTTGGCAAGCACTATGCAAGGTTTATGCATTTGAGTCTGGTATGGTTATCACCTTTGATATTCGTCCGGAAGATGATATTGAAGGTAATAGAGACATATGGGTCGATGTGCAGACGCCTTCAGTTCTACCATTATGTGAGGTCTTCTCAAATATATTTTTGTCTTTGATATTGCTTATTTCAAAAATAACTGACAACTAATTTCTATTGACAGCTTATCTCCATTTAACCAAACATGTCCGGCGCTTGGTAGACAGGACATTCTACTGTCCCGGAGCTGAACTAAACTGCGAGGAGATAAGTCATTATGTTTCATGGCTTGAGGATCTTCATACTGTCAAGACAAATTTTTTTCCTGCACTTGGAAATGTTAGTACTCAAAACGTGCGACCAATAGTGATGGTATTGAACTACGATCACATCTATTTAGGAATGATGGTAAGATATTTACTATTTGTCCTCAGTGCATATTTTGCATACATATTTTTTTGCTAAACTTTCATTGCTAAGTATATTAATTAAGTACTATACGATGTTCTTCAACAGGGACTCCCGATGACAGTTGTGCCTCAGGGGATCGAAACTAAAGGTCAGATGTCAATTGTTAGCTTAAGGCCAAGATATCCTGCATTGCACATGAATGCATTCAGGATTTCTAGAAGCGATGAATGCTTAATAGTGAAAGATTGGAGGAAAATTGTTAATGATCGCAGAGAAGTACTAGGGGGCAGCAATGAGAAGCGCAACCCACGATTAGGAGACAGGTTCATCGGCATGCTCCAGTATGATCAATCAGGAGAGCTATACATGTTCTATGCTATTTTACCAGAGAGAGAGTAGCTAGCAGGAGTGATTTAGCTAGTTCTTCATGCTGCTCTTAATTAGTACTTGTCCTTTCATGTCCGTGTTCTTCGTTCTGAACTTAAGTGATTTGCTTTTGTGGTGTTATATGTGAACGCTTATAATATCATGACAATCATGTTGAACTCGACGATTGGTTCTCCTAGAAATTCTTTATATATATATATATATATATATATATATATATATATATATATATATATATGCAAAACGTTTACAATGTGTAGTATCGTAAAATACCAGCAAACGAAAAAGAATTAAAATGGAAATACAAAATTAAATGAAAAAGAAATCATAAAACTAAAAACCCCCAAACCTTATAGTACCGGTTGGTCTTACCAACCGGTACTAAAGGGCTCCAGGCCCCCAGAGCTGGCTCGTGTCACGTGGTTGCCCTTTAGCACCGGTTCGTGCTAAACCGGTACTAAAGGGGGGGGGGCTTTAGTGACCACACTTTAGTGCCGGTTATGGAACCGGCACTAAAGGGCCTTACGAACCGGTGTTATTGCCCGATTCTGCACTAGTGTCTTCTGTGTAAATAGCACGGTAGTATACCTCCCTCCCCTGGCATTTTTATGTGTAAATAGCATGAAAATATATGCACTGCGATAACTAAACACCATGATAAGTTTTTGACCCGTGGGGGGAGGGGGATTTGCTAAAACATACCCCTGATAAATTTTGTGTAAATATCATGATATTTTAAGCACTACGGGCTTGATAGGTTACCTAGAATCACCATGATAACTTTTTGTCCCGGGACAAAGTTGTTCAAAACATCCTCAATATTTTTTGTGTAAATAACATGATAATATAAGCACCGCATAACCGATAACTTGCAATATAAACATGATGGTAACTTTTTTATCAAAGGAACTTAAGTTGTTAAAAACATACGCTCGCCTCGCGCGTGGGCCTCTTGGATGAACATAACGCATTGCGTGCCACGAGAAAGTCACATAATGTTTAGTGTCATGAGGGGCACACGTGCTATAGGCGTGATAAGTTACGCAAAAACTTCGTGGTAATTTTTGACCTATGAAAAAAAGCTACCGAAATGCCCCCAGGTTTTTAGGTGCAAGTACCATGATAATATACAAACTATACACCCGGTAACTCATGTACAACCCCTCATGATAACTTTGACCGGGGGATGTTGATGTACATATACCCTGATAACTTATGTGTAAGTACCACGGTATTTTACACATCGAAGTCCTTATAACTTGTGTACAAAACACAGTGGTAACTTTGAAGGGATGTAGTTGTTGAAGCATAGATACCTGATACATTCTATGTAAATAGCACGGTAAGTTATGCAACACAGGCCTGATAACTTGCATACAAATACCATGGTAACTTTGTCCTGAGGAGAAATCATGTGGTAGGCGTGAAAAAGTGACAGTTTTCTCAGGGATGGGCGCCCGAGATGTGCAGAAGAAGCAGGTTTTTCGGGCGAGCCTACAAGGTCGTTTGGGAGGAGGCGAGGTCAAAGGACGAGGAATCGTGTGGTACTTTAAAATGAAAAATTTAGAGGTGTGGTAGTTTTGCTTATATGGCACGTGTGCTAAATATCACAAAGCACTAATTACCTTACCTCGAGAACATAAAAAGAGAGAGGCAAAGCTCACCTCTTCCTTCAGAATAAATAAATACCACTCCACTGTTTCCACTGCCGACCGTCAAGAAATGCACACGAGTCAGCCTCCACTCTAGTTTAACTTGATCCTCGCGTCAAGGAGTAGTGATGATTGTATAAATAAAACTAACCACTGATTAACTTAGCACTCCAAGTGCCGACTGCCGGCCGCCAAGTACTAACACTAATTAACTCGGCTTTCCATTTTGTTAAATGCTCCTATACTAATCTTCTTTCTGGCGCCTGTTGCGGTCAAGCCAAAAGGGCCGCCCCAACTCTAGCTGCAGCAGGTGGCGGCCCTTTTGACCTTGTTGAACACCGGCCGTTGTGCAGTTGACGAGGGTGGATCCTATATGACGCTCGTTAGCGTCCAAACATCGTGCCTTCGCTGAGGCTAGCGTCTGGTTGGGCCGGCCCACGTGCGGGATTGGCCTGTTTATCCGTTCCCTGCTGCTTTCCCTCGCTGTTTCGTGTTTTCTTTTCGTTTTTCTTCTGTGCTTTTTTTGCTTCCGGTTTTTTCACTGTTTTGTCCGGTTTTCAGTGGTTTTGTTATGTTTTTTTGTTCCCTTTTACATTTTCATTTATTTTCTTATTTTATTTTTTCTTCTCATTTTTTGGTATTATATAAAAAGTTCACTGTGTATTACAAAGAATGTTCATCGTATATTAAGGAAATGTTCAATGTATATTGCAAAAAAGTTCACCTTGCGTTTATAAAAATGTTCATTGTGTATTAAAAAAAATTAATCACACATTTAACAAAATGTTCACTATATACTAGGAAAATGTTCAACGTATTTATAACAATGTTCACTGTGTTCTTAAGAATTGTTCAGCATATATCACAAAAATGTTTAATGGTCAAAACTTTTGATTTTTTTTCTTCCGCTGCTCTTAGTTTTTATAAATTCGCGCGGCGTATATACAGCAAGCAGTGAGCAGCTCAAGTGGTATTGTACACTGGCCCACTACCGTGGGTTGTCGAGTTCGATTCCTCGATGCCGCATCTTTTTTTTTTTGGGATTAATAGCAGCTCGTTTTGACGCCACTGAATGGGCCGGCCCATTCTGATCGTGCGCGTGCGCGGAAGCTCGTGTGGTTGACGCTCGCGAGCGTCAGCTAGGAGCTCTCGTTGACGAGCGACCAACGGCATGATGTGCGAGATTGAGAGGATTTTCAGCAGATGTAAAAGCAAAGGACGCGAACTCGATATGTATGAGGGGATAAGTTTGAGTTAGATGATGCGGTGAAGCCTAACCTTTGCTTGAAGTGGCATCGCATGCGTTGGGTCCAACATCCAGCAACTACTGTATTTGCCTGCGTGCGCAGAGCTTTCACGTAACTCATTTCGAGCTCAGTGCATCGAATCTCCAGAAAGAAGAATTGTTCCGTGCACTGAGCAGTAGGCCTGGGAGGGATTGTCAAACCCCTGTTGCTTGCCAATTGTGTGCATTCGAAAGAAAAGGTCTGCGCGTGCTCTGCTTTCTAGGAGGTCAACATCCTCTCAAGAAAGGGGCAGGTACGGAAAAAGGGGGTGCGAACTTTGATCTCGAGGCAGCTACCGTATATCGTTGACATTTGACTTAAGCTTGGGGGGTAGTTTAATCTAGGAAGAAGTTGACCAACTGAAGAGACAGGCGCTTTCTAGGAGTAGGTATATATTTCATGGAGCGGAACTACTTGACGGACGATTTTGTGTTCAACGACGCATGCACGATAGCTGCGCCTACGGCTGCTCATTTCATGGAGTACTGAACTTCTTTCAGCTCGGATATATTATTGGGCTGACATTAGTGTGATTGGGGATATCGTCTGAGGATGAAAATGTAGTAGAGGTATGGCCTCTTGGCCGACTCCACCGGGGCTTGTCCAAATTTGAACTCTTGGATGATTCGTTCGATTGGCATAAGTTGCTTGCAAGTTGGGATGTTGGATAAGGGCATCTCCAACGATGACTCTTAAACCGAAATGCATCCGTCCGTGGACTGGTAGTCAACGGATACGGATGTGGAAGCCGGTCATCCAAAGCTATCCACATGCATTTTAAACTGGATTTCAATAACCGAAAAATTGCATGTAAACTGGACAAAGACATAATGCAACCGGACAAAATCCATGGATGATGAGACCGTCGGCGGCGGAGTTGCACCCGGTGATGAGCAGTGCTGCACGCGGGTGTCGGCGAGAATGACATGAGGCACGAGGGGTAGAAACCAAGATTATCGGGGTGTTGCGCCTGCGTGGCCCACCTTCCTACAATCCACGAGGTGAGCAACTTCGGCGGCGAGGTTGGTCCAAGCGGACGCATAAGTGGCGACGCGCGCGAGTCGGGTCTCTCTCTCTCTCTCTCTCTCCCTCCTCTCTCTCTCTCTCTCTCCGCGCTTTCTTGTGATCGTAGGATTAGCAGGGTAGATCTTGTGAAGGGAAGGTGAGTTGGTATTAGTAAAGAGTAAAATGCATCCTTGGTCATTCAACTTGTCGTGTACGCTCATTTTGATAACTGTGCTCAAGAATATGGTCAATACGGCCACTATATAAGAGTTGTGGTGATTATATAGTCATTGTCACTTCATATAGCTCCGTATTTTGTTCAGTTGACCGGTTAAATAGTTTGAATGATATCGCGACACATGGGGAGGGGTGTAGAGGAGAGTCGACGAAGACTCACCTTGCTTGGCATCCTCGTCATTGTTTGTCTGTACCTGGAGCACGACGGCGAGGACCGCAAGTAGAGAGGTGGCCAAGATGCCGTTGTGGCGGCACTCGGCCTCCGCCCATAACGTATGGCACTTCAAGCCAGTTGGCACAGACCCAGAGCATGACAGCCTGGTGGTCGGTGTTGACAAGGAGTGCGCGGAGGGAGGCGGCCTTGACGCCCGTTGCGGCGGCCCGTGCGAGCAGGCGGTGCTCGGCCTCCGGCATCGTTCTCACTATCAGAACGAGATAAGAGAAAAGTTTGTGATTTTTAGAGTGAAGGGTTAAGAATATGGGGGAAAGCAGATGAGGTCGTTTGCTCGGTTCGGTACACAATGTTCGCACTCACACTTGTGCTTATATTTGTGCAGAGTATCTGACGACGCTAGCTACTGCATTACTACAAATTGCTATAAATCTTAAGTCAGATCTTTTTAGCATTTGGATAATCATTTTGCTTGTGTGTTTGTGAAGGAAATACGCCCTAGAGGCAATAATAAAATTGTTATTTTATATTTCCTTATTCATGATAAAGGTTTATTATTCATGCTAGAATTGTATTGATCGGAAACTTAAATACATGTGTGAATACATAAACAAAGTGTCCCTAGTAAGCCTCTACTAGACTAGTTCGTTGATCAAAGTTGGTTAAGGTTTTCTAACCATAGACAGGTGTTGTCATTTGATAACGGGATCACATCATTAGGAGAATGATCTGATGGACAAGACCCATCCGTTAGCTTAGCATATGATTGTTCAGTTTATTGCCACTGCTTTCTTGAATGTCAAATACATGTTCCTTTGACCATGGGATCAAGCACTCCTGAATATCGGAAGAATACCTTGTGTGTTATCAAATGCCACAACGTAATTGGCTGATCATAAAGATGCTCTACAGGTATCTCCGAAGGTATTTGTTGAGTTGGCATGGATCAAGATTGGGATTTATCACTCCGAGTATCGGAGAGGTATCTCTGGGCTCTCTCGGTAATACACATCATAATAAGCTTGCAAGAAAATGACTAAGGAGTTAGTTATGAGATGATGTATTACGGAATGAGTAAAGTGACTTACCGGTAACGAGATTGAACAAGGTATGAAGATACCGACGATTGAATCTCGGGCAAGTAACATACCGACAAACAAAGGGAATTACATATGTTGTCATAACGGTTCGATCGATAAAAAATTTCGTAGAATATGTAGGAACCAATATGGGCATCCAGGTTCCGATATTGGTTATTGACCGGGGAGGTGTATCAGTCATGTCTACATAGTTCTCAAACCCGTAGGGTCCGCACGCTTAACGTTCGTTGGCGATATAGTGTTATATGAGTTATATGTTTTGGTGACTGAATGTTGTTCGGAGTCCCAGATGAGATCACAGACATGACGAGGAGCTCCGAAATGGTCCGGAGGTAAATATTGATATATAGGACAATGATATTCAGACACCGGAAGAGTTTCGGAGTGTACCGGATAGTCATCGGATCACCGAAAGGGGTTCCGGGCACCCCCGGGAGGTTAATGGGCCACATGGGCCAAAAGAGAGGGCAAACCAGCCCACATGGGGCTGGCGCGCCCCTCCTAAGGCCGCAGGCCTTGGGGAGAGAAGGAAAGGGTGGATTCAGCCTTCCCCTTCCTTCCCTCTCCTCCCCTTTCCTTTCCCCTCCGGCAAATATGGTAAGGGGGGCGCAACTAGGGCAGGATCCCAAGGAGGATTTGGCCTCCTTGTGGGCGCCCCCTAGCTGCCTCCCTCTCCCCCCACCTATATATATGTGGGAGGGGGCACCAAACATAAACCACGAGAATCTCTTAGCCGTGTGCGGTGCCCCTCTCCAGTTTCGTCCCTCGGTCATATTTTTGTAGTGCTTAGGCGAAGCCCTCGGAGATAGCATCACCACCACTGTCACCACGCCGTTGTGCTGCCGGAACTCATCCACTACTTGATCGTCTTGCTGGATCAAGAAGGCAAGGACGTCACCGAGGTGAACGTGTGTTGAACGCGAAGGTATCGTACGTTCGGTACTTGATCGGTTGGATCGCGAAGAAGTTCGACTACATCAACCGTGTTACTAAACTCTTCCGCTTATGGTCTATGAGGGTACGTAGACACACTCTCCCCCTCATTGTTGTGTATCTCCATGGATAGATCTTGCCTGTGCGTAGAATTTTTTTGTTTTCCATGCAACATTTCCCTACAATGGCATAATGAGCCAGGTCTATGCGTAGATGATATGCACAAGTAGAACACAAAGAGTTGTGAGCGATGATGGGCATACTGCTCACCACCAACGTCATTTTGATTTGGCGGTATTGTAAGATGAAATGGCCCGGACCAACCTTACATGTCCACGTACATGAGACCGGTTCCACCGACAGACATGCAACTTGTTTTGCATAAAGGTGGCTGGCGGGTGTCTATTTCTCCTACTTTAGTTGAATTGAATTTGACTACGGCCGGTCCTTGAAGAAGGTTAAAACAACAAACTTGATAAATCACCGTTGTGGTTTTTGCCGTAGGTAAGAACGGTTCTTGCTAGAAGCATGTAGCAGCCACGTAAAACTTGCAACAACATAGTAGAAGACGTCTAACTTGTTTTTGCTGGGCATGTTGGGATGTGATATGGTCAAGATGTGATGTGATATACGTTTTTGTATGAGATGATCATGTTTTGTAATATCGACAACCGGTAGGAGCCTTAGGGTTGTCTCTTAATTATTGTACGAAACGCAAGTGCCATGTAATTACTTTACTTTATCGCTATGCGTTAGCAATAGTTGTAGAAGCAATAGTTGGAGACATTACCCAACTCAATGATGGAGGTCAAGGTGTCGAGCCGGTGATGATGGAGATCATGACAATGCTTTGGAGATGGAGACCAAAAGCACAAGATGATGATGGCCATATCATGTCACATATTTTGATTGCATGTGATGCTTATCCTTTATGCATCTTATTTTGCTTAGAACGGCAGTGGCATTATAAGATGATCCCTTCACAAAATTTCAAGAGAAAAGTGTTCTCCCCGAGTATGCACCATTGCTAAAGTTTGTCATTTCGAAGCATCTCGTGATGATCGGGTGTGATAGACTCTACATTCACATACAACGGGTGTAAGCCAGATTTACACACGCAGAATACTTGGGTTAAACTTGACGAGCCTAGCATGTACAGACATGGTCTCGGAACACTGGAGACCAAAAGGTCGAGCGTGAGTCATATAATAGATATGATCAACATAGAGATGTTCACCATTGATGACTACCCCATCTCAGGTGATGTTTGGATCATGTATCACTTATATAACTTGAGGGATGTTTATTTAAGTGCTAGTTCATTAGAAATTTGATTAATTCAACTAAATTTATCATGAACTTAGTCTTAATAGTTTTGCATATCTATGTTGTAGATCAATGGTCCGTGCTACCGTTCCCCTGAATTTTAATGCGTTCCTAGAGAAAGCTAAGTTAAAAGATGATGGTAGCAACTACACGAACTAGGTCCGTAACTTGAGGATTATCCTCATTGCTACTTAGAAAAATTATCTCCTTGATGCACCGCTAGGTGACAGACCTAATGCAGGAGCTACTGCAGATGTTATGAACGTATGGCAGGCTCGATCTGATGTCTACTCTATAGTTTAGTGTGCCATGCTTTACGGCTTAGAACCAGGACTTCAAAGACGTTTTGAACGTCATGGAGCATTCGAGATGTTCCAAGAGTTCAAGCTAATATTTCAAGAAAATGCTCAGGTTGACAGATATGAAGTCTCCAACAAGTTCTATAGCTGCAAGATGGAGGAGAACCGTTCTGTCAATGAAGACATACTCAAAATGTCTGGCTATCATAACCACTTGACTCAGTTGTGAGTTGATCTTCCAGTTGATAGTGTTATTGACAGAGGTCTTCAATCACTACCACCAAGCTACAAAGGCTTCGTGATGAACTATAATATGCAAGGGATGGATAAAACAATTCCCGAGCTCTTCACAATGCTTAAGGCCACGGAGGTAGAAATCAAGAAGGAGCATCAAGTGTTGATGGTTAACAAGACCACTAGTTCAAGAAAAAGGGCAAAGGACCGAAAGGGAACTTTAAGAAGAACGACAAGCAAGTTGTCGCTCCCGTGAAGAAGCCCAAAGCTGGACCTAAGCCTAAAACTAAGTGCTTCTACTGCAAAGGAAGTGGTCACTGGAAGCGGAACTGCCCCAAGTATTTGGCGGATAAGAAGGATGGCAAAGTGAACAAAGGTATATTTGATACACATGTTATTGATGTGTTCCTTACAATGCTTGTAGTAGCGTCTGGGTATTTGATACTGGTTCAGTTGCTCATATTTGTAACTCGAAATAGGAGCTAACGACTAAACGAAGATTGGCTAAGGACGAGGTGACGACGCGCGTCGGGAAGGGTTCCAAGGTCGATGTGAGCGTTGTCGGTGTCAAAACCGGTGGATCTCGGGTAGGGGGTCCCGATCTGTGCGTCTTAGGCTGATGGTAACAGGAAGCAAGGGACACAATGTTTACCCAGGTTCGGGCCCTCTCGATGGAGGTAAAACCCTACTTCCTGCTTGATTAATATTGAAGATATGAGTAGTACAAGAGTAGATCTACCACGAGATCGTAGAGGCTAAACCCTAAGAGCTAGCCTATGATGGTATGATTGTAATTGTGATTGGCCTTCTAAGGACCATCCTCTCCGGTTTATATAGACACCGGAGAGGGCTAGGGTTTACATGGAGTCGGTTACAAGGAAGGAAATATAATATCCGAATCGCCAAGCTTGTCTTCCACGCAAAGGAGAGTCCCATCCGGACACGGGCCGAAGTCTTGAATCTTGTATCTTCACGCTTCAATAGTCCGGACGATGTATACAGTCCGGCTGTCCGGATACCCCCTAATCTGGTACTCCCACAGTAGCCCCTGAAACCAGGCTTCAATGACGATGAGTCCGGCGCGCAGTCTTGTCTTCGGCATTGCAAGGCGGGTTCCTCCTTCTGAATACTCCAAGGTTATTATCGAACACGTAGGCCGTGTTCGGATCTGCAAAATGATCTTCACATACCACCGTAGAGAGAATGATACTTCAGCTGACAACTTTTTAGACGACATGATATGCCATTACGGTCAGGTCATTATTCAAACCGTTTTTATTTTCACAACCAACCAGAGCGCGTATTGCGAGGCGGTTTCCTTGACACGTCTTGTCAAAGCAGAGATCATGTCCCCTTATCATGGGATTCTCATCAATACGGGTATGGGCAATCCCCCCATGCCATCAATCATGGCGCTTGGGAAGTAAGCAATTCTCAACAGGGTAGTGGGGAGGCGCACCGCTTTCGTCGCCTCTATAAAGGGACAAGAGTTCCCCATTTTTACACACGCCTTCTTCCTCCTCTGCCCACTCTTGCCTCCTGGACCTCTAGCGCCCTAGTCCAAGTCTTCTCTGCACAGTTAAACATGTCCAGAGCAGGAGGTAAATGGGTGGCTTTCACCGTGAAGGAGAAGAATATCTCAAGTCTTCGGGCGGCCGGATACTTGGCTGCAGACATAGCGCACCGGCTACCAGACGGCGGGCAAGTCATCCCAACTCCAGGACCCCACGAGAGGGTCGTGTTTCTTGCCCACTGCGTCCGTGGACTGGGGTTTCCACTCCACCCCTTCGTCCGTGGGCTCATGTTCTATTACGGGCTAGATTTCCATGATCTAGCCCCTAACTTCGTCCTCAACATCTCGGTGTTCATCGTCGTATGCGAGGCTTTCCTCCGCTTCAAGCCTCATTTCGGCTTATGGCTGCAAATCTTCTACGTGAAGCCGAAGATCGTGAGCGGCCAGCAAGCGGAGTGCGGAGGAGCCATGGTGGGCAAGATGCCTAATGTCACCTGGCTTGACAGCTCCTTTGCGGAAACTGTGAAGGGGTGGCAGTCGGGATGGTTCTACATCACCGAGCCGTGCGACACCGACTGGGCGGCGGCCCCCGATTTCCGATTTGGAACCCCTATGCGGCTCACCTCCTGGGAACAGAAGGGCCTGTTATGGGGCGAATCTACAGAGCTGACCGGACTTATAAACTGCATCAAGGGCATGAAGGACAAGAACATCAAGCTTGTCAGCGTGATCCAGGTCATGCTCATTCGTCGGATTCTGCCGTGCCAAAGGTGGGAATTTAATCTGTGGGAGTTCGTTCCAGCCGAACACCAGACGCTCCAGAGGCTCTACGGCATGAAGCACAAAAACGCGTGGAAGGTGTTGTTCAAGGCCTCCGAAGTACCTCCTCTCATATCCGAGGACCGTGGGCTCCACGCCGCGTGACATCCTATTTAGGTGAGTTCTTGGGCTGCCACCATGTTCGGTTCTTCCCAATATATTCATGGGGGAGCCTTAAGTATTTGTGTACATTTGTGCAGGATTATGTGGAGACAGCGGAGCAGATAGACTGCCCGGCTCCACTGCCAGAAAGCCCAGCTACTGATCTCCTGACGAAGATGCTGGTCCCGGCGCCCTACAAGGGCCGGATAAGAAGGCCCCGGGGATCCGAAAGGGTCTCCGGCGTAAGGCTGCGCCAAAAGCCTCGTCCGAAGAGGACGAGGAAGACTCCTCCCCCGAAGGGGAAGAAGAAGAAGAAGAGGAGGCCTCCCCATCCGGAAAGGATGGGGGGACTGAGATGGCGGACCAAGGGACCAAGAGAGGCCCCCAGCGCAAGGCCGTCATACCCTTGTTGTCTGATGATGACGAGGCGGATTCCTCCCGCGGAAGCGGGGGAAAACAAGAAGAAACTCCACCTCCCCGTACTGGGGGGGGGGGAGAAAAAGAGGAAGGCCGCCCCGGTGGGAGAGACTTGGACGTCCAAGAAGGGAAAGGTGTCCCTTCCGGACTACTCTGCCACAGCCGCCGATAGCGAGGAAGGGTGGCTGCCCAGGAAGAAGCCCCTAGTGCGATCGTAAGTATCTGCACTCCATCGTAATTTTGCTTCATAGTTTTGTTATAACGCCGAACTTGTATGCAGTCCGGCCAGGGCCCATCCCGAGGTGTCGTCTTCGGACGGGTCCTTGAGTGAGTCAGCAATGAACTCTCTCCCGACGGCCACTTCTCCTTGGCCTGCGGACGATATGGAGGTGTTGTCCCAAAGGCTCCCCGAACGGGAGGGAGGGGGGGGGGGTGGATCTAGAGGCGCCCCAAGGCGGCATTCCAAACGTTGGACACGCGGGGTTCAAGATCCCCGCGGATCGTGTTGGTGAGAGCCGCAGTAAGCCTGACTCTCAGCCGAACACCGTTCTGGAACCTCCCATGGTTCCGGACTCAGGCGGACAGCCCCTCGTTAAGGAGGGCGTGTTGGGGAACGTTGCATAAAATAAAAATTTTCCTACGTTCACCAAGATCAATCTATGAGTTCATATAGCAACGAGAGAGAGAGATGCATCTACATACCACTTGTAGATCACGTGCGGAAGCGTTCAAGAGAACGGGGTTGAGGTAGTCGTTCTCGTCGTGATCCTATCACCGGAGATCCTAGTGCCGAACGGACGGCACCTTCGCATTCAACACACGTACGGTCAGCGTGACGTCTCCTCCGTCTTGATCCAGAAAGGGGGAAGGAGAGGTTGATGAAGATCCAGCAGCACGACGGCGTGGTGGTGGATGCAGCAGGACTCCGGCAGGGCTTCGCCAAGCAACTGCGGGAGGAGGAAGAGGTGTAGCAGGGGGAGGGAGCCGCCAAGACTCAGGGTGCAGCTGCCCTCCCTCCCCCCTCCTTTATATAGGCCCCCAAGAGGGGGGCGCCAGCCCTGGAGATTGAATCTCCCAAGGGGCCGGGGGCAGCGGCCAGGGGGGTGGAGTGCCCCCCAAGGCAAGTGGTGCGCCCCCACCCTAGGGTTTCCAACCCTAGGCGCAGGGGGGCCCAAGTGGGGGGCACACCAGCCCACCAGGGGCTGGTTCCCTCCCCACTTCAGCCCACGGGGCCCTCCGGGATAGGTGGCCCCACCCGGTGGACCCCCGGGACCCTTCCGGTGGTCCCGGTACAATACCGGGTGACCCCAAAACTTTCCCGATGGCCGAAACAGCACTTCCTATATATAATTCTTTACCTCCGGACCATTCCGGAACTCCTCGTGATGTCCGGGATCTCATCCGGGACTCCGAACAACATTCAGTTTGCTGCATACTCATATTCATACAACCCTAGCATCACCGAACCTTAAGTGTGTAGACCCTACGGGTTCCGGAGACATGCAGACATGACCGAGACGGCTCTCCGGTCAATAACCAACAGCAGGATCTGGATACCCATGTTGGCACCCACATACTCCTCGATGATCTCATCGGATGAACCACGATGTCGAGGATTCAAGCAACCCCGTATACTATTCCCTTTGTCAGACGGTATGTTACTTGCCCGAGATTCGATCGTCGGTATCCCAATACCTCATTCAATCTCGTTGCCGGCAAGTCACTTTACTCGTACCGTAATGCAGGATCCCGTGACCAGACACTTGGTCACTTTGAGCTCATTATGATGATGCACTACCAAGTGGGCCCAGTGATTACCTCTCCGTTATACGGAGTGACAAATCCCAGTCTCGATCCGTGTCAACCCAACAGACACTTTCGGAGATACCTGTAGCGCACCTTTATAGTCACCCAGTTACGTTGTGACGTTTGGTACACCCAAAGCACTTCTACGGTATCCGGGAGTTACACGATCTCATGGTCTAAGGAAGAGATACTTGACATTGGAAAAGCTCTAGCAAAACGAACTACACGATCTTGTGCTATGCTTAGGATTGGGTCTTGTCCATCACATCATTCTCCTAATGATGTGATCCCGTTATCAACGACATCCAATGTCCATAGTCAGGAAACCATGACTATCTGTTGATCAACGAGCTAGTCAAATAGAGGCTCACTAGGGACATGTTGTGGTCTAAGTATTCACACGTGTATTACGATTTCCGGATAATACAATTATAGCATGAATAAAAGACAACTATCATGAACAAAGAAATATAATAATAATCCTTTTATTATTGCCTCTAGGGCATATTTCCAATAGTCTCCCACTTGCACTAGAGTCAATAATCTAGTTACATTGTGATGAATCGAACACCCATAGAGTTCTGGTGTTGATCATGTTTTGCTCGTGGAAGAGGTTTAGTCAACGGATCTGTGACATTCAGATCCGTGTGTACTTTGCAAATATCTATGTCTCCATCTTGAACATTTTCACGGATGGAGTTGAAACGACGCTTGATGTGCCTGTTCTTCTTGTGAAACCTGGGCTCCTTGGCAAGGGCAATAGCTCCAGTGTTGTCACAGAAGAGAGTGATTGGCCCCGACGCATTGGGTATGACTCCTAGGTCGGTGATGAACTCCTTCATCCATATTGCTTCATGCGCTGCCTCCGAGGCTGCCATGTACTCCGCTTCACATGTAGATCCCGCCACGACGCTCTGCTTGCAACTGCACCAGCTCACTGCTCCACGATTCAACATATACATGTATCTGGTTTGTGACTTAGAGTCATCCAGATCTGTGTCGAAGCTAGCGTCGACGTAACCCTTTACGACGAGCTCTTCGTCACCTCCATAAACGAGAAACATGTCCTTTGTCCTTTTCAGGTACTTCAGGATATTCTTGACCGCTATCTAGTGTTCCTTGCCGGGATTACTTTTGTACCTTCCTATCAAACTTACGGCAAGGTTTACATCAGGTCTGGTACACAACATGGCATACATAATAGATCCTATGGCTGAGGCATAGGGGATGACACTCATCTCTTCTTTATCTTTTGCCGTGGTCGGGCATTGAGCTGAGCTCAATCTCACAACTTGCAATACAGGCAAGAACCCTTTCTTGGACTGATCCATTTTGAACTTCTTCAAAATCTTATCAAGGTATGTGCCTTGTGAAAGACCTATGAGGCGTCTCGATCTATCCCTATAGATCTTGATGCCTAATATGTAAGCAGCTTCTCCAAGGTCCTTCATTGAATAACACTTATTCAAGTAGGCCTTAATGCTGTCCAAGAATTCTATATCATTTCCCATCAAAAGTATGTCATCTACATATAATATGAGAAATGCTACAGAGCTCCCACTCACTTTCTTGTAAACGCGGGCTTCTCCATAAGTCTGCATAAACCCAAACGCTTTGATCATCTCATCAAAGCGAATGTTCCAACTCCGAGATGCTTGCACCAGCCCATAAATGGATCGCTGGAGCTTGCATACTTTGTTAGCATTCTTAGGATCGACAAAACCTTCCGGCTGCATCATATACAGCTCTTCCTTAAGATAACCATTAAGGAATGCCGTTTTGACGTCCATCTGCCATATCTCATAATCATAGTATGCATCAATTGCTAACATGATTCAGACAAACTTAAGCTTCGCTACGGGAGAGAAAGTATCATCGTAGTCAACCCCTTGAACTTGTCGATAACCCTTAGCAACAAGTCGAGCTTTATAGATGGTGACATTACCATCCGCGTCCGCCTTCTTCTTAAAGATCGATTTGTTTTCTATCGCTCGCCGATCATCGGGCAAGTCAGTCAAAGTCCATACTTTGTTTTCATACATGGATTCTATCTCGGATTGCATGGCTTCTAGCCATTTGTTGGAATCTAGGCCTGCCATCGCTTCTTCATAGTTCGAAGGTTCACCGTTGTCTAACAACATGATTTCCAGGACAGGGTTGCCATACCACTCTGGTGTGGAATGTGTCCTCGTGGACCTATGAAGTTCAGTAGCAACTTGATCCGAAGTACCTTGATCATCATCATTAATTTCCTCTCCAGTTGGTGTAGGCACCACAGGAACATTTTCCTGAGCTGACTACTTTCCCGTTCAAGAGGTAGTACTTCACCGAGTTCTACTTTCCTCCCACTTACTCCTTTGGAGAGAAACTCTTTTTCCAGAAAGGATCCGTTCTTGGCAACAAATTCTTGCCTTCGGATCTAAGGTAGAAGGTATACCCAATGGTTTCCCTAGGGTATCCTATGAAGACGCATTTTTCCGACTTGGGTTCGAGCTTTTCAGGTTGAAGTTTCTTGACATAAGCATCGCATCCCCAAACTTTTAGAAACGACAGCTTAGGTTTCTTCCCAAACCATAATTCATACGGTGTCGTCTCAACAGATTTAGACGGTGCCCTATTTAAAGTGAATGTAGCTGTCTCTAGAGCGTATCCCCAAAATGATAGCGGTAAATCGGTAAGAGACATCATAGATCGCACCATATCCAATAGAGTGCGATTACAACGTTCGGACACACCGTTACGCTGAGGTGTTCCAGGCGGCGTGAGTTGTGAAACGATTCCACATTTCCTTAAGTGTGTACCAAATTCGTGACTTAAATATTCTCCTCCACGATCCGATCGAGAATTTTATCTTTCGGTCATGTTGATTCTCTACTTCATTCTGAAATTCCTTGAACTTTTCAAAGGTCTCAGACTTGTGTTTCATCAAGTAGACATACCCATATCTACTTAAGTCATCAGTGAGAGTGAGAAATCAACGATATCCTCCGCGAGCCTCAACACTCATTGGACCACACACATCAGTATGTACGATTTCCAATAAGTTGGTTGCTCGCTCCATAGTACCGGAGAACGGAGTCTTGGTCATTTTGCCCATAAGGCATGGTTCGCATGTGTCAAATGATTCATAATCGAGAGACTCTAAAAGTCCATCAGCATGGAGCTTCTTCATGCACTTGACACCAATGTGACCAAGGCGGCAGTGCCACAAGTATGTTATCAACTTTACATCTTTTGGTATTCACACTATGAATATGTGTAACATTATGTTCGAGATTCATTAAGAATAAACCATTGACCATCGGGGCATGACCATAAAACATATCTCTCATATAAATAGAACAACCATTATTCTCGAATTTAAATGAGTAGCCATCTCGTATTAAACAAGATCCAGATACAATGTTCATGCTCAAACTTGGCACTAAATAACAATCATTGAGGTTTAAAACTAATCCCGTAGGTAAATGTAGAGGTAGCGTGCCGACGGCGATCACATCGACCTTGGAACCATTCCCGACGCGCATCGTCACCTCGTACTTCGCCAGTCTCCGCTTATTCCGCAGCTCCTGCTGTGAGTTACAAATATGAGCAACAGCACCGGTATCAAATACCCAGGAGTTACTACGAGTACTGGTAAGGTACACATCAATTACATGTATATCACATATACCTTTAGTGTTGCCGGCCTTCTTGTCCGCTAAGTATTTGGGGCAGTTCCGCTTCCAGTGACCCTTCCCTTTGCAATAAAAGCACTCAGTCTCAGGCTTGGGTCCATTCTTTGACTTCTTCCAGGCAACTGGCTTACCGGGTGCGGCAACATCTTTGTCGTCCTTCTTGAAGTTCTTCTTACCCTTGCCCTTCTTGAACTTAGTGGTCTTATTGACCATCAACACTTGATGTTCTTTCTTGATTTCAACCTCTGCTGACTTCAGCATTGAAAATACTTCAGGAATGGTCTTCACCATCCCCTGCATATTGTAGTTCATCACAAAGCTCTTGTAGCTCGGTGGGAGCGACTGAAGGATTCTGTCAATGACCGCCTCGTCCGGGAGGCTGATCTCCAGCTGGGACAGGCGGTTGTGCAACCCAGACATTTTGAGTATGTGCTCACTGACAGAACTATTTTCCTCCATCTTACAACTATAGAACATGTCGGAGACTTCATATCTCTCGACCCGGGCATGAGCTTGAAAAACCATTTTCAGCTCCTCGAACATCTCATATGCTCCGTGTTGCTCAAAACGCTTTTGGAGCCCCGGTTCTAAGCTATAAAGCATGCCGCACAAAACGAGGGAGTAATCATCAGCACGTGACTGCCAAGCGTTCATAACGTCTTGGTTCTTTGGGATGGGTGCTTCACCTAGCGGTCCTTCTAGGACATATGCTTTCTTGGCTGCTATGAGGATGTCACGCCCAATATGCGACCCTATCCAAAAGGAACTCGAAGGTCCCACCAAGGATAGACCCGCATATTGGGACGCTTTTGCAAGGTGGATATCATTACATCAACATTACATAATAGATGGGGATACATACATAAGGCATACATTGCCACACGAGTACAACAATACAATACATCAGAGCACCATCCGACTGCGGATGAAACACAAACAGAAACTCAAATGACATCCACCCTGCTAGCCCAGGCTGCCGACCTGGAACCTATCCCCTGATCGAAGAAGCAGAAGAAGAACTCAACGCAGGCAAGCATCGCTCTCGCGTCATGACCATCAGATAAACCTGTACCTGCAACTGTTGTTGTAGTAATCTGTGAGCCACGAGGACTCAGCAATCCCATTACCATGGGTATCAAGACTAGCGAAGCTTAATAGGAAGGAAGGGGTAAGGTGGTGAGGCTGCAGCAGCGACTAAGCATATAAGGTGGCTACCATTCGCAAATAAGAGCGAGAAGAGAAGCAAAGGAACGGTCGTCAACTAGTAATGATCAAGAAGTGATCCTGAACTCCTACTTACATCAAACATAACTCAGAAACCGTGTTCACTTCCCGGACTCCGCCGAAAAGAGACCATCACGGCTACACACGCAGTTGATGCGTTTTAATTCGGATCTGGGGTCAAGTTATCTACAACCGGACATTAACAAATTCCCATCTGCCAATAACCGCAGGCACGGCTTTCGAAAGATTATACCCTGCAGGGGTGTCCCAACTTAGCCCATGATAAGCTCTCGCGATCAACGAAGGATATTCCTTCTCCCAGGAAGACCCGATCAGAATCGGAATCCCGGTTTACAAGACATTTCGACAATGGTAAAACAAGACCAGCAAAGCCGCCCGATGCGCCGACAATCACGATAGGAGCTGCACATATCTCGTTCTCAGGGCAACACCGGATAAGTCAAGCTACGAGTAAAACCAACCCTCGAGTTGCCCCGAGGTGGCCCCGCAGGCTGCTCGGTTCGGACCAACACTCAGACAAGCACTGGCCCGGGGGGGCTAAAATAAAGATGACCCTTGGGTTGGCCGACCCAAGGGAAGGGATAGGTGGTGGTGAGGCAAATGGTAAAACCAAAGTTGGGCCTTGCTGGAGGAGTTTTATTCAAAGCGAACTGTCAAGGGGGTCCCATAAATCACCCGACCGTGTAAGGAACGCAAAATCCGGGAACATAACACTGGTATGACGGAAACTAGGGTGGCAAGAGTGGAACAAAACACTAGGCAAAAGGCCGAGCCTTCCACCCTTTACCAAATATATAGATGCATTAATAATATAAGAGATATTGTGATATCCCAGCCAAAATCCTGTCCACCATGGAGAAATCTTCAACTTCACCTGCAACTAACAACGCTATAAGAGGGGCTGAGCAAAGCGGTAACATAGCCAAACAACGGTTTGCATAGGAAAGGTGTCAAAGGTTAGAGGTTCATGGCAATTTGGGATGGCTTGAGGAGCAACAGATAGGTAACACAGCATAGCGATAGAACGAAGCAACTAGCATAGCAATGATAGTAGTGAGATCCAGGGTAGCGGTCATCTTTCCTGAAATCCAGCAAGGAAGAAGAACGAGTCCATGAAGAAGACGAACGGATGAAGCCGAACCAACCGTAGACGAACGAATCCTCACGATCGCAACGAAACGGCAACTATCGAGAAGAAGCACACAACATAGTAAACACACCACACATGAACAAGGCATGATGCACAACAAACATGATGCATGACAAAGCTATATGAAGCTACTCATGGCGAGAGATGATGCAAACAAGAGCAACACATCAAGGCAAGTTTAAATGAGGCCGGGAACAACATATAACAATTCCGGTAAGTCCTCATATGCAAATTTTGAAGTTGGTCCAGATCTGAATAAACCTTATGTTCAAGTTGTTAAACAGCAAGTTAAGATGCACCAAGATGATCTACACGAGATTCTAGTCAAGTTACATATAAAGTTCGTTTAGTTCGGAGCTACGGCCTAGAAGATATGAGCAAAACAAGTTAAGCATGGCATTGATGCAAAATGCACCCAAACATCAAGCAAACACGTCAAAACAAGGATGCAACATGATAATCTGAAGCTACATGAAAAAACAAGCAAGTTTCATATAGAGCACACTCACAACGGAGCAACGATTCAACACACACACTATACAAGTCATAGCAACAATCTGTCCAAAACAGCAAGTAGTCATATTACAAGCATCAAAACAATATGCTACAGCACCCCAACATGATAACAAAAGGCATGGACATGATGTACAGGTAAAGCATAACAAAACATGAACATTGAGCTATCTCCAGAAATCACTAGTACATGCTCAAACAGACATGGTAATATTGCAAATAATAACAGTTTCAGACTTTAGCAGAAATAACATCAGGTTGCAATGTTTAGAGCTATCAAACAACATGTTATAGGAACTTATCATGGCAAATAAAGGCATGGCATGAATCTACTAATTTCATAGAACAAAAGTCCCTTACTGACCATAAGCCAAAAAGGATCAGAAAATATGATGGCGCCCATGTAAACATCGCAAGTTATATGACAGATTCATACATGGCAGGAACAACAATAAGTAGGTATGTTGGTGAGCTTGAACCACTCACCACAGAGCAATACATGGCATGGCAAGGCAACCAACAGTAAAAAGACATGTTTGTGAAGCTAAGCATGGCAAGAGCAAGTTCATAGGGTGCATGGATCACTAGCAACAATCATGGGAACATCTAAACTTAATGTTAACAGGCTGACAGCAACATTATGAAGCAACTTTGGAGCATGAAAACAATAAGCTACAACAAGCTATAAATGCTACCAGGGGCATGGATGGATAGAGCATGACATGTAGAACAAAACACATTTAGTGAACATCTCTAGATTATGCATAGAATGATTAGTAGCAACATGTTTATATAGCATCACGAAATAATAGATTCAGCCTAGCAAAACAGCAACATCATGTACACTACTTAACAAGATCGATTCACTCACCACAAGTCATTGCATGAAAAGATAAGCCCATCATCATCAAGAAGACATGTTTGTGAAACAAACCAGGGCAAGAACAAGTCCATAGCATGCAAGGATCAACTATAGCAACCTTGGCAAAATTGAATAACATGTAAACAATCTGCCAGGAAACATTTTGAAGCAAAAGTAGAGCACTCAAATGACATGCTAGACTACTCCATAATTGCAACCAAGGGCAGGGATGGATAGACAACAACCATATGTTCAAAACACCCTTACTGAAGTATCCCAAAATATGCATGGATCTCTCTGTAGCATCAAGTTTACATAGCATCAAAATAACAGCAAAACAGGGACTGAAATCAGCAACAGCAAGTACCCTACTTAGCAAGCTCGATGCACTCAGCACACAAATCACAAAAATACATGGATAGCACCTCTGGAAAGATGGCATGGCATAGATCAAAACACATGTAGACATCAACCTCATAGGATGCACACATCAATCATGGCAAAAATGACAAATGAGCAAGTTATAACAGTTTCAGCAGATTAACATCACATAGCACTGTTCCAACAGCATTTCGGGCATCAAGATGAGCTCAAATGAAAATGATGCAATGGAATAATGATGTACTCGTTGAGACGAACAATTTGACATATTACACGCACGAAACGGAGCTACGGATGCAGAGATATAGCAGGTCAAACATGGCATGAAAATAACAAAAATCTGGGACTTAGGCAAAACGAGGGCAACCTTAGGGCTGGATCTGGATCTGGGGCGCGGATCCCGAGGATCGCCGGAGCTCCGCCGGAGATTCGTTGGGGAAGAAGAGGAAGCAGCGTCCGGGGCTTGCGGGGTTCGCCGGAGACCGGGAGGAGGCCGGAGAGGAGCTCGGGGGAGGTCACCGGGGTCGGGAGGTCGCGGCCTCCGGCGAGGGCGACGAGGCGGCGTGGTGCCGGCGGGAGGCGGCGGAGCCAGGGCGGCGGTGGCGGGTGCTCGCGGGGACACCGCGGCGGCGGGCGGCGAGCACCACGCGGCGGCGCTAGAGAAGGGCAGCGCGAGCGCGGCCTCAGGCACGGAGGCGCGCGAGGGCGGGCGACGCCGGCGGCGCAGCGGCCGTGCGGCGGCGCCGGCGAGGTCCGCTAGGCGCGGCGCGGGCTGGAACGGGCCAGGCGGCGGCGGGATCTGGGCCCAGGCGGGCCCGCGATGGGCTTCCCGGGCCGCGCGGTGGGAGGCGGCGGCGGGACAGGTGTCAGCGTCCGATTGGGCGCGGGGGCGGCGCGGACACGTCCGGGCGGCGGGTGGACGTGTCCGTCGGCGGGAGGAGGAAGAAGGCTAGGGTTAGACCGGGAATTCGGGGGAGGGGGCTAATTTATAGGTAGAGGGAGCTAGGAGAGTCCAAATGAGGTGCGATTTTCGGCCACGCGATCGTGATCAAACGACCGAGAGCATGGAGGCGAGTTAGGTGGGTTTTGGGCCACTTTGGAAGGGGTGTTGGGCTGCAACTCAAAGAGGGCTTTGCGGTTACCCGGTTAACCGTTGGAGTACCAAACAACCTCCAAATGGCACGAAACTTGACAGGCGGTCTACCGGTGCTATACCAAGGCCACTTGGCAAACCTCGGGCCATTTCGAGAAAGTTTAATACCCGCACATGAAAAGAGAGAAGAGGGGGACGCCGGAGGGCATAGGAGTGCCGGATTGCAAAACGGACAACGGGGAAAAAGCTCGGATGCATGAGACGAACACGTATGCAAAATGAAATGCACATGATGACATGATAAAATGCAGATGATGACATGGCAAAATGCAACACGCAAGCAAATGACATGGCAACGACGGCGAATAACCGGCGGACACCTGGTGCATCGGATCCGGGGCGTTACAACACTCCTCCACTAACAAGAGATCTCGTCCCGAGATCTTAGGACCGAGGCGGAAGGGAAAAGGGGTGAGGTGAAACAAGAACTCAAGAGAAGAAGCAAAGAATCGAGAGCACTCGAGAAGAAGAGAGGAACGACGAGAATGACGAGAATCGAAAGCTCACAGAATCACGAGAGACTCTGAAAGCACTCGTTCTAACCGGAGTGGTTAGAATGAGAAAAGAAACGAATAAGACTGAAAGGATTTTGGTAGCACTCCGGCTGAAACATGGAGGAATAGAACACGAACTAGAGAGGATGGAACGATACTTGATGAACTCTTGAAGAATAATTAAATCATGAAGAACCACCATGAAGAACTCCGGTTACAAAAGGATGAAGAGAAAGAATGAAGGAAGAAAGAATAAGATGAGCCTTGCGATGATTTAGATGAGGGTTCCGACGAAATGACCGAGGAAATTTGAACTCCGGGAAAAGAAAAGATGAAAAGACCTGGAACTAGAATTTATTCATCAAGAACAAACTCCGAAGGAAAAGGATTACTCACTTCGAGGAAAAAATAAGATTTATTGTATGCTTATCCTTCATCAAATTAAATTGATGACAAGCAATGGATTTAGCATACTACTTATTCTTCTTGAAAAAGGATTGAGAAGGGATAGCACAAAACTTGAGAAGGACTTCATGAATCACCGGTAGGATTCAAAAGAGCGAATGGATTAAAATGATAATCAAAGGAAAGGAATCTGAAGAAACCACCGTAAAAATTAGAAAATGAATGACGAGAGAATGAATCACCGGGAAGAATTAGAAGAACCAATAAGCTAGAGGGGATTTAGATGCAAAAGAACGAAGAGATCATGAGCTGATTAATGAACACTTGAACGAAGCACCCGGGATAAATAGAGAACGATAACTGGAATAATTCGAGAGGATAGCATGAAGCTAGAACCACGAATCTTCGAGAGAACGGGCAAAATTTAGAGGAAAAACTCTTCTTCGGTCTTCAAATGACGACGAGAAAACACCACCAAAATTACTGAGGTACTCCGGGAGAATGAAAAGTAAAGAGGTTGAGCCAACAATGAAAAGAGTTTGAAAGCGATCTTGGAGAAGGCATGCGACTGATGGGATCCATTCTTACGTCACACTTGAAAGAATTTGAGAATACTCCGGGGAAATCAGAAGAGTCAGGTAAGATCCTGGAAAAAGACCTGTGGGTTAGGGCCCACTGAAAAGAAACACCTTGGGAAGTGATGTTGAACAGATAGATGATGCACCGGAACAATTGAAATATTTGAATGAGGTGATAAACTCGAATTAATTGGAACACAGACGAATCTCCTGAGATGTCTTGAGCACTCCGGAAGGATAAACTAGCGAGAGGCGAACGAACAAGGAAAACACTTGATCCAAGGAAAAGAATACGATCAACACCGAAAAACATGAATTGAGTCCACTGGAGAAGAAAAAGAGATGAATAATATCGAACAAAATGAGAATTCACCGGTTGAAATAATTTAGGGAAGACTGAAGAGGCTCCGCACGAAAGAAATTGATGCTCGAAACAGACTCAGGCTCCGGGAAGAAAAAGGGTGGGAGGGCGGGAAAACAAAGGCAACTGGAAGGGAGAACCAGCGAATAGCTTGAAGAGAAAACACCGGTTAAAAATCATTGAGGAAAGAAGGCAAAGACTTCGCACGAGTAGGATGGATACTTGATTACGGACTCCGGTTCCAAGAGGAAGAAGGGTGGGCGGGTGGGAAAAAGACAACTGAGGATTGAACTCAAAGATGAAGAGGGTCGAGTCGACTTGACAAGAAATGCACCGGATGAAAAGAGCTGAGGAACAACGATCGGAAAACCAACTGCGTGATCCTAAAGAAAAATTTGAAAGGGAAGAGAAGTAGTTCAAAACACCTACGTCAAGATACCTTACCAGAGCGACGAAGGGGGCTAAGGAGTAAAAAGAATTCCTACTCTCCGATATAACTAGACTCCGAAAATAGTTTTTTTGTAGACTCAACAACGGCCAAACTACACGATCAATGAAGGGGGCTCCTAGGGTCGGTCGAGGTTCTGATACCAACTTGTCACGCCCAATATGCGACCCTATCCAAAAGGAACTCGAAGGTCCCACCAAGGATAGACCCGCATATTGGGACGCTTTTGCAAGGTGGATATCATTACATCAACATTACATAATAGATGGGGATACATACATAAGGCATACATTGCCACACGAGTACAACAATACAATACATCAGAGCACCATCCGACTATGGATGAAACACAAACAGAAACTTAAATGACATCCACCCTGCTAGCCCAGGCTGCCGACCTGGAACCTATCCCCTGATCGAAGAAGCAAAAGAAGAACTCAACACAAGCAAGCATCGCTCTCGCGTCATGACCATCAGATAAACCTGTACCTGCAACTGTTGTTGTAGTAATCTGTGAGCCACGAGGACTCAGCAATCCCATTACCATGGGTATCAAGACTAGCAAAGCTTAATAGGAAAGGAAGGGGTAAGGTGGTGAGGCTGCAACAGCGACTAAGCATATATGGTGGCTACCATTCGCAAATAAGAGCGAGAAGAGAATCAAAGGAACGGTCGTCAACTAGTAATGATCAAGAAGTGATCCTGAACTCCTACTTACATCAAACATAACTCAGAAACCGTGTTCACTTCCCGGACTCCGCCGAAAAGAGACCATCACGGCTACACACGCGGTTGATGCATTTTAATTCGGATCTGGGGTCAAGTTATCTACAACCGGACATTAACAAATTCCCATCCACCAATAACCGCAGGCACGGCTTTCGAAAGATTATACCCTGCAGGGGTGTCCCAACTTAGCCCATGATAAACTCTCGCGATCAACGAAGGATATTCCTTCTCCCAGGAAGACCAGATCAGACGCGGAATCCCGGTTTACAAGACATTTCAACAATGGTAAAACAAGACCAGCAAAGCCGCCCGATGCGTCGACAATCCCGATAGGAGCTGCACATATCTCATTCTCAGGGCAACACCGGATAAGTCAAGCTACGAGTAAAACCAACCCTCGAGTTGCCCCGAGGTGGCCCCGCAGGCTGCTCGGTTCGGACCAACACTTAGACAAGCACTGGCCCGGGGGGGCTAAAATAAAGATGACCCTTGGGTTGGCCGACCCAAGGGAAGGGATAGGTGGTGGTGCGGCAAATGGTAAAACCAAAGTTGGGCCTTGCTGGAGGAGTTTTATTCAAAGCGAACTGTCAAGGGGGTCCCATAAATCACCCGACCGCGTAAGGAATGCAAAATCCGGGAACATAACACTGGTATGACGGAAACTAGGGCGGCAAGAGTGGAACAAAACACTAGGCAAAAGGCCGAGCCTTCCACCCTTTACCAAATATATAGATGCATTAATAATATAAGAGATATTGTGATATCCCAGCCAAAATCCTGTCCACCATGGAGAAATCTTCAACTTCACCTGCAACTAATAACGCTATAAGAGGGGCTGAGCAAAGCGGTAACATAGCCAAACAACGGTTTGCATAGGAAAGGTGTCAAAGGTTAGAGGTTCATGGCAATTTGGGATGGCTTGAGGAGCAACAGATAGGTAACGCAACATAGCGATAGAACGAAGCAACTAGCATAGCAATGATAGTAGTGAGATCCAGGGTAGCGGTCATCTTGCCTGAAATCCCACAAGGAAGAAGAACGAGTCCATGAAGAAGACGAACGGACGAAGCCGAACCAACTGTAGACGAAAGAATCCTCACGATCGCAACGAAACGGCAACTATCGAGAAGAAGCACACAACATAGTAAACACACCACACATGAACAAGGCATGATGCACAACAAACATGATGCATGACAAAGCTATATGAAGCTACTCATGGCGAGAGATGATGCAAACAAGAGCAACACATCAAGGCAAGTTTAAATGAGGCCGGGAACAACATATAACAATTCCGGTAAGTCCTCATATGCAAATTTCGAAGTTGGTCCAGATCTGAATAAACCTTATGTTCAAGTTGTTAAACAGCAAGTTAAGATGCACCAAGATGATCTACACGAGATTCTAGTCAAGTTACATATAAAGTTCGTTTAGTTCGGAGCTACGGCCTAGAAGATATGAGCAAAACAAGTTAAGCATGGCATTGATGCAAAATGCACCCAAACATCAAGCAAACACGTCAAAACAAGGATGCAACATGATAATCTGAAGCTACATGCAAAAACAAGCAAGTTTCATATAGAGCACACTCACAACGGAGCAACGATTCAACACACACACTATACAAGTCATAGCAACAATCTGTCCAAAACAGCAAGTAGTCATATTACAAGCATCAAAACAATATGCTACAGCACCCCAACATGATAACAAAAGGCATGGACATGATGTACAGGTAAAGCATAACAAAACATGAACACTGAGCTATCTCCAGAAATCACTAGTACATGCTCAAACAGACATGGTAAGATTGCAAATAATAACAGTTTCAGACTTTAGCAGAAATAACATCAGGTTGCAATGTTTAGAGCTATCAAACAATATGTTACAGGAACTTATCATGGCAAACAAAGGCATGGCATGAATCTACTAATTAGATAGAACAAAAGTCCCTTACTGACCATAAGCCAAAAAGGATCAGAAAATATGATGGCGCCCATGTAAACATAGCAAGTTATATGATAGATTCATACATGGCAGGAACAACAATAAGTAGGCATGTTGGTGAGCTTGAACCACTCACCACAGAGCAATACATGGCATGGCAAGGCAACCAACTGTAAGAAGACATGTTTGTGAAGCTAAGCATGGCAAGAGCAAGTTCATAGGGTGCATGGATCACTAGTAACAATCATGTGGGAACATCTGAACTTAATGTTAACAGGCTGACAGCAACATTATGAAGCAACTTTGGAGCATGAAAACAATAAGCAAGATCAAGCTATAAATGCTACCAGGGGCATGGATGGATAGAGCATGACATGTAGAACGAAACACATTTAGTGAACATCTCCAGATTATTTATAGAATGATTAGTAGCAACATGTTTATATAGCATCACGAAATAACAGATTCAGCCTAGCAAAACAGCAACATCATGTACACTACTTAACAAGCTCGATTCACTCACCACAAGTCATTGCATGACAAGATAAGCCCAGCATCATCAAGAAGACATGATTGTGAAACAAACCAGGGCAAGAACAAGTCCATAACATGCAAGGATCAACTATAGCAACCTTGGCAAAATTGAATAACATGTAAACAATCTGCCAGGAAACATTTTGAAGCAAAAGTAGAGCACTCAAATGACATGCTAGACTACTCCATAATTGCAACCAAGGGCAGGGATGGATAGACAACAACCATATGTTCAAAACACCCTTACTGAAGTATCCCAAAATATGCATGGATCTCTCTATAGCATCAAGTTTACATGGCATCAAAATAACAGCAAAACAGGGACTGAAATCAGCAACAGCAAGTACCCTACTTAGCAAGCTCGATGCACTCAGCACACAAATCACAAAAATACATGGATAGCACCTCTGGAAAGATGGCATGACATAGATCAAAACACATGTAGACATCAACCTCATAGGATGCACACATCAATCATGGCAAAAATGACAAATGAGCAAGTTATAACAGTTTCAGCAGATTAACATCACATAGCACTGTTCCAACAGCATTTCGGGCATCAAGATGAGCTCAAATGAAAATGATTCAATTGAATGAAATGATGTACTCGTTGAGACGAACAATTTGACATATTACACGCATGAAACGGAGCTACGGATGCAGAGATATAGCAGGTCAAACATGGCATGAAAATAGCAAAAATCTGGGACTTAGGCAAAACGAGGGCAACCTTAGGGCTGGATCTGGATCCGGGGCGCGGATCCCGAGGATCGCTGGAGCTCCGCCGGAGATTCGTTGGGGAAGAAGAGGAAGCAGCGTCCGGGGCTTGCGGGGTTCGCCGGAGACCGGGAGGAGGCCGGAGAGGAGCTCGGGGGAGGTCACCGGGGTCGGGAGGTCGCGGCCTCCGGCGAGGGCGACGAGGCGGCATGGCGCCGGCGGAGCCAGGTGGCGTTGGCGGGCGCTCGCGGGGACACCGCGGCGGCGGGCGGCGAGCACCACACGGTGGCGCTGGAGAAGGGCAGCGCGAGCGCGGCCTCGGGCACGGAGGCGTGCGAGGGCGGGCGACGCCGGCGGCGCAGCGGCCGTGCGGCGGCGCCGGCGAGGTCCGCTAGGCGCGGTGCGGGCTGGAACGGGCCAGGCGGCGGTGGGATCTGGGCCCGGGCGGGCCCGCGATGGCTTCCCCGGGCCGCGCGGTGGGAGGCGGCGGCGGGACAGGTGGCGGCGTCCGATTGGGCGCGGGGGCAGCGCGGACACGTCCGGGCGGCGGGTGGACGTGTCCGTCGGCGGGAGGAGGAAGAAGGCTATGGTTAGACCGGGAATTCGGGGGAGGGGGCTAATTTATAGGTAGAGGGAGCTAGGTGAGTCCAAATGAGGTGCAGTTTTCGGCCACGCGATCGTGATCGAACGACCGAGAGCATGGAGGCGAGTTAGGTTGGTTTTGGGCCACTTTGGAAGGGGTGTTGGGCTGCAACTCAAAGAGGGCTTTGCGGTTACCCGGTTAACCGTTGGAGTACCAAACAACCTCCAAATGGCACGAAACTTGACAGGCGATCTACCGGTGCTATACCAAGGCCACTTGGCAAACCTCGGGCCATTTCGAGAAAGTTTAATACCCGCACATGAAAAGAGAGAAGAGGGGGACGCCGGAGGGCATAGGAGTGCCGGATTGCAAAACGGACAATGGGGAAAAAGCTCGGATGCATGAGACGAACACGTATGCAAAATGAAATGCACATGATGACATGATAAAATGCAGGTGATGACATGGCAAAATGCAACACGCAAGCAAATAACATGGCAACGACGGCGAATAACTGGCGTACACCTGGCGCATCGGATCCGGGGCGTTACAGAGGATGGTCCTCAGGTTCCGGACCCAGTCCGAATAGTTGCTGCCATCATCTTTCAGCTTGGTTTTCTCTAGGAACGCGTTGAAGTTCATGTTGACATGAGCGTTGGCCATTTGATCTACAAGACATATTTTGCAAAGATTTTAGACTAAGTTCATGATAATTAAGTTCATCTAATCAAATTATTTAATGAACTCCCACTCAGATTGACATCCCTCCAGTCATCTAAGTGTTACACGATCCGAGTCGACTAGGCCGTGTCCGATCATCACGTGAGACGGACTAGTCATCATCGGTGAACATCTCCATGTTGATCGTATCTTCCATACGACTCATGTTCGACCTTTCGGTCTCTTGTGTTCCGAGGCCATGTCTGTACATGCTAGGCTCGTCAAGTTAACCCTAAGTGTTTTTGCATGTGTAAAACTGTCTTACACCCGTTGTATGTGAACGTAAGGATCTATCACACCCGATCATCACGTGGTGCTTCGAAATGATGAACTTTAGCAACGGTGCACAGTTAGGGGGAACACTTTCTTGAAATTGTTATAAGGGATCATCTTATTTACTACCGCCGTTCTAAGTAAACAAGATGCATAAAACATAATAAACATCACATGCAATTATATAAAGTAGTGACATGATATGGCCAATATCATATAGCTCCTTCGATCTCCATCTTTCGGGGCTCCATGATCATCTTCGTCACCGGCATGACACCATGATCTCCATCATCATGATCTCCATCATCGTGCCTCCATGAAGTTGCTCGCCAACTATTACTTCTACTACTATAGCTAACGACTTAGCAATAAAGTAAAGTAATTACATGGCGTTAAATCATTGACACGCAGGTCATACAATAATTAAGACAACTCCTATGGCTCCTGCCGATTGTCATACTCATCGACATGCAAGTCGTGATTCCTATTACAAGAACATGATCTCATACATCACAATATATCATTCATCATTCATCACAAGTTCTGGCCATATCACATCACATGACAATTGCTGCAAAAACAAGTTAGACGTCCTCTAATTGTTGTTGCATCATTTACGTGGCTACAATTGGGTTCTAGAAAGAACGTTTTCTTACCTACGAATAACCACAACGTGATTTTGTCAAATTCTATTTACCCTTCATAAGGACCCTTTTCATCGAATCCACTCCAAGTAAAGTAGGAGAGACAGACACCCGCTAGCCACCTTATGCAACTAGTGCATGTCAGTCGGTGGAACCTGTCTCACGTAAGCGTACGTGTAAGGTCGGTCCGGGCCGCTTCATCCCACAATACCGCTGAAGCAAGAAAAGACTAGTAGTGGCAAGCAAGTTGACAAGATCTACGCCCACAACAGATTTGTGTTCTACTCGTGCAATAGAGAACTACGCATAGACCTAGCTCATGATGCCACTGTTGGGGAATGTTGCATAAAATAAAATTTTTCCTACGTTCACCAAGATCAATCTATGAGTTCATCTAGAAACGAGAGAGAGATGCATCTACATACCACTTGTAGATCGCGTGGGGAAGCGTTCAAGAGAACGGGGTTGAGGTAGTCGTTCTCGTGATGATCCTATCACCGGAGATCCTAGCGCCGAACGGACGGCACCTCCGCGTTCAACACACGTACGGTCAGCGTGACGTCTCCTCCGTCTTGATCCGGCAAGGGGAAGGAGAGATTGATGAAGATCCAGTAGCACGACAGCGTGGTGGTGGATGCAGCAGGACTTCGGCAGGGCTTCGCCAAGCAACTGCGGGAGGAGGAAGAGGTGTAGCAGGGGGAGGGAGGCGCCAAGACTCAGGGTGCAGCTGCCCTCCCTCCCCCTCCTTTATATAGGCCCCCAAGGGGGGGGGGCGCCGGCCCTGGAGATTGAATCTCCCAAGGGGGGCGGCTGCCAGGGGGGTGGAGTGCCCCCCAAGGCAAGTGGTGCGCCCTCCATCCTAGGGTTTCCAACCCTAGGCGCAGGGGGTGGGGGCAAGTGGGGGGCGCATCAGCCCACCAGGGGCTGGTTCCCTCCCCACCTCAGCCCACGGGCCCCTCCGGGATAGGTGGCCCCACCCGGTGGACCCCTGGGACCCTTCCGGTGGTCCCAGTACAATACTGGGTGACCCCGAAACTTTCCCGATGGCCGAAACAACACTTCCTATATATAATTCTTTACCTCCGGACCATTCTGGAACTCCTCGTGACGTCCGGGATCTCATCCGGGACTTCGAACAACATTCGCTTTGCTGCATACTCATATTTATACAACCCTAGCGTCACCGAACCTTAAGTGTGTAGACCCTACGGGTTCGGGAGACATGCAGACATGACTGAGACGGCTCTCCGGTCAATAACCAACAGCGGGATCTGGATACCCATGTTGGCTCCCACATACTCCTCGATGATCTCATCGGATGAACCATGATGTTGAGGATTCAAGCAACCCCGTATACTATTCCCTTTGTCAGACGGTATGTTACTTGCCCGAGATTCGAAGGTCGGTATCCCAATACCTCGTTCAATCTCGTTGCCGGCAAGTCACTTTACTCGTACCATAATGCATGATCCCGTGACCAGACACTTGGTCACTTTGAGCTCATTATGATGATGCACTACCGAGTGGGCCCAGTGATTACCTCTCCGTTATAAGGAGTGACAAATCCCAGTCTCGATCCGTGTCAACCCAACAGACACTTTCAGAGATACCTGTAGTGCACCTTTATAGTCACCCAGTTACATTGTGACGTTTGGTACACCCAATGCACTTCTACGGTATCCGGGAGTTACACGATCTCATGGTCTAAGGAAGAGATACTTGACATTGGAAAAGCTCTGGCAAAATGAACTACACGATCCTGTGCTATGCTTAGGATTGGGTCTTGTCCATCACATCATTCTCCTAATGATGTGATCCCGTTATCAATGACATCCAATGTCCATAGTTAGGAAACCATGACTATCTGTTGATCAACGAGCTAGTCAACTTGAGGCTCACTAGGGACATGTTGTGGTCTAAGTATTCACACGTGTATTACGATTTCCGGATAATACAATTATAGCATGAATAAAAGACAACTATCATGAACAAATAAATATAATAATAATCCTTTTATTATTGCCTCTAGGGCATATTTCCAACAGGGCGGGCTGTCTGTGCCGAGTACTTCCGCTACGCCCGAGGCGTCAGATCGTCTGCTGGAAGCGCTTCGCGGCACTTCCATAGATGAAGAGCACCGTACTCTCATGAGTGCGGTGATTCAGAAGGTTTCGTTCGCCAAGAGCGGACTAACCGAAGCCTGCACCAGCCTCCTAACAGGCTTTGAGGTAAGTAGTAAAGATGTGTGAAATTACCACCCGATAGGTAGTAGCCCCTGATACTCTATTTGGTGTTCGGAAGGAAAAACCAAACGGAGGGTCAATTATTAATCCGCAGGAGTTTATCAATAAGTTTGAATTTGGATAAGCAGGCTGTGCTGCTTGCCGCTGCGGTCCGTACGACCGAGATCGCTGGACTGAAGCAGGACCTGGAGCAGGCGCACGGAGAGCTCGACCTCACGAGGAGGCAGCTCGAAGAGAGCAAAGGTGAATGATTCCCATCTCTTATATAATGAATGTTAGATAAAATTTAAATATGCTAACGACGAAGCGTCGTGATTTGGTAACAGAGGCCACCACCGAAGTGGCGTCTCTCAAGAAAGCGCTGTCCCAGGCCGAACACAAGGCAGCCTTGGAACGCAAGGAGCGCAAAAAGCAAGAGGCCCAAGTGGGCGAAGTACAAGAAGAGCTCCAAGAGCTCGGCAAAAGGTTCGAGTCCGTGGAGCATGAGCTTAAAGCAAAAGAGGCCGAGCTTGCGAAGGCCCTTATAAGTAGAAAAGATGCCAAGGCCGAAGCCGAGAAGACACAACAGGAAATCCAGGAGGCCAAAAAGATAACGGCGGGTAAGAAATTCTTTATGCAAAGCAAACATGTGGAGGAGGTATTTCTTTTACTTACTCGAGTCCGGAGCTCTCCAGGGGCATTTGCAGATCTGCCACACAGCGTATCAGATGCCATGGAGTTCTACCGTGCTCAGGAGGGGAGCTCAACGAAGAAACTGTTCTGGTCCCAGTATGCTGGGGTCGAACATCCAACCCTCTGAGTGACCAACTGAAGCAGTTAGTCGAACTCCACAGGGCGGCCGAAGTGGCTATGAAGGATTTCATAGTCCGGATGTGGCCTGGTGAGCCCCTGCCCACCAGCTACTTCGGCCTGATCAAGCGGATGGTGAATGCCTATCCGCGACTTGAGGTCATCAAGCGATCCGTTTGCAGTGAGGGTGCCCGCCGGGCTTTTGCCCGTGCAAAGGTGCATTGGGGCAAGCTGGATGCGGAGAAGCTGGTGAAGTATGGGCCGCCAAAGGGCAAGCCGCACCGCGTTCCGGAGAAGTACTACGATGGCGTTATGAAGGGTGCTCGCCTCATTGCCAATGAATGTACCAAGGACATAATTTTTGAATGAATTCACTTCTGTCATGTTTGTAATTTGAAGACGAAGTTACTTGCGCTATGTAGCACTGTTGTTATTTAAAATATTACCTTCTGTGCGACTATTTATCAAATTCTGAAAGTAGGCCAGTCGTCGGCTGCCGCCCCCATGTAACTAGTACTGGGGTGTTCGTGGAAAACCCGGACACTCTTTATCCAAATGTTTGGTCCCTTAAGGACGTGTCCAGCGCAACGAACAAGGCAATCGGACTATGTGGCTTTATAACCTCCACTTAGCCATAGAAGTCTACAATTTTAAATTTCGGTGAAGCCCTTAGAATCCGGAAGGCCGAATTGGGGCGCTATATACGCATAGATCGGACGAAGCCGAATTATCGCCTAAAGCGGAAAAATATTTAAGGATTTCAAGACCTCTCGAATAGCGACCAGCTCTTGCCACATCATGCCGGTCATTTTTCGGCTTTCTCTACTGAGGTGCTCGTTCGGAAGAACTGGGGCACAATCGCAGTAGTTCTCCCTGCGCTACCTTAGCCGAATTAACGGAACGTAAGGCACCAAAACAAGGGAGCCGGGCTATCCCAACTGTAGACCCAAGACATGATTCGGAGCAGATGCATATAATGCTATAAGTTCGGGGTGCCACACTGTTGAAAGTGTTTGGACTTGTCTTGCCGTATTATGGGGCGCCATAAGAAGCCCCTGGCAAACTAAGCGTACCAAAGTGTACGGATGTAAAATCAAATAGACATTTGTAAGAAAAATGCTCAAATAAGAATTAGAAGCTGACACTATATATGATCTCCCATTGATGAATAATACGTTTAAGCGTATGTTTACAATGAATGCATTAAGCGGAGATAAATAGGATAATTTGACATATCCTATCCAAGGGCAGGCTACATACAGATAGATAAAGCAGGTATAACGATTGTAAATAGATTCCACCTGGGTGTTTCCTTCTGTGTGCAAAGCCCATTGTCTCCCTGGTTTCCTCTCCTATGTAAGTCCGACAATCCGGCTCTTCTGGAGAAGCTGCACTAAAGCAATGTCCTTAAAGGTAAATGGAAAGGTTACAAAGCGATACCGTACTGTTGACTGAGCCACTGCTACGCCTCTGCCTGTGCCCATGGTATTTTGAGTGCGTAATTGTGTACGCGTGGCACGAATGCTGCTTTGATGGGATTTGAGCGGAGGCCGGACTGCTAGTTGTGCTCTTGGCGTGCCTGCTGATCCTGTTGCGGGGTGTTCCGCCCTCGCTTGACGGAGCTTGAGGTTGTCGTCGTTGGATTGGTAGTTTGCCGGAGGAGGCTGCATTGTACTTCTGCCTCAAGGGCTGCAGTATGCTCTTCTGTACGGAGAGAGCGGTCCATACTTATGTTGACTGATATGACCCCGCGCGGGCCTGGCATCTTGAGCTTGAGGTATGCATAGTGTGGTACCGCATTGAATCTAGCGAATGCGGTTCGTCCGAGCAGTGCGTGGTAACCACTTCAGAAAGGGACGATATCGAAGATTAGCTCTTCGCTTCGGAAGTTATCCAGAGATCCGAAGACCACTTCCAATGTTATAGAGCCCGTTCAACGGGTCTCTACTCTAGGAATTACACCTTTAAAGGTGGTTTTGGTGGGCTTAATCCTTGAAGGATCGATGCCCATTTTGCACACTGTGTCTTGGTAAAGCAGGTTCAGACTGCTGCCGCCGTCCATAAGGACTCGCGTGAGGTGGAATCTGTCGATGATTGGGTCTAAGACCAATGCGCCCGAGCCGCCATGACGGATGCTAGTAGGATGATCTCTACGATCTAAGGTGATCGGACAAGCTGACCATGGGTTGAATTTGGGGAGGACTGGCTCCATCGCGTAGACGTCCCGTAGTGCTCGCTTCCGTTCCCGCTTAGGGATGTGGGTGGCGTAGATCATGTTGACCGTTTTCACCTGGGGGGGGGGGGATTTCTTCTGTCCCCCCATGTTCGGACGCCAGGGCTCCGCTACCTCTTGAGCACTGCGTTGGATTTCCCTGAAGAGGAGAGGATGATGCAGTAAAGTAGCGTAAGTATTTCCCTCAGTTTTTGAGAACCAAGGTATCAATCCAGTAGGAGATCAGGCACAAGTCCCTCGTACCTACACAAAACAATAGCAACGCACAACCAACGCTTAGGGGTTGTCAATCCCCTCACGGTCACTTACGAGAGTGAGATCTAATAGAGATAATATTTTTGGTACTTTTGATAGATAGATGCAAAGTAAACAGTAAAAGGCAAAGTAAAAACAAAGCAAGTAAATAAAGTAATATAGATTGATATGATGAGAATAGACCCGGGGGCCATAGGTTTCACTAGTGGCTTCTCTCAAGAGCATAAGTATTCTACGGTGGGTGAACAAATTACTGTTGAGCAATTGATAGAAAAGCGAATAATTATGAGATTATCTAGGTATGATCATGTATATAGGCATCACGTCCAAAACTAGTAGATCGAAACGATTCTGCATGTACTACTATGACTCCACTCATCAACCGCTATCCAGCATGCATCTAGAGTATTAAGTAAAAACAGAGTAACGCCGTAAGCAAGATGACATGATGTAGAGGGATAAATTCATGCAATATGATAAAACCCCATCTTGTTATCCTCGATGGCAACAACACAATACGTGCCTTGCAACTCTTTCTGTCACTGAGTAAGGACACCGCAAGATTGAACCCAAAGCTAAGCACTTCTCCCATTGCAAGAACTACCAATCTAGTTGGCCAAACCATAAAGATAATTCAAAGAGACTTGCAAAGATAACTCAATCATACATAAAAGAATTCAGAGAAGAATCAAATATTGTTCATAGATAAGCTGGATCATAAACCCACAATTCATCGGTCTTAACAAACACACCGCAAAAAGAAGATTACATCGAATAGATCTCGACAAGAGAGGGGGAGAACATTGTATTGAGATCCAAAAAGAGAGAAGAAGCCATCTAGCTAATAACTATGGACCCGAAGGTCTGAAGTAAACTACTCACACTTCATTGGAGAGGCTATGGTGTTGATGTAGAAGCCCTTCGTGGTAGATGCCCTCTCCGACGGAGCTCCGGAATAGGCCCAAAGATGGGATCTTGCGGATACAGAAGGTTGCGGCGGTGGAATTAGGTTTTTGGCTCCGTATCTGATCTGACGGGGGTACGTAGGTATATATAGGAGGAAGGAGTACATCGGTGGAGCTCCGAGGGGCCCACGAGGCAGGGAGCGCGCCCAGGGGGGGCGCCCTCCACCCTCGTGACCGCCTCTGGCACTTCTTGGAGTAGGGTCCGAGTCTCCTGGATCACGATCAGTGGGAAAATCACGTTTCCGAAGGTTTTATTCCGTTTGGACTTCGTTTGATATTCTGTTTCTTCGAAATACTGAAATAGGCAAAAAACATCAATTCTGGCCTGGGCCTCCGGTTAATATGTTAGTCCCAAAAATAATATGAAAGTGGAAAATAAAGCCCAATATAGTCCAAAACAGTAGACAAAGTAGCATGGAGTAATAAAAAATTATAGATACGTTGGAGACGTATCAAGCATCCCCAAGCTTAATTCCTGCTCGTCCTCGAGTAGGTAAATGATAAAAAAGAATTTTTGATGCAGAGTGATACTTTGGCATAATTTCAATGTAAATCTTCTTAATTGTGACATGAATATTCAGATCCGAAAGATTCAAGACAAAAGTTTATATTAACATAAAAGTAATAATACTTCAAGCATACTAATCAAAGCAATCATGTCTTCTCAAAATAGCATGGTTAAAGAAAGTTATCCCTACAAAATCATATAGTCTGGCTATGCTTTATCTTCATCACACAAAGTATTTAATCATGCACAACCCCGATGACGAGCCAAGCAATTGTTTCATACTTTAGAAATCTCAAACTTTTTCAACTTTCACGCAATACATGAGCGTGAGCCATGGACATAGCACTATAGGTGGAATAGAATGGTGGTTGTGGAGAAGACAAAAAAGGAGAAGATAATCTCACATCAACTAGGCGTATCAACGGGCTATGAAGATACCCATCAATAGATATCAATGTGAGTGAGTAGGGATTGCCATGCAACGGATGCACTAGAGCTATAAGTATATGAAAGCTCAACAAAAGAAACTAAGTGGGTGTGCATCCAACTTGCTTGCTCAAGAAGACCTAGGGCACTTTTGAGGAAGCCCATCATTGGAATATACAAGCCAAGTTTTATAATGAAGAATTCCCACTAGTATATGAAAGTGATAACATATGAGACTCTCTATCATGAAGATCATGGTGCTTAATTTTGAAGCACAAGTGTGGAAAAAGGATAGTAGCATTGTCCCTTCTCTCTTTTTCTCTCATTTTTTTAATTTTTTATTTGCCCTTTCTCCTTTTTTTTCTTTTCTCTTTTTTTGGCCACTCCTTTTTTTATATTTTTTTTTCATAAAGTCCGGAGTCTCATCCCGACTTATGGGGGAATCATGGTCTCCATCATCCTTTCCTCACTGGAACAATTCTCTAATAATGATGATCATCACACTTTTAATGTTTCTTACAACTTAACAATTACAACTTGATACTTAAAACAAGATATGACTCTATATGAATGCCTCCGGCGCTGTACCGGGATATGCAATGAATCAAGAGCGACATGTATGAAAATTATGAAGGTGGCCTTGCCACAAATACAATGTCAACTACATGTTCTTGCAAAAAGCAATATGTCAAAAGTAATGTGTGTCATATGAACGGAATAGTGGAGAGTTGCATGGCAATATATCTCGGAATGGCTATGGAAATGCCATAATAGGTAGGTATGGTGGCTGTTTTGAGGAAGGTATATGGTGGGTGTATGATACCGGCGAAAAGTGCGCGGTATTAGAGAGGCTAGCAATAGTGGAAGGGTGAGAGTGCGTATAATCCATGGACTCAACATTAATCAAAAGAACTCATGCACTTGTTGCAAAAATTTAGAAGTCATCAAAAACCAAAGCATTAAACGCATACTCCTAGGGGGATAGATTGGTAGGAAAAGACCATCGCTCGTCCCCGACTGCCACTCATAAGGAAGATAATCAATAAATAAAATTATGCTCCGACTTCATCACAAGCGGTTCACCATACGTGCATGCTACGGGAATCACAAACTTCAACGCAAGCATTCTTTAAATTCATAATTACCCCTACTAGCATTGCTTTAATATTATCACCTCCATATCTCAAAACAATTATCAAGCATCAAACTTATCTTAGTATTCATCACACTCAAAATAAAGTTCCACAAATCTTGAATACCAAGTATATTAACTTTAAGCAAATTACCATGCTATTAACAACTCTCAAAATAATCTAAGTGAAGCATGCGAGATCAATAGTTTCTTTAAAACAAATCCACCACCGTGCTCTTAAAGATCTAAGTGAAGCACTAGAGCAAAAATTATTACGCTCAAAAGATATAAGTGAAGCACTATGAGCAATACTATCAAGCTCAAAAGATATAAGTGAAGCACTATGAGCAAAACTATCAAGCTCAAAAGATATAAGTGAAGCACTATGAGCAAAACTATCAAGCTCAAAAGATATAAGTGAAGCACATAGAGTATTCTAGCAAATTCCAAATCAGGTATGGCTCTCTCAAAGGGTGTGTACAGCAAGGATGATTTTGGCAAACTAACAAGCAAAGACACAAATAATAAATACGCTCCAAGCAAAACACATATCATGTAGTGAATAAAAATATAGCTCCAAGTAAATTACCGATGGAACTAGACGAAAGAGGGGATGCCTTCCGGGGCATCCCCAAGCTTTAACTTTTTGGTGTCCTTAGATTATCTTTGGGGTGCCATGGGCATCCCCAAGCTTAGGCTCTTGCCACTCTTTGTTCCATAGTCCATCAAAAGAATTCACCCAAAACTTGAAAACTTCACAACACAAAACTCAATAGAAATCTCGTGAGCTCCGTTAGTGAAAGAAAACAAAAGACTACTTCAAGGTACTGTAATGAACTCATTATTTATTTATATTGGTGTTAAACCTACTGTATTCCAACTTCCTTATGGTTTATAAACTAATTTATTAGCCATAGATGCATTGAAATAAGCAAACAACACACGAAAAACAGAATCTGTCAAAAACAGAACAGTGTGTAGCAATCTGTAACTAACGCAAACTTATGGAACTCTAAAAAATTCTACCAAAATAGTACGCACTAGACAATTTGTTTATTGAACAGCATAAAAAATAATAAATGCAAAAGCTCGTTCCTGTGATCTATTGAATTTTTTCTCGTGAGCGCAAAGTTTCTGTTTTTCAGCAGAATCAAATCAACTATCATCATAGCTTATCCTATAGGTTCTACTTGGCACAAACACTAATTAAAACACAAAATCACATCTAAAAAGAAAGTAGAAACAAAATTTAACACTAAACAGGAACAAAAACAAAGAACACAAAATAAAATTGGGTTGCCTCCCAACAAGCGCTATCGTTTAACGCCCCTAGCTAGGCATAAAAGCGAAGATAGATCTAAATTTTGCCATCTTTGGTAGGCAATCAATAGGTGGATCTCATGACAGATTCATATGGTAGTTTTATTTTCTTTCTAGGGAAGTGTTCCATACCCTTTCTCAAGGGAAATTGGAATCTAGTATTCCCTTCCTTCATATCAATAATCACACCAATCGTTCTAAGGAAAGGTCTACCAAGAATAATAGGACATGAAGGATTGCAATCTATATCAAGAACGATAAATTCTACGGGCACATAATTCCTATTGGCAACAATAAGAACATCATTAATTCTTCCCATAGGCTTTTTAATAGTGGAATCCGCAAGATGCAAATTTAGAGAGCAATCTTCAAAGTCACGGAAATCTAGCAAATCATAGAAAGTTTTGGGAATAGTGGAGACACTAGCAACCAAATCACACAAGGCATGAAACTCATAATCTTTAATTTTAATTTTGGTAGTAGGTTCCCACTCATCATAGAGTTTTCTAGGCATAGAAACTTTCAACTCAAGTTTTTCTTCATAAGATTGCATCAAGGCATCAACAATGTGTTCGGTAAAGGCCTTATTTTGACTATAAGCATTAGGAGAATCTAGCACGGATTGCAACAAGGAAATACAACCAATCAAAGAGCAATTTTCATAATTAAATTCCTTGTGATCCAAAATAGTGGGTTTAACAACATCAAGATTTTTATTTCTTTCAATCCCACTTTCATCAATTTCATCATCAAGATCTAGAAACTCAGAATTCTTAGGATGCCTTCTAGGTAAAGGAAGATCATATTCAGATTCATCAAGATTCATATTTTAAAACAAATATTTAATGGCGGACACATCAATAACTTTTAGATATTCATCTTTATTTTCATAGGAATCGGCAGAACACGCTTTAATAAAGGCATCTTTGGAAGCACGCATCCTAGCAGTTCTTTCTTTGCACTCATCAATGGAAATTCTCATAGCTTTGAGAGACTCGTTGATATCATGCTTAGGAGGAATAGATCTAAGCTTTAAAGAATCAATTTCAAGAGAAATTCTATCACCGTTCCTAGCCAAATCATCAACTTTAAGCAATTTTTCTTCAAGCAAGGCATTAAAATTCTTTTGTGAATTCATAAACTCTTTAACACTACTCTCAAATTCAGAGGGCATCTTATTAAAATTTCCATAAGAGTTGTTGTAGGAATTTCCATAATTATTAGAAGGATTACTAGGATAAGGCCTAGGATTAAAATTCCCTCTATACGTGTTATTTCCAAAACTATCCCTTCCAACAAAATTCACATCCATAGATTCATTATTATTCTCAATCAAAGTAGATAAAGGCATATCATTGGGATCAAGAGAAGTATTTTTAGTAGCAAACATCTTCATAAGTTCATCCATATTTTCACTCAAAACATTGATTTCCCCTATAGCATGCACTTTTTTACTAGAAGTTCTTCCGGTATGCCACTGAGAATAATTAGCCATAATATTGTCAAGTAATTTTGTAGCATCTCCTAATGTAATTTCCATAAACGTGCCTCCCGTGGCCGAGTCTAAAAGATTTCTAGAAGCAAAATTTAATCCGGCATAAAATTTTTGTATGATCATCCATAAATTCAAACCATGAGTAGGGCAATTGCGAAGCATCAATTTCATTCTTTCCCAAGATTGGGCAACATGCTCATGATCAAGTTGTTTGAAATTCATAATATCGTTCCTAAGAGTGATGATCTTAGTGGGAGGAAAATATTTAGAGGTAAAAGCATCTTTGCACTTGTTCCAAGAATCATTACTATTTTTAGGCAAAGACAAAAACCAAATTTTAGCACGATCTCTAAGTGAAAATGGAAATAACTTCAATTTGACAATATTGTTATCTGTATCTTTCTTCTTTTGCATATCACACAAATCAACAAAATTGTTTAGATGAGTAGCGGCATCTTCACTAGGAAGGCCGACGAATTGATCTTTCATAACAAGATTCAGCAAAGCAGTATTGATTTCACAAGACTCATCACTATTAAGAGGAGCAATCGAAGTACTAAGGAAATCATTATTATTGGTATTCGAGAAATCACAATATTTGGTATTATCTTGTGCCATGGCAACAAGTAATCCAACACACAAGCAAAGGCAAACGAGAAAAAGGCAAAAGAGAAAGAGAGGAGGAGATTGGGAAAGAGAGGGCGAATAAAACGGCAAGGGTGAAGTGGGGGAGAGGAAAACGAGAGGCAAATAATGTAATGCGAGAGATAGGGATTGTGATGGGTACTTGGTATAGTTGACTTTTGCGCGAGCTCCCCGGCAACGGCGCCAGAAATTCTTCATGCCACCTCTTGAGCACTGCGTTGGATTTCCCCGAAGAGGAGAGGATGATGCAGTAAAGTAGCGTAAGTATTTCCCTCAGTTTTTGAGAACCAAGGTATCAATCCAGTAGGAGATCACGCACAAGTCCCTCGTACCTACACAAAACGATAGCAACTCGCAACCAACGCTTAGGGGTTGTCAATCCCTTCACGGTCACTTACGAGAGTGAGATCTGATAGAGATAATATTTTTGGTATTTTTGATAGATAGATGCAAAGTAAAAAGTAAAAGGCAAAGTAAAAACAAAGCAAGTAAATAAAGTAATATAGATTGATATGATGAGAATAGACCCGGGGGCCATAGGTTTCACTAGTGGCTTCTCTCAAGAGCATAAGTATTCTACGGTGGGTGAAAAAATTACTGTTGAGCAATTGATAGAAAAGCGAATAATTATGAGATTATCTAGGTATGATCATATATATAGGCATCACGTCCAAAACAAGTAGATCGAAACGATTCTGCATCTAATACTATTAGTCCACTCATTGACCGCTATCCAGCATGCATCTAGAGTATTAAGTAAAAACAGAGTAACGCCATAAGCAAGATGACATGATGTAGAGGGATAAATTCATGCAATATGATAAAAACCCCATCTTGTTATTCTCAATGGCAACAATACAATACGTGCCTTGCAACTCTTTCTGTCACTGAGTAAGGACACCGCAAGATTGAACCCAAAGCTAAGCACTTCTCCCATTGCAAGAACTACCAATCTAGTTGGCCAAACCATAAAGATAATTCGAAGAGACTTGCAAAGATAAATCAATCATACATAAAAGAATTCAGAGAAGAATCAAATATTGGTCATAGATAAGCTGGATCCTAAACCCAAAATTCATCGGTCTCAACAAACACACCGCAAAAAGATTACATCGAATAGATCTCCACAAGAGAGGGGGAGAACATTGTATTGACATCCAAAAAGAGAGAAGAAGCCATCTAGCTAATAACTATGGACCCGAAGGTCTGAAGTAAACTACTCACACTTCATTGGAGAGGCTATGGTGTTGATGTAGAAGCCCTCTGAGGGAGTCTTGGACTAGGGGGTGTCCGGATAGCCGGACTATCATCATCGGCCAGACTCCAAGACTATGAAGATACAAGATTGAAGACTTCGTCCCATGTCCGGATGGGACTTTCCTTGGCGTGGAAGGCAAGCTTGGCGATACGGATATGTAGATCTCCTACCATTGTAACCGACTCTATGTAACCCTAGCCCTCTTCGATGTCTATATAAACCGGATGGCTTTAGTCCGTAGGACACAACAACCATTACAACAATCATACCATAGGCTAGCTTCTAGGGTTTAGCCTCCTTGATCTCGTGGTAGATCTACTCTTGTAATACCCACATCATCAATATCAATCAAGCAGGACGTAGGGTTTTACCTCCATCAAGAGGGCCCGAACCTGGGTAAAACATCGTGTCCCTTGTCTCCTGTTACCATCCGCCTAGACGCACAGTTCGGGACCCCCTACCCGAGATCCGCCGGTTTTGACACCGACATTGCTGTTTTCATTGAGAGTTCCTCTTTGTCGTCACCGATAGGCTTGATGGCTTCTTCAATCAACAATGACGCAGTCCTGGGTGAGACTATTCTCCCCGGACAGATCTTCGTATTCGGCGGCTTCGCACTGCGGGCCAATTCACTTGGCCGTCGGGAGCAGATCGAAAGCTACGCCCCTGGCCGTCAGGTTAGGTTTGGAAGCCTAAACTTCACGGTCGGTATCCGCGGAGACTTGATCTTGATGGATCCGAGCCGCAGCCGAGCGTGCCGCACTGTCGCGATGGGCATGATCTAACTCTGCCGCAGAACAGTACCTTGGAGGCCGGACACGAATCCGCTCCGACCCATAGTCTGGAGCCGATCACGCAGATCAAGGACGGGTGGCTGGACACCGCCTCGGGAGCTGCAACTTCCACGGTGATGGAGCCGAACACTGACCTCGTCCCTTATAAAGCTCGTGACTCCGAGGTGCCGGACTCCCTGCCGGACTCCGAACCTCCTGCGCTCCTGCAAATCGAATCTGATTGGGCGCCGATCATGGAGTTCACCGCTGCGGACATCTTTCAGCACTCACACTTTGGCGACATCCTGAAATCGCTAAAGCATCTCTCGCTATCCGGAGAGCCCTGGCCGGACTACGGCCAGGATGGTTGGGATGCGGACGACGAAGAAATTCAAAGCCCACCCACCACCCACTTTGTAGCCACTGTCGACGATCTAACCGACGTGCTAGACTACGATTCCGAAGACATCGACGGTATGGACGATGATGCCGGAGACGATCAAGAACCAGCACCTACAGGGCACTGGAAGACCACCTCGTCATACGACATATACATGGTGGACACCCCAAAAGATGGGGACGGAGAAGAAGCAGCGGAGGCAGCTTAAAGAAACAGCCCAAGTGCCGACGTCAGCGGCGCCGCTCTAAATCCCGCCATAGCAAGAATGGAGATTCCGGCACAGGAGATAACAACACCCCAGAAAGTGCCGAAGACAACCCCCTCTAGCAAGATTCAGCGCATGAGGATGCAGAAGCAAGCCCTCATGAGAGAGCGGCAGACGAAGAGGTCGAGGATGATAATTACATACCTCCCTCCGGAGACGAGGCAAGCCTCGACGACGACGAATTCATCGTTCCTGAGGATCCCGTCGAACAAGAGTGTTTCAGACGCAGGCTAATGGCCACAGAAAATAGCCTAAAGAAAAAGCAGCAACAGCTTCAAGCTGATCAAGACCTGCTGGCCGACAGATGGACCGAGGTCCTCGCGGCCGAAGAGTATGAACTCGAACGCCCCTCCAAAAGCTACCCAACACGCAAGTTGCTCCCCCGACTAGAGGAGGAAGCATACAAACCTTCATCACCAGCGCACAATATGGCAGACCGACCACCTCGTGGCCGCGACAGAGAGGCATCTAGGCCCTCCACCAGAACCGTACCTCGGCACCGCTCAAAAAGTACGAAGCCACGGGGGAACGCGCCGGACTTGCGGGATATATTGGAGGACAAGGCAAGACAATCCAGATCTATCTATGGATCACGTGGGCGCCCCACGACCCACGACGAATACCGTCGCACCGGATACAACAACTCCGACCGGGCCGAACACAGCAGACAACGCTCTCTTGAGCTACGTCGTGATATTGCTCAATACAGAGGCGCCGCACACCCACTATGCTTCACTGACGAAGTAATGGATCATCAAATCCCTGAAGGGTTTAAACCCGTCAACATAGAATCCTACGATGGCACAACAGACCCCGCGGTTTGGATCGAGGATTATCTCCTTCATATCCATATGGCCCGCGGCGACGATCTTCACGCCATCAAATATCTCCCGCTCAAGCTTAAAGGACCAGCTCGGCATTGGCTCAACAGCCTGCCCGCAGAGTCAATTGGGTGTTGGGAGGACCTGGAAGCCGCATTCCTCGACAACTTCCAGGGCACATATGTGCGACCACCAGACGCCGATGACCTAAGCCATATAATTCAGCAGCCAGACGAATCGGCCAGACAATTCTGGACACGGTTCTTAACAAAGAAAAATCAAATCGTCGACTGTCCGGATGCAGAGGCCCTCGCAGCCTTCAAACATAACATCCGCGACGAGTGGCTGGCCCGGCACCTAGGACAGGAAAAGCTGAAATCCATGGCAGCCCTCACATCACTCATGACCCGCTTCTGTGCGGGAGAGGATAGCTGGCTAGCTCGCAGCAACAACCTCAGTAAAAATGCCGGTAGTCCGGATATCAAGGACCACAATGGCAGGTCGCATCGAAACAAGAACAAACGCCGCATCAACGGCGACAGCAATGAGGATACGGCAGTCAACGCCGGATTCCGAGGCTCTAAACCCGGTGAGCGGAAGAAGCCATTTAAAAGAACCACTCCGGGCCCGTCCAATTTGGACCGAATACTCGACCGCTCTTGCCAAATACATGGCACCCCCGAAAAGCCAGCTAACCACACCAACAGAGATTGTTGGGTATTCAAGCAGGCAGGCAAACTAATTGCCGAAAACAATGACAAGGGGCTGCACAGCGGCGACGAGGAAGAGACCCGGCCGCCGAACAATAGAGGACAGAAGGGCTTCCCCCCACAAGTGCGGATGGTAAACATGATATACCCAACGCATATACCCAAGAGGGAGCGGAAGCGTGCACTAAAGGACGTATATGCAATGGAGCCAGTCGCCCCAAAGTTCAATCCATGGTCCTCTTGCCCGATCACTTTCGATCGAAGAGACCATCCGACCAGTATCCGCCATGGCGGATTCGCCGCATTGGTTTTAGACCCAATCGTCGATGGATTTCACCTCACGAGAGTCCTGATGGACGGCGGCAGTATCCTGAACCTGCTTTATCAGGATACAGTGCGCAAGATGGGCATAGACCCTTCAAGGATTAAACCTACAAAGACGACCTTCAAAGGCGTCATACCAGGTCTTGAGGCCAATTATATAGGCTCAGTCACACTGGAAGTGGTCTTTGGATCCCCGGATAATTTCCGAAGCGAGGAGTTAATCGTCGACGTAGTCCCGTTCCGCAGTGGCTATCATGATCTGCTCGGACGAACCGCGTTCGCAAAGTTCAACGCGGTGCCGCATTATGCATACCTTAAGCTCAAGATGCCAGGCCCTCGTGGAGTCATCACGGTTAACGGAAATACGGAACGCTCCCTCCGAACGGAGGAACATACAGCAGCTCTCACGGCAGAAGTACAGAGCAGCCTTCTAAGGAAATTTTCGAGTCCGGCCGTTACACGACCGGACACGGCCAAACGCGCCCGGAGCAACATCAACCAAGACCACCTGGCACGTTCCGAGCACGCGTAGCAATGCGGCCCCAACCCCAACCCTCGCATGATTGCAAGACAAGCTCTCGCGTACATCATTACGCTCTGGAGATACCATGGGCATAGGGGGAGGGGCACAACCACAACAGACCCAGAGTGCGGTTTGACCACACCAGGGGCTCCCAAGTGTGTCGCTCTTTTTCTTTTTTCTTTTTTTTCTTTTTATATACAGGACTCCGTCCACCAGATGCTCTGTCCAGCGGCAAACCTGCCGAACTCATGATGCAACAGCCAGGGAGGGACAAAGGCTGCGACGAACACTCAGGTGGTCTCCATTACGAGCATTAAAATTGTTAAATACACCATTCCGCATCCCACCCCTGGAGGGAGACACCTTTAATTAGTCCAATCCCTTGCTTACAGCACTATTTGTATCATTCCGCACTCATAGCAGAATTTCTTGAATAAATAATGCAGCACTTTTTGCATATAATTGCATTACTTTACATATATGTTCATTTATGACATCTTGCACCCGTATATTTTGGTACGGCCGAATACACCAGGGGCTTATGTTCCCCGCAGTATGGTGTGATAAGTCCGAACACTTTCACAAGTGCGGCACCCCGAACTTATAGCATTATATGAATCGGCTCCGAATCATGTCTTGGGTCAATAGTTGGGTTTGCCCGGCTCCCATGTTTTGGTACCTTATGTTCCGTTCTGTCGGCTAAGATAGCACTAGGAGAACCACTGCGATTGCGCCCCGGTTGAGCTGGGTAAACGCCTCAGTGGAGAAAGCTAAAACTGACTGTCATGATAAGGCGAGAGACTGGTCGCTGTTCGAGAGGTCTTTTCGAGTCCCTAAAGACTTATGCCGCTTCGAGCGAAGAACCGGATAATGTCCGGCCAAGGCGTGGATAGTGCCCCGAACTCGGTCTTCCGAATACTAGGGGCTTCGCCGAAATTTAAAATTATAGAATTCTATGGCTAAGTGAGAGTGTTCAAGCATTATAAGTCCGGTTGCCTTGTTCGTTGTGTTGAGCGCCTCCCTAGATGGACCCAAAAATGGGAACAAGAGTGCTCAAGTTTATCCCGAACACCCCAGCACTTGTGGCATGGGGGCTGAAGCCGACGACTTGCCATCTCTCAGATTTAATAAACGGCCGCACAGAAGGTAATATTTTAAATCAATAAGCGTTGCTTAGCGCATATGAATGAAGTTTTCAGCGTACATGATAACACATTGCGAATTTACTATATAATTACATCTCTGGGGCACTCATCCGCAATCTTGCGGGCACCCTTCAGGACAGTCTTATAGTACATCTCGGGCGTACGATACTCTTGTGGCAAGGGCCCGACGAGCACCTTCAATACAGGCGGAGCGCTTGATGACCTCCACCCAGGGGCACGCATCCACCAGCCGCCGCACGAGGCCGAAGTAGCTCCCAGGCATGGCCTCTCTAGGCCACAGCCGGACTATGAGGCCCTTCATGGCCTGCTCGGCTACCTTGTGGAGCTCGACCAGCTGCTTCAGCTGGTCGCTAGGGGGCACCGGATGGTCGGCCTCAGCGTATTGAGACCAGAAGACCTTCTCCGTTGAGCTCCCCTCCTCGGCTCGGTAAAACGCGGCGGCATCGGATACACTACGAGGCAGATCTGCAAACGCCCCTGGAGAGCTCCGAATTCGGGTAAGTAATATGTAATTTACATTAACATGATTGCTTTGCATGAAAAATGACTTACCCGCCGCTATCTTCTTCACCTCCTCAATCTCCTGGAGGGACTTATGGGCCTCGGCCTTGGCGGCTTTGGCACTTTCGAGAGCCGAGGGAAGCTCGGACTCTCAAGTCTTTGAGTCGCGCTCCAAAATCTCATGCTTTTCCATGAGAGCCTGGAGCTCTTGCCGCACCTCCGCCACCCGCGCCTCCTGCTTCTCTCGCTCTGCTTGTTCCGCGGCCGCATTGCTTTCGGCCGCAGACACAACCTCCTTCAGGGTTGCCACCTCGTTCGTGGCCCCTGCAGTACCCACGTTATCCTTGTTATTTTTGTCGCAACCTAAATCCTTTTCTGTAAGGTAAAAATTCAAAGTGGTGTTACTCACCTTCTTTGTCCTTGAGCTGCTTCTTGGCACGGCCAAGCTCTTGCTCGGACCGCTTGAGCTCCTGCTTTAAAGCACCGACCTCCACAGTCAGTGCGACAGAGGTCAGCAGCGCAGCCTGCAAACCCATATTGACATAATTTTTAGCAACCCTGCGTATATCTTTTTTAGATCCTCAGTCCGGCTTTTCTTTCCGAACACCGAACCGAGCATCAAGGGCTACTGTCTATGCGGTATCACATTGCATATTTTTAACTTCTTACCTCAAAGCCTGTTAGAAGGCTACTGCAGGCTTCGGTCAGCCCGCTCTTGGCGAGCTGAACCTTCTGAATCACCGCACTCATAATAATGCGGTGTTCTTCCTCGATGGAAGCGCCTTTGAGCGCCTCCGACAAGTTGTCCGGCGTCTCCGGTCGGACGGAGGCCGCCGGCGTCACGGTCTTGCCCTTCTTGCGAAGGGGCCGCCGGCCGGAATCCGGAACCACTGCGGGTTCCGACGTGGAGTCCGGCGCAAAGTCCGGGAGGCTGCCTTGTGGCGCCTCCGGAGCCTCCTCCTGATGGGTCCCTTCTCGGGATCCCACCTCGGCGTCCTCAGCGTCGCGAGGGGTGGAGGCAGTCGGGATGGAGTCTACATCCGACGGAGCCAACGACCCGCTCGATGAAGCGGGGAGATCATCATCAGCCGGACTACAAGCAGCGTGCGGCATTAGAAGGACACTATGTGACACAAAAAGAGAAATTATAAATCATTCAGGAATCCAGATACTTACGATCTTGCCGGAGACCTAGCCCTTGAGGGCCACTCTTCGTCGCCAACGTTGACGTTGGCGGAGCTGTCCGGGGGAATAGTCCTTCCCCTCTTGGACCCTTCGGCCTCCCCTATTGGGGAAGCCGTCCTCTTGCTCTCTCCTTCCTCTGGGAGAGAGTCCTCTTTCTGCTCCTCGTTTTCGTGGGAGGAGTCTGCCTCGGAGTCGTCGGACACCTGAAAACGGGAACTCTTTCGAGTACCCGTGGCCTCCTTCTTGGCCTTCTTCTCCGGCACCACATGCGGTGCCGGAACCAGCAGCCCCGCTAGACGGGCGTCTACTGGGTTTTCTGGCATGGGAGCCGGACAGATGAACTGCTCGGCCTTCTTTATCCAGTCCTGTCAAAGGAAAAGGGAGATTAAATCCCGCGTACGGTCGAACTATTAAAAACAAGTGTCCCGTAAAGGGGTAGAATCACTTACCTCGTTAGCTGGACGCTGTGAGCGAAATCCGCGATCTTTAGTAGCGGATGCGGGAGCTTCGGCGCCCTTGAAGAGCACTTTCTAGGCATCTTCGTACCTAGTGTCGAAGAGCCTGTTCAAGGTCTGGTGCTGCGCCGGATTGAACTCCCACAATTTAAATGCCCGTTCTTGGCACGGGAGAATCCGGCGGATGAGCATGACCTGGACCACGTTGACAAGCTTGAGCTTCTTGTTCACCAGCTTCTGGATACAGGCTTGGAGTCCGGTCAGCTCCTCCAAATCACCCCAGGTCAGGCCACTCTCCTTCCATGAGGTGAGCCGCGTGGGGATTCCAGATCTAAATTCAGGGGCCGCTACCCATTTAGGGTCACACGGCTCGGTGATGTAGAACCACCCCGATTGCCATCCCTTGATGGTTTCCACGAAGGCACCCTCGAGCCAGACGACGTTGGGTATCTTACCCAACATGGCGCCTCCGCACTCCACTTGAGTGCCCTTCACCACCTCCGGCTTGACATTGAAGGTCTTGAGCCACAAGCCGAAGTGGGGCTGGATGCAGAGGAAGGCCTCGCACACGACGATAAACACCGAGATGTTGAGGATGAAGTTTGGCGCCAGATCATGGAAATCTAGGCCGTAGTAGAACATGAGCGCCCGGACAAAGGGATGCAGTGGAAAGCCCAGTCCGCGGAGGAAGTGGGGAAGGAATACAACCCTCTCATGGGGCCTAGGGGTGGGGATGAGCTGCCCCTCGTCGGGCAGCCGGTGCGCGATGTCGCCGGTTAGATATCCGGCGCTGCGCAGTCTTTCGATGTGCCCCTCCGTAACAGAGGAGGCCATCCACTTGCCTCCCGCTCCAGACATGACCGGAGAAGGTTGAGACGAGATATGCGGGCTTGGGTGCTGGAGCTCGAGTGCGCGGAGATGGATAAGCAAAGGAGGAGGAAGGCGTAGGTGAAAGGGTGGATCCTTATCCCCTTATATATGGGCGGAAGAAAACTATGCGTCCCCACCGGCCTGGTAAAACTCGCTTATCTCCCAAGCGCCACCATCAATGGCGCGGTTGGGTTACCCACGTCCGTATTGATGAGAATCCCGGAATAAGGGGAACACGATCTCTGCTTCGACAAGACGTTCCAAGGAAACTGCTTCGCTAAACGCGCTGAGGTGGTATAGTAAAAAACGATTCAAGTAAAGGCTTGGTAGTGGTGTGACATCATGCCACAAAATACGTCAGCAGATTGAACTTGTGTACATATTATTCTCTCTATGGTGGAATGTGGAATTTATTTTGTAGAGCCGGACACTATCCTGGTGTTCACAATCTTCTATGAATTATTCGGAGGAGGAACCCGCCTTGCAATGCCGAACAATATGCGCGCCGGACTCATCGTCATTGAAGCCTGGTTCAGGGGCTACTGAGGGAGTCCTAGACTAGGGGGTGTCCGGATAGCCGGACTATCATCATCGGCCGGACTCCAAGACTATGAAGATACAAGATGAAGACTTCGTCCCGTGTCCGGATGGGACTTTCCTTGGCGTGGAAGGCAAGCTTGGCGATACGGATATGTAGATCTCCTACCATTGTAACCGACTCTATGTAACCCTAGCCCTCTCCGGTGTCTATATAAACCGGATGGCTTTAGTCCGTAGGACACAACAACCATTACAACAATCATACCATAGGCTAGCTTCTAGGGTTTAGCCTCCTTGATCTCGTGGTAGATCTACTCTTGTAATACCCACATCATCAATATCAATCAAGCAGGACGTAGGGTTTTACCTCCATCAAGAGGGCCCGAACCTGGGTAAAACATCGTGTCCCTTGTCTCCTGTTACCATCCGCCTAGACGCATAGTTCGGGACCCCCTACCCGAGATCCGCCGGTTTTGACACCGACACCCTCCGTGGTAGATTCCCTCTCCGGCGGAGCACCGGAACAGGCCCCAAATGTGATCTCGCGGATACAGAAGGTTGCGGCGGTGGAATTAGGTTTTTGGCTTCGTATCTGATCTGACGGGGGTACGTAGGTATATATAGGAGGAAGGAGTACGTCGGTGGAGCTCCGAGGGGCCCATGAGGCAGGGGGCGCGCCCAGGGGGGCGTGCCCTCCACCCTCGTGACCTCCTCTAGCACTTCTTGGAGTAGGGTCCAAGTCTCCTGGATCACGTTCGGTGAGTAAATCACGTTCCCGAAGGTTTTATTCCGTTTGGACTCCGTTTGATATTCTGTTTCTTTGAAATACTGAAATAGGCAAAAAACAGCAATTCTGGGCTGGGCCTCCGGTAAATAGGTTAGTCCCAAAAATAATATGAAAGCGGAAAATAAAGCCCAATATAGTCCAAAACAGTAGACAAAGTAGCATGGAGTAATCAAAAATTATAGATACGTTGGAGACGTATCAAGCTCCTCATCATCGTCGCTGTGCAGCACCTTGTCCTTGTTTTCGGCGTTTATTTTGCCCGCCTGTTTAAATACCCAACAGTCTCTATTGGTGTGGTTGGCTGGCTTGTCCGTTGTGCCATGAATTTGGCACGAGCACTCCAGTATACGGTCTAGACTGGATGGTCCCTGATTGTTGCATTTGAATGGCTTCTTCTACTGACCAGATTTGGATCCGCTGAATCCGGCATTGACCGCCGTGTCTTCGGTGTTGTTGGCATTGTTCCGCCGCTTGTGTCTATTGCGCCATAGCTTGCCATTATTGTCCCAGACATCTTAAGTGCCAGAATGTGGTGTAGTGCTACTGCGAGCCAACTAGCTATCCTCGCTCGTGCAAAAGCGGGTCATTAGTGTCGTGACAGCTGCCATGGACTTGGGTTTCTCCTAGCCGAGGTGTCGGGCGAGCCACTCGTCACGGATATTATGCTTGAAGGCCGCCAGGGCTTCGGCGTCCGGACAGTCAACTATTTGGTTCTTTTTAGTTAGGAACCGAGTCCAGAATTTCCTAGCTGATTCTCCGGGCTATTGAGTAATGTGACTCAAGTCATCAGCATCCGGAGGTCGCACATATGTGCCTTGGAAGTTGTCAAGAAATGCGTCTTCCAGTTCCCAACTGCCAATGGAATTTGCGGGCAGGCTGTTTAGCCAGTGCCGGGCGGGTCCTTTGAGCTTAAGGGGAAGATACTTGATGGCATGTAGATCGTCTCCGCGAATCATGTGAATGCGGAGAAGGAAATCTTCAATCCATACCGCAGGGTCTATTGTGCCATCATATGATTCGATGTTTATGGGTTTGAACCCTTCTGGGAATTCATGATCCATCACTTCATCGATGAAGCAGAGGGGGTGTGCGGCGCCTCTGTGCCGGGCTATGTCGCGACGCAGTCCGGCTGGGTCTGGCTGGTTATATTCGGCCCGACCAGATTTGCTGTTAGTGTATCCGGTATGACGGTCATCGTCATGTGTTGCGGCGCGCCCCCGTGATCCGTAGATCGATCTTGGTTGTCCTGTGGCGTTATCCAGTTTATCGCGCAGGTACTAAGTATTGCCCCGGGCTGTAGTAAACTGGCGCGGGGGTGCGGGCTGGTATTCGGGCTGATGTGCCATTTTATCCCGACCTCGAGGCGGCCGGTCAGCCGTGTGGCACTCGAGTCCATATTGCTCGGCTGCCTGGACTTCTGTCCATCTATCTGTGAGCAGGTCTTGATCAGCTTGAAGCCGCTGCTGCTTCTTCTTCAGGCTTCTCGCAGCGGCAATAAGCCGGCGCTTGAAGCGCTCCTGCTCCGCGGGGTCCTCGGGCACGCCGAACTCGTCGTCGCCGAGGCTAATCTCGTCTTCGGAGGAAAGCATGTAGTTGTCCTCCTCTGGATACCTGTCCGTCGCCTATTCATCTCGGTTGTCCTGCCCATCTTCCTGCTCGCCCTGCTTGAAGGCGGGCTGTTCGGGGTTGTATTCATCGTCGGCACCATCCGGATTGTATTCGTCTCTGGTACCGGTATTGCCTTGGCGGGGCTTGGAGCGGCGCTGGCGACGGCCATGCTTTGCTTTTTTCTTGGAGGGGTTATCCTCTGTTGCCTCATTGCTCTTAGTTTCTTTCGGAGTGTCCACCATATATATATCATATGAAGAGGTGGTTGTCCACCGCCCTGTGAGCGGTGGCTCCTCACTACAACAAAAACACCCATATAACAACACATATCTAGCAACGAAATGATAGCATTTGTTGTTGGCTCCACTTCCCACGTTCCACGGAGAACCTCCCACGCCCACCTCCACAATATCTCTACCTCCTCCGTTGAAATATCAGGCAGTGAAGCAGATTTTGTAGGAAAAAAATAGATCTTTTCTCCCCTCCACCTCTCCGCCGATTCCTCTACCTCACCGGCCTAGCGCCCCCTATCTCTCTCCTCCGAGTATGCGCGCCCCCGCATCCATGGGTCACCATCGCGGCTCCGCGCCTCATCTGGTGTGACGGCCCGCCGTCTCCGCATGCGCGGGAGCCGACTTGGGATCGACGGTGCTGCTCCGCGGCTCCGCCTCAGCTACCTCGACGTCCATGTCGGCGGTTCGGTAAGGCAATCCCTCTTATCTCACCCTCGCCGCCGCTGCCCACCTACGTGCCCGCCACACATCATGCTTGAGCTCGAGGGCACGATGCACACCGCCTCCGTGCCCCATCCTCGGCTTCTTAGTGTTGTTCGCAGCCACCGCCTGACCCTCCGCTGCAGCAGGCAGCCGATGCCTTCCCCTCAAGCGCCGAATCGGCTTCCTCTCCCGACCACGGCAGGATTCTTGACTGCCTCCATCATCCGAGAAAAGGAGCGTCACCATTGTGCGTTACTCTCCTGGTTAAAATTCTGGTACAACTTCTCTGCCGATCGATATGCAAGTAGTGTGTGTTCCTCTTCTGGTCTATATGCAAGTATGTCTTCCCATTGGAAGTTGATGAGTATGCGTCATATATGAAATAGGGAAGCACCACAATGAACTGCAGTTAAGTTTGAGAAATAATTGTTCTTATAATAATAAAGTTTGGGCACTGTTCATCTTTAGAGCTCAGTTCGTGAACTGTATTTTAAAAGTCCACTTTTGTGTTAGGTCTCCAAGGACCTGATTTAGCTTGACCATGTGGGTTTGGCCTAATGAATCACAGGCTGACGAAAATCTGTTGCGTGCCTGCACCATATCCTTTTTTAGAAGTTGCTTCCGATAACTGTTAATATGTCAACTCGGAAGTAGGAACACAGCAAATGGCACCATCTGCGAGTTTGGTAGTGCATTTATGATCAGTTATTCTGAATAGGTACTAAGCAAATGACAAGATATTTATCCAAATGAAGAACTATTTTTGCCTACTGACAACTATCAAATTTCAGTAATTTAGTTTTTGGTGAAAACTGAAATTACTTGATTCTTATATGGTTAGATGAATTCCCTTTTCATTATAGTGTGCATTATGAATTAAATTAAAAGTACACCTTTAATTTTTACCAGTGCATGTCTAACTCAGTTGTAATGTCAATAACAAACTGCAAGGTTCACACCTAGTATGAGATATGACTTGCCCGGGGCTCAATATACTTATAACTTGCAACATTTTTGAGTTTTTCTTTGTGTTATATAGATTGGGATCTACACCCAACATGGCACCAAAGAGTATAATGTCTTTGGGCTTGCATGTCTTTGGTGCACTACCTAAGTACGTCAATAGGAGCAGGACATGTGACACATATCCACTTGTGAGTTGTGAATAGAAGGACTAATAAACATTATCAATAATTAGATGCATAAAAAATCTGGGAGTAGTTTTCCGGTGTTGTTTTAGTTTGATTGTTGTGTCTATATTGTTCTCTCATGGAAGTTAACAAAGAGTTTTAGAAGTACGTTGCTTGCCTAAATTATTCTCGCAGGAGTTGTGCAGAATTCAGGACAATGACGTCTCCCCATAACCACTTTGGTGTCTTGTTATGGAACCAATTATACACCACTTTGGTACATCCACTGTCCACTTTTAACTCCCATCTTGCTTAGTAACGAGAAAACCCCGGCAAGACCCTCTTTCTGATATCTCTAATTTGGATCCACGCTCAAGCAGGAATACAAGTAGAGGTACTCTTGACTCCCTATTTATATATATGTATTGCACGAACATTAGTATTGTTGGTATTTAATTTTTTTGTGTTCAAACTATGTGGATGTCCAACAGTGCAAATGATGTGTATGACCTATGTATATCTATAGATATCCCTTTGAATGTGGTTACAATGGTACTAACCTATTGGTATTATTGTTCAAATACTTCTTTTGAACAGAACAAAACATCCTGATGTACTCAAGTGATATGGGGCATATTTTGGAAGTGGCTTATGGAAAAAAATAATTTCTATGCAGGTATGCTATATTCATTATACAGAGATTATGCTTAGATTTTGCTATGCAACCTCTACACGTACATTGCTATAGATAATTCAATTTAGCATGCATGAACATTAATTTTAGAATGGCGCCAGAACAACCTATATATTGTATATTGTTATTAATGAGATGTTTTTTATTCTTCATTCTAATATTAGGCCTACTCTGTAGTTCCTGTACATCAAGTCGTGTGTCTACAATAACCAACTGTAAAATAATTTTAGACATAACCTCTTCATAGACGATGTTTGATTGTATTATCATCACATTCTTGATTTTCAGAGATTTAGAAATGGTGAATGTTCGTTAGTATCTTCAAAGTTTGGGAAATATATATATAAGAAAAATGCATGTACCTGTTGGCTGAGAGAAAATCTGATTGTTAAAGTGGTAAGTAATATCCTAGAATATAAATTGAGGTTCTTAACTTTGGAAATGAATTGTGAGCATTGTGTGTTGATGCTACATCAGAAAAATATGATCAGTTGATGTGACCACTCAAAAATGTCAGAAGTATCGGCCATGCAGCTAGATTACTCTGTCTCATGCCCTTCGACCTTCGTATGTTGCTTCTCTTCTAAATTTTATTGCTCTATTAACTGATTTTTCTTGTTCTTTCTCTAATGATACATCACTCGACTTTTTTGCTGCTATAGATCGCCTAGATAAATGGATGGTGCATGGCAAAGTTGCTGATCGCAAGGTGGAGAATGGGGCTACTACTACATAGACTTTTTTGTTGCTATAGATCTCCCAGATAAATGGATGGTGCATGGCAAAGTTGCTGATCGCAAGGTGGAGAATGGGGATACTACTACATAGACTTTTTTGCTGCTATAGATCTCCCAGATAAATTGATGGTGCATGGCAAAGTTGCTGATCGCAAGGTTTAGAATGGGGCTACTACTACATAGTTTTACATTAACGTTACAGAATGCCACTTTCATGGTCAATGTTTGGGAATCATGTATATATATTCTTTGGATTATGTACCATGTAATGCAACCGATTGGATTTAATAAATGAGATCTTTCTATTTGCTGGATTTCACGTTCATCTGCATTATCAATGTTGATTTAATAAATAATGTATAAAGTACTAACATAAAAGGGTCACACTAATCGTTATGTCCATTTCAAAATCAGCTCGTGTAGGTGCAGGTTACTCACCAACACATACAAAGTGTTGTTAGACTGGAACTATATACGTTGCTACCTTGCAACGATTGTTCACATCGATTACCAACGCAATTACATACGTTGTTGTAGACCTTTGCAACGCCACCAATGGCAACGCATAATAATCCGTTGGGGTATACCTTACCAACGGTTATATGGACATACGACAACGCATCAATGTGTTGCTGAAGGGGGGTTCCTGTTGTAGTGCCTGTACGTCTCCTGCATCGTCGTCCATACCATCGATGTCTTCGAAGTCGAAGTCAAGCACGTCGGTTAAATCATCGATCGTGGCAATGAAGTGGGTGGTGGGTGGGCAGCGAATTTCTTCGTCGCCTGCTTCCCACTCAAGCCGGACATAGTTCGGCCCAGAGCCTCCTGACAAAGAGAGAGACTTTAATGAGTTCAGCATGTCACCAAAGGGCGAGTTCTGAAAGATGTCCGCAGCGGTAAACTCCATTACCGAAGCCCAACCTGGCTCGGCTGGCTCGAGAGTGTGCGGACCGGGACCAACGACCGGATACGAGTCCAGGGGCCCGGGGATACATGCCTCCATAGAGATGCGACCTGTGTTCGGCTCCACCGCCGATGAGCGTGCGGCCTGTGGGGCGGGGTCCACCCCTCCGTCCTTGGGCAACGCAACCTGCTCCGGATTTAGATCCGGGGCTGCTGCAGGGATGATGTCCTCAGCACTGTCCGACAGCAGGTCTAAGCCATGCTCGTCGTGACTGTCCGGCGCTCCTGGCACAGGCCCGAATCCGTCGAAGATCAATTCTCCGTGAATGTCCATCGTGTAGTTCAAGTTTCCGAACCTGATCTGGTGGCTAGGGGCGTAGCTGTCGATCTGCTCCAGATGACCAAGCGAATTGGCCCGCAGTGCGAAGCCGCCGAACACAAAGATCTGTCCGGGGAGAAAAGTCTCGCCTTGGACCGTGTTGTTGGATATTGAAGACGCCATCAAGCCTTGAAGCGACGACACAGAGGAACTCTCAATGAAAGCACCAATGTCGGTGTCAAAACCGGCGGATCTCGGGTAGGGGGTCCCGATCTGTGCGTCTTAGGCTGATGGTAACAAGAAGCAAGGGACACAATGTTTACCCAGGTTTGGGCCCTCTCGATGGAGGTAAAACCCTACTTCCTGCTTGATTAATATTGAAGATATGAGTAGTACAAGAGTAGATCTACCACGAGATCATAGAGGCTAAACCCTAAGAGCTAGCCTATGATGGTATGATTGTAATTGTGATTGGCCTTCTAAGGACCATCCTCTCCAGTTTATATAGACACCGGAGAGGGCTAGGGTTTACATGGTGTCGGTTACAAGGAAGGAAATATAATATCCGAATCGCCAAGCTTGTCTTCCACGCAAAGGAGAGTCCCATCCGGACACGGGCCGAAGTCTTGACTCTTGTATCTTCACGTTTCAATAGTCCGGACGATGTATACAGTCCGGCTGTCCGGATACCCCCTAATCCAGGACTCCCTCAAGCGCTGTCGGCACGCTACCTCTACATCTACATTCGGGATTGATGTTGGCTTGAACTACGTCGGTATTTCCCCAAAGAGGAAGGGATGATGCAGCACAGCAATGGTAGGTATTTCTCTCAGTGATAAGACCAAGGTTATCGAACCAGTAGGAGAACCATGCAACACCACGTAAACAGCTCGTGCACACAAACAATAAATACTTGCAACCCGACGTAAGAGAGGGATTGTCAATCCCTCACGGGTAAAAAGATAGGAAAAACTGTAGTAGTTTGGATTAATAGATCTCACGGGAACGCAAGGTAAAATAAATAAATAAAAATTGCAACAAGGTATTTTTGTATTTTTGGATTAATAGATCTGAGAATAAAATAAAATAAAAATAGATCCCGAAGGAAAATATAATAAAGAAGAGACCCGGGGGCCGTAGATTTCACTAGTGGCTTCTCTCGAGAAAAATAGCATATGGTGGGTAAAAAAATTACTGTTGGGCAATTGATAGAACATAAAATAATCATGACGATATCCAGGCAACGATCATTATATAGGCATCACATCCAAGATTAGTAGACCGGCTCCTTCCTACATCTACTACTAGTACTCCACACATCTACCGCTATCCAGCATGCATCTAGTGTATTAAGTTCATGGAGAAACCGAGTAATGCAATAAGAATGATGGCATGTTGTAGACAAGATCTATTTATGTAGAAATAGACCCCATCTTGTTATCCTTAATGGCAACGATACATACGTGTCGGTTCCCCTTCTATCACTAGGATCAAGCACCATAAGATCGAACCCATCACAAAGCACCTCTTCCCATGGCAAGAAAAATCGATCTAGTTGGCCTAACTAAACCAAAGATTCGAAGAACAAATACGAGGCTATAAGTAATCATGCATGTAAGAGAACAAAAGACTCAAATAACTTTCATGGATAAATACATAGGACTAATCATAAACTCAAAGTTCATCGGATCACAACAAACACACCACAAAAAGAGTTACATCAAATAGATCTCCAACAGACCATTATATTGAGAATCAAGAGAGAGAGAGACAGAGAGAGGAATCCATCTAGCTACTAACTACGGACCTATAGGTCTACAATGAACTACTCACGCATCATCAGAGAGGCACAAATTAGGATGATGAACCCCTCCGTGATGGTGTTTAGATTGGATCTGGTGGTTCTGGAACTTGCGGCGGCTGGAATTGATTTTCATCGACTCCCCTAGGCATTCTGGAATATTGGGGTATTTATAGAGCAAGGAGGCAGTGTTGGAGGCCACCGAGGTGGGCACAACCCACCTGGGCGTGCCTGAGCCCCCAGGCGCGCCCTGGTGGGTTGTGCTCCCCTCGAAGCACCCCTCCAGTACTTTGTTGGCCCATCGTGTGTGTTGTGGTCTAGAAAAAACCACCGAAAAGTTTTGATGCGTTTGGACTCCGTTTGGTATAGATTCCTGTGAAGTAAAAAACAAGAAAAAACAACAACCGGTACTGCACAATATGTCAATAGTTTAGTCTCAAGAAATGATATAAAGTTGCTATAAAATGATTGTAAAACATCAAATAATGATAATATAACAACATGGAACAATAAAAAATTATAGATACGTTGGAGACGTATCAGCATCCCCAAGATTTATCCTGCTCGTCCTCGAGTAGGTAAATGATAAAATAAGAATTTTTGATGTGGAATGTTGCCTAACATGTTCATCACATATTCTTTTCTTTGTAGCATGAACGTTTGGACTTTTACATGGTTCAAAGCTATAGTCTAGTTTTGACATTAAGACTTTAATACTCAAGCATATCAAAAAGCAACCATGTCTTTCAAAATATCAACACTAAATCAAGGTAGGTAGGTATAGTGGACTCATGTGGCAAAATTGGGTTTAAGGGTTTTGGATGCACAAGTAGTGATCATACTTAGTGCAAATGAAGGCTATCAAAAGATTGGGAAGCATCCAACCAAGAAATGGAAATTCTCATAAGCGAGCATTAAGCATAACTAACACTGAATAATGCACCACAAGTATGATGAAATTTCATTGCATAACTATTGACTTTCATGCTTGCATAGGGAATCACAAACCTTAACACCAATATTCTTACTAAAGCATAATTACTCATCAACATGACTCACATATCACTATCATCTTATCTCAAAACTATTGCAAAGAATCAAGTTTATTTTGTCCAATGATCTTCATGAAAGTTTTTATTATATCCCTCTTGAATATCTATCACTTTGGGACTGATTTCATATGTTTCTTTTGATAGCTCAAACAAATCTAAGTGAAGAACATGAGCATGAACAGTTTTCTTTTCTCAAAATAATTTAAGTGAAGCAAGATAGAATTTCTTAAAAAATTACTAACTCTCAAATAAATCTAAGTGAAGAATCAGAGCATTTCTTCAAAAATAGTAAAGCACACCATGCTCAAAAAGATATAAGTGAAGCACTAGAGCAATTCCATAGCTCATAAAGGTTTAAGTGAAGCATAGATAGCAATTCTAACAAGTCCTAGCATAATTTTGGCTCCCTCGACTAGGTGTGTCCAGCAAGGATAGATAACTTAAAACACAAATCAAAACAAGGAAAGACTCATATCATACAAGACACTCCAAGCAAAACTCATAATATGTGACGAATAAAAATATAGTTTCAAGTAAAATACCGATGGTTGTTAGAAGAAAGAGGGGATGCCACTCAGGGGCATCCCCAAGCTTTGTTGATTTATACTTCTTGAGTATTATCTTGGGGTGCCTCGAGCACCCCCAAGATTAGCCTTTTGCTAATCCTTATTCCTTCATCCATCGCGATCTCACCCAAAACTTGAAAACTTCAATCACACAAAACTCAACAAAACCTTCGTGAGTTCCGTTAGTATAAGAAAGCAAATCAACACTTTAAGTACTATTGCAAACCCATTCATATTTTGTTATTGTATTATATCTATTTTATTTTAACAATTCCATGGCAAAAACTCTTGAAAGGAAACCATAGAATCATCAAAACAAGCACATAACACAACAAAAACAGAATCTGTCAAAAACAGAACAGTCTGTAGTAATCTGGGAACTTTGTATACTTCTGTAACTCCAAAAATTCTGAAAAATTAGGACAACATGAGCAATTTGTATATAAATCTTGTGTAAAAAGTTCATATCAAAAGCACATTTCTGTGATTTATGAAAATTATTTTTCCAAGCGCACAAGTTTCTATTTTTCAACAATATCAAATCAACTATCTCCCAAATTATCCTAGAGGCTTTGCTTGCCACAAACACTAATTTAAACCACAAAAGCACATCTAAACAGAGGCATAATTGGGTATTCTATTGAAAACAATAAGAAAACCAAAAAGCAAAAATATACAAGTTGGGTTGCCTCCCAACGAGCGCTATCATTTTACGCCCCTAGCTAGGCATAATGCAAGGATCTAAGTGTTGACATCTTTGTTTCTAGATCCCTTGGAAGTGTTTTTGTTAGGTGGTTTTGAAAATACAACATAAAACACCTCATCCATAGAGACTTTAGCACTATCAAGTTGCTTATCATTGTATCCCCTTTGATTTCCAGCAACAATCCAAGAATAGTGTTGATTGGCATCATTGAAAACTTGTTGGATTATGTCTAAAATAGGGACTTCATTTTTAAGATTCTCATCAAAAATTTGATTATTTACAATCAAGTGTCTTAACATATAATTACCATTATAAAGGATCTCATCAATTACCGTTTTTTCACGGTTCATACCATAGAAAATAAAAATTTCCCTAGCTTCCTGTATTATGTAATCAAACTCATTCATAAGAACAAGGGTGGCTAACTTTTTAGCTTTGGAATTATTTATAATGGGCAACTTAAAAAGCAATCTTTTGCAAGGTAGGATTGATGTCTGCTAGAACCACGTCGGTACTTCTCCAAAGAGGAAGGGATGATGCAGTATAGCGATGGTAGGTATTTCCCTCAGTGATGAGACGAAGGTTATCGAACCAGTAGGAGAACCTCCTCACACCACGTAAACAACACCTACACCCAAATAACAAATACTCGCAACCCGACGTGTTAAAGGGGTTGTCAATCCCTTTCGGGTACGGCGCCTCAAGATAGGCAAATAATGTGATGTAAAAAGTGGATAGATCGCGGAACAAATAAATTGCAGCAAGGTAATTTTGTATTTTTGGTTTAATAGATCTGAAAATAAATGCAAAGGAAAATATATCGCAAAGGAAAATATGATGAAAAGAGACCCGGGGGCCATAGCTTTCACTAGTGGCTTCTCTTGAGAAAAATAGCAAATGGTGGCAAAACAATTACTGTTGGGCAATTGATAGAACTTTAAATAATCATGACGATATCCAGGCAATGATCATTATATATGCATCACGTCTAAGATTAGTAGACCAACTCCTGCCTGCATCTACTACTATTACTCCACACATCGACCGCTATCCAGCATGCACCTAGTGTATTAAGTTCATGGAGAAACGGAGTAATGTAATAAGAATGATGACATGATGTAGATAGATCTATCTATGTAGAGATATATCCCATTGTTTTATCCTTAGTAGCAACGATACATACGTGTCGGTTCCCCTTCTGTCACTATGATCAAGCACTGTAAGATCGAACCCACTACAAAGCACCTCTCCCCATTGCAAGATAAATAGATCAAGTTGGCCAAACAAAACCCAAATATCGGAGAAGAAATATGAGGCTATAATCAATCATGCATATAAGAGATCAAAGAAGACTCAAATAACTTTCATGGATAAAAACATATATTTGATCATAAACTCAAAGTTCATCGGATCCCAACAAACACACCGCAAAAAGGCTTACATCATATGGATCTCCAAGAGACCATTGTATTGATAATCAAAAGAGAGAGAGGAAGCCATCTAGCTACTAACTACAGACCCGTAGGTCTACAAAGAACTACTCACGCATCATCGGAGAGGCACCAATGGAAGTGGTGGACCCCTTCGTGATGGTGTCTAGATTGGATGTGGTGGTTCTGGACTCTGCGGCGGCAGGAATTGATTTTCATTTAAACCCCTAGAGTTTCTGGAATATTGGGGTATTTATAGAGCAAAGAGGAGATTTAGGGGGCACCCGAGGTGGGCACAACCCATCAGGGCGCGCCTGGGCCTCCTAGCGCGCCCTGGTGGGTGCTGCCCTCCTCATGGTACCCCCGAGGTGCAGCCTTGGCCCACTGGATGTCTTGTGGCCAAAAAAATCCTCAAGAAGTTTCGCTGCGTTTGGATTCCGTTGGATATTGATTTCCTGCGATGTAAAACATGCATAAAACAACAACTGGCACTGGGCACTATGTCAATAGGTTAGTACCAAAAAATGATATAAAATGACTATAGAATGATTGTAAAACATCCAAGAATGATAATATAATAGCATTGAAGAATCTAAAATTATAGATACGTTGGAGATGTATCAAGGATGAGTGCGGATAAATTTATTTTTGAGTTTCAGCACTAGTGCTAAAATAGCTTCCGCATAAGATTTAGTCCTCTTGAGTATAAGAACATCATCAATACTTACATTTCCAACACAATTAGAAAATTCCTAGATATGTTCTTTTCCTATAACATTCCCTTGACCCCCAAAAAATTTTAAGAATCCAGATTGCCAGATCGTTCCATTTTAGGAGTTAGGCCATCATCTGATTCTGCAATACCAAAGTCACTCATGGTCAAAAATTCAAGCAAATAAGAGATCCAATGAAAAAAAATGACGAACGAAAAAGAGGGCGAATAAAACGGCAAATTTCTATGAAGTGGGGGAGAAGAAAACGAGAGGCAAATATTGTAAATTGCAAGGAGATGAGATTTGTGATTAGGAACCTGGTAGATGTTGATGATGTCTCCCCGGCACCGGCGCCAGAAATTCCTTTCGATGTTGGCTTGAACTACGTCGGTATTTCCCCAAAGAGGAAGGGATGATGCAACACAACAACGGTAGGTATTTCCCTGAGTGGTGAGACCAAGGTTATCGAACCAGTAGGAGAACACGCAACACCAGATAAACAACTCCAGCACAAAAAGAACAAATACTTGCAACCTGACGTAAGAGAGGGGTTGTCAATCCCTCACGGGTAAAAAGATAGGTAAAAGTGTAGTAGTTTGGATAAATAGATCTCACGGGAACACAAGATAAAATAAATAAATAAAAATTGCAACAAGGTATTTTTGTATTTTTGGATTAATAGATCTGAAAATAAAAGCAAATAAAAATAGATCTCGAAGGCAAATATAATAAAGAAGAGACTCAGGGGCCGTAGATTTCACTAGTGGCTTCTCACGAGAAAAATAGCATACGGTGGGTAAACAAATTACTGTTGGGCAATTGCTGGAACTTTAAATAATCATGACGATATCCAGGCAATGATCATTATATACGCATCATGTCCAAGATTAGTAGACCGACTCCTGCTTGCATCTACTACTATTACTCCACACATCGACCGCTATACAACATGCATCTAGTGTATTAAGTTCATAGAGAACGGAGTAATGCAACAAGAATGATGACATGATGTAGACACGATATATTTATGTAGATATAGACCCCATCTTGTTATCCTTAATGGCAATGATACATATGTGTCGGTTCCCCTTCAGTCGCTGGGATCAAGCACCATAATATCGAACCCATCACAAAGCACCTCTTCCCATGGCAAGAAAAATTGATCTAGTTGGCCTAACTAAACCAAAGATTCGAAGAAGAAATATGAGGCTATAAGTAATCATGCATATAAGAGATCAAAAGACTCAAATAACTTTCATGGATAAAAACATAGATCTGATCATAAACTCAAATTTCATCGGATCCGAACAAACACACCGCAAAAAGAGTTACATCAAATAGATCCCCAAGAGACCATTGTATTGAGAATCAAGAGAGAGAGAGAGAGAGAGAGAGAGAGATAGGAAGCCATCTAGCTACTAACTACGGACTCGTAGGTCTACAATGTACTACTCACGCATCATCGGAGAGGGACCAATGAGGATGATGAACCCCTCCGTGATGGTGTCTAGATTGGATCTGGTGGTTTTGGAACTTGCGGCAGCTGGAATTGATTATAGTTGACTCCCCTAGGGTTTCTGGAATATTGGGGTATTTATAGAGCAAAGAAGCGGCGAGGTAGGCCACCGAGGTGGGCACAACCCACCTGGGCATGCCAGGCCCCCCAGGCGCGCCCTGGTGAGTTCTGCTCCCCTCGAAGCACCCCTCAAGTACTTTCTTGTCCTATCGTGTGCCTTCTGGTCCAAAAAATAATCACCAAAAAGTTTTGCTGCATTTGGACTCTACTTGGTATTGATTTCTTGCGAAGTAAAAAACAAGCAAAAAATAACAACTGGCACTGGGCACTATGTCAATAGGTTAGTTCCAAAAAATGATATAAAGTTGCTATAAAATGATTGTAAAACATCAGAGAATGATGATATAACATCACGGAACAGTAAATAATTATAGATACGTTGGAGACGTATCAGGGATTAGTTTTAGACATAATTAATTGTTATTTGGTGCCAACATTAAGTCAGAGAATATTGATTGGTCTATTTATATGAATAATATCTTTTATGGTCATGCACCCTTGATGAATGGTTTGTTCTTGTTGAATCTCGATTGTAGTGATACACATATTCATAATATTGATCTCAAAAGATGCAAAGTTGATAATGATAGTGCATTATATTTGTGGCACTGCCATTCAGGTCATATTGGTGTAAAGCGCATGAAGAAACTCCATGCAGATGCATTTTTCGAATCACTTGATTATGAATCATTTGATACTCGCGAACCATGCCTCATGGGCAAGATGACTAAAACTCTGTTCTCCGAAACAATGGAGCGAGCTAATGACTTATTGGAAACAATACATACCGATGTATGCGGTCCGATGAGTGTTGAGGCACGCGGTGGGTATCCTTATTTTCTGACCTTCACAGATGATTTGAGTAGGTATGGATATATCTACTTGATGAAACACAAGTCTGAAACATTTGAAAAGTTCAAAGAATTTCAGAGTGAAGTGGAGAATCATCGTAACAAGAAAAATAAAGTTTGTACGATCTGATCGCGAAGGCGAATATTTGAGTTACGAGTTTGGCCTCCATTTAAACTAATGGGGAATTGTTTCACAACTCACGCCACCTGGAACACCACAACATAATGGTGTGTCTGAACCTCATAACCGTACTTTATTAGATATAGTGCATTCTATGATGTCTCTTACCAGTTTACCACTATTGTTTTTGGGTTATGTATTAGAGACACCCACATTCACTTTAAATAGGGTACCGTCTAAATCTGGTGAGATGACATTGTATGAACTGTGGTTTGGCAAGAAACCTAAGCTGTCATTTCTTAAAGTTTGGGGATGCAACGCTTATGTCAAAAGGCTTCAGCCTGATAAGCTCAAACCTAAATAGGAGAAGTGCGTCTTCATAGGATACCCTAAGGAAACTATTGGGTACACCTTCTACCACAGATCCGAAGGCAAGATCTTTGTTGCCATGAATGGGTCCTTTCTAGAGAAGGAGTTTCTCTTGAAAGAAGTGAGTGGGAGGAAAGTAGAACTTGATGATGTTATTGTACCTTCTCTTGAATTGGAAAGTAGCACATGACAAAAAAACTGTTCTCGTGATGCCTACACCAACTAGAGAGGAAGAAAATCATAATGACCATGAAACTTTAGATCAAGTTACTACTGAACTTGTAGGTTACCAAAGCACGATTCACACCAGAGTGGTATGGTAATCCTGTCCTAGAAGTTATGTTATTAGACCATGGTGAACCTACGAACTATGAAGAAGCTATGATGAGCCCAGATTCCGATAAATGGCTCTAGACAATGAAATCTGAGGTAGGATCCATGTATGAGAACAAAGTAGGGACTCTGGTGGACTTAACCGATGATCGACAAGCCATTGAGAATAAATGGATCTCCTAGAAGAAGACTGACGCAGATGGAAATGTTATTATCTACAAAGCTTGACTTCTCACGAATGGTTTTCGACAAGTTCAAGGAGTTGACTATGATGAGACTTTCTCACCCGTAGCGATGCTTAAGTCTGTCCGAATCATGTTAGCAATTGCCGCATTTTATAGTTATGAAATCTAGCAAATGGATGTCAAAACTACATTCCTTAATGGATTTCTTAAAAAAGAGTTTTATATGATGCAACTAGAAGGTTTTGTCGGTCCTAAAGGTGCTAACAAAGTGTGCAAGCTCCGGCGTCCATCTATGGACTAGTGCAAGCTCCGGCGTCCTCTGATGAGGTGATCAAAGCATATGGTTTTATATAGACTTATGGTGAAGCCTTTATTTACAAGAAAGTGAGTGGGGACTCTGTAGCATTTCTGATATTATATGTGGATGACATATTGTTGATTGGAAATGATATATAATTTCTGGATAGCATAAAAGGATACTTGAATAAGAATTTTTCAATGAAAGACTTCGGTGAAGCTGCTTATATATTGCACATTGAGATCTATAGGGATAGATCGAGACGCTTAATAGGAAATTCACAAAGCACACACCTTGACAAAGTTTTGAAGAAGTCAAAATGGATCAGTCCAAGAAAGGGTTCTTGCTTGTGTTACAAGGTGTGAAATTGAGTCAGACTCAAAGCCCGACCACTGCAGAAGGTAGAGAGAACATGAAAGTCATTCCCTATGCCTCAGCCATAGGTTCTATCATGTATGCTATACTGTGTACCAGACCTGATGTGTGTCTTGCCATAAGTTTGGCAGGGAGGTACCAAAGTAATCCAGGAGTGGATCACTGGACAATAGTAAAGAACATTCTGAAATACCTGAAATGGACCAAGAATATGTTTCTCTTTTATGGAGGTGATGAAGATCTCGTCATTAATGGTTACATTTATGCTAGCTTCGACACTGATCCAGATGACTCTAATTCACAAACCGTATACGTATTTATATTGAATGGTGGAGCTATCAGTTGGTGCAGTTCCAAGCAGAGCGTCATAGCAGGATCTACGTGTGAAGTGGAGTACATAGCTACTTCAGAAGCAGCACATGAAGGAGTCTGGATGAAGAAGTTTGTATCCAATCTGGTGTAATACCCAGTGCATTGGGTCCAATTAAAATCTTTTGTGACAACACTGGAGCAATTGCCTTAGCGAAATAATCCAGGTTTCACAAGAGAACCCAATGCATCAAGAGATGCTTCAACTCCATTTGTGCAAAGGTCAAGGATGGAGACATAGATATTTGCAAAATACATACGGATTTGAATATAGCAGACCCATTGACTAAGCCTCTTTCGCGAGCAAAACATGATTAGCACCAAGACTCCATGGGTGTTAGATTTATTATCATGTAATCTAGATTATTGACCATAGTGCAAGTGGGAGATTGAAGGAAATATGCCCTAGAGGCAATAATAAAGTTGTTATTTTATATTTCTTTATTCATGATAAAGATTTATTACTCATGTTAGAATTGTATTAATCGGAAACTTAAATACATCTGTGAATACATAAACAAATACCGTGTCCCTAGTAAGCATGTACTAAACTAGCTCGTTGATCAAAGATGGTTAAGGTTTCCTAACCCTAGACATGTGTTGTCATTTGATAACAGGATCACATCATTAGGAGAATGATGTGATGGACAAGAGCCATCCATTAGCTTAGCATATGATCGTTCAGTTTATTGCTACTGCTATCTTGAATGTCAAATACAAGTTCCTTTGACCATGAGATCATCCAAATCCCGAATACCGGAAGAATACCTTGTGTGCTATCAAACGTCACAACATAACTGGGTGATCATAAAGATGCTCTACATGTATCTCCGAAGGTATTTATTGAGTTGCCATGGATCGAGATTGGGATTTGTCACTCTGAGTATTGGAGAGGTGTCTCTAGGCCCTCTTTGTAATACACATCATAATAAGCTTGCAAGCAAATGACTAAGGAGTTAGTTACGAAATGATGTATTATGGAATGAGTAAAGAGACTTGCCGGTAACGAGATTGAACATGGTATGAAGATACTGACGATCGAGTCTCGGGAAAGTAACATACCGACAGACAAAGGGAATTGCATATTTGTGATAACGATTCGACCGATAAAGATTTTCGTAGAATATGTAGGAACCAATATGGGCATCCAGGTTCCGCTATTGGTTATTGGCCACAGAGGTGTCTCGGTCATGTCTACATAGTTCTCGAACCCGTAGGGTCTGCACGGTTAACGTTCGTTGACGATATAGTGTTATATTAGTTATATGTTTTGGTGACCGAATGTTGTTCGGAGTCCAGGATGACTGATAACCCACAAGTGTAGGGGATCGCAATAGTTTTCGAGGGTAGAGTATTCAACCCAAATTTATAGATTCGACACAAGGGGAGCCAAAGAATATTTGAAGGTATTAGCAGTTGAGTTGTCAATTCAACCACACTTGGAGATTAATTATCTGCAGCAAAGTGATTAGTAGCATAGTAGTATGATAGTTTTGCTCATAGCAGCAGTAGTAATGGTAACAGTAACAGTGATAACAGTGATATTGTAGCAGTAACGATAGCAATAGCAGCAGTAGTAACTTAGCAAGAACTATATATGATAATTTCACAGACATTCGATCGGTGACTCGTTGGATGATATTCATCATGAGACAGTTATAACCTTGGGCGATACGGCGCTTGCTCCATTTCATAAATATAATGTAGGCATGTATTCTGTAAATAGTCATACCTGCTCATGGAAAGAACTTGCATGACATCTTTTTTCTTACCCTCCCATGGTAGCGAGGTCCTATTGGAAACTAAGGGATATTAATGCCTCCTTTTAATAGAGAACCGGAACAAAGCATTAACACATAGTGAATACATGAACTCCTCAAACTACGGTCTTCACCGGGAGTGGTCCCGACTATTGTCACTCCGGGGTTGCCGGATCATAACACGTAGTAGGTGACTATAACTTCAAAGATCGGATCTAGAACATGGATATAATGGTGATAACATAAACGGTTCAGATCTGAAATCATGGCACCCGGGCCCAAAGTGACAAGCATTAAGCATGGCAAAGTCATAGCAACATCAATCTCGGAACATAGTGGATACTAGGGATCAAGCCCTAACAAAACTAACTCGATTACATGATGAATCTCATCCAACTACTCACTGACAAGCGAGCCTACGAAGGAATTACTCACTCCTGGTGAGGAGCATCATGGAATTGGCAATGGAGATGTGTTGGTGATGACGAAGATCAAAGATCCCCCTCCCCGGAGCCCCAAACAGGCTTCAGATCTGGCCTCCCAATGAAGAACAGGAGGCGGCGGTGGCTCCGTCTCGTGAAACATGATAATTCTTTCTATCTGATTTTTTCTGGAATAATGGGATTTTATAGCTTCGGTTTTAGGGTCAGCAGGGCCACCAGGCGGGCATCACCCACCTGGGTGCCCCTTGGGGGCAGGCGCGCCCTGGTGAGTTGTGCCCACCCAGGTGCCTCCCTCAGGTACCTCATGGTTCCATAAATTCTCTTATTTGATATAAAAAATGCTCGCAAAGTTTCGTTCCATTCCGAGAACTTTTATTTCTGCACAAAAATAACACCATGGTAGTTCTGCTAAAAAGAGCGTCAGTCCGGGGTTAGTTTCATACATCATGCAAATTAGTGTCCAAAACAAGAGGAAATGCGTTAGGAAAAGTAGATACATTGGATACATATCAACTCCCCCAAGCTTAAACCTCTGCTTGTCCTCAAGCAATTCAGTTGATAAACTGAAAGTGAAAAAGAAAAACTTTTATGAACTCTTTTGCTCTTCTTTCATAAATAAGCTTAAACAAGACCCAGGTTTTCAGCATGGATTATAACTAACCATGTCAGCAATAACTCTTAAGAATTATATTAACTCATATCAATGACATAATCAACTAGAGAGCAATAATAAGATATCTCAAATAGAAACACGTTGTCAAAACAACCATGATATAATATGACAATAAGGCTTTGTTTGGTTCCAGGGGGAGTACAACCCAGGGCAATAAACCCCTAGGGGAGATTTTCCTATGCTCATGGGATCCCTCCCACCATGGGGTAGATGTTCCCAGTAGTCCAGGTGCCCAAATGGCAACAGGGGAGGGAAGGAATTCCCTCACGTACAACCGACAAATTTAACACAACAAACCATAGATAAAAATTCCACAAATAATTCTGAGAAACAACCACAAAATCCACATGCACATAAAAAAGGTTCATAATTCATGTCACTAGAATTTTAAAAATATTACTACGACTTATCCATAACTTCATAAGCTTAAGATATCGGTTCGCATTTGACGATGATCGAGCATTGGCCTAAGCCATTTTCATGTGCCAAAACAAAAGCAATCATTACATGGGTTATTGATACATCATTGTTAAGTTTGTGCACTAGAAAAAGTTCTTGATTATAAGTTGCCATGTCCAAGGAAGGGATACTTTCGAACAATATGGGCTGCAAGGCAACAATCACGTCCTACTCAGGTCTTTTCTGCACTCCTCCTCAACGCACATACCAGAGCTTGTCTGCTCTCCACTCCTTCCTCGACATCACGTACTACAACTTGACGTTGGCTGAATGACAAAAAGGAAGAAGTTAGCTGGCATCAGTTCAGGGTCTCAGAACACTATTTTATAGTATAAGAAAATTAATGAAATAGCATCAACCAAACATATGATTTGTGCCCTGTGCATAAAAAAAACTCAAGACTACAAATATAGTTTAGGAACACAATCACAAGACTGTCCAGTAACCCAATCTTACATGATCAAATTGATTGTAGTTTTCCCAAACAGTCTATAGGTTGATGAATGTGAAGACATCCATAGTTGGATTCAGAGTTTTGTTTATTGACAAGCTTCTAATCACGAATAGTTGAACTAGAAAGTTTCTAAAGGTACACATAAACTACGAAACAAAGGCAGTAACATTTCTCCAAATGTGTGGCTCTTCTAGTCAGTTTTAAAAGAATGGCGTGTGTTTTGTCTTTGCTTATATATCATCGATCGACAGAGAGAAACAAGCTTATACAAAGCTCCATTCAAATGCCATAGTGTAAATAAATATAAGATGGATGCAGTGCAAAACAAGAAGGTGAACTGTTTACACACCTTATGCTCTCTACATCTCAAAAATCTCCTCACTATGCACATGATCTCCTTGTTCACCGCTCGGATAAGGGTTAGCCACGGGTACCTGACCGGACCACGGGGTGTTTCTCGCCATTGATCCTAGTCGTGCTGGCCTGCGAGGCCGTCATGTGTGCTGTCCACCACAAGTTTGACATACAAAGTTACACATCGATGCCTTGCCTAGCTTGACACAAGGTCATAACAGTAACAAAACAAACACGGTATTGTAACTTACATTGTTATTTGGTCATTCATTAATGAGATACATAGATAGATAAATAGAGCAGACTCACAAATCAGCACCTACTAGATATCAATGATCACTAACCAATGAGGCAAACCAAAAAAAACTATTGGCATTTTAGTCATTCATAAGATACATGTAACTAGACAGAGCAGACATACAAATGATTCATCTAGAATCCTACTCTCCATGTGAAAAGCAAAAGCATAACTGTACTACATGGTTCCCTGTTCTACATACAGGATGACAAGTTCTAGTTTCTCCTTTATATATTTCAGTTCTTTGAGCACTAGGGAAAAATGCTATGGATCAATGCAAACCAAACGATTACAAGTTTATACAATGATGAGCGTTGGCGATCGACAAGAGAAGAAAAAAATTGCATGCTATGCACTGGCTTTTTTTGGTATTATCCTGCCCATGGAGTAATATGGTACTAAGTCTGTCTCATCATCGATCACGATTCCTCGACACCATAATATTCAGCCAACCAACTGTCAACAGACTGTTAATTGGAGTAGCTAACAGTCCTAGTAGTACAAAAAATATTTCGCCGGCAATGTAGTAGTAATCTTCCATAGTATTAGGCCGCATCTACATGACACCACTGACAATTAAGATGATGCGTATACTGGCAGTGAAAATCAATTCTTGTCCAAGAGCATGTGACAATCAATTCTTATATTTATCCCTCCAAAAAATGTACATAGTGGCCAATGGAAGAGCTATGACTCCTCCGAATCTCACAGTCCATGAGCAATATATGAACAAGTAGATGAACCAATTTACCCACAGTTCTGGTGCATACAAGTGCAGAGCAGCAACACAACAAAAATACAAGCTCCTATGGAATTGGTGGTTCAAGATTGTGAAGGCATGAACTGAAGAAAAGTGTATTGGGGGTGCGGGGGGAGGGGGGCTAACCCTTGATCCGATGAGATGAATACGTCTGCAAAACCGTCATCATCGATGTTGAGGGAGTCCTGGATAAGGGGGTATCCGGGCAGCCGGACTGTATACTTTGGCTGGACTATTAGACTATGAAGATACAAGACTGAAGACTTCGTCCCGTGTCCGGATGGGACTCTCCTTTGCGTGGAAGGAAATCCTGGCGATTCGGAGGATAGATCTCCTTCTCTATAACCGACTCTGTGTAACCCTAGCCCCCTCCGGTGTCTATATAAACCGGAGGGTTTAGTCCGTAGGACAACAACAATCATACCATAGGCTAGCCTCTAGGGTTTAGCCTCTATGATCTCGTGGTAGATCAACTCTTGTAATACTCATATCATCAAGATCAATCAAGCAGGAAGTAGGGTAGTACCTCCATCGAGAGGGCCCGAACCTGGGTAAACATCGTGTCCCCAGTCTCATGTTACCATTAGCCTTAGACGCACAGTTCGGGACACCCTACCCGAGATCCGCCGGTTTTGACACCGACATTGGTGCTTTCATTGAGAGTTCCTCTGTGTCGTCGCTATAAGGCTCGATGGCTCCTTCAACCTTCAACAACGCATCCCAGGGTGAGAATTTTCTCCCCGGGCAGATTTTCATGTTCGGCAGCTTCACAATGCGGGCCAATTCGCTTGGCCATCTAGAGCAGATCGACAGCTACACCCCTGGCCATCAGGTCAGGTTTGGAAACTTGAATTACACGGCCGATATTCGTGGAGACTTGATCTTCAACGGATTCGGGCATGCATCAGGAGTGTCGAACAGTCACGACGAGCATGGCTTAAATCTGCAATCAGACAGTATTTCGGATATCGCCCCTGCAACCGCTCCGGACCTAAATCTGGGGCAGATCGCGTCGACTGAGGACGGGTGGATGGACCCCGCCACGAAGGTCGCATACTCTTCGGCGGTAGAGCCGAACACAGACTCCACCATTAAGGGGATCTGCGTCACCGGACCCCCGGACCTGTGTTCGGGCGTGGGCTCCGAACCGCGCGTGTCCGGGACCATGGAGTCCGATTGGGCTCCAATAATGGAGTTCACTGCCGCGGATATCTTTCAGCACTCCCCCTTTGGCGATGTGCTAAATTCGTTAAAGTCTCTCTCTTTATCAGGAGACTCTTGGCCGAACTATGCCCGGCCCGTGTGGGATACAGATGACGAAGAAAATCGCCCACCCACCACCCACTTCATAGCCACTGTCGATGACATAATAGACATGCTTGACTCCGACTCCGACAACATCGACGGTATGGACGTCGATGCAGGGGACGATCTAGAACCACCGCCCACGGGGCGCTGGACCGCCACTTCATCATATGACGTCTACATGGTGGATACGCCTAAAGAAGACAATGGTGACAAAAAGGACATACCAGAGGACAAACCCCCCGGACAAGAGTCAAAACTACGGCGCATGCACCGCTCTAAGTCCAGTCACGGTAAAAATAGCGATGACAACGCAAAAAAGGATGACACTCCAGTCGACTACAAAGGCAACAACGACCAAAGGGACCCAGCGATGGAGCAGGATAAGCCAGGTCATGCCGAACACAGCCCGGAGCAGATGCCCGACGGCAGCGATCCTGAGGGCCGAACTCATCAAACTGCCTCCGGAGAGGAGAACAGTCCGGTTGACGATGCATTCATCATCCCGGAAAGACGTTTGGAACAAGATGACCTCCGCAGAAGGCTTATGGCCACAACGAGGAGCTTAAAGAAGCAGAAACAAAGGCTGAACGCTGTGCAGGATACGCTCAATCGAAGATGGTAGAAAGTGCTAGACACTGAAGAAAGATATGGCGACAATCGCCACACAAAGAGCTACCCAAAGCGCAAGCTGCTGCCGGAATTCGACGATGAGGCTGCAGAGCCCATTCCGCCAAAGAACAATATGGCCAATCGGTCGGACCAACCACTTAATGGCCGCAATAGAGCAGCCACTGACGCCGCACACGATTTACGCGAGCTCCTGGGCAAAAAGGCTGGTGCGACCAGGTCCGTCTATGGATCTAGAGGCGCGCTCCGGCACAAGATTATGGTCACCAAAATGATCATACTGATCAAATACCAGTTCGGAATCAAACCCGGATATAGCAACCATCGACAACATGCCACGAAATGTCCAGGTACAGAGGGGCTGCACACCCCCTGTGTTTCACCGACGAGGTGCTGGATCACGAATTTCCACAGGGATTCAAACCCGTGAACATAGAGGCATACGACGGAACGACAGACCCTGGGGTCTGGATTGAGGATTATAGCCTTGACATACACATGGCTCGTGGGGACGATCTCCACGCCATCAAATACCTTCCCCTCAAGTTGAAAGGGCCAGCTCGACATTGGTTGAAAAGCCACCCCGAAAATTCAATTGGAAGTTGGGAGGAACTTGAGGGCGCTTTCAGGGCCAATTTCCAAGGGACCTATGTCTGACCTCTGGATGCAGACGATTTAAGTCACATAATACAACAGCCCGGAGAGTCAGCCCGTAAGCTTTGGAATAGATTTCTCACTAAGAATAATCAAATTGTTGACTGTCCGGATGCCGAAGCCTTAGCGGCCCTCAAGCATAGTATTCAGGATGAGTGGCTTGCAAGACACCTCGGCCAAGAAAAGCCAAGGATGATGGCGGCCTTAACAAGCCTTATGACCCGCTTTTGTGCGGGCGAAGACAGCTGGTTGGCTCGTAGAGGCACCAGTGACCCAGGCACATCCAAAATTTGAGATGGCAAAGGGAAGGCACGGCGCAATAAGTACAAGCTCAGAACAACGAAGAAAGTCCGGACAACATGGCGGTCAACGCCGGATTCAGGGGTTCTCGACTAGGTCAAAGAAAGAAGCCATTTAAAGGCAGCAAAGAGGGACCATCCGGCTTGAATAAAGTCCTGGACAGATTGTGCCAAATCCATGGCACCCCCGAAAAACCTGCAAACCATACTCATAGAGAATGTTGGGTCTTCAAGAAGGACGGCAAGTTAAACGCCGAACACAAGGGACGGGAAACGCCAAATGAAGAGGAGGATGAGCCTCGCCAGGCGAACACTGGGGGACACAAAAATTTCCCACCAGAAGTCAAAACAGTAAACATGGTCCATGCAACTGACATAGAGTTTGTTGCCCCCAAATTCAACCACTACAAGAAAACTGTTATTCCATGACGGATTTCTGGTGACGTTCCTGAGAACCGTCATGATCAATGACAGATTTCTCTTATTCGTCATGAAATCCGTCACGTATTAGTTAGATGAGAACAAGCTGGAGGACAATGGTGCCTTTACGATGGACCGTCACAGATACCATCATGGATTGACCAGCTGTATACTAGGCAGACCATCATGGATGTCTCATGCTGATGTGTCATGCGTGTCAGATCCACACATATGCCACTTTGTTGTTTTATAAGTTGTTCGAACCATCACGGGCGGCCTTCTCGTGGTTTTTTTAATTAGGAAAACGGACCTTCCGGGCGTTCTTTTTTATTTTTAGGATAAAACAGGGTCTGCTACTGGTGCGTCATCCCGACGTTGGGCCGCTGTAAGTCTATTTTTACCCCCAAAAAAAACTGTATGGTTCGTACGGGCTGCGGCGTCGAGAAGTGGTTCCGGTCTGGTGGAGGAGGCGCTCAACGTGGTTACCAGCGACGGTGGACGCACATCTGACGGCGGCTGGATGTAGGGGCGGCGGCGTCGAGGAGCCAGGAGGTGGCCGAGGCGCTCGGCGGGGTTGCCGGCGACGGAGGAGCAGACGAGGCCGGCCATGGCGCTCGGGCAGCGTCGGCCGCGAGGCGAGCTGGGAAAGGCAAAGCAGGCGTGCGGGGCGGGGGCGGTCGCCGGGCAAACGATAGCGAGGGGTGCGTGGCAGCCAGGGGATCGGGCGCGAGGAGCGCTGCGCGTGTGTGGGGGGCGGCGCTGAGGAGGGAGTCGAGAGGAGGAGATCGGGATCGATTGGGAGCTCCCGATCGCTAGGGTTAAGGGACGAGGGGTCAACTGGGCCTTAGGCCGGATTTGGTGCCAAATGTGTGCAAGCTAATGATTCCACGGAAGGACGGAGGAAATTGAGAAACCTATAATAGCAATTAGCAGCGTTACTTTCTCTCTTAAAAAAGGGCTATACTACTAGGATTTATCGGAAAAACCAATGTATGCAGTGTTGTCGTTATTTTGTAAAAGCTTCGAGTCTTCGGTAATTACAATAATTCTAAATTTGTGATTAATAATTGGTTTAAATTATTATACTTTGCCACTTACACATTTTGATAAATAAAAGTCTGCATTTTGTAGATGTACTGTAAAATACATATCTAACGTACAAAATGAACTCTTTATGTCTCTATTGTGCCTTATGCCAGTTTGAACTTTTATGTTGGGTCCACTTTTTTATCCCAATAGTGATATGACCACACATTTATTTACACAAGACATTCGTGCATATTTGCTATGGAAACAAATAAAATCTTCCAAACCGAACGAACAACTATTTATAGAAAAATCCAACATAGTAAAATTATGTTCGCATTCAAATGTTTTCAAAAATCTAAAAAACACTTTAGAATTAGTTATTAAACTCTTGAATAGTATAGAACATTCCATCATCGTTATGTCCAACTGAAATAAATACACCACTATTTTTCCATCTGGTGATAGTGCCATTTTGAAGGAGGTGTCATTGAAGTACACTGCTACGACTTTTTTTAACTCTGTACTACATGGTCTGGGCACCAACAATCGTATTTTAATTACCGACACCGAGCATGTCTTTTCTAAGATAATGAGCGTTTCGAATTGTTCTAGGTTTCAAAAATATATTTATATTTTATATATGTTCACACTTTTTAAGAAAATGCTGAAAATTGCCAAAAATGTTCCGATTTTAGAAACATTTAAAGTTGTTCACAAAACCACTTAAAAAAAATCATGTGTTAATAAAATGTTTGACTTTAAAAGTTGTTCCAGTTCAAGTAAAAAGTTACTCAATTTCTTAAAAATAAAGAAACATTTGTGTTTTCCCGAAAAGTAAGCATAAAAACAATAGACAAACTATTTATTGCACCACTACTATTTCAATAGACAAAGGAAGTTAGGCTAGCTTTTTCATGTCCAGACTTCATGCTCCGAACAACAATAAGAGTGTAACTTTATTGCCGCTTTATCATAACTGGCTATAAGAAAAGGCACGTGATGACACATGGAGTAGGTTTTGTATTTTTTTTTGCCCGTTGCAACGCACGGGTATTTATACTAATTTAGGATAAAACATGGTCTCCTACTGGTGCGTCGTCCCAACGTTGGGCCGCTGTAAGTCTTATTTTACCCAAAAAAAACTGGATGGTTTATTAGTAAATACCGAGAAGTGGCTCGTGGGGATCTTGCTAGGGACCTCACGCTTATATATACCTAGCCTTTCACCGATGAGGAATGTCTACGTTTCTATCACATAGCTTTCTTAGTTCGTACATAACATGACACGTTTTTTACATAAAGAAAAGAGATTGAACGGGGAATCGGACCACGTAGCATTCGAAAAAAAAACATGTAGCACTAACCTGTACTGTACTACTTAACGTCAATGTATAACAAACATTTGCAAAAATACAAGCCATGTTTTTACATAAAATGAGCAAAGTTTTTCAGTTCAACAATATGTTTTTCTTTGCGAAGACAACAATACTTATATATTGTACTACTTGACATTGATATATAACAAACATTCGTGAAATCTACTAAAAAATTATGTCCTACTTGTATTTTAAAAATGTTTAACATTTTTTAAAATAATAATTCAACCATGTATTTTGACAAAAAAATATGTTCAAACATTTATTTGGAAAATAATGGTCATCGTGTGATTCAAAAATGTTGAAACATGTATTTTTCAGAATAATGTTTATCATGTATTTAAAAAACGTTCAACGTGTATAAGAAAATGTTATGTGTGCATAAGAAAAATGTACAAGTATATTGTATAAAGTTACGTGTATTTGTTTGAACATGTAAAAATAAAAATTGAATAAGAAAAAGGCAAAAATGAAAATGAAAAACAAAAAATGATGAAAATTGTAAAAAAACATAAAATCAATAATAAAAACACAAAGAAAACCGTGAGCTTGGCCTAGGAAAAATGGAAACGAACCAGGGAAAGCATGAAAAATTGTATGGTGTCATCTTTATTCTGGCATCTCTTATTTCCCATATTTATTGAATCTCAAGGCTACATGGTCCCCTCTTTAGGTGAAGCGACCGATGCTTCATCCGCTGGCTTTCAAACTTTTTCTACACTCAAAATACACCACTACATGATCCATGTCAAAATTTGGTATTTTTGGGGATCCCTTTGCTTATTTAAGTCATTAAGTTGATTTCTAGGAATTTAACAAATATAATTCAAAGGTGAACTGCAAGCGATTGAAAAGATTGCAAAATTGGCGGTGGCGGGGTGAGGCTCGCCGGCAGCAGCACTCCGGCGACCAGCCAGACAGTGTGGCGGCCCATGAATTGAAACGGGTGGGGTGGTTGGCATAGCTCTAGATCCGATCAAGTAAGAAGACTCACAAGGTTTGCAACACCTATCGTGTTGCATTTAGGATTTTTGCAACAACTAGTGTGTTGCATTAAAATTTACGTTGTATGCCGTCCGATCGAACTTCGATCTAACGGCTGTGCGTCCGACGGAACTCTACGCGTGATTGACCGGTTGATTCTAATCTTTTCCTTTTTTATTTGAAAAAAATGCAAACAAACTCCAAAAAGCAAAAAATTCATTTTGGAAAATACGTTCATATATTGGTCTCCAAATAAAGTAGAGAAAATATATTCATTTCATTTATCAATTTCCAATAACAAAGATTTTTATAAAAAAACAAAGAAAATAAGAAAAGAAAACTGAAGCACGTGGGTTTTGAACCATGGCAGTTTATTTTCCTAATGCCACAAAACAACTGTACTATGCTATGCTTTTGTTAGTAATCGCACACTGGACGTTATTATAGTACCAGAAGATTTTTCTAGGCTGGCTGCTGCGTTCTGATTGGACCAAACAGACCTCCCACGGATCACGCTTCTCCACCGTTCATTCTTACTCAATCCAACGGCTCGCACGCCACAGTTCATTCCCACTTTGTATATGTACTTCCCCTGATCCTTATCCTCTCACAGTCGCACGCCAGAAAGCAGGGAGGCCCGAGGAAGAGCAGAGCTTGTAGCCATCGGTCGTCGTCCGCGCGACGGGTCGCTGTCCGCGACTCCGCGTGACGGGCCGCAGCTCCCCGCTGAGCCGCGCCTTTCGTCGCCTATTTCTCTCATCTGCTCTCCTCTCTCCTCTCACATCTCTCATCTCTCTTTGCCTCTCCCTCAGCAATGGAGGCCGAGCGCCCATGGCGTCGCCCGAGCTCACCCCCCAGCCGCCATTCTCCTTCGATTTCGTTGAGATCCGGCCGGATCTGGACGCCGGCGCCACGTTCCCGACCTCCCGCCTCGCTTGGGTCGTCGGCCATCGCAACAGCGTCATATCGCTGACGGGATCCAGCGCCACCGCCATTTCCTCGCCCGGAGGAGATGCCCACACCAGCGTCTGCCCCCACGAGCAGCAGCAGCAAGCAAACACGTCAGCAAGGCATCTCCGGCGGCGACTTTCTCCCATGGCGATGAACTCCGATTTATGTCCCGCGAGCACTAAGCGGTGTTCGATGTGGTGGCTACAGAATAATACAACTTCGGGTAGAGTAGTCGGCCAGATCTGGAAAAAATATATGTAATACCAAGTTTTTTGTTATGTATTTCTTTCTTTTGATAAAAAATGTTATTTAAATGGTATATTTATGTAATTTCCTTTTTCATTTAATTGGAGAAATCCTTATTTGACTAAAAGTATCCATGGATCGAGAGAAACAAGTGATGGGTTAATGTTTCAACTAGAATTAGTGGGCCTTGGGCCGACACGAAATTTAATGGGCCAAATTTCTTACGATGGGCTAATGGCCTTGGATAGAGTTAAAATTTAGTGGGCCAAAACTCTAATTGGGTTGACTACTACATGGGCCGCCAGGTCAGATCCATGTTGGCCATTATGTCAGATGATGACGTGGAATGCATGATAAACGCCGTTACCTGGGGGTAAGCTGTGACGGTCAAGATCCGTCATGGATTCATGACGGTTCTGGAGATCCGTCAAGGAGTGCATGGTGCTCAAATTATGACGCGATATACATGACGAATTTCAAATCCATCATGGATGTCCTATGATGACAGATTTGCACACATATGTGACAGTTTAAATCCGTCATGGATTAACACATTTCTTGTAGTGAACTGAGGGACCACCCGGGCCGTATCCGACACGGAAGATCGGCTGCCTTGGTGCTCGACCCAATAATTGATGGATACCATCTCACTCGAGTCCTAATGGACGACGGCAGTAGTCTTAATCTGATATATCAGGACATCGTCCGCAAGATGGGTATAGACCCATCCAGAATAAGCCAAAGTAACACCACCTTTAACAGAGTGATACCAGGCTATGAGGCCCGCTGCTGGGGCTCCCTCATATTAGAAGTGACATTTGGTTTTCCCGACAACTTCAGAAGCGAGGAATTACTCTTCGATATTGCTCCCTTCAGCAGCGGTTATCATGCATTACTTCGAAGAACGGCCTTCGCTTGCTTTAACGCAATCCCGAACTATGCATGCCTTAAACTTAAGATGCCTGGTCCACATGGCGTCATAACAGTTAATGGAAACATAGAGCAGTATGTGGCAGCTCTTGTAGCCGGACACTAAGCGGCCTCTCCCACCAGAACGCATGATCGGTCATTAAGACCACGGACACGTCTAGACGAGTCTGGTGCACCACTGTCAACAACAGCCCGGATAAACCTGAGCTGGGTGCCATACATATATCTCCATAAATGGTACTAGGGGCTGTCAACACATAATAAAGCCCACAAATCGGCTTGCCTTATCAATAGGCCAATGTTTCATATTTTCAATATCCATTAAGAATAACCAACTTCCCGCACGCTTACTCTTCTATATGAGTTTTCATTTTTACAGACACTACTCGTGCGACACCCTTCTAGGATACGGCACAACGAAGACAAAGGCGTAGACGTGCAGCAGGGCCCCGCTCAAAGATTTCTCTTTAGATTAAGCCCCTGTGTAAACCTTCTTTACTATCTTTTGTTGCTTGACATCCCATGGGTATTCCATACACCCACAATGGACACTGGCGTTATAGGCTTTTCGCCATGACAGATCAATGCACGTACCTGGAAATACAGGGTCAAGGGCGTTACTCGGCCCAGTATATGTTATAAAGTCTGAATACCTTCGGTAGTGTTCGGCGTCGCGAGTTTGGCCTTATATGCATCAGCTCCGAATCATGTCTTTGGTCAAATTTTGGGTTAGCCCGACTCATGGGTTTGCTGCCTTACGTTCCGTTCTATCGGCTAAGGCGGCCAAAGGAGAACTACTGCGATTGTGCCCTGGTTATTCCGGATGAGCACCTCGGTAGAGAAAGCCGAAAACCGACTGTCATGATACAGCGAGAGACTGGTCAACCACTCGAGGACTCACCGGAATCTATAGGATTCCTCCGCATCAGCGAAGGACCGTTTTCCCAGTCACATACGTACGCGTACCATACCCAGATGCACACAGAAGTACCAGGGGCTACATAGTAGCCCCACCTTTAAACTCCTATGGCTAAGTGAAAGTGTTACAGCTATATAGTTCGGTTGCCTGGTTCGACATGCGATCACCCCCTTCATAGACCAAGACGTTGGATCAAGTGTGATTACGCACATTTTTCGAACACCCCCACATTATGTGCGTTGGGGCTAAAGCCAACGACTGCTAACTTTCAAGATATATGAATACATAAACGGCCGCACAGGAGGCATTATAGCACTTTCAGGTAAAAGTATAAAAACAGCCTCTATAATTAACACATAATTGTTTACAGCTAATTGACTGGTCACTCGAACAAGACATTCTTCGAGCACTGAGCCTCTATTCTACGGGCACCTTCTATGACCTGCTCAAAATAGTGCTCGGCTGGGTCATGGCTCCCTGCCGGACTTTGAGTGGCAATGCTGGTGGCCTCCATATCTGCCCAATATGTCTTAACACGGGCAAGAGCCATCCGCGTACCCTCTATGCACGCTGACCTCTTCACGGCATCGATCCGCGATCTGGTGCCAAATAGTTGTTGCACTAAGCCAAAGTAACTATCCGGCCTTGGTCCCTTCGGCCATAGATGATCTATTACATACCTCATTGCAAGACCGGACAACCTATGGAGCTCGGCTATAGCGGCCATCTTCTTACTCAATGGCAATGAGCGCGTTGGAGCACTAAATTGCGACCAGAATAGCCTTTCTATTTCATTATCTTTATGATCCTTGAATAACTTGGTCGCATCAGCCACACTTGTCGCCAAGTCCGCATACTCGTCTGCAGCGCTCCAAAGTTGATCCAAAGGAGCATACTTTGGATCTAAGAACTTCATCCGCAACAAATAGGGGTTTCCAGCCGCGATTTCTCCGGCTTGTCGAAGTTCCTCCCGCGCGTCCCTAATTTCAGAGCGCGTCTCCTTTGCCGAATCCAGCGCCTTTTTCAGGTCAGCCGACTTTGCCTGATTCTCCTTCGTGAGAAGCTCATACCATTCGGTGGCGTCCCTCAGCTCCACAGCCATTTCGGCTATCTTTTCTTCGCTTCGGTGATGAGCAGCCTGTTCGGCTCTCAAGTCTTCGGTTGCCTTTAGGGCAGCCGCATTGCTAGCCCGGGCTTGTTCCTTGGCTAGGACAAGTTCCGCCCTCATGACCTCAATGGGAGCAGCTCCGCCTGCAGCAACATCATACCATATTAATATTACAACCTTCTTACAATTTCCTAAACAAATAAGGAAATACGAGCGCATACTCTGTGCTCATCGAATCGCTTGTTTACAAGCGTGATGTCGGCGTCCACCACATCAATCTGTCGCCTTAGTTCGGCGAATTCAGAGTTCCAGTCTATCACCGAACCCTTAGCTACCTGTGCATGAATGCAGTACGATCATTACCTAAGAGTGTGATCCTCCGTTTGCCGCCTAGGGCGGGCAACCAGAGTCTCAGGGGCTACTAGCTATATGTAGCACACCTAGCGCGTGCGGAACAATCAAAAATTACGTATTTTATCATGTACCTCGAAGCCTTTGAGCAAACTTCCAAAAGCTTCATTTAACCCGCTTGTGGCGGATGAAATCTTCTCCAACACCATACCCATTAGCGTACGGTGACCCTCTGAGAGAGCATCTTGCTCCGGGAGGCCCGTCAGCATGTTCGGCCGGGCACCGGACTGTTCCGGACCCTTCTCATTACCCTCCAAGGGAGCCGAACGCGCAGGGCTCGAGGCGGTTGGAGTGTCAGCTTCCGGCCTCAGCGGATATGGACTCCTCCGTGACGACACCTCAGGGTCGCCTGCCCCATGGGTCGGAGAGACACGTGGGGTTTCACTCCATCATCTCCAGAAGAAGATCCCCCGAAGACGAACCCTATTGAGACGAGCTACTAGCCGGACTGCAAAAAAAGGATCCTGGTTATTGTTCTCAAAGGAAAAAGCAATAGCTTCTTGTTTATTTACTTACAGCTCGGTGGAGGGCTGGCCCGTTGGCGGGCATGATGCGGTGAGGACGCCCTTCGGGTCAGGGCCCCCTGGTGAAGCTCTTTTCACTTGCTTAGGAACCTCCGTCTCCAAATCTTCGGAGGCATCCCTCTTCTTCCCGTGGGGGAGGGAACCTTGGAAAGACCTCCCCGATTATCCTCCTTCATGGAGACAGAAAAAATTCCCCCATCTTGGATGTGCAATGTGTGGAGTTCGGCTTCTCTATTCTTCTCTTCCCCTTTCCCCGAGGGCACTTGGCTTAATGCGCATCTAAGCAGCCTGGCTATTGCAGGACTAGGCGAGCCTTTAGGAAGTGGGGCCGGACACCTGATCCTCTCTGCCTTGTTGAGCCAATCCTGGCCGTGGACAAGATTTCAGAATAATATTGTATTAAGCATAAAGCAAAGTGTTCGGTTACAGGGTTACTTACATGGGTATCTGGGCGGTGGCAACTCAGGCCCGCATCCTCGGTGGTGTCTGGACACCTTACTTGTGGTCCGAAGAATAACTTATACATCCCTTCGAGCTTCATACCGAAGAAGTGCTGAATGGTTTGTGGACCTTCCGGATTGAACTCCCACATCCAGAGAGGCCGACGTTTGCACGGCAAGATCCGTCGAACTAGCATTACCTGAATGATTTTGACAAGATCGATACCCCTCTCAAGAAGCTCCCGAATACGGCTCTGCAATGTCGGCACGTCATTAGCAGGCCCCCAATCCAGTCCCACATTGGTCCACGACGCTAGTTGAGGCGGAGGACCTGAGCGGAAGGCAGGGGCAGCCAGCCACGTTGTGCCTCAGGGAGCTGTGACGTAGAACCACCTCCGTTGCCACAGATCGGACACCTCCAGGAAGGAACCTTCTGGCCATGGAACATCGGCATTTCTGCTTGTTGCGGCGCCTCCGCACTCCGCCTGTCGCCCATCAATCACCTTCGGCTTCACATTGAAGGTCTTGGGCCATAGCCCGAAGTGTGGGTGATATGGAGGAAGGTTTCACACACGACGATAAACGATGAGATGTGGAGGATGGAATCGGGGGCTAGATTGTGAAAATCTAGCCCGTAATAGAACATGAGCCCCCTCACGAAGGGATCAAGAGTCAAGCCCAAGCCTCAGAGGAAGTGAGAGACAAATACGACACTCTCGTTGGGCTCGGGAGTGGGGATGATCTACTCAGGGGCGGGAAGCCTGTGCTTGACATCAGCGGTCAAATATCTGGCCTCCCTGAGTTTCACAATGTCCTCCTCTGTGACGGAGGAGGCCATCCACCGACCTTGAAGGTTGGATCTAGACATGATTGAAGTTCCGAAGTACCTAGGTCGAGCTTTGAGTGTTGGAACTCGAGAGGCGGAAAGGCGCGAGCGTGGTAAGAAAGGGATTGGCCCTGACCCCTCTATAAAGGGGGAGAATATCAAGCGTCGCCAGCGCAACCGCTTGGGACTTGCCCAAAAATGCGGAAATATACCAACAGTCGTGGTGGGGTTATCCATACCCGTATTGATGAGGATCTCGCGATAAGAGGGACACGATCTCTGCTTCAACAAGACGTGTCGAGGAAACCGCCTCGCAATGTGTGCGGTAGCTGGTTCTAAAAAACGGTTCGAATAAAGGCCGGGCCGTGGCGTGATGCCACGCTACGAAGAGTTGTCAACGGATTAGATTTGTGGATCATTGTTCTCTCTACGGTGGTATGTGAAATTTGTCTTGCAGAGCCGGACAGGGCTTAGGTGTTCGAAATTTACCTTCAAGTATTCGGAGATGGAACCCGCCTTGCAATGTCGAAGACAATCTGCACGCCAGACTCATCGTCATTGAAGCCTGGTTCAGGGGCTACTGAGGGAGTCCTAGATAAGGGGGTATCCGGACAGCCGGACTATATACTTTGGCCGGACTGTTGGACTATGAAGATACAAGACTGAAGACTTCGTCCCGTGTCCGTATGGGACTCTCCTTTGCGTGGAAGGAAAGCCTGGCGATCCAGAGGATAGATCTCCTTCTCTGTAACCGACTCTGTGTAACCCTAGCCCCCTCCGGTGTCTATATAAACCGGAGGGTTTAGTCTGTAGGACAACAACGATCATACCATAGGCTAGCCTCTAGGGTTTAGCCTCTACGATCTCGTGGTAGATCAACTCTTGTAATACTCATATCATCAAGATCAATCAAGCAGGAAGTAGGGTATTACCTCCATCGAGAGGACCCAAACCTGGGTAAACATCGTGTCCCCAGTCTCCTGTTACCATTAGCCTTAGACGCACAGTTCAGGGATCCGCCGGTTTTGACACCGACAGTCGTAGCCGGAGGGGACCGCAGCTTGGAGGCGGAGGGGAGCTCTGGGGAAGGAGAACGGTGACGGCCGTGGTCCATCACCATTGCTAGAGGGGCGGAGCTTGGATCCTCCGCACCAGAGGGAGGGGGTCGGGGTCGTCACTTCTGCCGACAGCGAAGGAGCTCGGAGGCGGTCGGGGGCACTAGATCTTGGTCGAGGGTGCTAGTGTTTGCTCATCTCACTCGAGCCGTGGGTTTCTTCCCCGAGCTCTGGGGCCATGGGTTTCCTCCCCGCGGAAAGGACGTGCCTCGGGCAGGGTTACCACGAGAACGATGCAATCCAAATGGCTCGGTGAATCTCCCTGGGTCAACTCGGCTCATGGGTCTTCGACCCTGGGAAGTAGCGGGGATCCCCCCGGGATTCCTTGAATCCAAACGAGGCCTAATGGTATCTCGCTAGCCCTTTCTGAGACCGCAAAACATAAATGTAGAGCACCCCCAAAGTGTGGCATCCCGGCTCAGAGCAACCGGTTTACCTTGCATTGCCAACCCAGAGATCATGTCTTTTGGCAATACACAACATCTTGGTATAGAAAATAACCGCTTTATTGATACTAGTGAAAGCATAGTGCGATATTACATCAAGTAGCGAGGCCAAGCAGCACACTCAGTGCAGCTGAACAATATGTACATTATTTAGTGAACATAAAGGGGCCTCGATCACGACAACTACGTGGCAGTGAAACGACGACGAAGCGGGACTCCATGGCGCAGGGACACCAATGTGGAGATGATCTAGACACGGCAGCACTCCGATCCAGTTAGACTTTCCTGAAATCTGGTATAACATGCCAGGTCAATGTTGGAGATATGCCCTAGAGGCAATCATGTATGATGATATTTCCTATGTGTTTATGAATAAAGATAGTCCTTGGACATTATCAATGATTGTACAGCAAGTATGTGACTTTTTTGTGGGACTATACATTGTATGATGACTGTCCTAAAAGATCCCTAGTCGGAAGGGTTGTGTGGACGCGCAACCAACTAGACTAGCATATGACACGGTCGTTGGATTGGTCTCAGTAGCCATGAAGCATTGGATGCTAGCCGGATAACATGGACTTGGAAAGGTCTGTTCAAATTCGACGTACTCAGATCCGAGTCGAGATAAGGTCCGAGTCGGACAAACCCAACTATGAGACACGGCGATATGTCATCTGTGAGTCTATAGTACAACATACGTTCTATGTCCTAAGACCTGAGCTGGCGCATGTACTCGGGATGGTGACAGACCTGCCTTGGGCCGACCAAATGCTACTCGGTGATAGGGTAGTTACAAAGGTAGGTCTTGGGCTTGTCCAGACCCATGCTGCGAGACGTGGTCGAGTAAGATGCGATTTGCCCCTCCGATTAGGAGAGATATACTCCGGGCCCCGCGTGTGATCCGACAAGGATAAGCATGGCCATGCAACAAGGATTATGAGATAAACCAGTTTGTGGTCGGTATCACTGGAACGAGAAAGAGGTCGGGCTAGCACAAGGATGATAGTGTCGCCTTGAGCTCGACAACATATATCGTGAGGCAAAGGGAACAGAAGTATGACATGTTGTACAGGTTCGCCTAACTAGCTTCATAGTCTGCTTGGTGTTCGACATGCCTTGCTAGAGGCTGCTACCAAACGTGAAGTTCGGAGGTGATCCGAACTGCGACCAAGCCAGCTTGAACCTAAGGGGTCGCGCGCTTAAGGGAAGGAACCTACGAGGTCGGATCCAAGGACACTGGTCGGATGTGATCCGAGCTGCATTCAGATTGTGGCCGAGTAGACTTGTGGGCTTTAGGGTCCATGCGAGGCCCAAGTGTTGAGCCCGTGATGGACGCCTATAAATAGTGGAGGTGTGGCACACTTAATGAGTTGATCGCTCAGGCGCCGTTGTTAGGGCTTTGCATGTGTTGCGAATATCCACCTCCACTCGTTGCCGATTGTGTGATCAGACTTAGCAGTCTGCCGCACGATGTTCCTCCTGCACGCGCAGATACCGTTAGAGGCGGTGCACTTGCCCCGCTCTGGCGAACCTGTTTGCAGGATCTGATCGGCTACGTGGTAGACCGACAAGGAGGAGACGACTCCGGGAACACACTGCCTAAACTCTACCTCCGCTGCACGGCACTGCGCATCTAGTGGTAACAATTTGTGATCCATCTCCCGTAGGATGTTCCTGGTTGTTCTGCATTTCGGAAAATTTTAATTTACAGTCGACGCACCCTACCATAGATCCCAACAGTGGTATCACAACCTCTGCTATAGGATTTGGATTCATATCGTATGCATATAAGATATGTGGAGGTGGTAGATGAGATCTGTTGTCGTTGATGAGATCGGCTATGTGCACGGTTGATGTGATCAATTGCACATGGGGATTGAAGAGGCTATGTTTTTTGATGATCGGAGTCGATGACATCATGACACAACCTACCCCTACCGGTCGGTCATCCGCCATTGGGGTTAACAGTGAAACATAAATCCGAATCAGACTCGTGATGATCGATGAGATCGGTCAGATCAGAAAATTTGGCGTGATCGGAGTTTAGATGCGATCTGTGATTTCCAAAAACGTGTGCGAGTAACTCTGTTTTGCAGGTTTGATGTGAATAGTATGGCTCATGTGTATGTGATGTGTGTGTGTAATTGATACATGGCCTGTGTGTCATGTTTGTCAGCCGGCAGGAGCCAAAGTGTTGTCATTATAATGTATAACGACCTGCGTGTCGACTTGTGACTCTATGTAAATTCATTACTAGTTGTATTAGTTGAATAATGGAGATCAGGTTGGTGGCTTAGCGTCCTGGCATGACAAACAAGATAGAGTTCCTAGATGGTCATCAGAGTCGAGCCAACCTGGAAGAACGTCCATGAAGGAGCCATACTATTTCACAATATGTGTTTATTTGTGATTGTTATGCTTCTTTGTTTCTATGCATGTTAGAATAGTAGAAAGATCCCTCATGAATATCTAGTAACTTCCCATTCCCGATGTTGCACCTTCGCACGTCATGTACATCTAGTGGTGGGCCCATAAAAGTGAGGTGCTGCTAGGTGTCCTTGAACTGAAGGGTTCGTGTTAGACACAGACATGCACTGCATTAGGTTAACTTGACAAGGCTATCAAAACGGTTTTGGGCCTTGTGGCAAAGACGGTTGGGACCCGGGGTATAAGATACCTTCCCGACCGACAGGAGTCGTATAGAGATACGATTAGCAAGGAGTTGCTTACCGGATAGGTATGTTGTCTAGCAGTGATGCTAAAGCTCACTAGTCGCATGCGCTAGTCGGATCCTGAATCATTGAGAGTTTGCAGAGGGATGCTGACTTCAGTGGGAGTATTTCTATTGAGGCTATAATTACTCTACATAAACACATTGCTTAGTGATTGCATATTTTCTGTTGTAGATCAATGGCACCACCTGCTCAACCCAACTTTGCATTGAAATCAATTCTGGAAAAGGATAAACTGAATGGAACAAACTTTACCACCTGGTATAGAAATCTGAGAATTGTTCTCAAGCATGATAAAAATGAACATGTTCTAGAGGATCCACTTCCAATGCTAATGCCACAACTAAGAATGCCTACCAGAAACTCATTGATGAATCAACGGAGATCAGCTATCTGATGCTGGCTTGTATGGAGCCCAATTTGCAACAGCATTTCGAAAATGTTGAGGCTTACGATATGATCGAGAGTCTCAAGAGCATGTTTCAGACACAGGCTAGGACTGAAAGGTTCAACGTCTAGCGATCCTTGATGGATTACAAGTGGAAGGAAGGTGATCCACTGAGCCCACATGTGATCAAGATGATCGGATATGTGCAAGCTCTGGATCGGTTGGGCTTCCTGCTCTTGGATGAGCTTGCCACAGATGCAGTTCTGGGTTCTCTTCCGCCCCGCTATGGGACGTTCATCTCGAACTATATGCATGGCATGGATAAGAAGCGCACTGAATTGCACAGGATGCTCAAAGTGGCAGAGCAGGATATTAAGAAAGGCACGCATCAAGTGTTCATGGTGCAGAAATCAGCTAAGTTCAAGAAGAGTTGGTCCAAGAAAAAGGCTAAGGCAAAGGGCACGGAGACGGTAACCTCCGCCGTTGCACGGAAGTCTGGACCGGACTCGAAGACCATTTTCTATCATTGCAAGGAAACTGGTCACTGGAAGAGGAACTGTAGCAAGTGGCTTGCAGAGCATGGCAAGAAGGCCGGAAATGCTTCTTCAGGCAAAGGTACACTTGTTGCATATGTTATAGACATTTACCTTGCTGACATACTTAGTAGCTATTGGGTATTTGATACCGGATCGGTTGTTCATATTTGCAACTTGATGTAGGGGCTGGTAAGAACTAGGCGTGTGGCACAAGGGGAGATTGACATCAGGGTCGGCAACCAAGCAAGAGTTCCTATGTTGGAGGTCGGCACGATGCAGCTCCAGCTTCCTTCCAGATTTATTATGGAATTGAATAATTGTTATTACATTCCTGCACTTAGTCAGAGCATTATTTCTGCCTCATGTCTGATGATGCAAGGTTATGAATTCAATTTAAAGGACAATGGTTGTTCGATACTTTTCAATGATATGTTCCACGGCTATGCACTCATTGTTGATGGACTATTCATTTTGAATCTGGAAACGGAACCTGTCTATAATATGAATGTCAAGAGGCATAAGCCTAATGAGATAAATCCGACATACTTCTGGCATTGCCGGCTTGGACACATTAGTCTAAAATGCATGAAGAAGCTCCATGATGATGGGCTCCTGACTTCGTCCGACTTTGGGTGTTTTGAGACATGCGAATCATGCTTGCTCGACAAGATGACTAAGTGTCCTTTCGCAAAGAGTTGTGAGAGGGCGTCCAAGCTGTTGGAACTTATACATAGTGATGTGTGTGGTCCAATGAGCACAACTACCAGAGGCGGCTATCAGTACTTCGTGACTTTTACCGGTGACTTGAGTAGATATGGATATATCTATTTGATGATGCACAAGTCAGAAACTTTTGAAAAGTTCAAAGAGTTTCAGAACGAGGTTGAGAATCAGCTCAGCAAGACTATAAAGCTTCTGCGATCTGATCGTGGAGGTGAGTACATGAGCCAGGAGTTTGGTGATCATCTGAAAAGTTGAGGTATAGTACCTCAGCTCACACCTCCGGGTACGCCACAGAGAAACGGCGTGTCGGAAAAAAGGAATAGGACCTTGTTCGACATGGTCTGGTCTATGATGAGCAAATCGGATTTACCCTTGTCATTCTAGGGATACGCTCTAGAAACTGCAGCTTTCACACTTAACAGGGTACCATAAAAATCCGTAGACAAGACACCGCATGAGATGTGGACCGGGAAGAGTCCCAGTTTGTCTTTTCTAAAGATTTGGGGTTGTGAAGCATTTGTCAAGCGACTTATGTCAGACAAGCTTACACCCAAGTCGGGTAAATGCATATTCATGGGATATCCGAGGGAAACCTTGGGATATAGCTTCTACAACCGGGAAGAGAACAAAGTGTTTGTTGCTCCGAACGAGGTTTTACTTGAGAAAGAGTTTCTCAGTCGGGAGGCCAGTGGGGAGGACGGTCCGACTCGAAGAAATTCGAGAATCACTCGGGGACGGCTCGGCTGGTGATGAGATCATACCGGAGTCAGTCAGGGAACCTGTAGTGGAAGCGGCACCGGAACCATGGAGGTCGGAAAGATTGCGCAGAGTGTGTGATGTATTGTTGCTAGAAAGCGACGAGCCGGCTGATGTCTACTACACAACCTTCTTCTTGTAGACGTTGTTGGGCCTGCAAGTGCACAGGTTTGTAGGACAGTAGCAAATTTCCCTCAAGTGGATGACCTAAGGTTTATCAATCCGTAGGAGGCATAGGATGAAGATGGTCTCTCTCAAGCAACCCTACAACCAAATAGCGAAGAGTCTCTTGTGTCCCCAACACACCCAATACGATGGTAAATTGTATAGGTGCACTAGTTCGGCGAAGAGATGGTGATACAAGTGCAATATGGATGGTAGAAAAAGGTATTTGTAATCTGAAATTATAAAAACAGCAAGGTAGCAAGCGATAAAAGTGAGCGTAAACGGTATTGCAATGGTAGGAAGCAAGGCCTAGGGTTCATACTTTCACTAGTGCAAGTTCTCTCAACAATAATAACATAGATAGATCATATAATAATCCCTCAACATGCAACAAAGAGTCACTCCAAAGCCACTAATAGCGGAGAACAAACGAAGAGATTATGGTAGGGTACGAAACCACCTCAAAGTTATTCTTTCAGATCAATCTATTCAAGAGTTCGTACTAGAATAACACCTTAAGACACAAATCAACCAAAACCCTAATGTCACCTAGATACTCCATTGTCACCTCAAGTATCCGTGGGCATGCTTATAAGATATACATCACACAATCTCAGGTTCATCTATTCAACCAACACAAAGTACTTCAAAGAGTGCCCCAAAGTTTCTATCAGAGAGTCAAGAACGTGTGCTAACCCCTATGCATAGGTTCATGGGCGGAACCCGCAAGTTGGTCACCAATACATACATCAAGTGGCACATGATATCCCATTGTCACCACAGATAAGCACGGCAAGACATACATCAAGTGTTCTCATAAAAGACTCAATCCGAGAAGATAACTTCAAAGGGAAAACTCAATTCATCACAAGAGAGTAGAGGGGGAGAAACATCATAAGATCCAACTACAATAGCAAAGCTCGGGATACATCAAGATCGTGCCATAGAGGGAACACGAGAGAGAGAGAGAGAGAGAGATCAAACACATAGCTACTGGTACATACCCTCAGCCTCGAGGGTGAACTACTCCCTCCTCGTCATGGATAGCGTCGGGATGATGAAAATGGCCACCGGTGAAGGATCCCCCCTCCGGTAGGGTGCCGGGAAGGGCTCCCGAGAGGTTTTTGGTGGCTACAGTGGCTTGCGGCGGCATAACTCCCGATCTATCTTGATTTTTGATGTTTTTAGGGTACGTAGGCTTATATAGGCGAAAGAAGTTGGTCGGGGGGTGCTCGAGGGGCCCACGAGACAGGGGGCGCGCCCAGTAGGGGGGGTGCCCTCCTACCTCATGGCCTCCTCGAGGCTCTTATGACGTGAACTCCAAGTCTCTTGGGTGATATTTTTCCAAAAAATCACGCTGCCGAAGGTTTCATTCCGTTTGGACTCCGTTTGATATTCCTTTTGTTCGAAATACTGAAACAGGCAATAAAACAGCAATATGGGTTGGGCCTCCAGTTAATAGGTTAGTCCCAAAAGTAATATAAAAGTGTATAATAAAGCCCATAATCATTCAAAAATAGCATGAATGCTTCATAAATTATAGATACGTTGGAGACGTATCAGCATCCCCAAGCTTAATTCCTACTCGACCTCGAGTAGGTAAATGATAAAGAAAGAATTTATGAAGTGTGAATGCTAGAGGCGCACAAGTTTGATCAATGATAATTTCAATCACCTTTACTAGCATCATTATATGTCATAACAGTAGTTCATCTCATAAAACTTTTCACGAACTAGTGACAAGCAATTGACATGTTAAAGCATAGACCATAAACTTTCTTGAAAACTAGCAAACTTCATTCTTAGTCATCAAACAATTGCAATTCATCATACTTTCAGGAAGAGTCTATGTCAAAGCTTTGATTTAGCAAACTTCACATACTCAACTGTCGGTGTACTAAAAGTAGGGGTACCTTAGTACCCTGAACTTGTGCACGGGCAGTCGCAGCGACCCGCGGCAGGGCTTGCCGGGCGTCCGCCAAGATCCTCAACAGCTACTTTGACGCCGTTCAAGAGCAGAGTACTCAAGCTAAAGCCCCGGCAAGAGGAACTTGCCAGGAAGGCCAACCAAGGCCCCGGCAAGAGGAGCCTGCCGGGAAGGCCGACCAAGGCCCCGGCAAGAGGAGCTTGCCGGGAAGAAGACAAGACCCCGGCAAGAGGAGCTTGCCGGGAAGGCCACTCAAGGCATTCCAAGTAAACTTGCCGCGACGCCCCGCGCGTCCCGGCAAGGCCCAGCGAGCGGCAAGCTTGCTGGTGCTACAAGATAAGGGCCGCGGCAAGGCGCTTGCCGCGACAAGGCTGCCACTATGCACCCGAGCTCCAGCGCATCCAACGACGTGTCACCCCAGGACTATCCCAGGAGCACGTGGCAAGGCGCTGTGTAGCCATGCGGTGCGAGGTGGCGAGAGGAGCTAACAAGGAGGCCATCGTGGCGATCGATGGCGCCTCTAGCAGTCGTTTCCTTGCACTGTTGGGGCGACCGGACGGGCATTAAATGCCCCTGTCCCCTGCCGTCAGAGTTAGGTAGGGGACACTGTTGGTAGCAGTTGTACCAACCCGCGTTTTTACCTTTCTACCCCTCTTTCTACGCTGCCACCTGTCGATGAGCCCTTTAGCCTATAAAAAGGAGGCCCATGCACACGTAGAGGAGGTTCGGAATTTTGGTTCCACAGCCTGGGGGTTCGGCTGATTCGACGCCACGCCCGCTCTCTGGAGCAAGAACAGAATACAAACACAAAGCAGCAGTAGGAGTTTTATCTCTCCGGAGAGCTCCGAAGCTGGGTAAAATCCCCCGCGCGCTCTCTCGCCTTGATCTTCTCTGCGTGCACCCTTCGCTCCCTTGCCGGACAAAAAGGGGCCCTCCTGCCCCATAGGTGCTCGTGCTCCCAGCCACCACGACATCAACTATCATATAGTCTTCTACAATTGCTAACACTCACACAATACTTGTGGTTATGAAGTTTTAATCAGACACAGAGAAAGATTGGAGCTTATAATGTTGCCTCAAAATGTATTCACCTTTGGGTGATGTCAACAATAATAGTTCATGCTAAGGTACATCCAATTGGATTTATATATCAGGATCACCCTAACACAAAGTGCTTGCCAAAGGATAAAATGAAAAAGGGAAAGGTGAAGATCACCTTGACTCTTGCATAAAGTAAAAGATAGGCCCTTCGCAGAGGGAAGCAGAGGTTGTCATGCGCTTTTAGCGTTGGATACACAAAATCTTAATGCGAAAGAATGTCACTTTATATTGCCCCTGGTATATGGACCTTTATTATGCAGTCCGTCGCTTTTATTGCTTCCACAAAAAGTTCGTACAAAGCCTATTTTCTCCACACTAATAAGTTATGCATATTTAGAGGGCAATTTTTATTGCTTGCACCGATGACAACTTACTTGAAGGATCTTACTCAATCCATAGGTAGGTATGGTGGACTCTCATGGCAAAACTGGGTTTAAGGATATTTGGAAACACAAGTAGTATCTCTACTTGGTGCAAGGAATTTTGGCTAGCATGAGGGGGAATGGCAAGCTCAGCATGTTTGAATGATCCATGACAATATACTTTAACTGAGATGTGAGAAAACATAACCCATTACATTGTCTTCCTTGTCCAACATCAACTCTTTAGCATGGCATACTTAATGAGTGCTCACAATTATAAAAGATGTCTATGATAATATATTCATATGTGAAATCTCTCTTCCTTCAATATTCTTTCATGAATTGTTCAAATGACTAATACAATGCTTGCTAAACGTCAATAAATTTACAACCTCTACTTCTTAAATGTAAAGTCACTACTCCCCATGGGATAAGCAAATGAAACATATATAATTTCAAATTTATGACAATCAACTCATTCAACCATTTACTCATAGGATATAAGTGAAGCACACGAGTAAATGAAAAACTACTCCAGAAAGATATAAGTGAAGATCAATGGGTAGCTAAATAATTATGCAACTATGTGAAGACTCTCTCTCAATAAAGAATTTAAGATCTTGGTATTGCATTCAAAAATCAAGCAAAACAAAATAAAAGGACATTGCAAGGATAGCACAACTGATGTGAAGAAGCAAAAACTTAGGTTCAACCGATACTAACCGATAGTTGTTGAAGAAGAAAGGTGGGATGCCTACCGGGGCATCCCCAAGCTTAGATGCTTGAGACTTCTTGAAATATTATCTTGGGGTGCCTTGGGCATCCCCAAGCTTGAGCTTTTGTGTCTCCTTAATTCCTTTCATGTCACGGTTTCTCTTTTTATCAAAAGCTTCATTCACAACAAACTCAACAAGAACTTGTGAGATAGGTTAGTATAAACCAATGCAAAACCATATCATATTCTACTGTAACAAATCACTAACATTATTATTGAACATTGAATACTAAATGTATCTGCATATTTAATACTCCTATCCTAAAATAGAATCATTAAACAAGCAAGCATATGCACACAATGCAAACATAACAGCAATCTGTCAAAACAGTATAGTCTGTAAAGAATGCAAGATTCATCATACTTCCCTAACTCCAAAAATTAGAAGAAAAATACTACGCTGTAGAAGATTTATCAGAGCTCAAATTATATCATGCTCTGACTTTTCTAGGGAATTTTTGCAACAGCGGTAAAATTTCTGTTTTCAAACAGCAACATGCATACTAGCAAAATAAGCATGGTAAAGGCTATCCTTGACATTTTTATTCAAAATAAAGATGCAAAACATTAATATAAATAACATCAAGCAAATACTAACAAAATAAAATGACGCTCCAAGCAAAACACATATCATGTGGCGAATAAAAATATAGCTCCGAGTAAAGTTACCAGGAACGAAGACGAAAGAGGGGATGCCTTCCGGGGCATCACCAAGCTTAGGCTCTTGGTTGTCCTTGGATATTACCTTGCGGTGCCTTGGGCATCCCCAAGCTTAAGCTCTTGCCACTCCTTATTCCATAGTCCACCGAGTCTCTACCCAAAACTTGAAAACTTCAACCACACAGAACTCAAACAAAACTCGTAAGCTCCGTTAGTATAAGAGAATAAAACCACCACTTAGGTACTGTAATGAACTTATTATAAATTCATATTGGTGTAATATCTAATGTATTCTAACTTCTCTATGGTTCATACCCTCCGATACTACTCATAGATTCATCAAAATAAGCAAACAACACATAGAAAACAGAATCTGTCAAAAACAGAACAGTCTTTAGTAATCTGTGTGAAACTTATACTTATGAAACTCAAACAATTCTGAAATAAATTGCTGGACCTGAGAAATTTGTCTATTAATCATATTCAAAAAGAATCAACCTAAAAGCACTCTCCAGTAAAAAATGGCAGCTATTTTCGTGAGCGCTAGAGTTTCTGTTTTTTACAGCATGATCACAAAGACTTCACCCAAGTCTTCCCAAAGGTTCTACTTGGCACTTTATTGAAACAAAAAGCTATAAGACATGATTAATACAGTAGCATAATCATGTGGACACACAAAAACAGTAAGGGTAAATATTGGGTTGTCTCCCAACAAGCGCTTTTCTTTAATGCCTTTCTGGCTAGGCATGATGATGACAATGATGCTCACATAAAAGATAAGAATTGAAACATAAAGAGAGCATCATGAAGAATATGACTAGAAAATTTAAGTCTAACCCACTTCCTATGCATAGGGATTTTGTGAGCAAACAACTTATGGGAACAATAATCAACTAGCATAGGAAGATAAAACAAGCATAGCTTCAATAATTTCAACACATAGAGAGGAAACTTGATATTATTGCAATTCCTACAAGCATATGTTCCTCTCTCATAAAATCTTTTAGTAGAATCATGAATGAATTCAACCATATAACCAGCACCTAAAGCATTCTTTTCATGATCTACAAGCATAGAAAATTTACTACTCTCCACATAAGCAAATTTATTCTCATCAATAGTAGTGGGAGCAAATTCAACAAAATAACTATCATGTGAGGCATAATCCAATTGAAAACTAAAATCATGATGACAAGTTTCTGTTGGAAATATGCCCTAGAGGAAATAGTTAAATGATTATTATTATACTTCCTTGTTCATGATAATTGTTTGTTATTCATGCTATAATTGTGTTATCCGGAAATCGTAATACATGTGTGAATACATAGACCACAACATGTACCTAGTGAGCCTCTAGTTGACTAGCTCGTTGATCAACAGATAGTCATGGTTTGCTGACTATGGACATTGGATGTCATTGATAATGGGATCACATCATTAGGAGAATGATGTGATGGACAAGACCCAATCCTAAGCATAGCACAAGATCGTGAAGTTTGTTTGCTAGAGCTTTTCCAATGTCAAGTATCATTTCCTTAGATCATGAGATCGTGTAACTCCCGGATGCCGTAGGAGTGCTTTGGGTGTACCAAACGTCACAACGTAACTAGGTGACTATAAAGGTATACTACAGGTATCCCCGAAAGTATTTGTTGGGTTGACACGGATCGAGACTGGGATTTGTCACTCCGTATGACGGAGAGGTATCTCTGGGCCCACTCGGTAATGCATCATCATAATGAGCTCAATGTGACCAAGTGGTTGGTCACGTGATCATGCATTATGGTACGAGTAAAGTGACTTGCCGGTAACGAGATTGAACAAGGTATTGGGATACCGACGATCGAATCTCGGGCAAGTAACGTACCGATTGACAAAGGGAATTGTATACAGGATTACCTGAATCCTCGACATCGTGGTTCATTCAATGAGATCATCGTGGAACATGTGGGAGCCAACATGGGTATCCAGATCCCGTTGTTGGTTATTGGCCGGAGAGCTGTCTCGGTCATGTCTGCATGATTCCCGAACCCGTAGGGTCTACACACTTAAGGTTCGACGACGCTAGGGTTGTAGAGATATTAGTATGCGGTAACCCGAAAGTTGTTCGGAGTCCCGGATGAGATCCCGGACGTCATGAGGAGTTCCGTAATGGTGTGGAGGTGAAGAATTGTATATAGGAAGTCCAGTTTCGGCCATCGGGAAAGTTTCGGGGGTCACCAGTATTGTACCGGGACCATCGGAAGGGTCCCGGGGGTCCACCGGGTGGGGCCACGTATCCCAGAGGGCCCCGTGGGCTGAAGAGGGAAGGGAACCAGCCCTTGGTGGGCTGGTGCGCCCCCCTTGGGCCTCCCCCTGCGTCTAGGGTTGGAAACCCTAGGGGTGGGGGGCGCCCCACTTGGCTTGGGGGCAAGTTCCCCCCCTTGGCCGCTGCCCCCCTTGAGATGGGATCTCTAGGGGGCCGGCGCACCCCTAGGGCCCCTATATAAAGAGGGAGGAGGGAGGGAAGCCTCACCCTAGTCCCTGGCGCCTCCCTCTTCCCCGTACCACCTCTACCTCTCGCTGAGCTTGGTGAAGCCCTACCGAGATCGCCGCTACTTCCACCACCACGCTGTCGTGCTGCTGGATCTCCATCAATCTCTCCTTCCCCCTTGCTGGATCAAGAAGGAGGAGGTGTCTTCCCCAACCGTACGTGTATTGAACGCGGAGGTGCCGTCCGTTCGGCACTAGGATCTTCGGTGATTTGGATCACGACGAGTACGACTCCCTCAACCCCGTTCTCTTGAACGCTTCCGCTCACGATCTACAAGGGTATGTAGATGCACTCCTTTCTCTCGTTTCTAGATGACTCCATAGATTGATCTTGGTGAAGCGTAGAATTTTTTTATTTTCTGCAACGTTCCCCAACAGTAGCATCATGAGCTAGGTCTATGCGTAGTTTCTATGCACGAGTAGAACACAATCTTGTTGTGGGCGTAGATGTTGTCAATTTTCTTGCCACTACTAGTGTTATCTTGTTTCGGCGGCATCGTGGGATGAAGCGGCCCGGACCGACCTTACACGTACGCTTACGTGAGACAGGTTCCACCGACTGACATGCACTAGTTGCATAAGGGGGCTAGCGGGTGTCTGTCTCTCCCACTTTAGTCGGATCGGATTCGATGAAAAGGGTCCTTATGAAGGGTAAATAGAAATTGGCATATCACGTTGTGGTTTTTACGTAGGTAAGAAACGTTCTTGCTAGAACCCTATTGCAACCACGTAAAAACATGCAACAACAATTAGAGGACGTCTAACTTGTTTTTGCAGCATATGCCTTGTGATGTGATATGGCCAAAAGGTTGTGATGAATGATATATATATGTGATGTATGAGATCATGTTCTTGTAGTAGGAATCACGGCTTGCACGTCGATGAGTATGACAACCGGCAGGAGCCATATGAGTTGTCTTAATTATTGTATGACCTGCGTGTCAATGAATAAACGCCATGTAATTACTTTACTTTATTGCTAATCCATTAGCCATAGTAGTAGAAGTAATAGTTGGCGAACAACTTCATGGAGACACGATGATGGAGATCATGGTGTCATGCCGGTGACGAAGATGATCATGGCGCCCCGAAGATGGAGATCAAAGGAGCAATATGATATTGGCCATATTATGTCACTATTTGATTGCATGTGATGTTTATCATGTTTTTGCATCTTATTTCTTTAGAACGACGGTAGTAAATAAGATGATCCCTCATTATAATTTCAAGAAAGTGTCCCCCCTAACTGTGCGCCATTGCAAAAGTTCATTGTTTCAAAGCACCACGTGATGATCGGGTGTGATAGATTCCAACGTCCACATACAACGGGTGTAAGACAGATTTACACATGCAAAACACTTAGGTTGACTTGACGAGCCTAGCATGTATAGACATGGCCTCGGGACACAAGAAACCGAAAGGTCGAACATGAGTCGTATAGAAGATACGATCAACATGGAGATGTTCACCGATGATGACTGGTCCGTCTCACGTGATGATCGGACACTGCCTAGTTGACTCGGATCATGTATCACTTAGATGACTAGAGGGATGTCTAATCTGGGTGGGAGTTCATTAAATAATTTGATTAGATGAACTTAATTATCATGAACTTAGTCTAAAAACCTTTGCAAAAATGTCTTGTAGATCAAATGGCCCATGCTCATGTCAACCTCAACTTCAATGCATTCCTAGAGAAAACCAACCTGAAAGATGATGGCAGCAACTATACGGACTGGGTCCGGAACTTGAGGATCATCCTTATAGCTGCCAAGAAAGCATATGTCCTAGAAGCACCGCTAGGTGAAGCACCCATCCCAGAGAACTAAGACGTTATGAACGCTTGGAAGTCGCGTGCTGATGATTACTCCCTCGTTCAGTACGGCATGCTTTACAGCTTAGAACCGGGGCTCCAAAAGCGTTTTGAGTAACACGGAGCATATGGGATGTTCGAAGAGCTGAAAATGGTTTTCCAACCTCATGCCCGGGTCGAGAGATATGAAGTCTCCGACAAGTTCTACAGTTGTAAGATGGAGGAAAATAGTTCTGTCAGTGAGCTCATACTCAAAATATCTAGGTTGCACAACCGCTTGTCCCAGCTGGACATTAACCTCCCAGACGAGGCGGTCATTGACAGAATCCTTCAGTCGCTCCCACCTAGCTACAAGAGCTTTGTGATGAACTACAATATGCAGGGGGTGGTGAAAACTATTCCTGAAGTATTTTCAATGCTGAAATCAGCGGAGGTGGAAATCAAAAAGGAACATCAAGTGCTGATGGTCAATAAAACCACTAGTTTCAAGAAAGGCAAGGGTAAGAAGAACTTCAAGAAGGACGGAAAGGGAGTTGCCGCGCCCGGTAAGCCATTTGCTAGGAAGAAGCAAAAGAATGGACCCAAACCTGAGATTGAGTGCTTTTATTGCAAGGGAAGGGGACACTGGAAGCGGAACTGCCCCAAATACTTAGCGGACAAGAAGGCCGGCAACACTAAAGGTATATGTGATATACATGTAATTCATGTGTACCTTACCAGTACTCGTAGTAGCTCCTGGGTATTTGATACCGGTGCGGTTGCTCATATTTGTAACTCAAAACAGGAGCTGCGGAATAAGCGGAGACTGGCAAAGGACGAGGTGACGATGCGCGTCGGGAATGGTTCCAAGGTCGATGTGATCGCCGTCGGCCCGCTACCTCTACATTTACCTACGGGATTAGTTTTAAACCTCAATAATTGTTTTTTAGTGACAGCTTTGAGCATGAACATTGTACCTGGATCCCGTTTAATACGAGATGGCTACTCATTTAAATCCGAGAATAATGGTTGTTCTATTTATATGAGAGATATGTTTTATGGTCATGCCCCGATGGTCAATGGTTTATTCTTAATGAATATCGAACGTGATGTTACACATATTCATAATGTGAATACCAAAAGATGTAAGATTGATAATGATAGTCCCACATATCTGTGGCACTGCCGCCTTGGTCACATTGGTGTCAAACGCATGAAGAAGCTCCATACAGATGGACTTTTGGAGTCTCTTTATTTCGAATCATTTGACAGGTGCGAACCATGCCTCATGGGTAAAATGACCAAGACTCCGTTCTCCGGAACAATGGAGCGAGCAACCAACTTATTGGAAATTATACATACTGATGTGTGCGGTCCAATGAGAGCGTTGAGGCTCGCGGTAGCTATCGTTATGTTCTCACTCTCAGTAATGACTTAAGTAGATATGGGTATGTCTACTTGATGAAACACAAGTCTGAGACCTTTGAAAAGTTCAAGGAATTTCAGAATGAGGTAGAGAATCAACGTGACCGAAAAATAAAGTTCTTACGATCAGGTCATGGAGGAGAATATTTAAGTCACGAATTTGGTACGCACTTAAGGAAATGTGGAATCGTTTCACAACTCACACCGCCTGGAACACCTCAGCGTAACGGTGTGTCCGATCATCGTAATCGCACTCTATTGGATATGGTGCGATCTATGATGTCACTCACCGATTTACCGCTATCATTTTGGGGATACGCTCTAGAGACAACTACATTCACTTTAAATAGGGCACCGTCTAAATCCATTGAGACGACACCGTATGAATTTTGGTTTGGGAAGAAACCTAAGCTGTCGTTTCTAAAAGTTTGGGGATGCGATGCTTATGTCAAGAAACTTCAACCTGAAAAGCTCGAACCCAAGTCGAAAAAATGTGTCTTGAGAGGATACCCTAAGGAAACCATTCGTTATACCCTCTACCTCAGATTCGAAGGCAAGATCTTTGTTGCCAAGAATGGGTCCTTTCTGGAGAAAGAGTTTCTCTCGAAAGAAGTAAGTGGGAGGAAAGTGGAACTTGATGAACTACTACCTCTTGAACCGGTAAGTAGCGCAGCTCAGGAAGATGTTCCTATGGTGCCTGCACCGACTAGAGAGGAAATTAATGATGATGATCAAGGTACTTCGGATCAAGTTACTACTGAACTTCGTAGGTCCACAAGGACAGGTTCCACACTAGAATGGTATGGCAATCTTGTCCTGGAAATCATGTTGTTAGACAACGGTGAACCTTCAAACTATGAAGAAGCAATGGCGGGCCCAGATTTCAACAAGTGGCTTGAAGCCGTGCAATCCGAGATAGGATCCATGTATGAAAACAAAGTGTGGACTTTGACAGACTTGCCCGATGATCGGCGAGCGATAGAAAACAAATGGATCTTTAAGAAGAAGACGGACGTGGATGGTAATGTTACCATCTATAAAGCTCGACTTGTCACTAAGGATTATCGGCAAGTTCAAGGGGTTGACTACAATGAGACTTTCTCTCCCATAGCGAAGCTGAAGTCCGTCCGAATCATGTTAGCAATTGCCGCATACTATGATTATGAGATATGGCAAATGGACGTCAAAACGGCATTCCTTAACGGCTATCTTAAGGAAGAACTGTATATGATGCAGCCCAAAGGTTTTGTCGATCCTGAGAATGCTAACAAGGTATGCAAACTCCAGTGATCCATTTATGGGCTGGTGCAAGCATCTTGGAGTTGGAACATTCGCTTGGATGAGATGATCAAAGCATTTGGGTTTATGCAGACTTATGGAGAAGCCTGCGTTTACAAGAAAGTGAGTGGGAGCTCTGTAGCATTTCTCATATTATATGTAGATGACATACTTTTGATGGGAAATGATATAGGACTTTTGGACAACATTAAGGCCTACTTGAATAAGTGTTTTTCAATGAAGGACCTTGGAGAAGCTGCTTACATATTAGGCATCAAGATCTATAGGGATAGATCAAGACGCCTCATAGGTATTTCACAAAGCACATACCTTGATAAGATATTGAAGAAGTTCAATATGGATCAGTCCAAGAAGGGGTTCTTGCCTGTGTTGCAAGGTGTGAAATTGAGCTCGGCTCAATGCCCGACCACGGCAAAAGATAGAGAAAAGATGAGTGCCATCCCCTATGCCTCGGCTATAGGGTCTGTTATGTATGCCATGTTGTGCACCAGACCTGATGTAAACCTTGCCGTAAGTTTGGTAGGAAGGTACCAAAGTAATCCCGGCATGGAACTAGAACTCTATGGGTGTTCGATTGATCACAATGTAACTAGATTATTGACTCTAGTGCAAGTGGGAGACTGTTGGATATATGCCCTAGAGGTAATAATAAAATGATTATTATTATATTTCCTTGTTCTTGATAATTGTCTGTTATTCATGATATAATTGTGTTATCCGGGAATCGTAATACATGTGTGAATACATAGACCACAACATATCCCTAGTGAGCCTCTAGTTGACTAGCTCGTTGATCAACAAATAGTCATGGTTTCCTGACTATGGACATTGGATGTCATTGATAACGGGATCACATCATTAGGAGAATGATGTGATGGACAAGACCCAATCCTAAGCATAGCACAAGATCGTGTAGTTTGTTTGCTAGAGCTTTTCCAATGTCAAGTATCATTTCCTTAGACCATGAGATCGTGTAACTCCCGGATGCCGTAGGAGTGCTTTGGGTATACCAAACGTCACAACGTAACTAGGTGACTATAAAGGTATACTACAGGTATCCCCGAAAGTATCTGTTGGGTTGACACGGATCGAGACTGGGATTTGTCACTCCGTATGACGGAGAGGTATCTCTGGGCCCACTCGGTAATGCATCATCATAATGAGCTCAATGTGACCAAGTGGTTGGTCACGGGATCATGCATTATGGTACGAGTAAAGTGACTTGCCGGTAACGAGATTGAACAAGGTATTGGGATACCGACGATCGAATCTCCGGCAAGTAACGTACCGATTGACAAAGCGAATTGTATATGGGATTACCTGAATCCTCGACATCGTGGTTCATTCAATGAGATCATCGTGGAACATGTGGGAGCCAACATGGGTATCCAGATCCCGCTGTTGGTTATTGGCCAGAGAGCTGTCTCGGTCATGTCTGCATGATTCCCGAACCCGTAGGGTCTACACACTTAACGTTCGACGACGCTAGGGTTGTAGAGATATTAGTATGCGGTAACCCGAAAGTTGTTCGGAGTCCCGGATGAGATCCCGGACGTCACGAGGAGTTCCGGAATGGTCCGGAGCTGAAGAATTATATATAGGAAGTCCAATTTCGGCCATCGGGAAAGTTTCGGGGGTCACCAGTATTGTACCGGGACCACCGGAAGGGTCCCAGGGGTCCACCGGGTGGGGCCACCTATTCCGGAGGGCCCCGTGGGCTGAAGAGGGAAGGGAACCAGCCCCTGGTGGGCTGGTGCGCCCCCCTTGGGCCTCCTCCTGCACCTAGGGTTGGAAACCCTAGGGGTGGGCGGCGCCCCACTTGGCTTGGGGGGCAAGTTCCCCCCCTTGGCCGCCGCCCCCCTTGAGACGGGATCTCTAGGGGGCCTGCGCACCCCTAGGGCCCCTATATAAAGAGGGGGGAGGAAGGGCAGCTGCACCCTGGTCCCTGGCGCCTCCCTCTTCCTCGTACCACCTCTCCCTCTCACTGAGCTTGGCGAAGCCCTCCCGAGATCGCTCCTACTTCCACCACCACGCCGTTGTGCTGCTGGATCTCCATCAATCTCTCCTCCCCCCTTGCTGGATCAAGAAGGAGGAGAGATCTTCCCCAACCATACGTGTGTTGAACGTGGAGGTGCCGTCCGTTCGGCACTAGGATCTTCGGTGATTTGGATCACGATGAGTACGACTCCCTCAACCCCGTTCTCTTGAACGATTCCGCTCGTGATCTACAAGGGTATGTAGATGCACTCCTTTCTCTCGTTGCTAGATGACTCCATAGATTGATCTTGGTGGAGCGTAGAATTTTTTTATTTTCTGCAACATTCCCCAACAGTTTCATGGTTATCAATTGGAACCTCTTCTGAAATAGTGGAATCATCACTAAATCAAGTTGACACTCTTCCAAATCCACTTTCATATTCATCACAATAAGATTCAACATCCTCCAAAATAGTGGGATCAATACTACCTAAAGTTGACACTCTTCCAAACCCACTTTCATCAATATAATCATCATAACTAGGAGGCATGCTTTCATCATAATAAATTTGCTCATCAAAACTTAGGGGACAAAAAATATCATATTCATCAAACATAGCATCCCCAAGCTTGTGGCTTTGCATATCATTAAAATCATGGGTATTCAAAGAATTCATACTAACAACATTGCTATCATGCTCCTTATTCAAAGATTTAGTGACACACATTTTATAGATTTCTTCTTCTAGCACTTGAGCACAATTTTACTTTCCATCATTTTCACGAAAGATATTAAAAAGATGAAGCGTATGAGACAAACTCAATTCCATTTTTTGGTAGTTTTCTTTTATAGACTAAACTAGTGATAAAACAAGAAACAAAAAGATTCGATTGCAAGATCTAAAGATATACCTTCAAGCACTCACCTCCCCGGCAACTGCGCCAGAAAAGAGCTTAGTTGACGGGGTGTCAGTGCCATTTACCTAGCCTCCCCGGCAACAGCGCCAGAAAAGAGCTTGATGTCTACTACAAAACTGTAAGGGCATATTTATCCCCAAGATGTTTTGGTGATTGATGACAATGCTTTCCCGAACTAATCGTGTGTGTTGTGTTCTTTCAGAGATTCATCCTTTGGCACGAGATGATTACTTCCCCTCGGTGTTTTATTCAAGACGGTGTAGCTCCTTTCGTTTCTCTGCTGGTGGTCTAGTTTCGTAGGAGTCACCGTACTATCAAGAGGGGATCCGCTTTGGTAAGGCTAGGGTGGAATCAACACGTACACATCCTCATCACACCCGCTGTTTCTTTCCGCTTCTATGGAGCTATCTTTCCTTAATCTATGCCTGCCTGTCCTGTCCCAGCGGTAGTACCGCAGTCTTCAGTGGTAGTACCGCCGAAGCTCGTCAAGCAGTAGTACCGCTCCCCGAGCGGTAGTACCTCTTGTGAGCTTTGGCCATAGTACCGCAGTGGTTCCGGGCTACTACCGCCTCGATTCTCGACAGCTATTTTTTGTGTCGGATTTTACGGTACTAGTAGCGGTAGTAGGGGCGGTAGTACCGCTTCAAGCGGTACTACCGTCTATACTTCCGCGGTAATACCGCACTGGGGCCAGGACCCTGCTCCCCTCGTCAGCACGGCAGTACCACTGGGAGGGAGCGATAGTACCGCTTATCAGCGGTAGTACCGCCCTGCCCAAGCGGTAGTACCGCTCTGTGCGTGGCTGGTTGGTGGGTAACGGTTGGATTGTTTCCCCCACTATATAAAGGTTTCTTCTTCCCCAAAGTTGACTTACCTCTTTCCCCCAAAGCTCTATTGTTGCTCCAACCTCCATTTTCTCCTGATCAATCTCCCTAGGCAATCAAACTTGTTGATTTGCTCGGGATTGGTTGAGAAGGCCCCGATCTACACTTCCACCAAGAGAAATTTGATTCCCCCCACTTATCCCTAGCAGATCTTGTTACTCTTGGGTGTTGAGCACCCTAGATGGTTGAGGTCACCTCGAAGCTATACTCCATTGTGGTGAAGCTTCTGGTGTTGTTGGGAGCCTCCAAGTGTTGTGGAGATAGCCCCAATCTTGTTTGTAAAGGTTCGGTCGCCGCCTTCAAGGGCACCAATAGTGGAATCACGGCATCTCGCATTGTGTGAGGGCATGAGGAGATTACGGTGGCCCTAGTGGCTTCTTGGGGAGCATTGTGCCTCCACACCGCTCTAACGGAGACGTACTTCCCCTTAAAAGGAAGGAACTTCGGTAACACATCCTCGTCTCCACTGGCTCCACTCTTGGTTATCTCGTGCCTTTACTTTTGCAAGCTTACTTGTGTTGTATTTATTGCTTGCTTGTGTTCTAGTTGTCTTTGCATCATATAGGTTGTCCACGTAGTTGCACATCTAGACAACCTATTTTGTTGCAAGGTTTAAATTGTTAAAGAAAAGTCTAAAAATTGTTAGTTGCCTATTCACCCCCCCCTCTAGTCAACCATATCGATCCTTTCAATTGGTATCAGAGCCTCATCTCTTTATTAAGGACTTTGCCGTCCGAAGAGTATGGTTGACACCAATGATGATGCGGAGGAGCACTCCTGTGTGAATCCTATCTCGTCTTCGGTCAAAGGGGGAACCTCGGTTTCACGTGAGGAATTCAATGTGGCTTTAGACACATTGAAAACCTCCATGACGGCCGAGGTTAAAAGCATGTTTTCTGAATTCGTAGAAGGACTTAAACTATCTACCTCACCGATGAAAGTGGGTGATCCCACTAACAAGGTGACGGATGCCACCTTCGACAAGGGGGAAGCTAATAGTGAAAAGGGTCCTTTTACTACTGGTAGAAATGGCTCCGGCATATTTGCCCATGTGGAACCTCCTACTTATGGTGGACCGATTCCCACTACTCATTTAAATCATGCCGGTCCTCCTCCTAAAATTGTGAAAAATGAGGATTTTGATGCTTGGGTTTATCGTTTCAAGCATCATTTAAAGCATGTGGATACTAATATTTGGAGAATTATAGAAGAAGGTCTATATCCACATGACCCAAGCAACTTCACCCCTCGAGAAGCCGTGGACAATCAATTCAATGAGAGTGCTCTCTTCATCATCCAAGATGCAATCCTTCCCAAAGATCTCCCTCATCTGCGTCCTCATGCCATGGCTAAAGACGCATGGAAATGTGTTGTGTCTCTCTATCGAGGAAGTGCTAGCATTCAATACTCCAACTATGAAGTGGTGCAAGATGAAGCTGATGAGTTTGCAATGAAAGAAGATGAAGAACCTCGTGAGCTCTTTCGAAGAGTGACCAAACTCGCGGTCGCACTCCGAGATCATGGGATCAAGGACACGGATGACAATTGGATCAAGCGCAAGTTCCTCAAGGCCATGATGCCCTACAACAAGGCCATGTCCTCCGTCATTCGTCAAAGACCAGACTTCCACTCCATGACCTCAGGTGAAGTGTTGGATGAGTTCGTTGCAATGAGCATCTTGGACAAGACCGCCGACAATGCGGTGCTCCGTTCTCAAAGGGAAAAGAAGCCCAATCTTGCCTTGAAGGCCAAGGTTAGTGTGGAAGAAGAAGAAGAAGAGGAAGATGAGGAGAGCAACCCCGAAGACACGAAGTATGATTATCATGAGCACATGGCTCTTGCCTCAAGACAATTTTGGAGTAAGAAGAATACAAGACCCAATTTCAACAAGAACAACTCAAGTGGCCTCAAGGGCAAGCAACGAGTTAGAAATTGTTTCAACTATGGCAATGTGAGCCATTTCGTTGCGGATTGTCCTTACCAGAAGTGGGAAGACAATGGTGGCAACTTCATCCGAAAAGACAAAGCCAAGTCCTTCCCAAACAAGAACAACTTCACCAAGAAGACTCCTACATGCGGGTTGGTAGTTCAAGAAGAATACCGTGAGGATGACGATGATGATGAAGATAGTGAAGCAATGGCTATGGCATCCGTTGCCATTGCCACAACTCCCCGGGTGTCTCTATTCGATTCACCCAACGAGAACATCACCTCCAAGTGCCTCATGGATAAAGCCACCAACAAGGTAACCCCCAACATCAAAACCACCATTATTCCTAATCCTCCTTCAACGGATGGCTTTGATAATGGTAAGGGGTCTAATAAGGAGGTAAATGAATTTGAGTCCTTCATGAGTAAGCTTAAGGGAAAAAAGCACTTCGTTGCTCTCTTGGAACAACTTGGTGAAGCCAATGACATGATAGAGGCTCACGAAGAAACCATCTCTAAGATGGAAGGTCATAGTCGTGACTATGCCGATGAGATATCGGATCTCTCTAATGCTCTTGAGGAAGAGCGTGGGCATCGTTTGGCCCTTGAGGAGTCACACAATGATGACCATGCCAAATTAAAGAAAGATCTTGATCATGCTCTTGTTGTGTCTCGTGTTCTAACTTTTGAGAAGGCTAAACTTGGGGTTGATCATGCTAGACTCAAGGAGGAGTTTGATGTACTTGACAAGGCTCATAAGGTCTTGAAAGGTGCTCATGCAAACCACAAGGAGTCTCATGCTCAACTCCAAGTTAAGCTAACCAAGGAAAAGGCCACATTTCCTCACATGGTCTTAATTGATAATGCAAATGCTACTAACCCATGTTGTGAGCATGTGCATCTTGTGGAGGAGAATGCCAAGTTGAAAGAACAACTCGAGAAAGGTCTTGTGTCATGCATACAAGGCGAGAAGAACCTAAATGAAATTTTGAGCAATCAAAAGGAAGTTGTGGGCAAGGAGGGAGTTGGGTTCTCACCCAAGTCCAAGAACAAGAAGAAGAACAAGGAGAAGAATAACAAGACCAATCGACCTCCCCCGCTCAAGCAAACCTTTGTGAAGGAGGGAGAGGGTGCTCCTAAGGATAAGAAGAACAATGCGAAGAGTGGTGATGCCAAAGAGCGCAAAGCCATCTCTCCCAACAAAGTCGGCGACTTTAACCCCTCTTATGTGTTGTGCCGTGCTAGTGATGGGCATGTATATGCTAAATTTGTTGGTTCTTCTTATGAGTACATTGAATGGTCTATTTGGGTTCCTAAGACCCTTGTTACTAACATCAAAGGACCCATTACTCAATGGGTACCTAAAACCAAGCATTGATCTCTTGTAGGTGTTTGCTTCCGGTGGGGGATCATGGTTGCTCGATAGTGGAGCAACAAATCATATGACCGGGAGCAAGGACTTGGTGGTGGACGTGCACAAGATCCCATCTATGCCCACCAATGTCGAATGGGGTGATGCCTCACATTCTAAGGTATTGGGTCTTGGCAAGGTTGTCATATCTCATGATCTAATGATCAAGAAAGTCATGCTTGTTGAGTCCCTTGCGTTCAATTTACTTTCCGTTCGTCAACTCGCACTCATGGGCTTTGCCACCTTCTTTGATATTGATACCGTGGCCCTCTTGTGGAGCAAGACTCTTAAAGTAGCCTTTGTTGGGCATGTCGAGAACGGTCTCCATGTGATTAACTTTTCGGAGCAACCCACTAAGACCGCGACATGCCTAATGGCTAAAGTTGATGTGGGATGGCTTTGGCATCGCCGTTTAGCCCACGTCAATATGAGATCTTTGCAAAGTCTTCTCAAGGCGGACCATGTCCGTGGACTAACGAATGTTAGTTTTGCCAAAGATCGTGCTTGAAGTGCTTGTATCAAAGGAAAGCTTCATGAGTCGGCTCACCCTCCCTCGACTATCATCTACTCGAAGAGACCCTTGGACCTCCTGCACATGGACCTCTTTGGGCATCCATCCTTTGATAGTCTTGGGGGTAGAAAGTATTTCTTGGTGATTGTGGATGATTATTCAAGATACACTTGGGTATACTTCTTCAAGAGGAAGAGTGAGACTCAACAAACCATCATCGACTTTGCAAATGAAGCTCAACATCAACATAATGCAAAGATCTTGACAATAAGAAGTGACAACGGCACCGAGTTCAAGAACTACACCTTGGATGAGTTTCTTAGTGATGAGAGGATCAAGCATCAATATTCTGCACCATATACCCCTCAACAAAATGGTGTTGTGGAGAGGAAGAACCGGACGTTGATGGATGCGGCAAGGACCATGATGGCGGAGTTCAAGTCTCCATACAACTTTTGGGCTGAAGCCATCAACACTGCATCTCATGCATCCAATCGGCTCTATCTCCGCAAAGGCTTGAACAAGACTCCTTATGAGATACTCACCGGGAACAAGCCCAATCTCAAGTACTTCCGGGTGTTCGGGTGTAAGTGTTTCATTCTCAAGAAAGGTGTTCGTTTGTCTAAATTTGAGGCTAGAGCTTATGAGGGCATATTTGTTGGTTATGCTACAATCTCTCATGCTTACCGTGTTCTCAACAAGTCCAACGGACTCATTGAGGAGACGTGTAACGTGGAGTTTGACGAAAATAACGGCTCCCAAGTGGAGCAAAGTGGTACTTGTGATGTAGGTGATGAAATTCCTCCCCAAGCCATAAGAAGAATGGGTATTGGTCATATTCTACCCATTGAGGAACCCCTTTTGGCCAAAGGAGAAGGACAATGCTCCACTCCAGTGGAGCCTTCACCTACTCAAGACCCGCACGCTTCCGAAGAACAAAGTGTAGGCCCTCAACCTCGGGAACAAGACCAAGGGCAAGATCAATCTCAAGATGGTGGTGAACCTCCAAATGATGCCCAAGGTCAACTTATCCCCCTCGAGCAAGTTCAAGATCATGAGCAAGCTCAAGATCAAGAACAAGCTCATGACAACGCTCAAGATGATCAAGTGAACCCTCCTCCTTCCTCATCCGAGGAGGAATTAGAGCGTTGTGCCGCGAAGATTGCTTCCAAACTCACCACCAAAGGTCATCTCATGGAGAATGTGGTTGGAAGCCTAAGAAAGGGGGTAAGCACTCGTAGACAATTAGCAAACTATTGTGAACATCACGCGTTTGTCTCTTGTGTTGAACCCCATAAGGTCTATGAGGCGCTCGAAGACTCGGATTGGCTCAATGCCATGCATGAAGAACTCAACAACTTCGAGTACAACAAGGTGTGGAGGTTGGTGCCAAGGCCTTCAGGGAACCATAACATCATTGGAACCAAGTGGATCTTCAAGAACAAGCAAGATGCTCATGGGAAGATCATTCGCAACAAGGCAAGATTGGTAGCACAAGGCTACTCCCAAGTCGAGGGTATCGACTACGATGAAACCTTTGCTCCCGTTGCTCGCCTTGAATCCATTCATTTGTTGATTGCTTGTGCTTCCCATCACAACTTTAAGTTGCAACAAATGGATGTGAAAAGTTCTTTTCTTAATGGTCCCATTAATGAGTTGGTTTATGTCAAGCAACCCCCAGGGCTCGAGGACCCTTACTTCCCGGATCATGTGTATCAACTCGATAAGGCACTCTATGGCCTTAAACAAGCCCCACGTGCGTGGTATGACCACCTTACCGAGTTGTTACAAGATCGTGGATTTGAAGGTGGGCAAATCGATCCCACTCTTTTTACTAAGAAGGTCAAAGGGGAGTTGTTTGTGTGCCAACTATATGTTGATGACATTATCTTTGGTTCCCCTAACAAAGCTTTCAATGAAGAATTTGCCACTCTCATGACCTCTAAGTTCAAGATGTCTTCCATGGGAGAGTTGAAGTTCTTCATTGGTTTTGATATCAAACAAAGAAGAGAAGGTACCTTCATCAACCAAGCCAAATACACTCAAGACATGCTTAAGAGATTCAAGCTAAGTGATGTCATGCCGGCCTCTACTCCGATGCCCACCAAGTGCCAACTTGACATTGATCCCAATGGTAAAGCGGTGGATCAAAAGGTATATCGCTCTAGGATTGGTTCCTTGCTTTACCTTTGTGCATCTAGACCGGATATCATGTTGAGTGTGGGAATGTGTGCACGGTTCCAAGCCGGACCAAAGGAAAGCCACTTTGTGGCGGTCAAGAGAATCTTTCGATATTTGGCTCATTCCCCAAACTTTGGCCTATGGTACCCAAGATGAGCTAACTTCAAGCTTGAAGGATTCACGGATTCTGATTGGGCGGGAGACAAGGTGGATAGGAAGTACACTTCTGGAGGGTGCCAATTTCTTGGTTGCTCGCTGGTAAGTTAGTCTTCTAAGAAGCAAAGTTGTGTATCTCTCTTGTCCACCAAAGCAGAATATGTGGCGGCTGGTAGTTGTTGTGCTCAACTCTTATGGATGAGGCAAACTTTAAAGGAGTACGGTGTCATTTGTGACAAAGTGCCTCTTTGGTCTGACAATGAAAGTGCCATCAAGATTTCTCTCAACCCGGTGCAACACTTCAAGACGAAGCATATTGAGATCTGGTGTCACTTCATCCGGGATCACATTCGGCAAGGGGAGATTGAGCTCAAGTATGTCAACACTCATGATAACCTTGCAGATATTTTCACGAAGCCCTTGGATGAAGCAAGATTTCGCGAGTTAAGGCATGAGCTAAATATCATTGATTTGAGCAATCTGACTTGAACCCGTGCACCCCCCACCACACTCAACTTGTTGTCTAGTTTAGATGTAGGCATGGACATGGGGGGAGTGTTGTTCTCTAAATGAACTCTCCCTCCCCCCATTATGCATAAATTTATCTAGTCTTTCACTTTAACCATATGTGTATGGTACTAGTGCTTCAAGGACGAGTTTTGGTCATGGGTCCAAGGTTAAAATCTTCGCGACGCCATACCTCTTGACTCAAACATAGGTGGCCTCGGCCATCGCCCTCTCTAGAAGAGGTGTGTTCTGGTCTGCTGTTAGTGCGTTTGTGGCCTTGTTGGTCTTTTCTCTTTCTTGGCTGTGTTTTTCCCGTCCTTTTTGAGCTTAAGCCGTGTTTTTAGAGGCCCGTGGTTGCTGAGTGGTACTACCGCTCGTGGTGTGCGGTACTACAGCTCTAAGCGATACTACCGCCCACCAGCGCGGTACTACCGCTACGAGGCGGGGGCAGGGGGTTATTTCGGGGACAGGGGAAGTTTCTTCTCCCCCATACCCATTCGCTCGCCCCCACGCTCTTCGTCTCTCCAGCAACCGGCGCCGCGGGAGGGCTCTGGCGGATCTCCCTCTCCGAGGCGCTCCTCTCCATTTCCTTCGGTGGAAACGATCCCCACCTTGTCCTCTTGCCATGGATGCCGGTATTGCCCCCATTCTCTCTCTCTTCTTGTCTAGATTTCCAATCTAGCATCTTAGGGGCAATAGTAGTTGCATCTCTAGATTTTTGGCCAAATCTAGGCTTGAGTAGGATGGAGAAGGCTTCTAGGCAGTTTGGATTGGTGTTTGGTAGGAGTATTTTTGAATTTGGTAGGATGGTAGTGCCGGATCTCACCACGGAAGTAGGAAACTGCTGTTTCCCGTCTCGAGCGGTACTACCGCTCCCTATGGAGCGGTACTACCACTCAGGGGTCGCGGTACTACCGCCCTCTACCAGGTTCCATTGTACTTTTACTAACCAGTGATCCTTTTTGGTGTTGTTTGGTGGCTTATGCTTGTTCTTTTTGGTTGTTTGCGTGTTCGTGTGTGTGGTTCCAGGTGATGAGCTTCCTGAGCATCAGGCTCGGCGTGTCAACCCCGGTCGTGCCACGTCCAAGCGGTACCGTACAACTGAGTCTGCAGGAGGTTCCTCAAGTGCCGCTCCTCCACCCCAACTCCAGAAGAAGCCTGGTGTCAAGCCGAAGCCAGGTAAAACTATGCCAGAAATGCCAGCCAAGGAGTTCTGGGCAAGACATCGCCGCAACCCCTATGAGGCAGACCAAGATCCCACTTTGGTCAACCGTCCGTTCTAGAACAGGTTTTAGTTTGCCATCTTCTTTGATGTTCTCAAGGCCAAGAATAACCTCTATGTTAACATGCACTCCATCGACACCGACCATATGGAGAAGGATCCTGATTACTTTGGTGAAGCTCTTCAGATGTGCACTCAACTGAACATTCTTGGTGTCATGCAATTCAACAAAGATTATGATGCTCATGTTCTGGCCCAATTCTATGCCATGGTTCATCTCGGGACTGATGAGGACAGGACACTGACTTGGATGACCAATGGCAAGTTGCTTTCAGTCAAGTGGAAGGCGTTCATGGAATTGATTGGGGTGGAAGATCAATGGCTTGCGTCTCCTGTCGGCTTTCGCCCTCACCGCAACACCTCCGCCACTCACAAGCAAGCTCTATGGCCGTACTGCACTTTGAAGATCGACCTTGAGACGAAGAAGGAGACATATGAGCTTCCTGCCTTTCTGGACATTCTTCACCGTGTCTTCCGTGAGAATCTTTTCCCTCGCATCGGGAATTTGGATATGGTTCATTCTTATCTCATGGACATGCTTCTCTTCTGCCAGCGTGAGAAGGTACAAAACACCAGAGAGTCCCTGGACATATCCCATGTTATGTGGTCTGAGCTGTTATCTGCTATCTCCGAATGCAAGTGCCCGATTTATGGTCCGTTCATCATGCTGCTTATTGAGAATGCCTGGGGTCGTGTTTATCCCCAAGTGATGCTAGAGACCTGGGAGTTGGTTTCTCATGACGTCAAGCGTCTGAGGAAGAAGGACAACTGGGGCACTCAGGTCCCTAAAACTGGAGTTCCTTCATCTGCTACTGCCATGGAGACCGAGGAGGAGGCTGAGGCTGAGGCTGAGGATGATGATCACTATGTGCCTTCTGCGGCAGAGCCCTCTTGGGCAAAGAAGCTCAAGCTCAAGATGAAGAAGCTGTTCTGCATGGAGGCTCACGGTCAGTACGTGACTCATGTGGGTGAGAAGAAGGCCCGTCGTCGTCACAAGGATCTCATGCGCCAGTTGGGTGCCACCGTTAACAGTGGATCCGAGGACCAGCTGACTGAGGAGGAGGAGTGAATTCAGCAGCACTGCCCGTGGACCGATTCTGATGCCGAGCACTTCCCGACCGACGATGGTGGCGAAGACGATCCCGCTGAGATCTGATTCTCTTGCTATCACCTGGAGCTGTAGCAACACTCCCTCTCCTTTTTGGTGTCTCGATGCCAAAGGGGGCGGGGGAGAGTTTAGGGATTTGTGTTATGTTTTCCATCGTTTGTGTTTTCTCGCGTTTGCCTGGTTTGGTTTGTGTCTGGTTTGTGTCAGTGAGACCTAAGTTCTAGTCATATGGTGTGAGACATATGCTACCTTATCTTCCGAATATCTTTATCTATGTCTATCTAGCATATCTATCTAGCTTATGAGTTGCATGCTTATCCTGTTATCTATGTTGCTCTCATATATCATGCTTAGGTAGTTCGTCTCTAAAATGTAGGGGGAGCGTTGATCCTGGTATCTGTGCCGTGTAGTCCAAAGCACTTATCTAGACAGCACACATCTAGGGGGAGCCCTTCTACATTTTAGGACGGTGGGGCTTTGCGCCGATCCTACATCTTCCCTGTTTGTGCAAATCCCGTATTGTCAGCAATCCACCAAAAAGGGGGAGATTGTAAGGGCATATTTTGCCCCAAGATGTTTTGGTGATTGATGACAATGCCTTTGCTGACTAATCGTGTGCATTGAGTTCTTTCAGATATTCATCCTTTGGCATGAAGCGATTACTTCCCCTTGGTGTTTTATTCAAGACAGTGTAGCTGCTTTCGTTTCTCTACTGGTGGTCTAGTATCGTAGGAGTCACCGTACTATCAAGAGGGGATCCGCTTTGGTAAGGCTAGGGTGGAATCAACACATACACATCCTCATCACACCCGCTGTTTCTTTCCGCTTCTATGGAGCTATCTTTCCTTAATCTGTGCCTGCCTATCCTGTCCCAGCGGTAGTACCGCGGTCTTTAGCGGTAGTACCGCCGAAGCTCGTCAAGCGGTAGTACCGCGCCCCGAGTGGTAGTACCACTCCCTGAGCGGTAGTACCGCTTGTGAGCTTCGGTCATAGTACCGCAGTGGTTCCGGGCTACTACCGCCTCGATTCTCGACTGCTATTTTTCGTGTCGGGTTTTACGGTACTAGTAGCGGCAGTAGGGGCGGTAGTACCGCTCCAAGCGGTACTACCGCCTATACTTCCGTGGTAGTACCGCTCTGGGGCCAGGACCCTGCTCCCCTCGTCAGCGCGGCAGTACCGCTGGGAGGGAGCGGTAGTACCGCTTATCAGCGGTAGTACCGCCCTGCCAAAGCGTTAGTACCGCTCTGTGCGTGGCTGGTTGGTGGGTAACGGTTGGATTGTTTCCCCCACTATATGAAGGTGTCTTCTTCCCCAAAGTTGACTTAACTCTTTCCCCCAAAGCTCCATTGTTGCTCCAAGCTCCATTTTGGCCCGATCTCTCTCCCTAGCCAATCAAACTTGTTGATTTGCTCGGGTTTGGTTGAGAAGGCCCCGATCTACACTTCCACCAAGAGAAATTTGATTCCCCCCACTTATCCCTAGCGGATCTTGTTACTCTTGGGTGTTGAGCACCCTATACGGTTGAGGTCACGTCGAAGCCATACTCCATTGTGGTGAAGCCTAGTGGTGTTGTTGGGAGCCTCCAAGTGTTGTGGAGATAGCCCCAATCTTGTTTGTAAAGGTTCGGTTGCCGCCTTCAAGGGCACCAATAGTGGAATCACGACATCTCGCATTGTGTGAGGGCGTGAGGAGATTACGGTGGCCCTAGTGGCTTCTTGGGGAGCATTGTGCCTCCACACCGCTCTAACGGAGACGTACTTCCCCTTAAAAGGAAGGAACTTCGGTAACACATCCTCGTCTCCACCGGCTCCACTCTTGGTTATCTCGTGCCTTTACTTTTGCAAGCTTACTTGTGTTGTATCTATTGCTTGCTTGTGTGCTAGTTGTCTTTGCATCATATAGGTTGTCCACGTAGTTGCACATCTAGACAACCTATTTCGTTGCAAGGTTTAAATTGTTAAAGAAAAGTCTAAAAATTGTTAGTTGCCTATTCACCCCCCCTATAGTCAACCATATCGATCCTTTCAACAACCTTCTTCTTGTAGACGTTGTTGTTCCTGCAAGTGCACAGGTTTGTAGGACAGTAGCAAATTTCCCTCAAGTGGATGACCTAATGTTTATCAATCCGTAGGAGGCGTAGGATGAAGATGGTCTCTCTCAAGCAACCCTGCAACCAAATAGGAAAGAGTCTCTTATGTCCCCAACACACCCAATATGATGGTAAATTGTATAGGTGCACTAGTTTGGCGAAGATATGGTGATACAAGTGCAATATGGATGGTAGAAAATGGTATTTGTAATCTGAAATTATAAAAACAGCAAGGTAGCAAGGGATAAAAGTGAGCATAAACGGTATTGCAATGGTAGGAAACAAGGCCTAGGGTTCATACTTTCACTAGTGCAAGTTCTCTCAAAAATAATAACATAGATAGATTATATAAAAATCCCTCAACATGCAACAAAGAGTCACTCCAAAGCCACTAATAGCGGAGAACAAACGAAGATATTATGGTAGGGTACGAAACCACCTCAAAGTTATTCTTTCGGATCAATCTATCCAAGAGTTCGTACTAGAATAACACCTTGAGACACAAATCAACCAAAACCCTAATGTCACCTAGATACTCCATTGTCACCTCAAGTATCCGTGGGCATGATTATAAGATATGCATCACACAATCTCAGATTCATCTATTCAACCAACACAAAGTACTTCAAAGAGTGCCCCAAAGTTTCTACCAGAGAGTCAAGAACGTGTGCCAACCCCTATGCATAGGTTCATGGGCAGAACCCGCAAGTTGGTCACCAATACATACATCAAGTGGCACATGATATCCCATTGTCACCACAGATAAGCACGGCACGACATACATCAAGTGTTCTCAAAAAAGACTCAATCCAACAAGATAACTTCAAAGGGAAAACTCAATTCATCACAAGAGAGTAGAGGGGGAGAAACATCGTAAGATCCAACTACAATAGCAAAGCTCGGGATACATCAAGATCGTGCCATAGAGGGAACACGAGAGAGAACACGAGAGAGAGAGAGAGAGAGAGAGAGAGAGAGAGATCAAACACATAGCTACTGATACATACCCTCAGCCTCGAGGGTGAACTACTCCCTCCTCATCATGGATAGCGCCGGGATGATGAAGATGGCCACCGGTGAAGGATCCCCCCTCCGACAGGGTGCCGGGAAGGGCTCCCGAGAGGTTTTTGTTGTCTACAGAGGCTTGCGGCGGTGGAACTCCCGGTCTATCTTGATTTTCAATGTTTTTAGCGTACGTAAGCTTATATAGGCTAAAGAAGTCGGTCGGGGGGTGCTCGAAGGGCCCACGAGATTGGGGCGTGCCCAGTAGGGGGGAGGCGCCATCCTATCTCGTGGCCTCCTCGAGGCTCTTCTGACGTGAACTCCAAGTCTCCTGGGGTGATATTCTTCCCAAAAATCACGCTGCCGAAGGTTTCATTCCGTTTGGACTCCGTTTGATATTCCTTTTCTTCGAAATACTGAAACAAGCAATAAAACAGCAATATGGGTTGGGCCCCCAGTTAATAGGTTAGTCCCAAAAGTAATATAAAAGTGTATAATAAAGCCCATAATCATTCAAAACAGATAATAAAATAGCATGAATGCTTCATAAATTATAGATACGTTGGATACGTATCACCGGCCACGTATGCGGAAGCGATGGTGAGCCCAGATTCCGAGGCATGGCTGGAGGCCATGAGATCCGAGTTAAAGTCCATGGATGAGAATCAAGTCTAGGACTTGGTTGATCCGCCGCATGGTGTAACATCCATTGGTTGCAAATGGGTCTTTAAGATGAAAAGTGATGTGGATGGAAATGTTCAGATCCACAAAGCTCGGCTTGTAGCTAAGGGTTATGGACAAGTTCAAAGAATTGACTAAGACGACACTTACTCGCCGGTAGCGATGCTGAAGTCGGTGAGGATCGTACTAGCTATAGCTGCATATTTCGATTACGAGATATGGAAGATGGATGTCAAGACGGCTTTCCTTCACGGAAATTTAACCGAGGACATTGAGGGAATCCTAGATAAGGGGGTATCCGGGCACCCCGACTATATACTTTGGCCGGACTGTTGGACTATGAAGATACAAGATTGAAGACTTCGTCCTGTGTCCGGATGGGACTCTCCTTTGCGTGGAAGGCAAGCTTGGCGATCCGGATAGTAGATCTCCTTCTATGTAACTGACTCTGTGTAACCCTGGCCCCCTCCGGTGTCTATATAAACCGGAGGGTTTAGTCCGTAGGAGAGGACAATCATAATCATAGGCTAGCTTCTAGGGTTTAGCCTCTACGATCTCGTGGTAGATCAACTCTTGTAATACTCATATCATCAAGATCAATCAAGCAGAAAGTAGGGTATTACCTCCATCGAGAGGGCCCGAACCTGGGTAAACATCGTGTCCCCAGTCTCCTGTTACCATTAGCCTTAGATGCACAGTTCGGGACCCCCTACCCGAGTTCCGCCGGTTTTGACACCGACATTGGTGCTTTCATTGAGAGTTCCTCTGTGTCGTTGCTATAAGGCTCAATGCCTCCATCAACCTTCAACAACGCGTCCCAGGGCGAGACTTTTCTCCCCGGGCAGATTTTCGTGTTCGGTGGCTTCGCACTGTGGGCCAATTCGCTTGGCCATCTAGAGCAGATCGACAGCTACGCCCCTGGCCATCAGGTCAGGTTTGGAAACTTAAATTACACGGCCGATATTCGTGGAGACTTGATCTTCGACAGATTCGGGCCTTCATCAGGAGCGCCGAACACTCACGACGAGCATGGCTTAAATCTGCCATCGGACAGTATTTCGGATATCACCCCTGCAACCGCTCCGGACCTAAATCCAGGGCAGATCGCGTCGACCGAGGACGGGTGGATGGACCCCACCATGGAGGAAGCACACTCTTCGGCGATAGAGCCGAACACAGACTCCACCATTAAGGGAATCTGCGTCACCGGACCCCGGACCTGTGTCCGGGCGTGGGCTCCAAACCGCACATGTCCGGACCCATCGAGTCCGATTGGGCTCCAATAATGGAGTTCACCATCGCGGATACCTTTCAGCACCCCCCCCTTCGGCAATATGCTAAATTCGTTAAAGTCTCTCTCTTTATCAGTAGACTCTTGGCTGAATTATGCCCGGCCTGTGTGGGATACGGATGACGAAGAAAATCTCACCCCACCCACCACCCACTTTATATCCACTGTCGATGACCTAACAGACATGCTTGATTTCGACTCCGACAACATCGATGGTATGGATGTCGATGCAGGGGATGATCTGGAACCACCGCCCACGGGGCGCTGAACTGCCACTTCATCATACGACGTCTACATGGTGGAGATGCCTAAAGAAGACAATGGTGACAAAAAGGACACAACGAAGGACAAACCCCCCGTACAAAAGTTAAAACAGCGCCGCAGGCACCGCTCTAACTCCAGTCACAGTAAAAATAGCGATAACAACGCAAAAAAGGATAACAGTACGGTCGACTCCGAAGGCAACAATGACGATAGGGACCCAGTGATGGAGCGGGATAAGCCAGGTCACGCTGAACATAGCCCAGAGCAGACGCCCGACCACAGCGACCCCAAGGGCCGAACTCATCAAACTGCCTCCGAAGAGGAGGATAGTCCAGTTGACGATGCATTCATCATCCCGGAAAAACGTTTGGAACAAGATGAACTCCGCAGAAGGCTTATGGCCACAACGAGGAGCTTAAAGAAGCAGAAGCAAAGGCTTAACGCCACGTAGGATACGCTCAACCGAAGGTGGAAGAAAGTGCTAGACACGGAAGAAAGATATGGCGACGATCGCCACACAAAGAGCTACCCAAAGCGCAAGTTGCTGCCTGAATTCGGCGATGAGGCTGCAGAGCACATTCCGCCAAAGAACAATATGGCCAATCGGCCGGACCAACCACTTCATGGCCGCAATAGAGCAGCCACTGACGCTACACACGATTTACGTGAGCTCCTGGAGAAAAAGGCTGGTGCGACCAGGTCCGTCTATGGATCTAGAGGGCGTGTTCTAGAACAAGATTATGGTCACCAAAACGATCATACTGATCAAATACCAGTTCAGAATCAAACCCAGATACAAAAACCGTCGATAGCATGCCATGACATGTCCAGGTACAGAGGGGCTGTGTACCCCCTGTGTTTCACCGACGAGGTGCTGGATCACGATTTTCCACAGGGATTCAAACCCGTGAACATAGAGGCATACGACAGAACGACAGACCCTGGGGTCTGGATTGAGGATTTTTAACCTTCACATACACATGGCTCGTGGAGACGACCTCCACGCCATCAAATACCTTCCCCTCAAGTTGAAAGGGCCAGCTCAGCCTGGTTAAAAAGCCTCCCCGAATATTCAATTGGAAGTTGGGAGGAACCTGAGGACGCTTTCAGGGCCAATTCCCAAGGGACCTATGTCCAACCTCCAGATGCAGACGATTTAAGTCACACAATACAACAGCACGGAGAGTCAGCCCGTAAGCTTTGGAACAGATTCCTCACTAAGAAGAATCAAGTCGTTGACTGTCCGGATGTCGAAGCCTTAGCAGCCTTCAAGCAAAGTATCCGGGACGAGTGGCTTACCAGACACCTCGGCCAAGAAAAGCCAAGGATGATGGTGGCCTTAACAAGCCTTATGACCCGCTTTTGTGCAGGCGAAGACAATTGGTTGGCTACTATGTCTTGAACTTGCATTGGTTTTCCTCGAAGAGGAGAGGGTGATGCAGCAATAGTAGCGTAAGTATTTCCCTTAGTTTTTGAGAACCAAGGTATCAATCCAGTAGGAGGCTTCTCAACAAGTCCCACGAACCTACACAAACAAACAAAGAACTCGCAACCAACGCGGCAAAGGGGTTGTCAATCCCTTCACGGCCACTTGCGAAAGTGAGATCTGAAAGAGATAGTATGATAAGATAAATATATTTTTGGTATTTTATAATATAGATGCAGAAAATAAAGATGCAAATAAAACTAGATTGAAAGCAAATATGATAAGAGATAGACCCGGGGCCATAGGTTTCACTAGAGGCTTCTCTCAAGAGCATAAGTATTACGGTGGGTGAACAAATTACTATCGAGCAATTGATAGAAAAACGAATAATTATGAGATTATATAGGCATGATCATGTATATAGGCATCACATCCATAACAAGTAGACCTACTCCTGCCTGCATCTACTACTACTACTCCACACATCGACCGCTATCTAGCATGCATCTAGAGTATTAAGTTCATAAGAACAGAGTAACACATTAAGCAAGATGACGTGATGTAAAGGGATAAACTCAAGCAATATGATATAAACCCCATCTTGTTATCCTCGATGGCAACAATACAATACGTGTCTTGCAACCCTTTCTGTCACTGGGTAAGAACACCGCAAGATTGAACCCAAAGCTAAGCACTTCTCCCATGGCAAAAAAGATCAATCTAGTAGGCTAAACCAAACCGATAATTTGAAGAGACTTGCAAAGATAACTCAATCATATAAAAGAATTCAGAGATGACTCAATTATTATCCATAGATAAATCTGATCATAAACCCACAATTCATTAGATCTCGACAAACACGCCGCAAAAAGAGATTACATCAAATAGATCTCCACAAGAGAGTGGTAGAACATTGTATTGTGATCCAAAAAGAGAGAAGAAGCCATCTAGCTAATAACTATGGACCCATAGGTCTATGGTAAACTACTCACAACTCATAGGAGGGGCAAGGATGTTGATGTAGAAGCCCTCCGTGGTGGATTCCCCCTCCGGCAGAATGCCGGCGACGGCTCCAAGATGGGATCTCGCGGATACAGAAGGTTACAGTGGTGGAAATTGTGTTTCGGGTGCCTCCTGGATGTTTTTGGGGTACGTAGGCTTATATAGGAGGAAGAAGTACGTCGGTGGACGCCCGAGGGGCCCACGAGACAGGGGGCGAGCCCTACAGGGGGGCGCGCCCTCCTATCTCGTGGAGGCCTCGGCTGCTTCTTGACTTGCACTCCAAGTCCTCTGGATCATGTTCGTTCCAAAAATTACGCTCCCGGAGGTTTCATTCCGTTTGGACTCCGTTTGATATTCCTTTTCTTCGAAACACTGAAATAGGCAAAAAAAACAGCAATACGGGCTGGGCCTCCAGTTAGTAGGTTAGTCCCAAAAACGATATAAATGTGTAAAATAAAGCCCATAAACATCCAAAACAGGTAATATAATAGCATGGAACAATAAAAAATTATAGATATGTTGGAGACGTATCAAGCATCCCCAAGCTTAATTCCTACTCGTCCTCGAGTAGGTAAATGATGAAAAAGAAATTTTTGATGTGGAATGTTACCTAGTATAATTCTCAATGTAATTTTCTTTAATGTGGCATGACTGTTCAGATCCAAATGACTCAAGATAAAAGCTATAAAACATAAAAATAATAATGCTTCAAAGCATACTAACAAATAACCATGTCCTATCAAAATAACATAGCCAAACAAAGCTTATCCCTACAAAATCATATAGTTAGGCCATGCTTCATTTCCATTACACAAAATACTCCCATCATGTACAACCCCGATGACGAGCCGAGCAATTGTTTCATACTTTTTAACGCGCTTCAGCTTTTCAACTCTTACACAATACATGAGCGCAAGCCATGGACATAGCATTATGGTGGCCTATTATGGTGGTTGTGAGGACAAAAAAATGGGAGAAGATAGTCTCACATCAACTAGGCGTATCAATGGTCTATGGAGATGCCCATCAATAGATATCAATGTGAGTGAGTAGGGATTGCCATGCAACGGATGCACTAGAGCTATAAATATATGAAAGCTCAACAAAATTAACTAAGTGGGTGTGCATCCAACTTGCTTGCTCACGAAGACCTAGGGTATTTTGAGGAAGCCCATCATTGGAATATACAAGCCAAGTTCTGTAATGAAAAATTCCCACTAGTATATGAAAGTGACAACATATGACACTCTCTATTATGAAGATCATGGTGCTATTTTTGAAGAACAAGTGTGGAAAAACAGATAGTAGCAATTGTCCCTTCTCTCTTTTTCTCTCTTTTTCATTTTTTTTTTCTTTTTTTCTTTTTTTTCTTTCTCTTTTTTTTTCTTTTGTGGGCTTCTTTGGCCTCTTTTATTTTTATAAAGTCCGAAGTCCCATCCCGACTTGTGGGGGATAGTCTTCATCATCCTTTCCTCACTGGGACAATGCTCTAATAATGAAGATCATCAAACTTTTATGGATTTACAACTCAAGAATTACACCCAAAGCTAGAACAAAATATGACTCTATATGAATGCCTCCGGCGGTGTACCGGGATATGCAATGAATCCAGAGTGACATGTATGAAAATTATGAGGGTGGCCTTGCCACAAATACGATGTCAACTACATGATCATGCAAAGAGCAATATGACAGTGATGAAATGTGTCATAATAAACGGAACGGTGGAAAGTTGCATGGCAATATATCTCAGAATGGCTATGGAAATGCCATAATTGGTAGGTATGGTGGTTGTTTTGAGGAAGGTAAATAATGGGTTTATGCTACCGGCAAAAATTGCGCGGTAAAATAGAGGCTAGCTAAGTGGAAGGATGAGTGTGTGTATAACCAAGGACTCACATTAGTCATAAAGAACTCATATACTTATTGCAAAAGTCTACTTCGCCCTCGAAGCAAAGTACTACTACGCATGCCCCAAGAGGGATAGATTGGTAGGAAAAAATTCCATCGCTCGTCCCCGACTGCCAATCATAAGGAAGACACTCAAAAGAGCACCTCATGCAGCAAATTTGTCACACAACTTTTACCATATGTGCATGCTACGGGACTTGCCAACTTCAACAAAAGTAATTCTCAATTTCACAATTATCCACTACCATGACCCTAACATTACTACCTTTATATCTCAAAACAATTATCAAGCATCAAATTGATCCTAGCATCCAATTCATTTTCTATGATAGTTTTTATTATACCCAACTTGGATGCTCATCATTCTAGGACCAAATATGTAACCATAGCAAATACCATGATGTTCTAAAAGACTCTCAAAATAATATAAGTGAAGCATGAGAGACTAGCAATTTCTCCAAAATTAAGACACCACCGTGCTCTAAAAGATGTAAGTGAAGCACTAGAGCAAAAACTATCAAGCTCAAAAGATATAAGTGAAGCACATAGAGTATTCTAGCAAAAAGGTGTGTACAGAAAGGATTATTGTGGTAAACTAACAAGCAAAGACTAATATAATACACGACGCTCCAAGCAAAACACATATCATGTGGCGAATAAAAATATAGTCCCAAGTAAAGTTACCAATGAACCAAGACGAAAGAGGGGATGCCTTCTCGGGGCATCCCCAAGCTTAGGCTTTTGGCTATCCTTGAATATCTTGGGGTGCCTTGGGCATCCCCAAGCTTAGGCTCTTTCCACTCCTTATTCCATAGTCCATAAAAGCTTTACCCAAAATTTGAAAACTTCACAAGACAAAACTCAACAGGAAATCTTATAAGCTCCGTTAGTGAAAGAAAAGAAAACCACCACATAAGGTACTGTAATGAACTCATTCTTTATTTATATTGGCGTTAAACCTAATGTATTCCAACTTCTCTATGGTTTATAAACTATTTTACTAGCCATAGATGCATCAAAATAAGCAAACAACACACGAAAAACAGAATCTGTCAAAAACAGAACAGTCTGTAGCAATCTGTAACTAACGCAAACTTCTGGAACTCTAAAAATCCTACCCAAATAGGACGTACTAAACAATTTGTTTATTGATCAGAAGCAACAAGAATCAATGCAAAAGCTCATTTCTGTGATCTATTGAATTTTTTCTCGTGAGCGCAAAGTTTCTGTTTTTCAGCAGAATCAAATCAACTATCATCATAGTTTATCCTATAGGTTCTACTTGGCACAAACACTTATTAAAAGATAAAAACACATCTAAACAGAAATTAGAAAAAAAATTTAACACTAAACAGGAACAAAAACAAATAACATAAAGAAAATTGGGTTGTCTCCCAACTAGCGCTATCGTTTTACGCCCCTAGCTAGGCATAAAATCAAAGATAGATCTAACGAGTGCCATATTTGGCACTTGATTCATAAGTAGCCCGCATGATAGATTCATAGGGTAATTTGATTTCTTTCTTGGAAAGTGCTCCATGCCTTTCTTTAATGGAAATTGGAATCTAATATTCCCTTCCTTCATATCAATAATCGCGCCAATCGTTCTAAGGAAAGGTCTACCAAGAATAATAGGGCAAGAAAGATTGCAATCTATATCAAGAACGATAAAATCAACGGGCACCAAATTTCTATTTGCAACAATTAGAACATCATTGATCCTTCCCATTGGCTTTTTAATGGTGGAATCCGCAAGGTGCAAATTTAAAGAGCAATCATCAAGATCATGGAAACCTAGAATATCACATAAAGTTTTCGGAATCGTGGAAACACTAGCACCAAATCACACAAAGCAAAACACTCATGATCTTTAATTCTAATCTTTATAGTAGGTTCCCACTCATCATTAAGTTTTCTAGGTATAGAAAATTCCAAATTAAGTTTTTCATCATAAGATTGCAACAAGGCATCAACGATATGTTTGGACATTTGGTAAAAGCTTTATTTTGACTATAAGCATGTGGAGAATTAACAACGAATTGCAACAAGGAAATACAACCTTTTGAAAAACAATTATCATAATCAAATTCCTTGAAATCCGAGATAGTGGGTTCACCACTATTTAAAGTCGTGACCTCTCCAATCCCACTTTTACCAAATTTAGCATCAAGATCTAAAAATTCCGAATTCTTGGGATGCCTTCTAGGCAAATTTCATTCATCATTAGTCCCATAATCATCAAAATTCATATTGCAAAACATAGATCTAATAGGAGACGCATCAATAACTTTAAGATCTTCATCATTGTTTTCATCTAACTTTTCTGGTTTGGCAGCCATCTTATTGACTAAGGTGGCTTGCTTATCAGAAATTTGAGCTATAGCCTTTTCAAGCCGGATTATTTGAGAGTTAACGCCATAAAATACTTTATTCATATCATCAAGCTCCTTATTCATAAGACCCAAAAAATCTCTTTGCTCTTTAAACTATTTTCTGAAAAAATTATTATGCTCAAATTGCAAATTCATAAAATTTCTAATATTTGACTAAATATCTTCGAACCTCCTAAGAAGGAGGTCGGTACTCTTAGGCAAAGCCATGAGGACAAGAAAGCACACACGCAAAAAGAAGACGGCAAGCGGAAAAGAGAGGAGAAGATTGGGAAAGAGAGGGCGAATAAAACAGCAAGGGTGAAGTGGGGGAGAGGAAAATGAGAGGCAAATGGCAAATAATGTAAATGCGAGGGAGATGAGTTTGTGATGGGTACTTGGTATGTCTTGACTTGAGCGAAGAAATCCTTCTTGCTACATCTTGAGCTTGCATTGGTTTTCCTCGAAGAGGAGAGAGGGTGATGCAGCAATAGTAGCGTAAGTATTTCCCTCAGTTTTTGAGAACCAAGGTATCAATCCAGTAGGAGGCTTCTCAACAAGTCCCATGAACCTACACAAACAAATAAAGAACTTGCAACCAACGCGACAAAGGGGTTGTCAATCCCTTCACGGCCACTTGCGAAAGTGAAATCTGAAAGAGACAGTATGATAAGATAAATATATTTTTGGTATTTTATAATATAGATGCAGAAAATAAAGATGCAAATAAAAGTAGATTGAAAGCAAATATGATAAGAGATAGACCCGGGGGGGGGGGGCATACGTTTCACTAGAGGCTTCTCTCAAGAGCATAAGTATTATGGTGGGTGAACAAATTACTGTCGAGCAATTGATAGAAAAGCGAATAATTACGAGATTATCTAGGCATGATCATGTATATAGGCATCACATCCATAACAAGTAGACCGACTCCTGCCTGCATCTACTACTATTACTCCACACATCGACCGCTATCCAGCATGCATCTAGAGTATTAAGCTCAAAAGAACAGAGTAACGCATTAAGAAAGATGACATGATTTAAAGGGATAAACTCAAGCAATATGATATAAACCCCATTTGTTATCCTCGATGGCAACAATACAATATGTGTCTTGCAACCCTTTCTGTCACTGGGTAAGAACACCGCAAGATTGAACCCAAAGCTAAGCACTTCTCCCATGGCAAGAAAGATCAATCTAGTAGGCCAAACCAAACCGATAATTCGAAGGGACTTGCAAAGATAACTCAATCCTATAAAAGAATTCAAAGAAGATTCAATGATTGTCTATATGTAAATCTGATCATAAACCCACAATTCATCGGATCTCGACAAACACACCACGATTACATCGAATAGATCTCCACAAGAGAGGGGGAGAACATTGTACTGAGATCCAAAAAGAGAGAAGAAGCCATCTAGCTAATAACTATGGACCCGTAGGTCTGTGGTAAACTACTCACAACTCATAGGAGGGGCAAGGATATTGATGTAGAAGCCCTCCATGGTGGATTCCCCCTCCGGCAGAATGCCGGCGATGGCTCCAAGATGGGATCTCGCGGATACAAAAGGTTACAGTGGTGGAAATTGTGTTTCGGGTGCCTCCTGGATGTTTTCGGGGTACGTAGGCTTATATAGGAGGAAGAAGTACGTCGGTGGACACCCAAGTGGCCCACGAGACAGGGGGCGCGCCCTACAGGGGGGCGCGCCCTCCTATCTCGTGGAGGCCTCGGCTGCTTCTTTACTTGCACTCCAAGTCCTCTGGATCACGTTCGTTCCAAAAATTACGCTCCCGAAGGTTTTATTCCGTTTGGACTCCGTTTTGATATTCCTTTTCTTTGAAACACTGAAATAGGCAAAAAAAGAGCAATACGGGCTGGGCCTCCAGTTAGTAGGTTAGTCCCAAAAATGATATAAATGTGTAAAACAAAGCCCATAAACATCCAAAAAAGGTAATATAATAGCATGGAACAATCAAAAATTATAGATACGTTGGAGACGTATCATTGGCCCGTAGAGGCACCAGTGACCCAGGCACATCCGAAATTCGAGATGGCAACGGGAAGCCACGGCGCAATAAGCACAAGCGTAGGAACAACGAAGAAAGTCCGGACAACACGGCGGTCTACGCCAGATTCAGGGGCTCGCGACCTGGTCAAAGAAAGAAGCCATTTAAAGGCAGCAAAGAGGGACCGTCTGGCTTGAATAAAGTCCTGGACATATTGTGCCAAATTCATGGCACCCCCGAAAAACCTGCAAACCATACTCACGGAGAATGTTGGGTTTTCAAGCAGGCCTGCAAGTTAAACGCCGAACACAAAGGAAGGGAAACGCCAAGTGAAGACGAGGATGAGCCTCGCCAGCCGAACAATGGGGGACAGAAAAAATTCCCACCAGAAGTCAAAACAATAAACATGGTCCACGCAACTCACATGGAGTTCGTTGCCCCCAAATCCAGCCCCTGTGTGGCCTGCCCGATCACTTTTGATCACAGGGACCACCCGGCCAGTATTCGGCACGGAAGATCGGCTGCCTTGGTGCTCGACCCAATAATTGATGGATACCATCTCACTCGAGTCCTAATGGACCGTGGCAGTAGTCTTAATCTGATATATCAGGACGCCGTCCGCAAGATGGGGATAGACCCATCCAGAATAAGCCAGAGTAACACTACCTTTAACGAAGTGATACCAGGCGTTGAGGCCCGCTGCCGGGGCTCCCTCATATTAGAAGTGACATTCGGTTCTCCCGATAACTTCAGAAGTGAGGAATTACTCTTCGATATTGCTCCCTTCAGCAGCGGTTATCATGCATTATTCGGAAGAACGGCCTTCGCTTGCTTTAACGCAATACCAAACTACGACTGCCTTAAACTTAAGATGCCCGGTCCACGTGGCATCATAATGGTTAGTGGAAACACAGAGCAGTATGCGGCAGCTCCTGTAGCCGGACACTAAGCGGCCTCTCCCACCAGAACGTATGATCGGTCGTTAAGACCACGGACACGGCTAGACGAGTCCGGTGCACCACCATCAACAACAGCCCAGATAAACCCGAGTTGGGTGCTATATATATCGCCATAAATGGTACTAGCGGCTTCCAACACATAATAAGGCCCACAATCCGGCTTGCCTTATAAATAGGACAATATCTCATATTTCTAATATCCATTGAAAATAACCAACTTCCCGCACGTTTACTCCTCTATCTGAGTTTTCATTTTTACAGACACTAGTCATGCGACACCCTTCCAGAATACGGCACAACGAAGACAAAGGCGCAGACGTGCAGCTGGGCCCCGCTCAAAGGTTTCTCTTTAGATTAAGCCCCTGTGTAAACCTTCTTTACTGTCTTTTGTTGCTTGAAATCCCATGGGTATTCCATACACCCACAAGGGACACTGGCGTTTTAGGCTTTTTGCCACGACAGATCAGTGCACGTACCTGGAAATACAGGGTCAAGGGCGTTACTCAGCCCAGTATATATTATAAAGTCTGAATACCTTTGGGAGTGTTCAGCGTCGCGAGTTTGGCCTTATATGCATCAGCTCCGAATCATCTCTTTGGTCAAATGTTGGGTTAGCCCGGCTCCTGGGTTTGCTGCCTTACGTTTCGCTCTATAGGCTAAGGCGGGCAAAGGAGAACTACTGCGATTGTGCCCTGGTTATTCCGGATGAGCACCTCAGTAGAGAAAGCCGAAAACTGACTGTCATGATACAACGAGAGACTGGTCAACCACTCGACGACTCATCGGAATCTATAGGATTCCTCCGCATCAACGAAGGACCGGTTTCCCGGTCAAGTACGTACACGCACCGTATCTAGATGCACGCGGAAGTACCAGGGGCTACATAGTAGCCCCACCTTTCAACTCCTATGGCTAAGTGAAAGTGTTACAGCTATATAGTCCAGTTGCCTGGTTCAACGTGCGATCACCTCCTTAACGAACCAAGACATTGGATCAAGTGTGTTTACACATATTTTTTAGAACACGCCCTTATTATATGCATGGGGCCTAAAGCCAACGACTGCTAACTTTCATGTTATATGCATACATAAACAGCCACACAGGAGACATTATAATACTTTCAGGCAAAAGTATAAACACAGCCTCTATATTTCACACATAATTGTTTACAATTAGTCGATTCGTCACTCGAACATGACATTCTTCGAGCACTGAGCCTCTATTCTATGGGCACCTTCTATGACCTGCTCAAAATAGTGCTCGGCTGGGTCTTGGCTTCCTGCCGGACCCTGGGTTGCAATGCTGGTGGCCTCCATATCCGCCCAATATGTCTTAACATGGGCAATAGCCATCCGTGCACCCTCTATGCACGCCAACCTCTTCACAACATCGATTCATGATCTCGTGCCAAATAGTTGCTGCACTAGACCAATGTAATTGTCCGGCCTCGGTCCTTTCGGCCATAGATGGTCTTTTACAGACCTCATTGCAAGACCGGACAACCTATGGAGCTCGGCTATAGCAGCCATCTTCTCACTTAATGGCAATGAGCGCGTTGGAGCGCTAAATTGCGACTAGAATAGCCTTTCTATTTCATTATATTTATGATCCTTGAATAACTTGGTCGCATCAGCCGTACTCTTCGCCAAGTCTGCAAACTCATCGGCAGCGCTCCAAAGTTGATCCAAAGGAGCATACTTTGGATCTAAGAACTTCATCCGCAACGAATAGGGGTTTCCAGCCGCGATTTCTCTGGCTTGTCGAAGTTCCTCCCGCGTGTCTCTAATGTCAGAGCGCATCTTCTTAGCCAAATCCAGTGCCTTCTTCAGGTCAGCAGCCTTTGCCTGATTCTCCTTCTCGAGAAGCTCATACCGGCCGGCAGCGTCCCTCAGGTCCACAGCCATCTCGACTATCTCTTCTTTGCTTCAGAGATGAGCAGCCTGTTCGGCTCTCAAGTCTTCGGCTGCCTTTAGGGCAGCCGCAGTGCTAACCCAGGCTTGTTCATTGGCTAGGGCAAGTTCCGCCCTCGGGGACTCAATGGCAGCAGCTCCGCCTGCAGCCACATCATATCATATTAATATTACAACCTTCTTACAATTTCCTAAACAAATAAGGAAATACAAGCGCATACTCTGTGTCTCGTCGAATCGCTTGTTTACAAGCGTGATGTCGGCGTCCACCACATCAACCTATCGCCTCAGTTCGGCGAATTCACCGGTCCGGTCTACCGCCGGACCCTTACCAACCTGCACATAAATACAGTGCGATCATTACCTGGGAGTGTGATCCTCCGTTTGCCGCCATGGGCTGGCAACCACAGTCTCAGGGGCTACTACCTATACAGAGCACATCTATCGCGTGCGGTGCAACCAAAAACTACGTACTTTGTTGCTTACCTCAAAGCCTTTGAGCAAGCTTCCAAAAGCTTCATTTAACCCGCTTGTGGTAGAGGAAATTTTCTCCAGCACCGTACCCATTAGTGTACGGTGATCCTCTGAGAGAGTAGCTTGCTCCAAGAGGCCCGTCAGTATGTTCGCCCGGGCACCGGACTCTCCCGGACGCTTCTCATTGCCCTCCACAAGAGCAGAACGCGCTGGGCTCGGGACGGCCGAAGTGTTAGCTTTTGGCCTCAGTGGATCTGGACTCCTCCGTGACGACATCTTAGGGTCGCCTGCCCCATGGGGCGGAGAGGCAGGTGGGGTTTCACTCTCCATCATCTCCGGAAGAAGATTCCCCGAGGACGAACCCTGTTGAGATGAACTGCTAGCCGGACTGCAAAAAATAGATCATGGTTATTACTCTCAGAGGAAAAAGCAATAAACTTCTTGTTTATTAACTTACAACTCAGTGGAGGGCTGGCCTGTTTGCGGGCATGGTGCGGTAAGAATGCCCTTCGGGGCAGGGCTCCCTGGTGAAGTTCTCTTCCCTTGTTTAGCTGCCTCTGTTTCCAAGTCTTCGGAGGTGGCCCTCTTCTTCCCGCGGGGGAGGAAACCTTAGATTCACCTCTCCGATTATCTTCCTTCATGGAAACGTTAATTCCCCCGGTTTGGATGTACAATGTGTGAAGCTCACTCTTGGCTCTCCACTCCTCCCTTTATCTTTCCCCGATGGCACTTGACTTAGCGCCCGTTTAGGCATCTCGGCTATCGCTAGGCCGGGCGAGCCTTCGGGAAGCGGGGCCGGACACCTGATTCTCTCTGCCTAGCTGAGCCAATCCTGGCCGCGGGCTGTTTTTCAGAACAATGTTATGATAAATATAAACGAAGTGTTCGGTTACATGGTCACTTACTCGGCTATCTAGGCGGTTGCAGCTCAGGCCAACATCCTCGGTGGTGTCCGGACACTTTATTCGTGGTCCGAAGAACAACTAATACATTCCTTCAAGTGTCATGCCGAAGAAGTGCTGAATGGTTCACGGGCCTTCTGGATTGAACTCCCACATCCGGAGAGGTTGACGTTTGCACAGCAAGGCTCGCCGAGCTAGCGTTACCTGGATTATTTTGACAAGACTAATATCCCTCTTAAGAAGCTCCCGAATGCGGCTCTGCAACTTTGGTACATCATTTGCAGACCCCCAGTCTAGTCCCACTGAGGGAGTCCTGGACTAGGGGGTGTCTGGATAGCCGGACTATCATCGTCGGCCGGACTCCAAGACTATGAAGATACAAGATTGAAGACTTCGTCCCGTGTCTGGATGGGACTTTCCTTGGCGTGGAAGGCAAGATTGGCGATACGGATATGTAGATCTCCTACCATTGTAACCGACTCTATGTAACCCTAGCCCTCTCCGGTGTCTATATAAACCGGATGGCTTTAGTCCGTAGGACACAACAACCATTACAACAATTATACCATAGGCTAGCTTCTAGGGTTTAGCCTCCTTGATCTCGTGGTAGATCTACTCTTGTAATACCCACATCATCAATATCAATCAAGCAGGACGTAGGGTTTTACCTCCATCAAGAGGGCCCGAACCTGGGTAAAACATCGTGTCCCTTGTCTCCTGTTACCATCCGCCTAGACGCACAGTTCGGAACCCCCTACCCGAGATCCGCCGGTTTTGACACCGACATTGGCTCTTTCATTGAGAGTTTCTCTGTGCCGTCACCGATAGGAAGGATGCCTCTTCCCGTCTTCAAGGACGGTATCTTCGCCAAAGCAGCCTTGGCCGCCGGCCAAACTATCCGGCTGGGTGGTTTTCTCATGACCGCCTGTTCGGCCACCGCTTCGACGATGACCTCTCGGGTCATCAAAAGCAATCTTCACGTCAACTTGGAATTCGCCGAGCAGCTGGATCCAACAGAGCTCTCGTCCGTAAACGAACTCTTGGATCGCATCGCCGCCCTGGGAGTCGCTATAGACTATAATCAGATCGGGCTTAAAACCGATCTGAGAGAGATTAACTCTCCCCAGGTTACCCACCACGTCGCGGTGGTAGAGGAACATCGTGGCGACTCTTCTCCCATATTAAAAGCTAGTCGTGTCCGGGCTTCCGAACCCTCCATGGCGGATTCCTGCGGAGGGACGGACTTTGATCAAGCGCTGAACCTAAAGTCAGGCATCGGACCGGACTCGTCGGACAATGTTCCACCTTCCAAGCTTCCGAATTCGAAAACTTCTCGGCCCTTGAGCCTTGAGATGGGTAGGGTTCCAGACTCAATTAAACCCACCTACCCAGACATATGCGATCTATCTCTAATCCGGCAAGAGCCTGCTGAAACAGTACATCATTACTGGGCCAGATTCCTCCTGGTTATGGACAGGATAAAGGACTGCCGAGAGGAAAACGCAATCTCAATTTTTTGCAATAATTGCACGGACAAGGGAATCTTGAACGCTGTCAGCCGTCGTGAAATCACACGTTTCGCCGACCTGGCATCCATAGTACCAAAGTACTGTGCGATGGAGAGTTTCCGGAAAACCGAAAATAAGTTTTGGGACAATCCTGCCCCGAATACAACCCTAGTCCGCAACAAAAGGGTGCATTACACTCAGGCACCAAGTACAAAAACCAAAAAGCCAAAGCCCCATAAAGGGCACGAAACCGTACTGGAGGGATGGCTTAGCGGACCCTGTACAATTCACAGTACAGAGGGCACCACCCCAACACATAGCCTTCGAGCATGTTGGATATTACGGCAGGTGGCCAAAAGTGGCGAGGAGCTTCTATCCCCGGAAAACCACACCAACAATACCGGTACGGTATCAACAGTCTTCGAAACTACCGCATCAAACAATATGCAGAAACGAACAATCCGCGGCCTCGCCGAAGTCTACCAAGTAGCAACAACAAATCCTTGGAGCAACGCGGCCATCACCTTCAACGCCAGCGACGAACCTAAATTCCGAATAGCCCGAGCACCAGCCGCATTGGTCCTCAGTCCAATAGTGGACGACTTTCGACTTACCAAGGTACTCATGGATGGCGGCAGCGGATTAAACCTCATCTACGAGGAAACTCTTCAAAAAATGGAAATAGACTGGAGCCGCATTGAGCGAAGCAGCACAACCTTCAGAGGAATAATCCCTAGCAGGGAAGCGCGCTGCACTGGAAAAATCACACTTGATGTTGTGTTCGGCTCGCCGGACAATTACAGGTCCGAAGAAGTCACGTTCCAAGTGGCCCCGTTCAGCAGCGGATATCACGCTATATTAGGACGAGAGGCATTCACAATTTTTCAAGCCGTACCCCATTACGGGTACATGAAGCTCAAAATGCCTGGGCCCGGCGGAATAATCACTCTTGTTAGTGATCCGGACATAGCACTCTGCGCCGAAAACAAGACAGCCACATTAGCCCTGGAGGCACTATCCGAAGCCCTAGTGGCAGAAGAACTCCCCGCGCTGCGCTCTACAGTGCATAGGGACGATGTGATACTCGATAAGAGATCCAAGTCCACCTCCTTTAAACCAGTCTAAATATCCTAAAAGGGTTTAAGCCAGTCAAACAGGCTCTTCGACGTTTTTCCGAACCCAAAAGACAGGCAATGGGAGAAGAACTAGCCAAACTATTGGAAGCCGGATTCATCAAAGACATCAAACATCCAGATTGGCTAGCAAACTTGGTAATGGTACCAAAGAAGGACAAATCCTGGCACCTATTTGTCGATTTTAAAGACCTCAACAAGGCCTGTTACCCGCACTATCAAAAGATAGCGTATGCGGTGTTCATGGCATCCCGGAAGCTCTGACACTACTTTCAAGAGTGTTCGATAACAGTGGCCTCCGAAGTACCCCTAAATGGCATTATAAACAACCGCGACGCGACGGGCAGGATTGCAAAATGGGCCATTGAGCTCTTACCATTCGATATAACTTACAAACCCCGGTGAGCTATAAAGTCGCAAGTTTTGGCTGACTTTGTCGCTGAGTGGACTGAAGCCGAACTCCCTAAAGAGTACGGCGCATACTCCAATTGGATTATACACTTCGACGGCTCCAAAATGTTGGCCGGATTGGGGGCTGGCATCGTATTGACGTCCCCAACCGGGGATACAGTCCAATACGTACTTCAGATTATGTACACGGACTCCAACAACGCAGCCAAATACGAGGCCCTCTTACATGGCCTCCGGATGGCAATCTCCATGGGCATTCAACGCCTAGAGGTGCGCGGGGACTCAAACCTCGCAATATCCCATGTAAATGGAGACTTTGACGCCAAGGATCCGAAAATGGCAGCCTATCGTAATGTTGTCCTTAAAATGTTAGCTCGGTTCGAAGGACTTGAATTCTACCATGTAGCTAGGGACAATAACCAAGCGGCCGACGTATTGGCACGCATCGGCGCAAAACATGACGTTGTCCCTCCAAACATCTTCCTGGAACGGCTGTTCAAGCCATCCGTACTATGGGAAGAGGAGTCCGGAAATAACAAACCGGAAGCAGCCGCACCAACTGACATAGAGCAATCTAACATAATCGGCGATTCAGCCGATGAAATAACACCTTCAGCCCATGACATAATGGCAGTAATCGCCTCGTGGACAGAGCCATTCCTAGCCTACTTGCTTAGGCAGGAACTTCCCGAAGACCAAAATGAGGCCCGCTGCATCGTTCGGCGATCTAAAGCCTACAAGGTCCATGAGGGAGAACTCTATAAGAAAAGCACAACCGGTGTCCTTCAAAGGTGTATCTCCGAAGAGGAAGGGTGAGACCTCCTGCCTGAAATTCACGCTGGACTAGGCAGACACCACGCCGCAGCCTGGGCCCTTGTAGGAAAGGCATTCCGTACAGGATTTTATTGGCTGATGGCCCGGGCAGATGCTCAGGACTTAGTCCAAAGATGTGTCGGTTGTCAGCTCTTTGCTAATCAGAGCCATATGCCACCCACCGCCCTCAAAACTATACCCATTACCTGGCCGTTCACAGTCTGGGGGCTTGACATGGTTGGACCACTTAAAGGGGGAACTCACAAGCAAAGGTACCTATTGGTCATGGTGGATAAATTCACCAAATGGATAGAGGCCAAGCCAGTTAAAACGGCAGAGTCCGGACCAGTGATAGACTTCATATCCGGGGTAGCACACCGTTATGGTGTTCCCCACAGCATAATCACCGATAACGGCACGAACTTCACGGCTGACGAGGTTAAATCATGGTGCAAAAATATGGGCATTAACCTCGATTACGCTTCAGTCTATCATCCTCAAACGAACGGTCAAGTGGAACGAGCAAATGGTCTAATAATGAGCGGCATCAAACCCAGACTAGCGCGGTCCCTTACGAAATCTGACACGCACTGGGTAGAGGAGCTCGACTCCGTACTCTGGGGGCTCCGGACAATGCCCAACCGTAATACCGGATTCACACCATTTTTATGGTATACGGCGCAGAAGCAGTTCTGCCCTGCGACATCATTCATGACTCACCTCGAGTGCGCATGTACGAAGAAAGAGAAGCCGAGCTGGATCGGCAGGACAGCTTGGACGCATTGGAGGAAGAACGCGACGTCGCCAAGGCTCGTTCCACAATCTATCAGCAGCAGGCTCGAAGATATCAAAGCAGAGAAGTACGGGCCAAGACTTACAACGTTGGCGAACTAGTTCTACGCCTGCCGGACAATAAAAAGGACAAGCTCAAGCCCAAATGGGAAGGCCCCTTCATCATCGATCAAATCTTGACCGGCGGAGCGTACCGTCTACGAAATGCGTCGGACAACCGACTCGAGCCGAACCCATGGAACGCAACCCGCCTCCGAAGATTCTATGCCTAGCGCCGGACTAAGAGTTCGTCCCTTTCCCCCGTCCAAATTTTTTACACTTCAGCTGTCTTTTGTTTCTCTTTTTTCTCTCACCCCTATTCATCAAAGCCTTAAAAGGCTTACTTGTGCATCGTTCGCATGCAATTGATGTGCTATCCACACTCATTATACCTGGGGGCTTCCTTACCAGAAGCTTAATTATAAGGGCTTCATGCCCAGCACGCGTCTCAAACTTCCACGTGTACCTTTTATTCACCAATATATGCATCGATATGACTTAAGTTTTGGCCAAGCTGGGTTGCCTGGCTCCTGTGCTTACCCCTACATTCCCGGTTGTGACTGCCGGGTCAGCCGGATGTGTACCTCAGACTAGGTGAAGCCGAAAGCTAGCTTTCTTAAGGGAATATTCGGTCGGTGATTTGAAAGATGATTTTTTACCAATTTATTTACCTGCCCCCAGATGTTATCCTGCTCTTTTCGCAGTCCGGACATGCACTTTAGGGCATGCCTCCCAGAGGAAAGGAACCCTTAACGGAACTATTCTCCCTGGAAGATGTTTCTTACTAACCATGTAATATAACATAACTAGTTGGGCACTTGTCTGATAAAGCACTAATGACCCCTACGCCTGGTCTCCATGCATGCCCCGGTTGTTTCTTAACCGAGAAGGTATTCGGACACACTCCGGACTCTAGGGTCCCGAGGTTGAAGCGAAAAGGTCAGCAAAGACAAACGATCTACAATCTGGCTAGAAGGCATTTTACATGTCATTTTAAAATACATTGTCAAATCGACTGACTGTATTCCTCCTCAATCCCGTCTAACAGGCTGTCTAATTTACAGTCCCGTTGGGAAAATTTAGCGGCCAACTCTACTTGGCTGTATACTAAACTCACAGGGATCTCCTTCCCATCGGGCCCCACAGGTCCGACCTCGGCCATGTGGTTGGGATCCGCCTTCTTGTACCGCGTCTTCACCATGGCCCAGGCCTCCCTGGCACCTTGGCGGCAGGCTGAAATCTTCCATAAACGGAAGCACTGCCGCACTCCCTGAAGCTTCTCCGCAAGCTCCCCAAGGCCCTCGGGTAGGGAGAGGGTTGGCCATAAAGCCTGGACGACGCCGCTCATTGCTTGCCGAACTCGTTCGAGCAGTTGCAATAGCTCGGGAAGTTGATCACCCGTTGATACGGGCATCTCCTCCGCAGGGCGACCTATGAGTATACCTACAGACATATTTTGTCAATTGACTTCCTCGCCGAACTCTTCTTTTCAAAGGAGTTCGCTCAAGCACTTACTATAGATGCCGCGACGAAGCCGCTAATTCTCCTTAACGGAGCCAGACAGCTCGGCCCGAACACCTTTCAGCTCTTCTCCAAGCTGGGCGTGGGCATCCTGGAGCTTGTTCCTTTCTTGCTGCACCTTATTCAGCACCCTCTCGCCGGCCTTCAGCTAGCACAGTAGTTCTTGCCTGTCCGGATCTTGTCCGGCAGCACCTACAATGTCATTATTAGACTTGCGCGCAGGCCGCACACCACTTATATTTTTAAATAATGTGTTACCAGGAGGGGTCCCTGTGTTTACTCCTGCGGCAGCAAGTGCGGCCTCAAGTTGGGCCTTACACTCTTGCAGCTCCTGAGACAGTTGGGTATTCTTCTTTGTAAGATCCTACAGTTCAAATGATCCTTAAATCAGTTAATATAACTACTTTAAGTCTCGGGGGCTACTGGCATATACAACTATTAAAATCTCTTACCCGTATGTCTTTTACATACTGCTTCGTGGCTCTGGTCAAACCATCTTGAGCGGCACGGAGGTGCACGTCCCTGCATTAAAGGCATTCAACGCCTCAGGGGAGAAGCACGTGTCACGAAAAACTGTCCGGTGGCGCCTGTGGTTCATGGCGCTCTCCACCTCAGACTTGGTGGCGGACAGTCTGTCGGCATCCTCCGTTGGAGGAGTATCCGGCTCGCGCCTTGCGCTCGCCTCCCCCTCCAGACCAGGCGCTGGAGCTTGGCTGGTAGAGGCTGGGTTGGCAACCTCTACGCCCGCAGTCCGGCGGGCGCTTTTTCTCCTACAAAAGTCAGGAGCAATCAAACGCTTCCTAGGAATGTTGCTCTAAATAACAAACCGTGAGCTATACCTTTGCGGCGACGTTTCAATCCGCGCCGCGCTCCTCTTCCGCCTATTGGGCCGGACTGACCCTTGTTGGTCAGCCACTGCGGGTTCGGCTTCCCGCCTTGAAGGCACCGCCTGGAAGACACTGTTGTGTAAGGTGGTCAGAAATGCGCGAGGATGGAGTAATGGTGTTAGGAATTCAGTCATTAGTACCTGGGAAGCCGGTGACAGGTCGGGGTAGTCGGCCATAATGGCGACTAGAGCGTTCTCCATGCTGAGTTGGTGGAACACCCCGTCAATTAGCTCCACCTTTATATCCGGATCCTCTTCGGAGGTCGGATCAAGGGATCTTCCCGGATCCTCGGGTTGTGGAGCTGGACTGTGAATGTCCTCCACATCCCGGCGCAGTTCCTGCGTCAAAATCATAGAGTAAGGTACTCGGTTTTGAAAGCACGGGTCGGATGAATAAACGTCCGCTTACCCAGCTCCGAGGGCTATTCGTGGAGAACCCATTCAATGGGCTCGTACGGAGGAAGTCCTCCTTCTCCCCATTGTACATGCCGGACAGAATCTTCACCAGATCCTCGGCCGATCCCGGCCACTTACGGCCATGACGGGTGGCATCGTCCTCAAACAATGGACGCTCTTGTCTTCCTCCAGCTGAGGGCTCCGCGGGCGCCAACTTAGGCGTTTCTTCAGAGGAGCGTTGCTAAACTCGGGGAGGCCGATCCGAACTGGGTCCGGCAGTGGAGCGTCTTCTATATAAAACCATTCCAAAGACCAGTCTTCAGACGCCTTCTTAGGGGTTCCGGATAGATATCCGGTCCCGGCGATGCGCCATATTTCGGCACCGCCCACTTGATATATTGACCCCTCATGAGAGCGGGGTACGAGGCAAAATAGCCTCTTCCACAGCACGAAATGGGGCTCGATGCCCAGGAATAGCTCGCAAATAGCTACGAAACCCGCGATATGCAGAATAGAGGCGGGCGTTAGGTGATGGAGCTGGAGTCCGTAGAACTCCAGGAGCCCACGGAGGAACGGATGTACAGGAAATCCAAGCCCCCTTATTAGATAAGGGATGAAGCATACCCGCTCCCCTTTAGTGGGACTAGGGGTGGCCTCCGCTTGCTTCCCACCTTTGTTGGTGGCCAGCCCGGCTCGAACCGGAACCATAAAGGGCGGAGGAAGATATCCCTCCGCTTGGAGCGTCACCAGCTCGCTGTGCGGAATAGAACATCTCCTCCAATCTCCTGGCGAAGGACTGGGAGCGCGAGAAGAGGAGCCGCGTCGACGGTCCATGGTGGAATGGATTTTTGGTCAGAAGCGCTCCGATGAGTACCCGCGGGAGGAAGATGGTGTGATTTGGATCTGGATTCCTACCTCTCTTATAGGCAGGTTATTTGCGCAGCTAGGGAGTAAAACATAAAAGATACCCTGGCTTTTCGCATTCATGCGACGCGTGGAAGAAGGCCATTATTGGGCGTGGAAGCCAAGAAGTGCGGCATTGATAAGGAAGCCGGACACTGTTCGACAGGTACATGGAACTTAAAGGAGAACCCGCCTTGCAACGCCGAAGACTACATACGTGTTGGACTTATCGTCATTGAAGCCTTGTTCGGGGGCTACTGAGGGAGTCCTGGACTAGGGGGTGTCCGGATAGCCGGACTATCATCGTCGGCCGGACTCCAAGACTATGAAGATACAAGATTGAAGACTTCGTCCCATGTCTGGATGGGACTTTCCTTGGCGTGGAAGGCAAGCTTGGCGATACGGATATGTAGATCTCCTACCATTGTAACCGACTCTATGTAACCCTAGCCCTCTCCGGTGTCTATATAAACCGGATGGCTTTAGTCCGTAGGACACAACAACCATTACAACAACCATTACAACAACCATTACAACAACCATTACAATAACCATTACAACAATCATACCATAGGCTAGCTTCTAGGGTTTAGCCTCCTTGATCTCGTGGTAGATCTACTCTTGTAATACCCACATCATCAATATCAATCAAGCAGGACATAGGGTTTTACCTCCATCAAGAGGGCCCGAACCTGGGTAAAACATCGTGTCCCTTGTCTCCTGTTACCATCCGCCTAGACGCACAGTTCGGGACCCCCTACCCGAGATCCGCCGATTTTGACACCGACACCCACATTGGCCCACGATGCCAGTTGAGGCGGAGGGCCCGAGTGGAAGGCGGGGGCGGCCGCCCACTTTGTGCCTCGGGGATCTGTGATGTAAAACCACCTCCGTTGCCACAGATCAGACACCTCCAGGAAAGAACCTTCTGGCCATGGAACATTGGTGTTTCTGCTTATTGTGGCGCCTCCGCACTCCGCGTGTCGCCCCTCAATCTCCTTCAGCTTCAGATTGAAGGTCTTGAGCCATAGGCCGAAGTGGGGGTGATGTGGAGGAAGGCTTCACACATGACGGTAAACAACGAGATGTGGAAGATGGAATCCGGAGCTAGATCATGAAAATCTAGCTTGTAATAAAACATGAGCCCCCTCACGAAGGAATCAAGAGTAAAGCCCAAGCCTCGGAGGAAGTGAGAGACAAATACGACGCTCTCGTTGGGTTCGGGAGTAGGGATGACCTGCCCTGCAACAGGAAGCATGTGCTTGACGTCGGCAGTCAGATATCCGGCCCCCCTAAGCTTCGCAATGTCCTCCTCTGTGATAGAGGAGGCCATCCACCGGCCTTGAAGGTCGGATCCGGACATGATTGAAGAGTGCTTAAGCTTGAGCTTTGGGTGTTGGAACTCGAAGTGCGGGAAGGCGCAAGCCTGGAGATAGAGGGACATTCCTCGACCCCTCTATAAAGGGGCAGAATATCAAGTGTCCCTAGCGTAACCGTTCGGGACTTGCCTAAAAACACGAAGTCATGCCAACAGGCTTGGTTGGATTACCCATACCCGTATTGATGAGGATCCCACGATAAGAGGGACACGATCTCTGCTTCGACAAGGCGTGACAAAGGAACCGCCTCGTAATGTGTGTGGTAGCTGGTTAAAAAACTGGTTCAAATAAAAGCCGGACCGTGGCATGATGTCATGTTTTGAAGAGTTGTCAGCAGATTAGATTCATGGGTTATTCTTCTCTCTATGGTGGTATGTGAAATTTGTCTTGCAGAGCCGGACACGGTCCTTGTGTTCGGAATTTATCCCGAAGTATTCGGAGATGGAACCCGCCTTGCAATGCCGAAGACAATCTGCGCGCTAGACTCATCGTCATTGAAGCCTAGTTCAGGGGCTACTGAGGGAGTCCTGGATAAGGGGGTATCCGGACAGCCGGACTATATACTTTGGCCGAACTGTTGGACTATGAAGATACAAGATTGAAGACTTCGTCCCGTGTCCGGATGGGGCTCTCCTTTGCGTGGAAGGCAAGCTTGGCGATCCGGATAATAGATCTCCTTCTCTGTAGCCGACTCTGTGTAAACCTGGCCCCCTCTGGTGTCTATATAAATCGGAGGGTTTAGTCCGTAGGAGAGGACAATCATAATAATAGGCTAGCTTCTAGGGTTTAGCCTCCACGATCTCGTGGTAGATCAACTCTTGTAATACTCATATCATCAAGATCAATCAAGCAGGAAGTAGGGTATTACCTCCATCGAGAGGGCCCGAACCTGGGTAAACATCGTGTCCCCAGTCTCCTGTTACCATTAGCCTTAGATGCACAGTTCGGGACCCCTATCCGAGATCCGCCGGTTTTGACATCGACAGCCGTGTATATGATACAGCCTGAGGGTTTTGTCAATCCAACTAGCGCTAGTAAGGTATGCAAGCTCAAGAGATCCATTTATGGGTTGAGGCAAGCATCTCGGAGCTTGAACATTCGTTTTGATGAGGTCGTCACTAGTCTCGGTTTCATCAAAAGCAAAGAGGATGCTTGTTTATACAATAAGTTAAGTGGGAGCTCGATAGTGTTTTTGATCTTGTATGTGGATGACATACTACTGATCGGAAATGATGTTTTGATATTGAACTCGGTCAAGGAATCATTGAATGGCAAGTTTTCAATGAAGGACCTTGGTGAGGCAGTCTATATTTTAGGCATTAAGATCTATAGAGATAGATCGAGGAGGCTGCTCGGCTTAAGCCAGAGCACGTACATTGATAAAGTGTTGAAGCGGTTCAACATGAGTGAGGCAAAGAAAGGGTTCTTGCCACTCCCACATGGTATAAGGCTAAGCGAGACTCGGAGTCCTTCGACATCTGATGAGCGAAGCAGGTTGAGTAGGAGTCTGTATGCCTTGGAAATGGGATCCATCATGTATGCCATGATATGTACATGGCCTGATGTTGCTTTTGCAATAAGCCTAACAAGTAGATACCAGGCAAACCCCGGTGAGAGCCACTGGGCAGCGGTAAAGACTATTTTGAAGTACCTGAAAAGGACTAAAGAGATGTTCCTAGTTTATGGAGGTGAGGAAGAGCTCATCGTAAGGGGTTACGCCGATGCTAGTTTCCAAACCGATAGAGATGATTGTCGATCATAGTCCGGATTCTTGTATGTCATGAACGGAGGAGCAGTGAGCTAGATGAGTTCCAAGCAAGATACGGTGGCCGATTCTACCATAGAAGCCAAATAAACTGCGGCTTGTGAAGCTGCGAAGGAAGGTGTTTGGATCCGGCATTTTCTGGATGATCTTGGTATTTTCCCAGCCTCGGTAAAACCGTTGGACCTTTATTGTGATAATTCTGGTGCCATCACACAAACCAAGGAGCCGAGGAATCACCACAAGGTTAGACACATAGATCGTAAATATCACCTGATATGAAAGATCATAAAGAATGGTGATGTAGGCTTATGCAAAATTCAGACGGATGCAAATGTTGCAGATTCACTGACTAAGCCGCTTCCACAACCCAAGCATGAGGGGCATGTTAGAGCTATGGGCATTCGATGTCTATTTGATTGACTCTAGTGCAAGTGGGAGGCTGTTGGAGATATGCCCTAGAGGCAATCATGTATGATGATATTTCCTATGTGTTTATGAATAAAGATAGTCCTTGGACATTATCAATGATGTGTATTAGCAAGTATGTGAGTTGTTTGTGAGACTATGCATTGTATGATGACTTTCCTAAAAGATCCCTAGTCGAAAGGGTTGTGTGGACGCGCAGCCAACTAGACTAGCATATGAAACGGTCGATGGCTTGGTCTCACTAGCTGTCGGTGTCAAAACTGGCGAATCTCGGGTAGGGGGTCCCGAACTGTGCGTCTAGGCGGATGGTAACAGGAGACAAGGGACACGATGTTTACCCAGGTTCGGGCCCTCTTGATGGAGGTAAAACCCTACGTCCTGCTTGATTGATATTGATGATGTGGGTATTACAAGAGTAGATCTACCACGAGATCAAGGAGGCTAAACCCTAGAAGCTAGCCTATGGTATGATTGTTGTAATGGTTGTTGTCTCCTACGGACTAAAGCCATCCGGTTTATATAGACATCGGAGAGGGCTAGGGTTACATAGAGTCAGTTACAATGGTAGGAGATCTACATATCCGTATCGCCAAGCTTCCCTTCCACGCCAAGGAAAGTCCCATCTGGACACGGGACGAAGTCTTCAATCTTGTATCTTCATAGTCTTGGAGTCCGGCCGATGATGATTGTCCAGCTATTCGGACACCCCCTAGTCCAGGACTCCCTCAGTAGCCCCTGAACCAGGCTTCAATCACGATGAGTCCGGCGCGCATATTGTTCGGCATTGCAAGGCGGGTTCCTCCTCCGAATAATTCATAGAAGATTGTGAACACCAGGATAGTGTCCGGCTCTGCAAAATAAATTCCACATTCCACCGTAGAGAGAATAATATGTACACAAGTTCAATCTGCTGACGTATTTTGTGGCATGACGTCACACCACTACCAAGCCTTTACTTGAATCGTTTTTTACTTGTCGAAGCAGACATCGTGTTCCCCTTATTCCGGGATTCTCATCAATACGGACGTGGGTAACCCAACCGCGCTCGTCGCCACGCCCCCTCTATCGAGGGCGAGTCCCGAACGGTCACGGAGACGGCTCTCGGTATTCTCCCTCTTTATAATGGGAACAAGGCTCGTTTCTTTTCTTCAATCCTCCATCGAATCTTCTCCTTGCTCCAAGTTCCAACACCCAGAGCCCCAGATTCGAGCACCTCGGACCTTCAACAATCTCCGGTTCTGACCTTCAGGGCCGGTGGATGCCCTCCTCCGTCACGGAGGAGGACGTGCTAAAGCTGCGAGAGGCCAAGTACTTGTCTTACGAGATTTCGCACAGGTTGCCCGCCGAAGGGCAGGCCATCCCCACCCCTGAGCCTGGCGAGTACGTCGTATTTGTATCCCACCTCCGTTGGGGTTTAGGCTTCCTGATGGATCCTTTTGTGAGAGGGCTCTTGTTTTACTATGGTTTGGAATTCCATGACTTGGCTCCGGAGTCCATCCTCCATATTTCCGCATTTATTGTCGTCTGCGAAGCCTTCCTCCGCGTCACCCCCCACTTTGGCCTGTGGCTAAAGACCTTCAATGTGGAGCCGAAGATGATCGAGTGGCGTCAAGCAGAGTGCGGCGGGGCGGCCATAAGCAGGAGGGCCGATGCCCTGTGGCCCGAGGGCTCCTTTCAAGAGGAGCTCGGCTTGTGGCAACAGGAGTGGTTCTATATTACCGCTCCGAAGGGCAGCAGGCAGAAGCCGCCGCCCTTATTCCGCTCGGGACCTCCATGACGGTTGATGTCGTGGGTCAACCAAGAGCTCAACTGGGGGCCGTCAAAGGACGTGCCCCTACTGCAGGGCCGGATTCGAGACCTCCAAACGAGGGAGATCGATATGGTTGTGGCAATGCAGGTCATGCTGATTAGGCGTCTCCTGCCCTACAAACGCCGCCCTCTATGGCTGTGGGAGTTTAATCCGGAGGGGCCACGAATTCTTCAACACTTCATGGGTATGACACCCATGGAGATGTACAAATTATTCTTCGGATCGCGAGAGGCGTGTCCGGAATTGACCGAGGATGCTGGCCTAAGCTGCAATCGCCCGGATACACAAGTAAGTAGCTCCGAGTCCAGACATACCATTTGTTTGCCCTTCTATGATTCGCCTTTTGACCGATTTCCTTCTAAACAGGAGTGCATAGCGCAAGCAAAACTGATACGGTGTCCGGCCCCCCTCCCAGAGACCGCGCCAGATTCCATGCTGGTCAGGATGCTGGAGGTTGCGCCTTCAGAGGAAGGCGAAGGGGAAAGTAGAAGAGCTACCGCCTCGCCCAAGGAGGCTCTTGAAAGAGGAGGGATCGAGAATCCCTCCCTCCAAGGGAAGAAGAGGACTGCCTCCGAGGACCCAGGGGCCAAAGCCCCTAAGCGGGGGAAGAAATCTTCGCCAGAGGGTCCTGCGTTCGGGGAGGCCCCGGCCACACAGTCTTCCCTAAATAATCAGCCCTCCAACGAGCCGTAAGTAGAAAAAAGGGAGTTTTATAATAAGGGACAACCCTATTTGTGCTTCTGAGGATAACTCAAGTTTTTACCTTGTAGTTCGGATCTCCGTCCTTCGCAAATGAGCTCGTCTTCGAGGGACCTTCGTCCGGAGATGGTGGAGAGCGAGACACCTCCGTCCGCGGCGCCGTCGGATAGGGCGGACGAGCCTGAAGTGTCATCACGGAGGGTGCCCCCGAGTTTGGCAAAGCCGGATAGTTCGGCACCAACTGGTGTACGGCTGAAGGATCTGCTTGAGAAGGCGTCTATCTCAGAAGATCACCATGCATTGATGAGTATGGTGATTGGAAGGATTTCGTCCGCCGAAGGCGGATTGCGTAATGCCGTCAGGAGTTTGCTGGCGGGGTTTGAGGTACGTAAAAATGACACCTTTTGACAGTTTTACACATAAAGTGCGCCCTGTATAGATAGTAGCCCCTGAGACTCGGTAGGTTGTCGAAAGCGACAGCGTGCCGAGGATCAAAATTGCAGGTTTCAATTTTCGCCGTTCCTATGCAGGTGGCGGATCGTCCGGGGGCCAGCCGGACTGATGGATTTGCTGAACTAAAGCGGCAACTCGACGTTGCGGATGTGGACATCGCGCTAGTCAACAGGCGACTTGATGAGTCGCAAGGTAAGTGTTTCTTTGCGGTCACTTGGTAAGGGAGTCGAATCCCACTCCTTACAACATGCGTGTGAAATGCAGATGGTGCCGCTGCTGTGTAGAGCCTTCGGGCCGAACTTGCTCAAGCGAAAGAGCAAGCCAAAAGGAGTGATGCGGCTGCCTCGAGGGCGGCCAAGGAGTTAGAAGCCGAAAGGGCTGCACACTGCCGAAGCAGGGAAGAGATGGCCGAAATGGCCGTGAAGTTAAAAGATGCTACCGACCGCAATGAGGCTCTTGAAAAGGAGCGCCTAGCGGGGCAAGAAGACCTGGGGAAGGCCATCGCCGAAGCCAAGGATGCTCGTTCTGCAATGCGGGCTATAAAGGAAGAGCTGCGCCAGGCCGCGGACATTGTAGCTGGCAAGCCTTTTCTGCTGCGCCGAAGGTTTACGAATCCAAAGTATGCTCAGCTTGGCCAGCTGTGTGGTCCGGAGGACCCTTATATGGACTTAGCAGCGAGTGCGGCGGATGCTGTTGTGCACTTCCGAAGCCAGAAGGATCACAAGACGGAAGAGCTGTTTTGGTCTCAATTCCATAGTCCGGAGCGTTCACTTCCGCTGACCGACCGGTTGGCCGAGTGGGCTGAGCTGAATAGGTTTTCCGGGCTTGCCATGACGGATATCGTGACTCATGTCTGGCCGGATAGGCCCAAGCCGAAGAGCTACTTTGGCTTATTGCAGCAATTTCTTGGGGCGGTGCCGCATATCAAGGCGATGAAGCGGTCGGCCTGCATAGAGGGTGCACGGATGGCACTCGCCCGTGTGAAGACACATTGGACAGAGATGGATGCCACCGCTATTGCGACCCAGGGTTCGGACGAGAGCCGGTTACCCGCCGAGCACTATTTTGGTGAAGTTCTGCGTGGTGCTGGTGTAATAGAGTCGCAGTGCTCAAAAAATGTCACGTTCAACTGAATGTTTTATTTTGTAAGGCAATGTTTATGATGTAAGCGCTTTTTATACTTGTGCATTCAAGTAGTGAAATATCTCCTATGCGGCCGTTTATGTATACGTGTGTATAACCTGAAAGATGGCAGTCGTCGGCTTCAGCCCCCACGCACAAGGTGCGGGGGTGTTCGCAAAAATAGCGCATTTTCACACTTAATCCAACGTCTCGGTCCTGTGAAGGAGGTGGTAGCGTAGCAAACGAGGCAACCGGACTATAATGCTTTATCACTTTCACTTAGCCATTGGAGTTCAAGGGTGGGGCTACGATATAGCCCCTGGGGGCAGCGCGCTCTCCGAATACGGGGCGCGTATGTGCCTGACCGGGAAACGGCCCTTCGTCAAAGCGGAGGAATTCTAAACATTCCATTGGTCGATTGAGTGGTTGACCAGTCTCTCGTTGTATCATGACAGTCAGTTTTCGGCTTTCTCTACTGAGGTGCTCGCCCAGCCGAACTGGGGCACAATCGCAGTAGTTCTCCTGGTGCCGCGTTAGCCGATGATACGGAACATAAGGCAGCAAAACACAGGAGCCGGGCAAACCCAACATTTGACCAAAGACATGATTCGGAGCTGATGCATATAAGGCCTAACTCGAGACGCCAAACACTCCCGAAGGTGTTCGGTCTTTATAATAACGGGCAGAACAATGCCCTAAGCCCTAGTGTCCAGGTACAGGCAAGGTCCTCTGACGCGGCCGATGCCAAAACGCCAGTCTCCTCTCTGGTTATAATGAGAAACCAGGGGATTATAGCAACAAGAGACAGTAAGAAAGGTTTACGCAGGGTCTTAATCTGAAAAGAATCCTTGAAACGGGTCCCTACTGCACATCTGCGCCTATGTCTCCGTTGTGCCGTATCCTAGACGGGTGTGCACGTTGTTCATCTGTAAAAAGAGAGGAACTTAGTTTGAAAAGAAATCGTGCGAAAAGGTGCATAAAAAATTGAAATATAAATTAATAAAGCTGAGCCTATGTTAGCTCATTATTGCTTATATGCACAGCCCCTTGTGAAGGGGTGTGCGGCTAGGTAGCCCCTAGCTTATTTATTCCGGACTCGTCCAGCCATGTCTGGTGTCTTAGACGACCTTTTAATGAAATGATGTCGCGTGGGCCGGGCATTTTAAGTGTAAGAGATGCGTAATGTGGTATTGCGTTAAAGCGGACGAAAGCTTCACGTCCCAATAGTGCTTGATAGCTACTTTTGAATGGGGCGACATGAAAGATTAGCTTTTCGCGTCGGAAGTTGTCAGGTGACCCAAACACAACTTCTAATAATAACGAGCATGTGCACTTGGCGTAAGGGCCTAGCGCCACTCCTTTGAAGGAAGTGCGGCTATGTCGAATTTTAGTAAGGTCTATCCCCAACTTGCGGATTGTGTCCGGATAAAGCAGGTTTAAATCGCTGCCGCCGTCCATCAGGACTTGTGTAAATCGCAGTCCGTCGATTATAGGATCCAATATCAGAGCAGTCCATCCTGCGTTTCGGATACTTCTAGAATAGTCCATGTGGTCGAAAGTGATTGGTTTTGACATACAATCTCGAGGTTCCGCTGGGGTGGACCGTGCGACACCTATCTTAGCGGGTGCCGCATTGTTTTTCCGTACTATCACATGAAGTGAGTTTACTGCTTTGACTTCTTGTGGGAAAGTCTTTTGTTTTCCGGTGCTCTGCTGGTGGGGTTCGTCATCGTCCTCGCTTGGCGTGTCGAGCCCCTTGTGTTCGGCGTTGAGTCTGCCGGACTGTTTAAAAACCCAACAATCTCGGTGGGTATGGTTTGGAGGCCTTCCGGAGGTACTGTGGATTTGACATATCCGATCCAAAATTTTGTTTAAGTTGGATGACTCATCACTGTTGTCCTTAAGAGGCAGTGTTTTATTGTTTGGCCGTGAGCTTTTGAATCCGGCGTTGACCGCCGTGCTCTTTGGTTCCCAGGATCATAAGTCGGTTTGTGTGCGGCGCCACTTGTCGCTTTTGGCCTGTCATCTGGCCGTCTATCTGGCCAGGCGGCCTCTTTGTTTTTTGATTGTGAGGGCTCTATGGCTTCCTCGTCAAATTCTGGCAGCAGCTTGCGCTTCGAGTAGCTCTTTGTTTGGCGGGATTATCCTTTGCCGCGCCCCGTTGTTCCTCGTTATCGCTTCCTTTTGGGGTGTCCACCATATATACGTCATGTTTTGGGGTGGTCTTCCAGTGCCCTGTAGGCGCTGGTTCTTGATCGTCTCCGGCATCGTCATCCATACCGTCGATGTCCTCGGAGTCGTAGTCTAGCACGTCGGTTAGATCGTCGACAGTGGCTACAAAGTGGGTGGTGGGTGGGTTTTGAATTTCTTCGTCGTCCGCATCCCAACCATCCTGGCCGTAGTCCGGCCAGGGCTCTCCGGATAGCGAGAGATGCTTTAGCGATTTCAGGATGTCGCCAAAGGGTGAGTGCTGAAAGATGTCCGCAGCAGTGAACTCCATGATCGGCGCCCAATTAGATTCGATTGGCAGGGGCGCAGGAGGTTCTGAGTCCGGCAGAGAGTCCGACACCTCGGAGTCACGAGCTTTATAAGGGACGAGGTCAGTGTTCGGCTCCATCGCCGTGGAAGTTGCAGCTCCCGAGGTGGTGTCCAGCCACCCATCCTCGATCTGCGCGATCGGCTCCGGACTATGGGTCGGAGCGGATTTGTGTGCGGCCTCCAAGGTACTGTCCGGCGGCAGAGTTAGATTATGCCCATCGCGACAGTGCGGCACGCTCGGCTGCGGCTCGGATCCATCGAAGATCAAGGCTCTGCGGATATCGGCCATGAAGTTTAGGCTTCCAAACCTGACCTAACGGCCAGGGGCGTAGCTTTCGATCTGCTCCAGATGGCCAAGTGAATTGGCCCGCAGTGCGAAACCGCCGAATACGAAGATCTGTTCGGGAAGAATAGTCTCACCCAGGACTGCGTCATTGTTGACTGAAGAAGCCATCAAGCCTATCGGTGACGACACAGAGGAACTCTCAATGAAAGCACCAATGTCGGTGTCAAAACCGGCGGATCTCGGGTAGGGGGTCCCGAACTGTGCGTCTAGGCGGATGGTAACAGGAGACAAGGGACACGATGTTTACCCAGGTTCGGGCCCTCTTGATGGAGGTAAAACCCTACATCCTGCTTGATTGATATTGATGATGTGGGTATTACAAGAGTAAATCTACCACGAGATCAAGGAGGCTAAACCCTAGAAGCTAGCCTATGGTATGATTGTTGTAATGGTTGTTGTCTCCTACGGACTAAAGCCATCCGGTTTATATAGACACCGGAGAGGGCTAGGGTTACATAGAGTCAGCTACAATGGTAGGAGATCTACATATCCGTATCGCCAAGCTTGCCTTCCACGCCAAGGAAAGTCCCATCCGGACACGGGACGAAGTCTTCAATCTTGTATCTTCATAGTCTTGGAGTCCAGCCGATGATGATAGTCCGGCTATCCGGACAGCCCCTAGTCCAGGACTCCCTCACTAGCCATGAAGCATTGGATGCTAGCCAGATAATATGGACTTGGAAAGGTCTGGTCGGATTTGACGTACTCGGATCCGAGTCGAGATAAGGTCCGAGTCGGACAAACCCAACTATGAGACACATCGATATGTCATATGTGAGTCTCTAGTACAACATACGTTCTATGTCCTAAGACCTGAGCTGGCGCATGTACTCGGGATGGTGACAGACCTGCCTTGGGCCGACCAAACGCTACTCCATGACATGGTAGTTACAAAGGTAGGTTTCGGGCTTGTCCAGACCCATGCAGTGAGACATGGTCGAGCAAGATGGGATTTGCCCCTCCGATTAGGAGAGATATACTCTGGGCCCCTCGTGTGATCCGGCAAGGATTATGAGATAATCCAGTTTGTGGTCCATATCATTGGAACGAGAAAGAGGTCGGGCTAGCACAAGGATGACAGTCTCGCCTTCTTCCCGACAACATATATCGTGAGGCAAAGGGAACAGAAGTATGACACGCTGTACAGGTTCGCCTAACCAGCTTCATAGTCTGCTTGGTGTTCGGCATGCCTTGCTAGAGGCCGCAACCAACTATGGAGTTCGTCGGTGATCCGAACTACGACAAAGGCGGCTTGAACCTAAGGGGTCGCGCACTTAAGGGAAGGAACCTACAAGGTCGGATCTGAGGACACTGGTCGGATGTGATCCGAGCTGTATTCGGATTGTGGCTGAGTAGACTTGTGGGATTTAGGGTCCGTGCGAGGCCCACGTGTTGAGCCCACGATGGACGCCTATAAATAGTGGAGGTGCGGCACACTTATTGAGTTGATCACTTAGGCGTCATTGTTAGGGCTTTGCACGTGTTGTGAATAGCCACCTCCACTCGTTGTCGATTGTGTGATCGGACCTAGCAGTTCGCCACACGATGTTGCTCATGCACGCGCAGATACTGTTAGAGGTGGTGCACTTGCGCCGCTCCGGCAAACCTATTCGCGGGATCCGATCGGCTACGTGGGAGACCGGCAAGGACGAGACGACTCCAGTAATGCGACGCTACTCCAGGAACACACTGCCTCAAGTCTACTTCCGCTGCACGGCACTGCGCGTCTAGTGGTACCGATCTGTGATCCATCTCCCGTAGCATGTTCCTTGTTGTTCTACGCGTAGGAAAATTTTAATTTGCAGTCGATGCACCCTACCGTAGATCCCAACAGTCAATACATTGAATGTACTTGCAAGCTCACAACAAGCATAAACATAATGACAAACAATATCATGACATTTAATCAAGTTAAATAACAATAGGATACTCATGCCAAGCAATCAAAATAGTGCACCGAGTCCTTCGGACTCTCTTACCAATGGGTTAACTCGTAACCAAACGGTGATCATTCACGGATCACAAATGGAACCACACTCGATTCAATCCACGATCAGTCTCACTAACATCAGCATAATTTAACAAGTGCCATGCAAATAACTTAGTGTGTAATATTACTTTATAACAGTTGATCCATGGTTTGACTTACTTACGAACCAGGCCCTTATCCATGGGCGCGGCTATCGATAGATTTAATACACTCTGCAGAGGTAGCGCACTGTACCCACACCACGGAACCCATGGCCTCGCACTCCCATTCGGGTGGACCAACGACATTCCGACAGAACTCTCCCATTGCCAAGACACTCTCTCGGCCACTCCGACTAACTCCCCACTGGGCTAAGTCATGGATGGCCCCGTGCCTACCAAAGGCATCACTGCCACTGTCGTGGCAAAAAAAATGGGCCCAAATGGGGACACGGTACCATCTCAACAACAATGGGCACACAAGGTCATGGCTACTTACCGGGCCAAGGTAACGCACGCCCATAACCTTCCCTCGTTGGATGCACCGACAAGAGGCATGACAACGGACCGACTAACGGCCTTCCCATAAAGGCAAATGTGGTTGCATTGGTCAGCTCGATTCAGTAGCACCATGACCAAGTCAACTTTATGTTCAAGTTCAATTAACATCAGGTTTAACTTGGCATAAAATGCTTGAGTCACCACATGCCCTACTCATGCAACCATATGACATGCACCACATATCACTTAGAATTAACAGATCAACATCATCAAAAGTTAGACTTGCACAAATCATCACTAAACTTTGCTAAATCTTTTTCACAGGTTATTTGCACTCATCATTTTGAGTTTATCATTTACCATATGAAACTCATCATGCACATACGAACAGTACTACCAATTCTAGTCATACCATAGTCATAATAAAATCACATGGTTAAACTACTCATGCTGGATCTCACTAGTTCAATTACTCCATTTTGTAAACTAAGCATCATGCGGATGACAAAATAACTAACACAAGTATTATTCATTTAATGACTATATGCAAGAAATAACATATATTCAAGTTGGAAAACCATGGATATTGCAAAGACACCATAAAAATGTTTGTGTGGCTTGCCTTAGTTTAGAGGAGCTTCACACTCCTCCTGGATACCTTCAATACAAGCTTATCCTTCTGAAAATAATTAAAATGGCAAAAAGAAAACATCAAGAACACTTCTGAAAATTACCAAAAAATCTAGACAACAGAGAAAAATCTCATCTTGGGTGTGCTGGTAGAGCTTTCTAGTAAGAACGCAATGCAAAAGAATCAACTCATTTGGACTTGTGGTTTAGGAGTTATAGCCAATCAAAGTTCTGGTCAAAATTTGATTTAAATTTGAAATAAAAGAAAACCAGGGGGTGACGTCGATGACACACTTTAGAAATGCGTCACCAATCATACCGCTTCACGCGCGGCTGAGAGGCTGACATTGGGCCCCACTGGTCAGGTCAGAGGGAGGGGAAAGGAAGAGAGAAACAAAGACGGGCGGCGCGTTCACCGGCGAGGAGTGCCCGGTGGCTAGATCTAGAGGAATAGAAAGATAGAGGAGGTCGAGGCGCACCTGCCCGTACCCGAAGCGTGGCTACAGGTGGCTGCATGAGGTCGGAATGGTCCTCTCCACTGGCGGCAGAAAGCAGAGGTCGCCGGAGTTGAAGACGACGATGTCGTGGGGCTTCACCAAGGTATCCAACGTGGTCGGACGACACCAGTGAGCGACCAACAAGCCGCCTGAGGAGTGGGTTGAGCTCAGGAGGCAGTGGAGTGAGCTGGAGAGGCTGCGGGGAATCGCGGGCAAGCTCGAGTCGGGAGGGTGCGGTGAGGTTCAAGGGGTTGGGAGGGGCCGTATTTATAGGCGAGCGAGAGGAGGGGATCAGGCTCCGCCGTGAAGCTTCTGGACATGGTGCCCGGTGATGAACAACATCACCGAGAGGGGGAGAAGGCGACGCAGCTCATGCGGGCACTATGGGAAGGCAGACACGAGCACAAGAGCCAAGAAGGCCACGAGCACAGTGGCACGGGCTCACTGTTGGCTTGGTCGCGTCGTGCCCGTGCTCGCTGCGGCGAGCTCTGGCATCGGCGAGTGCCAGGGAGGAGTTAAGGGGGTCGAGACAAGGATGTTGGCGAGGTTTGGCAAGGCACGGTGGTCGGGGAAGCGATCACGCGCTCAACAGCAGCTCGGGCGCGTCGCAGAGCGTGTCGGCAGCATGCCAACACCCCTGGATGAACGCGGTCACTGCGTGAACTATGACATCAGGCCGCGCTAAGCCCAAACTTCATGGCTGGCGTGTATTCCTTAGTGGTTTGACGGGTTCTAACGAGTTGAGTTGAACCCAGGAGCTGTGAATGCGTGGTTTACTTCCTGGTAAGTTTCTGGACAGTAACTTGTGAGGTTAACTGAGAGTGATTTATTAAGAGTTAAGGGCTGGGCTTCGGGGTTTAGCATTCTCTAAGGAAGGTAGTGAAGCTCATAAAAGATCAGCCTCATTGGATCAAGGAAAAACATACTTGCTGTGTTAAGTGGCTATTTTGTCCAGAACAGAAATGATTTTCTGTAGGAAAAATATTCTAAAAAGTTATGCAATATTTTTGCTCAGGGAGGTGCCATAGGGTTCAAAGAATATTTGTGAATTTTCTCAGGATTATAGGAGCAATAAAAATGTGGCACCCCGGCTCAGATCGACCGGTTTACCTTGCATTGCCAACCCACAGATCATGTCTTCTGGCAACAGACAACATCTTGGTACAGAAATCACCGCTTAATTGAAACTAGCGGAAGCATAGTGTTACATTATATCAAGTGGCGAGGCCAAGCGGCACACTCGGTGCGCCAGAACAATATGTACATTATTTAGTGAACATAAAGGGGTCTTGAGCACGACATCTTCACGGCAATGGAATAACGATGTAGCGGGACTCCATAGCATAGGGACACCGATGTGGACACGGTCTAGACACGGCAGCACTTCAATCCAGTTGGACTTTCCTGAAATCTAGCGTAACACGCCAGGTCAATACATTGAATGTACTTGCAAGCTCACAGCAAGCAAAACCATAATGACAAACAACATCATGACATTTAAACAAGTTCAATGCAAGTATCAACATGCTACTCATGCAGTGACCAAACTTGTGCATTGATTCACTCAGACTCTCTTACCAGCGGGTTGCCTCGCAACCGAACAATGATCACGACGGACCATGAACGGAACCACACTTGGTTCAACAGGTTACCTCATAACCAAACAATGATCACTCTCGGATCACAAGTAATACCACAACAGTTAGTCTCACTGACATCATCATAACTCAACCAGTGCAATGCAGATAACTTAGTGTGCCAGATTATTTCTGAAAGTTGATCCATGGTGTGACTTACTTACAAACTGGCCCCTTATCCATGGGCGCGGCTATCGATAGATTAATACACTCTGCAGAGGTAGCACACTTTACCCACACCATGGAACCCATGGCCTCGCACTCCCATTCGGGTGGACCAACGGCATTCCAACAAAACCCTCCCATTTCCAGGACACTCTTACGGCCACTCCGACCAACTCCCCTCTAGGATCAATCCTAGGTGACCGAGGCTACCAAAGGCAAAACTACCACCGTCATGGCAAATAAACAGTCCCAAACGGGGACACGGTACCATGACAACAACAGGTCCACAAGATTACGTCTGCTTACCGGGCCAGGGTAACGCATGCCCATAACCTTCCCTAGTTGGAGGCACCGACAAGAGGCATGGCAACGGAACGACTACTGCCTCCCCATACTAAGGCAAATGTGGTTGCTCTTGGCAGCCCGATTCAGTGGCACCATGACCTGACCAACTTTTAAGTTCAGGTTCAATTATAATCAGCTTTAACTTGAAAATAAAATGCTGGAGTCACAATATGCCATGCTCATGCAACCATGTATCATGCATCATATATCACTTAACAGTAACAGATCAACCTTATTCAACATTCTACTTGCACAAACTCAACTTGCAACATTTCCGGTCCTTTCTTACTGGTTATTTCTACTCATCACTTTAGTTGGTATTTATCAAATAAAACTCATTTTTCATATAGAAAAAATAATACTCATGATCATAATACCATAGTCATGACAAAATTTATTTTGATCAACTACTCAAGCTATATCTCACTAGTTCAAGCATTCATTTCTGTTAACTAAGCATTTTGATCATGACAAACTAAATAACACAAGCATCCTTTATTTTTAATACTATATGCAATGAATATCATATGAATTCAAGTAGCAAATCATGGATATTGCAAAGACGCCATGATCATGTTGTTGTGGCTTGCGTTAGTGCAGAGGAGCTTCACACTCCTCTCGGGCAAGAATAGTTCTAAAAATTACCAGAACTTCTAGGCTGCTAGGCAAAATCCCATATTGGGTGTGCTGCTAGGATTTTCCAGTAAGAACAGAATGCAAAAAGAATCAACTCATTTGGACTTGTAGAATAAAAGTTACAACGAGTCAAAGTTCTAGTCAAATTTGAACTAAAATTGAATTAGAAAGAAAAACCAGGGGGTAACGTCGAAGGCGTAAAACTCCCGGGCGCCACCACTCATACCACTTCGGGCGTGGACTGAGAGGCTAGCAGCGGGCCCAGCTATTAGGTCGGAGGGGGAAAGAGATAGAAACAGAGGCGGGTGGCATGGCGACGACACTTTCTCCGGCGAGGAGTCCCGGGCAACGCGATCTAGAGGGATAGGATTGAATATGAGATTGAGGCGCACCTGCATGTACCCGTAGCGTGGCTAGGGTGGCCAGACGGGGTTAGAACGGAGCTCTTTAACGGCGGCGGAGGGGGAGCTCATTGGAGATGGTGGTTCCGGCGACGCAGGGCCAGTCCAGCAGCTCCAACAGCACCAGCATGCACCAGTGGATCACCACGAACATGCCGGAGTGGTCAACTGAGCTTGAGCGGCTCTAGAGTGGGTGGGGGCGGAGGAGGGGGCTCGCTGGAGAGCTCAGAGCGTGGACGGCGGCAAGAGGTCTTCCCAGCCGGGCTGCAGTGTGTGTGAGGAGAGGAACGAGCTCGGGGAGCTCTATTTATAGACGAGGCCGAGGTGGGGTTCGAGAGCTCGCCGGAGTTCTCTGGAGCCTCGCACAGCAACGAATGGCATCAGTGAGAGAGGGGGAAGACGCCAGAGGTCACGCGGGAGATGTAGGCAAGCTGCGACAAGCACAAAAGCGCGGTACGCGACGAGCACAGAGGCACGGGCGCACTGTTGCGTTAGCCGCGCCTTGGCCGTACATGCTGCGGCAAGCTCCGGCATCGGCGAGTGCCAGGGTGCACTTAAGGGGGCTCAAATGAAGATGGTGGCACGGTTTGACAAGGTGTTGCAGCGTGGGCAGCGAGCACGCGCGAAACAGAGGCATTGGCACAACGCAGAGCGCATCGAACACATGCCAACCCCCTTGGACGAACGTGGTCACCGCGTGAACTATGGCATCAGGTTCAGCTAAGCCCAAACAACATGTCTGGCAGCTAGTCCTTAGTGGTTTTAGTTGTTTTGCATGCTTGGCTAGATTACAGGTGCACCGTGGGAGTGGCTATCTTCCTCGCAAGTTTCTGGACAGAAACTTGTGATCTTAACTGAGAAAAATCTATTGGGATTTAAGGGTTGTGCTTTGGGGTTTAGTGATCTTTGGAAGGTAGTCAAGCTTAGAAAAGATCAGCCCCAAAAGATCAAGCAAAAATATACTTGTTGTGCAAAGTAATCATTCTGTCCAGAACAAAAATGATTTTCTGTAGCAAAAATATTACAAAAAGTTATGCAATATTTTTGCTCAGGAAGGTGCCCTAGGGTTCAAAGAATATTTTTAAATTTATTTAGGATTTTTGGAGAAAGAAATCTAGGGTTTTCTTTGGAGCATTCTTCTCAGAAGTGATTTTCAAGGAGGAAAATGAATAATTTTCTTTTATGAAAAATATCCATTGGGCTTTTGTTGGAGTTTTTTAGAGAAGAAAAGGTGGGTTAGAGGTTAGAGGTGGATGGGTCACTTGGATTAAAATCAAGGGTAGGCCCAAGTGTTCAAGTCCATTTGAATTGATTCAAAACTCTAAATCCAAAGCTAAAGCAACTGAAAGTCCGGAAAAAGAGAGAAGGAAAAAACCAGGCTGTCACAAAAAATGAGGGTTGCTTTGGAGCATACTTCTCTAAAGTGAGTTTCATAGAAGAAAATGGATATTTTCCTTTATGAAAATTATTCCTTGGGTCATTTTTGGGATTTTTCAGAGAAAGAAAGTTGAGTAGGGATGGATGGGTCACTTAGGTGAAAATCAAGGGTAGGCCCAAGTGTTCAAGTCCATTTGAATTGATTCAAAACTCCAAATCCAAAGCAAAACCAACTGAAAGTCCGGAAAAAGAGAGAAGGCAAAAACCAGGCTGTCACAAACCTCCCCCACTTAAGATGAATCTCGTCCTCGAGATTTGACTACTAGGGAAAACAGTTCTAGGTAGGCTGTCCTTAAAAATTCCTCTCTTTCCCAGGTTGCTTCTTCTTTGGTGTGATGCTCCCACTAGACCTTGTAAAATTTGATTTCTTTGCTGTGTGTGACCCTTTCTGCCTTATCCAAGATTCTGAACGGTATCTCCTCATAAGATAAATATTTGGCAAGCTCAATTTCTGACATATCATTTCTCTTCTCGAGTGGTGAAATGCACCTTCTCAGCTGTGACACGTGGAACATGTTGTGTACTTCTGAAAATTCTGGTGGCAATTCCAACAGATAAGCAACTGCGCCAACTCGTGTCATAACCGGGAATGGACCAATATATCTTGGTGCCAATTTTCCTCGGGTCTGAAATCTCATCACTCCCTTCATGGGGGTGACTCGGAGATACACGTGTTCATCTGGTTCAAAACCGACTTGTCGATGCTTGGCATCATAATAACTTTTCTATCGTGACTTAGCCAGTTGTAGTCTGTCTCAAATTTCTTTGACTTGTTTCTTTGCCTACAATATCAGATCAGTACCGAAGATGCGACTATCTCCGTTTTGAGACCAATTTAATGGTGTGCAGCACTTATGGCTGTATAAAGCTTCAAAGGGTGACATTTTCAGACTGGTTTGAAAATTGTTGTTGTACGAGAATTCCGTGTATGGAAGACAATCTTCCCATTTGGGTCCATGGGCTAAGGCACATGCTCGAAGCACATCTTCAAGGATTTGATTCACTTTCTCGGTCTGACCGTCTGTCTGTGGATGATAGGCGGTGCTATATTTGAGAGCGGTCCCCAAAGCTTGATGGAGTAGGGACCAAAATGCGGAGGTAAACAATGAACCTCGGTCTGAAGTGATTGTTTTTGGTACTCCAGCAAACTGACAATATGAGATATGTATAACTGTGCGAGTTGATCAGCGCGAAATGTGGTGCGGATGGGAATAAAGTGAGCCACTTTAGTCAGTGTGTCCACTATGACCCCTATAGCATCATTGCCTCGGTGAGTCCCAGGTAGACCGGTGATAAAGTCCATGCAAACATAGTCCCATTTCCATTCTGAGATGGGTAGAGGTTGGAGAAGTCCGGTGGGCTTCTGGTGTTCCGCCTTTACTTTGTTGCAGACGTCACAACAAGCGACAAAGTATGAAATGTCTCTTTTCATTCCATCCCACCAAAATATCTATCAAAGATCTTCATACATTTTGGTGCTGCCTGGGTGTATCGAATATGAAGATTCGTGTGCTTCTGCCAAAATTTTCTTCTTTAAGTCTGCTTGCTCCGGTACGCATATCCTTCCTTGGAACCTGAGTGTACCCAGTGTGTCCTTTGAGAAATCCTGAGTCTTGCCTTCGTGCAGATGTTGGAAATATACTTGCAGACTCTTGTCGTCAGCATGTGCCACGCGAATCTCTTCTTCTAGAGTAGGAGTTACTTCAAAAATACTCGCGAGACCGGCATCTACAATTACCAAGTTTAGCTGAGCGATCTCCTACTGGAGTTCTAGAGACAAAGACTCCAGCATGGCATTTAAATTGGCAGGCTTGCGACTGAGGGCATCAGCAACCACGTTGGCTTTTCTCGAATGGTACCCAGATCATAGTCCTTGACTAACTCGAGCCATCTTTGCTGTCGAAGGTTTAAGTCTGGCTGAGTAAAGATATATTTGAGATTCTTGTGGTCGGTAAATATTTGACATCTCTTCCCAATGAGATAGTGTCTCCAAACTTTTAGAGAGTGCACAACGCGGCTAGTTCCAAATCATGTGTGGGATAATTTCCTTCATGAGGTCGTAGCTGGCGAGATGTGTAAGCTACCACCTTTCTATCTTGCATAAGTACGCACCCAATACCTTTCCTCGATGTGTCACAATACATATCAAAGTTGCGGTAAATGTCTGGAAGAGTCAGGACTGGTGCTGATGTCAATCTGGTTTTTAGCTCGTTAAAGCTCTGCTAGCAATCTTTAGTCCATTCAAACTTCTTGTCTTTCTTGAGGAGTTCTGTCATTGGTTTGGCAATTTTGGAGAATCCTTTGATGAACCGGCGGTAGTATCCGGCTAATACAAGAAAACTCCTGACTTCGGATACTGTCGTGGGTGCTTCCCAATCAAGCACATCTTTTACTTTGCTGGGCTCCACTGCCATACCTTCTGCCAACAGAACATGCCCCAGAAATCCGAATTGTTTGAGCCAAAACTCACACTTGCTGAATTTTGCATACATCTGATGGTCACGGAGTCTCTGTAAGACTGCTCGGAGGTGTTCCTTGTGTTCCTCGTCACTTCTAGAGTATATGAGAATATCATCCATGAAAACCACCACAAACTTATCAAAAAATTCCATGAACACCTTATTCATCATATGCATGAAAAAGGCAGGGGAATTTGTGTGACCGAAGGACATCACTGTATATTCATAAGGACCGTAACGGGTAGTGAACGCGGTCTTAGGAATATCTTCCTTCTTGATCTTCAGTTCATGATACCCGGTCCTTAAATCAATCTTGGAAAATACCTTTGCACCACTGAGCTGATTGAACAAACCATCAATCCTTGGTAGTGGGTATTTGTTCTTGATGGTGACGTCGTTGAACTGACGGTAGTCCATGCACATTCTGAGACCACCATCTTTTTTGTCTACAAATATTGCAGGTGATCCCCATGGTGAAGAACTTGGGCGGATATATCCTTTCTGCAACATCTCATCCAACTGCTTCTTTAATTCCACGAGTTCGGAGGAAGGCATCCGATAATACTTTTTGTACAACAGTGCAGTCCCAGGTACAAGATCAATTGCAAACTCAAGCTCTCTGTCTGGGGGCATTCCAGGCAATTCTTCGGGAAATTCATTGACCACCGGAATCAGATCCAATTCTTCCGCTACTGCAGTGAAGACCATCTCCCTTTTGGGTATACCTTTGTGGGCAATAAATTTTATGGTTTGGCCTTCCTGATTTGTCAGGGTGACTTCTCGGGTCGCACAATTTATGCATACTGATACTGAGTCAACCAGTTCATTCCCAAAATACCATCCAACTTGGCAGCTCGATGACTATGATAGTGGTTGGAAAACGGACTCCCTTGATATCAATTTCCAATTTTTTGAAGACCGGATGGCTTTTGATCACGGAGCCTAGGGATTGAACCAGAAACATACCAACGACGACTTCGGGGTTTTCCAGGGCTTCTTCTGCAGAGAGATTATGAATTTACCTTTGGATGAGCTTCTGGGTATCATATGGTCCCATGTGATTGACTTGCGGCTGGAGCGGGGCATTCGACTTCTTAGGACGCTGCCTGGCATAATGTCTGGTCAGGCCACAACTAAAGCAAGCATTGTTGCGCTGACGCTCCTCATGCACTGGACTAGTCACAACATTCTTGACTTGAGTAGTGGTCATGTTCACATTCTGTTGCCAATTTGGTTTATACTCCACTTGAGTCTGTTGCTATGTGCGGGCCTTCTGAATGGGTTGTCCATCCTTCTTTGGCTCAAATTTGCGCTTGTGGTCATTATTTGCTGGGTGGTTGTCTTGCACAGGCTTGTACTCTCTTTCTGCAATGAGAGCCTTGTTCACCAGAGACTGAAAATCTGGAAAGTCGAGCATGTAGAGAGCACTCCTAAGGTGTTGATTTAATCCTCCAAGGAACCTATCGATCTTTCTTTCTTCCGTGGCCACATCATAAAGGGAATAACGGTCCAGATGGTTGAACTTGTGCAAATATTCGCTTACTGACAGACTGCCTTGAGTGAGACCAAGAAATTCGCGTTGCTTGACCTTCATGATACCAGCTGGAATATGATACTTGAGAAATTGGTCCTTCAAATTATTCCACGTAATTTCTTCTCCTGCAGGCCATAGAGCTTTAGCAATATCCCACCATATTGCAGCGGCTCCTTCAAGATAGTGGGTAGCAAACGGAACCTTATCAGATTCATTAGTGTGAGCAATCTCAAGTTTCTTCTCAATGGTTCTCAACCAATCATCTGATTCCAAAGGGTCAACCACTTGACTAAAAGTGGGAGGCTTAGTACTTTGAATATCTGACAGCTTGGAGTGATGGCCATTTGGATTTCCATTCTGTCCAACCATGGCTTGCACACTTTTTTACAACTCAATCAGATCATTATTCCTTCTTTCCTCAAACATTCGCATAATTTGTTCAGTGGAGGGTGGATTTGGCGGTGGAGGTGGTGGTTGCGGATACGACTCAGGGGAGTGTCCTGCCTGTCTTGCAGAATGACACAAGCCCGCGTGTTGCTGCGTCCCCACGTCATCCTACTATTTATTTTTTCCAATAAGAGTAACCGAGATGAGAAACATCCAATCATGGAAAGAAAAGCCAGCGATAAACCCGGAAAAGCGACGAACCGAAAGACACAGGGATCAAATAAAAAGTTCCAACATAATTATACATAGACTCATACATGAAAGGTAAACATCATGATGGGTGTGACTACTCGCATACATGCATCATAGCTCATACAACTACATCCGTACATCAAATGACCACTTCTAATACTCAGACGCTCTAGGACTCCGCTGGTGCTACCGGATCCTCTCCTGAGTCAGACCCAGACCCTGAACTGAGGACTCCAACCAAATCTCCAAGTTAAAGGTAACCTGATGACGCTGTCTCGAGGGCTCTCCCTCAGGGGTAGGTGCGGAACGAGAAGGGATCATGAGAGCTGCGGGGGTAGCAAGAAGAGACGCCCACTCAGCAGGAGCATTGTGTGGGTTTGTTGTCGAGGTACCCGAGCTACTCGTGGGAGTAACCGAAGAAATAGGTGAACTAGAATTGGGCACAATATAAGGAGTAAATCCCATAGAAGGTGGAGTAGGGTAGGATCTAGCGGCGGCTAAAGCAGAACGAGCACGATTCAGTTCTCGAGCCAACTCGTGAACCAGAAGATAACTAGCAGTGATATATCAAGAAACATGGCTAGTGTCACTATCAGACGCCGGATCAATGGAATGAAAGCGAACACGACCATCATCGTGAAGGGCCGGGTAGAAATGAAAACCTGGGTGGTTCTGCATCCGAGCATCAGCATAGCGTAACCCAACAAGAATTTCGAATGCAGCATACTAGATGGCCTAAGCGGCGGTGGATGCATAACCACTCCGAGAGGTACGAGTGTAAGAACCCGCTGACCTGATACTCATACACGGAGTCGGCTAGACGCTCCCGGTACACTCGATATGCTGGGTCGTCACCGTGAGGGTACAGTCGACGCCACATGCTACAAAGGAGATGCGGAGAAATGTAGGGCATCATCTGCAACTGACATGGATACAGCACTGGAGCCATCTACACTCACAACCATTAACATGTTAGAAATAACAATAAGTCTAATGCATGTAATGGAGTGCAGCATCCATATGCAAATACTAACGGCACTCAATTAGCAACTAATGAATGTTTACTTCGCGTCTCGGGGTCTGGCGTGTCCTACAGTTAGCGCGGCTCTGATACCAGTCTTAGAGCGACTGGTTTACCTTGCGTTGCCAACCTAGAGATTATGTCTTCTGGTAACACACAACATCTTAGTACAGAAATCACCGCTTTATTGAAACTAGCGGAAGCATAGTGTTACATTACATCAACTAGCAAGGCCAAGAGGCACACTCATTGCGGCGAAACAATATGTACATTATTTAGTGAACATAAACGGGCCTCGAGCACGACTTCTACACGATAGTGGAATAACGACGTAGCGGGACTCCATAGCACAATGACACAGATGAGAACACGGTCTAGACATGGCAGCACTCCGATCCAGTTAGACTTTCCTAAAATCTGGCATAACACGCCAGGTCAGTACATTGAATGTACTTGCAAGCTCAAAGCAAGCAAAACCATAATGACAAACAACATCATGACATTTAAACAAGTTCAATACAAGTATCAACATGCTACTCATGCAGTGACCAAACTTGTGCATCGAGTCACTCGGACTCTCTTACCAACGGGTTACCTCGCAAGTGAATAGTGATCATGACGGACCATGAACGGAACCACACTTGGTTCAACAGGTTACCTCGTAACCAAACAGTGATCACTCCCGGATCACAAGTAATACCACCACAGTCAGCCTTACTAACATCATCATAACTCAACTAGTGCAATGCAAATAACTTAGTCTGCCAGATTATTTATGAAAGTTGATCCATGGTGTGACTTACTTATGAACTGGACCCTTATCTGCGGGCGCGGCTATCAATAGATTAATACACTCTGCAGAGGTAGCACATTTTACCCACACCATGGAACCCAGGGCCTCGCACTCCCATTCGTTGGACCAACGGCATTCCGACAGAACCCTCCCATTGCCATGACACTCTTATGGCCACTCCGACCAACTCCCCTCTGGGACCAGTCCTGGGTGACCGAGCCTACCAAAGGCAAAACTACCACCGTCATGGCAAATAAACAGTCCCAAACGGGGACACGGTACCATAACAACAGCAGGTCCACAAGATTATTTCCGCTTACCGGGCCAGGGTAACGCATGCCCATAACCTTCCCTAGTTGGAGGCGCAGACAAGAGGCATGACAACAGAACGACTACTGCCTCCCCATACTAAGGCAAATGTGGTTGCACTTGGCAGCCCGATTCAGTGGCACCATGACCCGACTAACTTTTAAGTTCAAGTTCAATTATTATCAGTTTAACTTGAAAATAAAATGTTGGAGTCACAATATGCCATGCTCATGCAACCATGTATCATGCATCATGTATCACTTAACAGTAACAGATCAACCTTATTCAACATTCTACTTGCAAAAACTCAACTTGCAACATTTCCGGTCCTTTCTTACTAGTTATTTCTACTCATCACTTTAGTTGGTATTTATCAAATAAAACTCATTTTTCATATAGCAAAAATAATACTCATGATCATAATACGATAGTCATGAAAAAATTTATTTAGATCAACTACTTGGGTGTAGTTCTGAAAATTACAAAAAGAATAGTTCTGAAAATTTATTTAGATCAACTACTTGGGTGTAGTTCTGAAAACTACAAAAAGAATAAATCAAATGAAAAAAAGAAAATATCAAGAATAGTTCTGAAAATTACCAGAAATTCTAGGCCGCAAGGCAAAATCCCATCTTGGCTGTGCTTCTAGGATTTTCGAGTAAGAACATAATGCAAAAAGAATCAACTCATTTGGACTTGTAGAATAAAAGTTATAGCTAGTCAAAGTTCTGGTCAAATTTGAACTAAATTTGAATTACAAAGAAAAACTAGGGGGTGACGTCAAAGGTGTAAAATGCCAGGGCGCCACCACTCATACCACTTCAGGCGTGGCCTGAGAGGCTGACGCGGCCCCAGCTGTCAGGTCGGAGGGGGAGAGAGAGAGAAATAGAAGTGGACGGTGCGGCGATGGCGCTTTCTCCAGCGAGGAGTGCCACACAACGAAATCTAGAGGCATAGGATTTAAGAGGAGATCGAGGCGCACCTGACCGTACCCGTAGCGTGGCTAGGGGTGCACGGGCGGGGTCGGAATGGAGCTCTCCAGCGACGGCAGCGGGCAGAGCTTGTTGGAGATGGTGGTTCCAGCGACGCAGGGCCAGTCCAGCAGCTCCAACAGCACCAGCACGCACCAGTGGATCACCACGAACACGCCAGAGTGATCAGCTAAGCTCGAGCAGCTCTGGAGTGGGTGGGGACAGAGGAGGGGGATTGCCAGCGAGCTCGGGGCGGGGACGCCGGCCAGAGGCCTGCCCGGCCGGGCTGCGGCATTCTACGGGTGTGTGGAGGTGTGATGAGTGTGTGTGAGGAGAGGAATGAGGGCAAGGCGGGGATCGAGAGCTCGCCGGAGTTCTCTGGAACCTCGTCCGGCGATGAATGGCATCAGTGAGAGAGGGGGGAGATGCCGGAGGTCACGCGGGAGCTGTAGGCTAGTTGCGACGAGCACAGGAGCGCGGTACGCGACGAGCACATGGGCATGAGTGCACTGTTGCGTTGGCCATGCCGTGCCCGTGCTCGCTGCGGCGAGCTCCAGCATCGGCGAGCGCTAGGGTGCAGTTAAGGGGGCTCAAACAAATATGGTGGCGCGGTTTGGCAAGGTGTTGCAGCATGGGCAGTGAGCACGCACGAAACAGAGGCGTTGGCGCAACGCAAAGCACGTCGGACACATGCCAACCCCCTTGGATGAACGTAGTCACCGCGTGAACTATGGCATCAGGCTGATCTAAGCCCAAACAACATGTCTGGCCGCTAGTCCTTGGTGGTTTTAGTTGTTTTGCGCGCTTGGCTGGATCACCGGTGCACTATGGGAGTGGCTATCTTCCTGGTAAGTTTCTAGACAGAAACTTGTGAGCTTAACTGAGAAAAATCTACTGGGAGATAAGGGGTGTGCTTTGGGATTTAGTGATCTCTTAGGAAGGTAATCAAGCTCAGAAAAGATCAGTCCCAAAAGATCAAGCAAAAATATACTTATTGTGCAAAGTGATCATTCTGTCTAGAACAAAAATGATTTTTTTAGCAAAAATATTACAAAAAGTTATGCAATATTTTTGTTCGAGAAGGTGCTCTATGGTTCAAAGAATATTTTTGAATTTATTCAGGATTTTTGAAGCAAGAAATCTAGGGGTTGCTTTCGAGCATTCTTCTCTGAAGTGATTTTCAGGGAGGAAAATGAATATTTTTCTTTTATGAAAAATATCCATTGGGCTTTTGTTGGAGTTTTTCAGAGAAGAAAAGGTGGGTTAGAGGTGGATGGGTCACTTGGATGAAAATCAAGGGTAGGCCCAAGTGTTGAAGTCCATTTGAATTGATTCAAAACTCCAAATCCAAAGAAAAAGCAACTGAAAGCGGAAAAGGAGAGAAGGAAAAAACCAGGCTGTCACAAAAGATGAGGGTTGCTTTGGAGCATACTTCTCTGAAGTGAGTTTCATAGAAGAAAATGAATATTTTCTTTTATGAAAAATATTCCGTGGGTCATTTTGGGATTTTTTGGAGAAAGAAAATTGAGTAGGGATGCATGGGTTACTTGGGTGAAAATCAAGGGTAGGCCCAAGTGCTCAAGTCCATTTGAATTGATTCAAAACTCCAAATCCAAAGCAAAAGCAAAAGAAAGTCCGAAAAAAGAGAGAAGGCAAATCCAGGCTATCACACAAAGTTCAAGCAGCGACTAAACATTGTAATTCATGGTAGAAAAGGTCCAGTCATGATGCACCCAACATTAGCTATACACAATGCATCAGCATGGCAGCAGTGCTCTCAGGTTCTGGCACTTATTTGAGAAGGTGATGACATAACATAAAAGTAAATAGATAGTCCCTTCACATAGGGAAGTACTGATTTGCAGAGGTGCTAGAGCTCAAGTTTTTAAAATAGAGGTAAATGATATTTTGAAACATCCACCCTTCTCATTTACTTCACGACTATCAGTTATCAATATCTTCCATGCTAAGCACGCTAGTGGCGGTTCGCAAGCGGAAAGGTAAAGGTTATGACTCCATTGGGAGTTTTTATTTGATTATTTGTAAGCTATTTTCTTTTTGCAGTTTGGGACTAGGCATCCCTATTACCGCCCTTTTCTCGTGCGATGGCAAGTGAATAAACACTCGACCTGAGAATAACCCGCTTAGCATGGAAGATACCTACTACCTCCTGTCATTCCATGAACGATCCAGGCAGATAAAAAGGATATTTATTTGAAGTTTTTAGAGATGGCACATGCAAATTTACATAGGACGGCAGGGTAATACCGCATATGGGTAGGTATGGTGGACTCATCTGGAATAACTTGGGTTTCAGGTTTTTGATGTACTAGCAGAATTCCCACTTAGTACAGGCGAAGGCTAGCAAATTGGTTGAGAAGCGGCCAGCTAGAGAGCAACAACGGTCATGAACATGCATTCTGAATAAGTAACATTGGATACTAGCATGATTAGGATATGAACACCATGACCATAAATATCATAGAGGCTATGTTGGTTTTGATTCAACCACATGCATGAACATGTGCCAATTCGAGCCACTCGAACATTCATAGGAGGATACCATATCATCATACTACATCACACTCATTTTAACACAATGTTGATATCCAAGATAAGTTACTATTCACTCCTCGCTACTTATGCATGGCATGAGAAACTATAATCTCTAATTGTCATTGCAAACATGTTTGATCATAATAGGCCGAAGCATGGACACTAGGTTAAACATATTTACAGAAACAGAACAAGTCGAGTACATACCCGTTTCTCTATGCCACGGCCAGTTCATCTAATATCGTCATTATTGCCTTTCACTTTCACGACTGAACAATTTGAAATAATAATAGTGCAAGAGTGTCGTGGACTAAGCTGGAATCTGCAAACATTTTATTCAAGAGGAGAAGACAAGCTAATATAGGCTCTTTGTTAGATCAACAATAATGCAAATGAGAGCCACTCAACATTTTCATCGTGGTCTTCTACTCGGTATGACTTGATAAAAGAAAATGAAATTCAGAGAAACACACTGAAATTTTTGAAGTTTTTGGTTTTTTGAAAGCAAGCATATGAAAAAGGGAAAAGCAAAAACGAGAAAAACTATTTACACGAGAAAGCTCCCAACAAGTAAAATAAGAACAAGGAAATCTTTTTGGGTTTTCTTTTTAGTGCTACAACAATTTAAACTAGGAAGAACAATCAAAAAGAAGCAAGAAACATATTTTTGGGTTTTTCTCAAAGTTTTTCAAACACACAAGAAGAAAGCTAGGAAAATAAATTACGCATGGATGATAAAATGAACAAGTCTGGACACCGACAACTGGAATGAAATGTCTCAACATGGATGTAATGTCGGTGGGAATACGTACTCCCCCAAGCTTAGGCTTTTGGCCTAGCTTGGTAATCATGAGTCATAGAAGCCATGAGGTCCAATGCTGAAGTGTTGGGGAGCAGGCACCATAGGGTCCCACTGCTGAGGCTCCGCTTGTGCTGCCACCAGGTTGTTCCGGTAAGCGACAATGTCCTTGGGCAAAATCCTATATCCGTTTCCGGGCAACATGATCAAACAAAGCAGGTGCAGGCATGGGGATGATATCACGAGTAGTCTCATTAAAAACTAAATTATAAGGCAAGTCAATATCGGGGTAATCAGCAGCAAGAAACTGATGGTCCTTCATAGCTTCTCTGTATAGGTAAACCTTGCCCCAGGGGTGATCATGCTGGCGTATCTGCACATTGAAGTGAGTTGCCAAGCAAGTAGCGTAAATGCCGCCATGTATTTTACCCTTGAATCTGTTAGGGTGAAGGCGACGTTCCACAATAGCTCCCAAGCTAAAAGTGTTGTTGCCATAAAGTGTGCGACGCAAAACAGCAAAGTCTAGGGTGCTAAGTGAACCCTCCTTCTCTCTCGCTAGCAAGCACTTTGCAATAATTTAAGCAAAATAATGCACGACAGGAAACAGCAAGCTAGTGGCAGTGGTGCCCGATACTCCTCTCTCATCTCCCACTGTCAGAGTACGATACAAAACTTCAAACTCTGAGGGCCTAGGCTCTACCAAACCCCAATCAGAAGCAAGCATGCATATGTCACAAAATTCAGTAAGTGAGATCTAGCGGTGTTCAGCATATAAATTAAATGACACCTCAGGGCGATTATTCCTCGGATGAAAATGAAAGTTTTGCACAAAGGAATTTGTGAGGAGATGATACTGTTCGCATTCAATTGCGATGAAGTCGGTGAGGCCGGCATTAGCGGCATAATTGTTGAACTCTTGGAGGATTCCGACCTCTTCATGAACTCATTGTGTGGCCACTCGCACGGTCGTAACTCGGCCAACCTCGGGGTATGGAGATCATTGTGAGATTACTGCCCAATAACCCCCTTGGAGTTCTTCTTGGAAGCAAACTTCCTAAAGAAACTCATCTTTTTCCTATGAACAAAATTTTGAAATTTTTAGTGCACAAAAGTTTTTCTCATCAAAACTTCACAAAATGGATGGCAACTACTCATAGGGATGTATAGAGGCCATAGCAAGCATTCAAACTACTTAGAACTCTAAGAACTCGACATGCAAGCTCATCTACAGCAACACTAAGAGTAGCTAATTATTCTAAATACAACCCACTATAACAAAAACTAATTGGACACATGGAGGAGTCACATACCAAGCAACAAATCCCTGAAATAGTTTATGAAACGGAGCTTCGAGCAAAGAGATCGAAATCTGCGGTTTCGGGAGCAAGAACACGAGAGAGAGAGAGAGAGAGAGAGAGAGAGAGAGAGAGAGAGAGAGAGAGAGAGAGAGAGAGAGAGAGAGTGGTAGTGATTTTTGTGTGTGATTAGAGTGAGGTGGGAATAAGAAGTAAGTGAGGGGGCCCACTAGGTGGGCAGCACCCACCAGGGCGCGCCTGGGAGTCCTCGTGCATCCAGGTGGGCTGTGCCCACCTGGTGCACCTCCCTCTGATATTATTTGCACCAGAAATTCAGAAATATTCAGAAAAAATCGTATCATATTTTTAGAGAATTCTAAGAACTTTTATTTTTGGGTCATTTTTATTACACGGAAAACTCAGAAAACAGACGAAGCATGGCATTTTATTTTATTTAACTAAGGAAAACAGAAAACAAAAGGTAGGGATAGAAGGTAGTGCTTACTAAATTCATCAACTTCATACCTCTCAAAAATGATTCATTAATAAGGTTGATCAAGTCTTATTAACAACCACTTTCGATTAGCATGAAACCGAAGAACTTTCGTGAATCACTAAGTTACCTCAATGGGGATATGAATGTCCCCCACAATAAGCATTTCATATTTCTTTTTAACAGTAGGTAGAGGTAGTTGAAAACTTCCAATAGTGATTGTCGGAAATATTTCAATAACGTTAATACCATTCACTTGGAATTGTTTCTTCGGAAAGTGCATCGTATGCTCATTACCATTCATATGAAAAGTGAACTTACTTTGATTGCAATCAAAAACAGCCCCTACAGTATTCAAGAAGAGTCTACCAAGGGTAGTTGACATGTTTTCATCCTCGGGCATCTCAAGTATAACAAAGTCAGTCAAAGTAGTAACATTAGCAACAACAACGGGCACATCCTCACAAATACCGATAGGTATGGCAGTTGATTTGTCCATTTGCAAAGATATTTCAATAGGCGTGAGTTTATTCAAATCAAGTCTTTTTTATAAAGAGAAAGGCATAGCACTAACACCAGCTCCCAAATCACACAAGGCAGTTTTCACATAATTTCTTTTGATGGAGCAAGGTATAGTTGGTATTCCCGGGTCTCCAAGTTTTTTAGGTATTCCATCTTTGAAAGTGTAGTTAGCAATCATAGTGGAGATTTCAGCTTCCAGTATTTTTCTCTTATTGGTGATGATGTCTTTCATGTCCTTTGCATAAGGAGGCATTTTCAAGATATTAGTCAAGCGAGTACGCAAAAAGACTGGCCTAATCATTTCAGCAAAGCATTCAAAGTCTTCATCATCTTTATTTTTAGTTGACTTAGGTGGAAAGGGCATAGGCTTTTGAAGCCATGGTTCTCTTTGCTTTCCATGTTTTCTATAGTTTCTTTTATCATATCTTTTATTCTTCGGTTGTGGGTTATCAAGATCAACAGTTGGTTCTATCTCAACATCATTATCTGGTTCTTTATCATTTGGTTGAGTGTCTTCATGAACCTCATCATTATCCTTTCCATTATCAGAAGGTGAGTGTTCATTACCATATTGATTTTCAGCATCAGAGATAGAATTTCATTACCATTATCAGGAGGTTTTTCTATTTCAAGTTCACTAGAGGCAGGCAAAGTCTTATCATTTTTCTTCTTCTTGTTCTTTTAGGTGTAGTGGTGTTGTTCCTTTGGGAGTCTTGTTCAATTCTCTTTTGGTGTCCCTCAGGATAAAGTGGTTCCTGAGTCACTTTAACTCCTCTAATTGCTACTCAAACATAAACGTCACTTATATTATTGTTCATTTGATCAAGTAACTCTATTTGAGAATTAGCAACTTGTTCTAATTGAGTTTGAACCATAGAGGCATGTCTTCCTAAACCTCTAACATCATTTGAGATTCTAAATAACAAGTCACTTAAGCGAGCAATCATATCAAAGTTGTATTTCAACTATTTCATAACATTTGCATTGAAGTGGTCTTGCTTTTTAATGTAATTATCAAACTCATAAAGGTGTTGACTAGGATGTTTATTACGAGGATTATCACTGTCATTGAATTTCATTAAAGATTTTACCTCTACCACCTTGGGTGGTGGTGGTGCTTCAAGCCCATGTATTTCTTCGATAGGTGGTAAATTTTTAACATCCTCGGCTTTAATACCTTCTTCCTTCATAGATTTCTTTGCCTCTTGCATATCTTCAGGACTGAGATATAAGGTACCCCTCTTCTTCATAGTGGGTTTCATAGGTGCTTCAGGAGGAGTCCAATCATCTTAATTTTTCAATATGTTATTCAATAATTCCTCATCTTGCCCAATAGTTCATTCCCTGAAAACACAACCAGCACAACTATCTAGGAAGTCCCTAGAAGCATCGGTTAGTCCATTATAGAAGATATCAAGTATTTCATTTTTCTTAAGAGGATGATCAGGCAAAGCATTAAGCAATTGGACAAGCCCCCCCAAGCTTGTGGGAGACTCTCTTCTTCAATTTGCACAAAGTTAAATATTTCCTGCAAGGCAGCTTGTTTCTTATGAGCAGGGAAATATTTTTCAGAGAAGTAATAGATCATATCCTAGGGACTACACACACAACTAGGAGCAAGAGTATTGTACCAAGCTTTAGCATCACCCTTTAATCAGAACGAAAATAACTTGAGAATATAGTAATAGCGAATCTTCTCATCATAAGCAAAAAGGGTAGCTATATCATTCAACTTAGTAAGATGTGCCACAACAGTTTCAGTTTCATAACCATGGAAAGGATCAGATTCAACCAAAGTAATTAACTCTGGGTCGACAGAGAATTCATAATCCTTATCATCAATCACAAAAGGTGAAGTAGCAAACTCAAGATCGCATTTCATTTTAGCATTTAGAGATCTTTCTTTATGCTTGCATAACAATTTCTCTAGATCATCTCTATCCTTACAAGCAAGAATATCTCTAGTTGCATCCTCACTCATAGTATAACCTTCCGGTACCTTTGGCAATTCATATCTAGGAGGACTAGTTCTAGTAGGTATTTCAAGATTTTCAGTTTCAAGTTCATCATCAGATTCAACAATATCATGTTGTCTTACTCTAGCAATTTGTTCATCAAGAAATTCACCTAGTGACACATCATCAGCAAGCAAGGTACTAGCATCATCATGAGTAGCATTCATTCGTCACACCACTACCACCGTAGAGAGAATAATATGTACACAAGTTCAATCTGCTGACGTATTTTGTGGCATGACGTCACACCACTACCAAGCCTTTACTTGAATCGTTTTTTACTTGTCGAAGCAGAGATCGTGTTCCCCTTATTCCGGGATTGTCATCAATACGGACGTGGGTAACCCAACCGCGCTCGTCGCCATGCCCCCTCTATCGAGGGCGAGTCCCGAATGGTCACGGAGACGGCTCTCAGTATTCTCCCTCTTTATAATGGGAACAAGGCTCGTTTCTTTTCTTCAATCCTCCATCGAATCTTCTCCTTGCTCCAAGTTCCAACACCCAGAGCCCCAGATTCGAGCACCTCGAACCTTCAACAATGTCCGGTTCCGACCTTCAGGGCCGGTGGATGCCCTCCTCCGTCACGGAGGAGGACGTGCTAAAGCTGCGAGAGGCCAAGTACTTGTCTTACGAGATTTCGCACAGGTTGCCCGCCGAAGGGCAGGCCATCCCCACCCCTGAGCCTGGCGAGTACGTCGTATTTGTATCCACCTCCGTCGGGGTTTAGGCTTCCCGATGGATCCTTTTGTGAGAGGGCTCATGTTTTACTATGGGTTGGAATTCCACGACTTGGCTCCGGAGTCCATCCTCCATATTTCCGCATTTATTTTCGTCTACGAAGCCTTCCTCCGCGTCACCCCCCACTTTGGCCTGTGGCTGAAGACCTTCAATGTGGAGCCGAAGATGATCGAGGGGCGTCAAGCAAAGTGCGGCGGGGCGGCCATAAGCAGGAGGGCCGATGCCCCGTGGCCCGAGGGCTCCTTTCAAGAGGAGCTCGGCTTGTGGCAATAGGAGTGGTTCTATATTACCGCTCCGAAGGGCAGCAGGCAGAAGCCGCCGCCCTTATTCCGCTCGGGACCTCCACGACGGTTGATGTTGTGGGTCAACCAAGGGCTCAACTGGGGGCCGTCAAAGGACGTGCCCCTACTTCAGGGCCGGATTCGAGACTTCCAAATGAGGGAGATCGATATGGTTGTGGCAATGCAGGTCATGCTGATTAGGTGTCTCCTGCCCTACAAACGCCTTCCTCTCCGACTGTGGGAGTTTAATCCGGAGGGGCCACGAATTCTTCAACACTTCATGGGTATGACACCCATGGAGATGTACAAATTATTCTTCGGATCGCGAGAGGCGTGTCCGGAATTGACCGAGGACGCTGGCCTAAGCTGCAATCGCCCGGATACACAAGTAAGTAGCTCCGAGTCCGGACATACAATTTGTTTGCCCTTCTATGATTCTCCTTTTGACCGATTTCCTTCTAAACAGGAGTGCATAGCGCAAGAAAAACTGATACGGTGTCCGGCCCCCCTCCCAGAGACCGCGCCGGATTCCATGCTGGTGAGGATGCTGGAGGTTGCGCCTTCAGAGGAAGGCGAAGGGGAAAGTAGAAGAGCTACCGCCTCGCCCAAGGAGGCTCTTGAAAGAGGGGGGATCGAGAATCCCTCCCTCCAAGGGGAGAAGAGGACTGCCTCCGAGGACCCGGGGGCCAAAGCCCCTAAGCGGGGGAAGAAATCTTCGCCAGAGGGTCCTGCGTTTGGGGAGGCCCCGGCCACACAGTCTCCCCTAAATAATCAGCCCTCCAACGAGCCGTAAGTAGAAAAAAGGGAGTTTTATAATAAGGGACAACCCTATTTGTGCTTCTGAGGATAACTCAAGTTTTTACCTTGTAGTTCGGATCTCCGTCCTTCGCAAATGAGCTCGTCTTCGAGGGACCTTCGTCCGGATATGGTGGAGAGCGAGACACCTCCGTCCGCGGCGCCGTCGGATGGGGCAGACGAGCCTGAAGTGTCATCACGGAGGGTGCCCCCGAGTTTGGCAAAGCCGGATAGTTCGGCACCAACTGGTGTACGGCTGAAGGATCTGCTTGAGAAGGCGTCTATCTCAGAAGATCACCATGCATTGATGAGTATGGTGATTGGAAGGATTTCGTCCGCCGAAGGCGGATTGCGTAATGCCGTCAGGAGTTTGCTGGCGGGGTTTGAGGTACGTAAAAATGACACCTTTTGACAGTTTTACACATAAAGTGCGCCCTGTATAGATAGTAGCCCCTGAGACTCGGTAGGTTGTCGAAAGCGACAGCGTGCCGAGGATCAAAATCGCAGGTTTCAATTTTCGTCGTTCCTATGCAGGTGGCGGATCGTCCGGGGGCCAGCCGGACTGATGGATTTGCTGAACTAAAGCGGCAACTCGACGTTGCGGATGCGGACATCGCGCTAGTCAACAGGCGACTTGATGAGTCGCAAGGTAAGTGTTTCTTTGCGGTCACTTGGTAAGGGAGCCGAAGCCCACTCCTTACAACATGCGTGTGAAATGCAGATGGTGCCGCTGCTGTGGAGAGCCTTCGGGCCGAACTTGCTCAAGCGAAGGAGCAACCCAGAAGGAGTGATGCGGCTGCCTCGAGGGCGGCCAAGGAGTTAGAAGCCGAAAGGGCTGCACACTGCCGAAGCAGGGAAGAGATGGCCGAAATGGCCGTGAAGTTAAAAGATGCTACCGACCGCAATGAGGCTCTTGAAAAGGAGCGCCTAGCGGGGCAAGAAGACCTGGGGAAGGCCACCGCCGAAGCCAAGGATGCCCGTTCTGCAATGCGGGCTATAAAGGAAGAGCTGCGCCAGGCCGGGGACATTGTAGTTGGCAAGCCTTTTCTGCTGCGCCGAAGGTTTACGAATCCAAAGTATGCTCAGCTTGGCCAGCCGTGGGGTCCGGAGGACCCTTATATGGACTTAGCAGCGAGTGCGGCGGATGCCGTTGTGCAGTTCCGAAGCCAGAAGGATCACAAGACGGAAGAGCTGTTTTGGTCTCAATTCCATAGTCCAGAGCGTTCACTTCCGCTGACCGACCGGTTGGCCGAGTGGGCTGAGCTGAATAGGTTGTCCGGGCTTGCCATGACAGATATCGTGACTCATGTCTGGCCGGATAGGCCCAAGCCAAAGAGCTACTTTGGCTTATTGCAGCAATTTCTTGGGGCGGTGCCGCATATCAAGGCGATGAAGCGGTCGGCCTGCATAGAGGGTGCACGGATGGCACTCGCCCGTGTGAAGACACATTGGACAGAGATGGATGCCACCGCTGTTGCGACCCAGGGTTCGGACGAGAGCCGGTTACCCGCCGAGCACTATTTTGGTGAAGTTCTGCGTGGTGCTCGTGTAATAGAGTCGCAGTGCTCAAAAAATGTCACGTTCAACTGAACGTTTTATTTTGTAAAGCAATGTTTATGATGTAAGCGCTTTTTATACTTGTGCGTTCAAGTAGTGAAATATCTCCTATGCGGCTGTTTATGTATACGTGTGTATAACCTGAAAGATGGCAGTCGTCGGCTTCAGCCCCCACGCACAAGGTGCGGGGGTGTTCGCAAAAATAGCGCATTTTCACACTTAATCCGACGTCTCGGTCCTGTGAAGGAGGTGGTAGCGTAGCAAACGAGGCAACCGGACTATAATGCTTTATCACTTTCACTTAGCCATTGGAGTTCAAGGGTGGGGCTACGATATAGCCCTTGGGGGTACCGCGCTCTCCGAATTCGGGGCGCGTATGTGCCTGACCGGGAAACGGCCCTTCGTCAAAGCGGAGGAATTCTAAACATTCCATTGGTCGATTGAGTGGTTGACCAGTCTCTCGCTGTATCATGACAGTCAGTTTTCGGCTTTCTCTACTGAGGTGCTCGCCCAACCGAACTGGGGCACAATCGCAGTAGTTCTCCTGGTGCCGCGTTAGCCGATGATACGGAACATAAGGCAACAAAACACAGGAGCCGGGCAAACCCAACATTTGACCAAAGACATGATTCGGAGCTGATGCATATAAGGCCTAACTCAAGACGCCGAACAATCCCGAAGGTGTTCGGTCTTTATAATAACGGGCAGAACAATGCCCTAAGCCCCTAGTGTCCAGGTACAGGCAAGGTCCTCTGACGCGGCTGATACCAAAACGCCAGTCTCCTCTCTGGTTATAATGAGAAACCAGGGGATTATAGCAACAAGAGACAGTAAGAAAGGTTTACGCAGGGTCTTAATCTGAAAAGAATCCTTGAAACGGGTCCCTACTGCACGTCTGCGCCTATGTCTCCGTTGTGTCGTATCCTGGACGGGTGTGCACGTTGTTCATCTGTAAAAAGAGAGGAACTTAGTTTGAAAAGAAATCGTGCGAAAAAGTGCATAAAAAATTGAAATATAAATTAATAAAGCTGAGCCTATGTTAGCTCATTATTGCTTATATGCACAGCCCCTTGTGAAGGGGTGTGCGGCTAGGTAGCCCCAAGCTTATTTATTCCGGACTCGTCCAGCCGTGTCTGGTGTCTTAGACGACCTTTTAATGAAATGATGTCGCGTGGGCCGGGCATTTTAAGTGTAAGAGACGCGTAATGTGGTATTGCGTTAAAGCGGACGAAAGCTTCACGTCCCAATAGTGCTTGATAGCTACTTTTGAATGGGGCGACATGAAAGATTAGCTTTTCGCGTCGGAAGTTGTCAGGTGACCCGAACACAACTTCTAGTAATAAGGAGCCTGTGCACTTGGCATAAGGGCCTGGCGCCACTCCTTTGAAGGAAGTGCGGCTATGTCGAATTTTAGTAAGGTCTATCCCCAACTTGCGGATTGTGTCCGGATATAGCAGGTTTAAATCGCTGCCGCCATCCATCAGGACTTGTGTAAATCGCAGTCCGTCGATTATAGGATCCAATATCAGAGCAGTCCTTCCTGCGTTTCGGATACTTCTGGAATAGTCCATGTGGTCGAAAGTGATTGGTTTTGACATACAATCTCGAGGTTCCAGTGGGGTGGACCGTGCGACACCTATCTTAGCGGGTGCCGCATTGTTTTTCCGTACTATCACATGAAGTGAGTTTACTGCTTTGACTTCTTGTGGGAAAGTCTTTTGTTTTCTGGTGCTCTGCTGGTGGGGTTCGTCATCGTCCTCGCTTGGAGCGTTGAGCCCCTTGTGTTCGGCGTTGAGTCTGCCGGACTGTTTAAAAACCCAACAATCTCGGTGGGTATGGTTTGCAGGCCTTCCGGAGGTACTGTGGATTTGACATATCCGATCCAATTGTTTAAGTTGGATGACTCATCACTGTTGTCCTTAAGAGGCAGTGTTTTATTGTTTGGCCGTGAGCTTTTGAATTCGGCGTTGACCGCCGTGCTCTTTGGTTACCAGGATCATAAGTCAGCTTGTGTGCAGCGCCGCTTTTCGCTTTTGGCCTGTCATCTGGCCGTCTATCTGGCCAGGCGGCCTCTTTGTTTTTTGATTGTGAGGGCTCTATGGCTTCCTCGTCAAATTCTGGCAGCAGCTTGCGCTTCGGGTAGCTCTTTGTTTGGTGGCCATTGCCATATTTGTCTACGGTCTTGAGTACCTTGCTCCACCTCATTCTAAGTATGTCTTCCGCTGTTTTGAGCTTCCATTTTGCCTTCTTCAGACTTCTTGCAGTGGCGACGAGTCTTTTGTGAAGGTTCTTATGCTCCGATGGTGTGTCCGGCGTGAGGTCGTCTGGACTGTTGGTTTCGCCGGGCATGGATTGATTATCTGATTCGTCCTGTTCGTACGGTAGCTTGGTTGCATGTTCGTCGTCCATTGGTTTTCCCTGCTCTATTGCTGGGTCATTAGGAATGCTGTTTTTGTCGAGGCGGGACTTAGGGCGGCGTCTGTGACGCCGTTTTGGTTGTTTGTCGGCGGGATTATCCTTTGCCGCGCCCCGTTGTTCGTCGTTATCGCTTCCTTTTGGGGTGTCCACCATATATACGTCATGTTTTGGGGTGGTCTTCCAGTGCCCTGTAGGCGCTGGTTCTTGATCGTCTCCGGCATCGTCGTCCATACCGTCGATGTCCTCGGAGTCGTAGTCTAGCACGTTGGTTAGATCGTCGACAGTGGCTACAAAGTGGATGGTGGGTGGGTTTTGAATTTCTTCGTCGTCCGCATCCCAACCATCCTGGCCGTAGTCCGGCCAGGGCTCTCCGAATAGCGAGAGATGCTTTAGCGATTTCAGGATGTCGCCAAAGGGTGAGTGCTGAAAGATGTCCGCAGCAGTGAACTCCATGATCGGCGCCCAATTAGATTCGATTGGCAGGGGCGCAGGAGGTTCGGAGTCCGGCAGAGAGTCCGACACCTCGAAGTCACGAGCTTTATAAGGGACGAGGTCAGTGTTCGGCTCCATCGCCGTGGAAGTTGCAGCTCCCGAGGTGGTGTCCAGCCACCTATCCTCGATCTGCGCGATCGGCTCCGGACTATGGGTCGGAGCGGATTCGTGTGCGTCCTCCAAGGTACTGTCCGACGGCAGAGTTAGATTATGCCCATCGCGACAGTGTGGCACGCTCGGCTGCGGCTCGGATCCATCGAAGATCAAGGCTTCGCGGATATCGGCCATGAAGTTTAGGCTTCCAAACCTGACCTAACGGCCAGGGGCGTAGCTTTCGATCTGCTCCAGATGGCCAAGTGAATTGGCCCGCAGTGCGAAGCCGCCGAATACGAAGATCTGTCCGGGGAGAATAGTCTCACCCAGGACTGCTTCATTGTTGATTGAAGAAGCCATCAAGCCTATCGGTGACGACTCAGAGGAACTCTCAATGAAAGCACCAATGTCGGTGTCAAAACCGGCGGATCTCGGGTAGGGGGTCCTGAACTATGCGTCTAGGCGGATGGTAACAGGAGACAAGGGACACTATGTTTACCCAGGTTTGGGCCCTCTTGATGGAGGTAAAACCCTACATCCTGCTTGATTGATATTGATGATGTGGGTATTACAAGAGTAAATCTACCACGAGATCAAGGAGGCTAAACCCTAGAAGCTAGCCTATGGTATGATTGTTGTAATGGTTGTTGTCTCCTACGGACTAAAGCCATCCGGTTTATATAGACACCGGAGAGGGCTAGGGTTACATAGAGTCGGTTATAACTGTAGGAGATCTACATATCCGTATCGCCAAGCTTGCCTTCCACGCCAAGGAAAGTCCCATCCGGACACGGGACTAAGTCTTCAATCTTGTATCTTCATAGTCTTGGAGTCCAGCCGATGATGATAGTCCGGCTATCCGGACACCCCCTAGTCCAGGACTCCCTCACCAGCCATGAAGCATTGGATGCTAGCCATATAATATTGACTTGGAAAGGTCTGGTCGGATTTGACGTACTCGGATCCGAGTCGAGATAAGGTCCGAGTTGGACAAACCCAACTATGAGACACATCGATATGTCATATGTGAGTCTCTAGTACAACATACGTTCTATGTCCTAAGACCTGAGCTGGCGCATGTACTCGGGATGGTGACAGACCTGCCTTGGGCCGACCAAACGCTACTCCATGACATGGTAGTTACAAAGGTAGGTTTCGGGCTTGTCCAGACCCATGCAGCGAGACGTGGTCGAGCAAGATGGGATTTGCCCCTCCGATTAGGAGAGATATACTCTGGGCCCCTCGTGTGATCCGGCAAGGATTATGAGATAATCCAGTTTGTGGTCCATATCACTGGAACGAGAAAGAGGTCGGGCTAGCACAAGGATGACAGTCTCGCCTTCATCCCGACAACATATATCGTGAGGCAAAGGGAACAGAAGTATGACACGCTGTACAGGTTCGCCTAACCAGCTTCATAGTCTGCTTGGTGTTCGGCATGCCTTGCTAGAGGCCGCAACCAACTATGGAGTTCGTCGGTGATCCGAACTATGACAAAGGCGGCTTGAACCTAAGGGGTCGCGCACTTAAGGGAAGGAACCTACGAGGTCGGATCTGAGGACACTGGTCGGATGTGATCCGAGCTGTATTCGGATTGTGGCTGAGTAGACTTGTGGGATTTAGGGTCCGTGCGAGGCCCACGTGTTGAGCCCGCAATGGACGCCTATAAATAGTGGAGGTGCGGCACACTTATTGAGTTGATCACTTAGGCGTCATTGTTAGGGCTTTGCACGTGTTGTGAATAGCCACCTCCACTCGCTGTCGATTGTGTGATCGGACCTAGCAGTTCGCCACACGATGTTGCTCATGCACGCGCAGATACTGTTAGAGGTGGTGCACTTGTGCCGCTCCGGCGAACCTATTCGCGGGATCCGATTGGCTACGTGGGAGACCGGCAAGGACGAGACGACTCCAGTAATGCGACGCTACTCCAGGAACACATTGCCTCAACTCTACTTCCGCTGCACGGCACTATGCGTCTAGTGGTACCGATCTGTGATCCATCTCCCGTAGCATGTTCCTTCTTGTTCTACGCGTAGGAAAATTTTAATTTGCAGTCGATGCACCCTACCGTAGATCCCAACAGTCAATACATTGAATGTACTTGCAAGCTCACAACAAGCATACACATAATGACAAACAATATCATGACATTTAATCAAGTTAAATAACAATAGGATACTCATGCCAAGCAATCAAAATAGTGCACCGAGTCCTTCGGACTCTCTTACCAATGGGTTAACTCATAACCAAACGGTGATCATTCACGGATCACAAATGGAACCACACTCGATTCAATCCACGATCAGTCTCACTAACATCAGCATAATTTAACAAGTGCCATGCAAATAACTTAGTGTGTAATATTACTTTATAACAGTTGATCCATGGTTTGACTTACTTACGAACCAGGCCCTTATCCATGGGCGCGGCTATCGATAGATTTAATACACTCTGCAGAGGTAGCGCACTGTACCCACACCACGGAACCCATGGCCTCGCACTCCCATTCGGGTGGACCAACGACATTCCGACAGAACTCTCCCATTGCCAAGACACTCTCTCGGCCACTCCGACTAACTCCCCACTGGGCTAAGTCATGGATGGCCCCGTGCCTACCAAAGGCATCACTGCCACTGTCGTGGCAAAAAAAATGGGCCCAAATGGGGACACGGTACCATCTCAACAACAATGGGCACACAAGGTCATGGCTACTTACCGGGCCAAGGTAACGCACGCCCATAACCTTCCCTCGTTGGATGCACCGACAAGAGGCATGACAACGGACCGACTAACGGCCTTCCCATAAAGGCAAATGTGGTTGCATTGGTCAGCTCGATTCAGTAGCACCATGACCAAGTCAACTTTATGTTCAAGTTCAATTAACATCAGGTTTAACTTGGCATAAAATGCTTGAGTCACCACATGCCCTACTCATGCAACCATATGACATGCACCAAATATCACTTAGAATTAACAGATCAACATCATCAAAAGTTCTACTTGCACAAATCATCGCTAAACTTTGCTAAATCTTTTTCACTGGTTATTTGCACTCATCATTTTGAGTTTATCATTTACCATATGAAACTCATCATGCACATACGAACAGTACTACCGATTCTAGTCATACCATAGTCATAATAAAATCACATGGTTAAACTACTCATGCTGGATCTCACTAGTTCAATTACTCCATTTTGTAAACTAAGCATCATGCGGATGACAAAATAACTAACACAAGTATTATTCATTTAATGACTATATGCAATAAATAACATATATTCAAGTTGGAAAACCATGGATATTGCAAAGACACCATAAAAATGTTTGTGTGGCTTGCCTTAGTTTAGAGGAGCTTCACACTCCTCCTGGATACCTTCAATACAAGCTTATCCTTCTGAAAATAATTAAAATGGCAAAAAGAAAACATCAAGAACACTTCTGAAAATTACCAAAAAATCTAGACAACAGAGAAAAATCTCATCTTTGGTGTGCTGGTAGAGCTTTCTAGTAAGAACGCAATGCAAAAGAATCAACTCATTTGGACTTGTGGTTTAGGAGTTATAGCCAATCAAAGTTCTGGTCAAAATTTGATTTAAATTTGAAATAAAAGAAAACCAGGGGGTGACGTCGATGGCACCCTTTAGAAATGCGCCACCAATCATACCGCTTCACGCGCGGCTGAGAGGCTGACATTGGGCCCCACTGGTCAGGTCAGAGGGAGGGGAGAGGAAGAGAGAAACAAAGGCAGGCGGCGCGTTCACCGGCGAGGAGTGCCCGGTGGCTAGATCTAGAGGAATAGAAAGATAGAGGAGGTCGAGGCGCACCTGCCCGTACCCGAAGCATGGCTACGGGTGGATGCATGAGGTCGGAATGGTCCTCTCCACTGGCGGCAGAAAGCAGAGGTCGCCGGAGTTGAAGACGACGACGTCGTGGGGCTTCACCAGGGTATCCAACATGGTCGGACGACACTAGTGAGCCACCAACAAGCCGCCTGAGGAGTGGGTTGAGCTCAGGAGGCAGTGGAGTGAGCTGGAGAGGCTGCGGGGAATCGCGGGCAAGCTCGGGTCGGGAGGGTGCGGTCAGGTTCAAGGGGTTGGGAGGGGCCGTATTTATAGGCGAGCGAGAGGAGGGGATCAGGCTCCGCCGTGAAGCTTCTGGACATGGTGCCTGGTGATGAACAACATCAGCGAGAGGGGGAGAAGGCGACGCAGCTCATGCGGCACTATGGGAAGGCAGAGACGAGCACAGGAGCCAAGAAGGCCACGAGCACAGTGGCACGGGCTCACTGTTGGCTTGGTCGCGTCGTGCCCGTGCTCGCTGCAGCGAGCTCTGGCATCGGCGAGTGCCAGGGAGGAGTTAAGGGGGTCGAGACAAGGATGTTGGCGAGGTTTGGCAAGGCACGGTGGTCGGGGAAGCGATCACGCGCTCAACAGCAGCTCGGGCGCGTCGCAGAGTGTGTCGGCAGTGTGCCAACACCCCTGGATGAACGCGGTCACTGCGTGAACTATGACATCAGGCCGCGCTAAGCCCAAACTTCATGGCTGGCATGTATTCCTTAGTGGTTTGACTGGTTCTAACGAGTTGAGTTGAACCCAGGAGCTGTGAATGCGTGGTTTACTTCCTGGTAAGTTTCTGGACAGTAACTTGTGAGGTTAACTGAGAGTGATTTATTAAGAGTTAAGGGCTGGGCTTCGGGGTTTAGCAATCTCTAAGGAAGGTAGTGAAGCTCAGAAAAGATCAGCCTCATTGGATCAAGGAAAAACATACTTGCTGTGTTAAGTGGCTATTTTGTCCAGAACAGAAATGATTTTTTGTAGGAAAAATATTCCAAAAAGTTATGCAATATTTTTGCTCAGGGAGGTGCCATAGGGTTCAAAGAATATTTGTGAATTTTCTCAGGATTATAGGAGCAATAAAAATGTGGCACCCCGGCTCAGATCGACCGGTTTACCTTGCATTGCCAACCCACAGATCATGTCTTCTGGCAACAGACAACATCTTGGTACAGAAATCACCGCTTAATTGAAACTAGCGGAAGCATAGTGTTACATTATATCAAGTGGTGAGGCCAAGCGGCACACTCGGTGCGCCAGAACAATATGTACATTATTTAGTGAACATAAAGGGGTCTTGAGCACGACATCTTCACGGCAACGGAATAACGATGTAGCGGGACTCCATAGCATAGGGACACCGATGTGGACACGGTCTAGACACGGCAGCACTTCAATCCAGTTGGACTTTCCTGAAATCTAGCGTAACACGCCAGGTCAATACATTGAATGTACTTGCAAGCTCACAGCAAGCAAAACCATAATGACAAACAACATCATGACATTTAAACAAGTTCAATGCAAGTATCAACATGCTACTCATGCAGTGACCAAACTTGTGCATTGATTCACTCAGACTCTCTTACCAGCGGGTTGCCTCGCAACCGAACTATGATCACGACGGACCATGAACGGAACCACACTTGGTTCAACAGGTTACCTCATAACCAAACAATGATCACTCTCGGATCACAAGTAATACCACAACAGTTAGTCTCACTGACATCATCATAACTCAACCAGTGCAATGCAGATAACTTAGTGTGCCAGATTATTTCTGAAAGTTGATCCATGGTGTGACTTACTTACAAACTGGCCGCTTATCCATGGGCGCGGCTATCGATAGATTAATACACTCTGCAGAGGTAGCACACTTTACCCACACCATGGAACCCATGGCCTCGCACTCCCATTCGGGTGGACCAATGGCATTCCAACAAAACCCTCCCATTGCCAGGACACTCTTACGGCCACTCCGACCAACTCCCCTCTGGGATCAATCCTAGGTGACCGAGGCTACCAAAGGCAAAACTACCACCGTCATGGCAAATAAACAGTCCCAAACGGGGACACGGTACCATAACAACAACAGGTCCACAAGATTACGTCTGCTTACCGGGCCAGGGTAACGCATGCCCATAACCTTCCCTAGTTGGAGGCACCGACAAGAGGCATGGCAACGGAACGACTACTGCCTCCCCATACTAAGGCAAATGTGGTTGCTCTTGGCAGCCCGATTCAGTGGCACCATGACCCGACCAACTTTTAAGTTCAGGTTCAATTATAATCAGCTTTAACTTGAAAATAAAATGCTGGAGTCACAATATGCCATGCTCATGCAACCATGTATCATGCATCATATATCACTTAACAGTAACAGATCAACCTTATTCAACATTCTACTTGCACAAACTCAACTTGCAACATTTCCAGTCCTTTCTTACTGGTTATTTCTACTCATCACTTTAGTTGGTATTTATCAAATAAAACTCATTTTTCATATAGAAAAAATAATACTCATGATCATAATACCATAGTCATGACAAAATTTATTTAGATCAACTACTCAAGCTATATCTCACTAGTTCAAGCATTCATTTCTGTTAACTAAGCATTTTGATCATGACAAACTAAATAACACAAGCATCCTTTATTTTTAATACTATATGCAATGAATATCATATGAATTCAAGTAGAAAATCATGGATATTGCAAAGACGCCATGATCATGTTGTTGTAGCTTGCGTTAGTGCAGAGGAGCTTCACACTCCTCCCGGGCAAGAATAGTTCTAAAAATTACCAGAACTTCTAGGCCGCTAGGCAAAATCCCATATTGGGTGTGCTGCTAGGATTTTCCAGTAAGAACAGAATGCAAAAAGAATCAACTCATTTGGACTTGTAGAATAAAAGTTACAACGAGTCAAAGTTCTAGTCAAATTTGAACTAAAATTGAATTAGAAAGAAAAACCAGGTGGTAACGTCGAAGGCGTAAAACTCCCGGGCGCCACCACTCATACCACTTCGGGCGTGGCCTGAGAGGCTAACAGCGGGCCCCAGCTGTCAGGTCGGAGGGGGAAAGAGATAGAAACAGAGGCGGGTGGCGTGGCGACGACACTTTCTCCGGCGATGAGTCCCGGGCGACGCGATCTAGAGGGATAGGATTGAATATGAGATTGAGGTGCACCTGCATGTACCCGTAGCGTGGCTAGGGTGGCCAGACGGGGTCAGAACGGAGCTCTTCAACAGCGGCGGAGGGGTAGCTCATTGGAGATGGTGGTTCCGGTGATGCAGGGCCAGTCCAGCAGCTCCAACAGCACCAGCATGCACCAGTGGATCACCACGAACATGCCGGAGTGGTCAGCTGAGCTTGAGCGGCTCTAGAGTGGGTGGGGGCAGAGGAGGGGGCTCGCTGGAGAGCTCAGAGCGTGGACGGCGGCAAGAGGCCTTCCCAGCCGGGCTGTAGTGTGTGTGAGGAGAGGAACGAGCTCGGGGATCTCTATTTATAGACGAGGCCGAGGTGGGGTTTGAGAGCTCGCCGGAGTTCTCTGGAGCCTCGCACGGCAACGAATGGCGTCAGTGAGAGAGGGGGAAGATGCCAGAGGTCACGCGGGAGATGTAGGCAAGCTGCGACAAGCACAAAAGCGCGGTACGCGACGAGCACAGAGGCACGGGCGCACTGTTGCGTTAGCAGCGCCGTGCCCGTACTTGCTGCGGCGAGCTCCGGCATCGGCGAGTGCCAGGGTGCACATAAGGGGGTTCAAATGAAGATGGTGGCACGGTTTGACAAGGTGTTGCAGCGTGGGCAGCGAGCACGCGCGAAACAGAGGCATTGGCGCAACGCAGAGCGCATCGAACACATGCCAACCCCCTTGGACGAATGTGGTCACCGCGTGAACTGTGGCATCAGGTTGAGCTAAGCCCAAACAACATGTCTGGCAGCTAGTCCTTAGTTGTTTTAGTTGTTTTGCACGCTTGGCTAGATCACAGGTGCACCGTGGGAGTGGCTATCTTCCTCGCAAGTTTCTGGACAGAAACTTGTGATCTTAACTGAGAAAAATCTATTGGGATTTAAGGGTTGTGCTTTGGGGTTTAGTGATCTTTGGAAGGTAATCAAGCTTAGAAAAGATCAGCCCCAAAAGATCAAGAAAAAATATACTTGTTGTGCAAAGTGATCATTCTGTCCAGAACAAATATGATTTTCTGTAGCAAAAATATTACAAAAAGTTATGCAATATTTTTGCTCAGGAAGGTGCCCTAGGGTTCAAATAATATTTTTTTAATTTATTTAGGATTTTTGGAGAAAGAAATCTAGGGGTTTCTTTGGAGCATTCTTCTCTGAAGTGTTTTTCAAGGAGGAAAATGAATATTTTTCTTTTATGAAAAATATCCATTGGGCTTTTGTTGGAGTTTTTTAGAGAAGAAAAGGTGGGTTAGAGATTAGAGGTGGATGGGTCACTTGGATGAAAATCAAGGGTAGGCCCAAGTGCTCAAGTCCATTTGAATTGATTCAAAACTCCAAATCCAAAGCTAAAGCAACTGAAAGTCCGGAAAAAGAGAGAAGGAAAAAACCAGGCTGTCACAAAAAATGAGTATTGCTTTGGAGCATACTTCTCTAAAGTGAGTTTCATAGAAGAAAATGGATATTTTCCTTTATGAAAAATATTCCTTGGGTCATTTTTGGGATTTTTTAGAGAAACAAAGTTGAGTAGGGATGGATGGGTCACTTGGGTGAAAATCAAGGGTAGGCCCAAGTGTTCAAGTCCATTTGAATTGATTCAAAACTCCAAATCCAAAGCAAAACCAACTGGAAGTCCGGAAAAAGAGAGAAGGCAAAAACCAGGCTGTCACAAACCTCCCCCACTTAAGATGAATCTCGTCCTCGAGATTTGACTACTAGGGAAAACAGTTCTAGGTAGGTTGTCCTTAAAAATTCCTCACTTTCCCAGGTTGCTTCTTCTTTGGTGTGATGCTCCCACTAGACCTTGTAAAATTTGATTTCTTTGCTGTGTGTGACCCTTTCTGCCTTATCCAAGATTCTGAACGGTATCTCCTCATAAGATAAATATTTCGCAAGCTCAATTTCTGACATATCATTTCTCTTCTCGGGTGGTGAAATGCACCTTCTCAGCTGTGACACGTGGAACATGTTGTGTACTTCTGAAAATTCTGGTGGCAATTCCAACAGATAAGCAAATGCGCCAACTCGTGTCATAACCGGGAATGGACCAATATATCTTGGTGCCAATTTTCCTCGGGTCTGAAATCTCATCACTCCCTTCATGGGGGTGACTCGGAGATACACGTGTTCATCTGGTTCAAAACCGACTTGTCGATGTTTGGCATCATAATAACTTTTCTATCGTGACTTAGCTAGTTGTAGTCTGTCTTAAATTTCTTTGACTTGTTTCTTTGCCTACAATATCAGATCAGTACCGAAGATGCGACTATCTCCGTTTTGAGACCAATTTAATGGTGTGCAGCACTTATGGCTGTATAAAGCTTCAAAGGGTGACATTTTCAGACTGGTTTGAAAACTGTTGTTCTACGAGAATTCCGTGTATGGAAGACAATCTTCCCATTTGGGTCCATGGGCTAAGGCACATGCTCGAAGCACATCTTCAAGGATTTGATTCACTTTCTCGGTCTGACCGTCTGTCTGTGGATGATAGGCGGTGCTATATTTGAGAGCGGTCCCCAAAGCTTGATGGAGTCGGGACCAAAATGTGGAGGTAAACAATGAACCTCGGTCTGAAGTGATTGTTTTTGGTACTCCAGCAAACTGACAATATGAGATATGTATAACTGTGCGAGTTGATCAGCGCGAAATGTGGTGCGGATGGGAATAAAGTGAGCCACTTTAGTCAGTGTGTCCACTATGACCCCTATAGCATCATTGCCTCGGTGAGTCCCAGGTAGACCGGTGATAAAGTCCATGCAAACATAGTCCCATTTCCATTCTGAGATGGGTAGAGGTTGGAGAAGTCTGGTGGGCTTCTGGTGTTCCGCCTTTACTTTGTTGCAGACGTCACAACAAGCGACAAAGTATGCAATGTCTCTTTTCATTCCATCCCACCAAAATATCTATCAAAGATCTTCATACATTTTGGTGCTGCCTGGGTGTATCGAATATGAAGATTCGTGTGCTTCTGCCAAAATTTTCTTCTTTAAGTCTGCTTGCTCCGGTACGCATATCCTTCCTTGCAACCTGAGTGTACCCAGTGTGTCCTTTGAGAAATCCTGAGTCTTGCCTTCGTGCAGATGTTGGAAATATACTTGCAGACTCTTGTCGTCAGCATGTGCCACGCGAATCTCTTCTTCTAGAGTAGGAGTTACTTCAAAAATATTCGCGAGACCGGCATCTACAATTACCAAGTTTAGCTGAGCGATCTCCTACTGGAGTTCTAGAGACAAAGACTCCAGCATGGCATTTAAATTGGCAGGCTTGCGACTGAGGGCATCAGCAACCACGTTGGCTTTTCCCGGATGGTACCCAGATCATAGTCCTTGACTAACTCGAGCCATCTTCGCTGTCGAAGGTTTAAGTCTGGCTGAGAAAAGATATATTTGAGATTCTTGTGGTCGGTAAATATTTGACATCTCTTCCCAATGAGATAGTGTCTCCAAACTTTTAGAGAGTGCACAACGCGGCTAGTTCCAAATCATGTGTGGGATAATTTCCTTCATGAGGTCGTAGCTGGCGAGATGTGTAAGCTACCACCTTTCTATCTTGCATAAGTACGCACCCAATACCTTTCCTCGATGTGTCACAATACATATCAAAGTTGCGGTAAATGTCTGGAAGAGTCAGGACTGGTGCTGATGTCAATCTGGTTTTTAGCTCGTTAAAGCTCTGCTAGCAATCTTTAGTCCATTCAAACTTCTTGTCTTTCTTGAGGAGTTCTGTCATTGGTTTGGCAATTTTGGAGAATCCTTTGATGAACCGGCGGTAGTATCCGGCTAATACAAGAAAACTCCTGACTTCGGATACTGTCGTGGGTGCTTCCCAATCAAGCACATCTTTTACTTTGCTGGGCTCCACTGCCATACCTTTTGCCGACAGAACATGCCCCAGAAATCCGAATTGTTTGAGCCAAAACTCACACTTGCTGAATTTTGCATACATCTGATGGTCACGGAGTCTCTGTAAGACTGCTCGGAGGTGTTCCTTGTGTTCCTCGTCACTTCTAGAGTATATGAGAATATCATCCATGAAAACCACCACAAACTTATCAAAAAATTCCATGAACACCTTATTCATCATATGCATGAAAAAGGCAGGGGCATTTGTGTGACCGAAGGACATCACTGTATATTCATAAGGACCGTAACGGGTAGTGAACGCGGTCTTAGGAATATCTTCCTTCTTGATCTTCAGTTCATGATACCCGGTCCTTAAATCAATCTTGGAAAATACATTTGCACCACTGAGCTGATTGAACAAACCATCAATCCTTGGTAGTGGGTATTTGTTCTTGATGGTGACGTCGTTGAACTGACGGTAGTCCATGCGCATTCTGAGACCACCATCTTTTTTGTCTACAAATATTGCAGGTGATCCCCATGGTGAAGAACTTGGGCGGATATACCCTTTCTGCAACATCTCATCCAACTGCTTCTTTAATTCCACGAGTTCGGAGGAAGGCATCCGATAATACTTTTTGTACAATGGTGCAGTCCCAGGTACAAGATCAATTGCAAACTCAAGCTCTCTGTCTAGGGGCATTCCAGGCAATTCTTCGGGAAATTCATTGACCACCGGAATCAGATCCAATTCTTCCGCTACTGCAGTGAAGACCATCTCCCTTTTGGGTATACCTTTGTGGGCAATAAATTTTATGGTTTGGCCTTCCTGATTTGTCAGGGTGACTTCTCGGGTCGCACAATTTATGCATACTGATACTGAGTCAACCAGTTCATTCCCAAAATACCATCCAACTTGGCAGCTCGATGACTATGATAGTGGTTGGAAAACGGACTCCCTTGATATCAATTTCCAATTTTTTGAAGACCAGATGGCTTTTGATCACGGAGCCTGGGGATTGAACCAAAATACTTTTTCCCAAAAGCGAACAAGAAAATTTGTTTTCGGCAACGAAACTCCGAGAAATAAAAGAGTGGGAAGCCCCAGAGTCAAATAAAATTATTGTAGGTATGTTATTAACAAGAAACATGCCAACGACGACTTCGGGGTTTTCCAGGGCTTCTTCTGCAGAGAGATTATGAATTTGCCTTTGGATGAGCTTCTGGGTATCATATGGTCCCATGTGATTGACTTGCGGCTGGAACGGGGCATTCGACTTCTTAGGATGCTGCCTGGCATAATGTCTGGTCAGGCCACAATTAAAGCAAGCGTTGTTGCGCTGACGCTCCTCATGCACTGGACTAGTCACAACATTCTTGACTTGAGTAGTGGTCATGTTCACATTCTGTTGCCAATTTGGTTTATACTCCACTTGAGTCTGTTGCTAGGTGCGGGCCTTCTGAATGGGTTGTCCATCCTTCTTTGGCTCAAATTTGCGCTTGTGGTCATTATTTGCTGGGTGGTTGTCTTGCACAGGCTTGTACTCTCTTTCTGCAATGAGAGCCTTGTTCACCAGAGACTGAAAATCTGGAAAGTCGAGCATGTAGAGAGCACTCCTAAGGTGTTGATTTAATCCTCCAAGGAACCTATCGATCTTTCTTTCTTCCGTGGCCACATCATAAAGGGAATAACGGGCCAGATGGTTGAACTTGTGCAAATATTCGCTTACTGACAGACTGCCTTGAGTGAGACCAAGAAATTTGCGTTGCTTGACCTTCATGATACCAGCTGGAATATGATACTTGAGAAATTGGTCCTTCAAATTATTCCACGTAATTTCTTCTCCTGCAGGCCACAAAGCTTTAGCAATATCCCACCATATTGCAGCGGCTCCTTCAAGATAGTGGGTAGCAAACGGAACCTTATCAGATTCATTAGTCTGAGCAATCTCAAGTTTCTTCTCAATGGTTCTCAACCAATCATCTGATTCCAAAGGGTCAACCACTTGACTAAAAGTGGGAGGCTTAGTCCTTTGAAAATCTGACAGCTTGGAGTGATGGCCATTCGGATTTCCATTCTGTCCAACCATGGCTTGCACACTTTTTTACAACTCAATCAGATCATTATTCCTTCTTTCCTCAAACATTCGCATAATTTGTTCAGTGGAGGGTGGATTTGGCGGTGGAGGTGGTGGTTGCGGATACGACTCAGGGGAGTGTCCTGCCTGTCTTGCAAAATGACACAAGCCCGCGTGTTGCTGCGTCCCCGCATCATCCTACTATTTATTTTTTCCAATAAGAGTAACCGAGATGAGAAACATCCAATCATGGAAAGAAAAGCCAGAAAAGCGACGAACCGAAAGACACAGGGATCAAATAAAAAGTTCCAATATAATTATACATAGACTCATACATGAAAGGTAAACATCATGACGGGTGCGACTACTCGCATACATGCATCATAGCTCATACAACTACATCCGTACATCAAATGACCACTTCTAATACTCAGACGCTCTAGGACTCCGCTGGTGCTGCCGGATCCTCTCCCGAGTCAGACCCAGACCCTGAACTGAGGACTCCAACGAAATCTCCAAGTTAAAGGTAACCTGATGACGCTGTCTCGAGGGCTCTCCCTCAGGGGTAGGTGCAGAACGAGAAGGGATCATGAGAGCTGCGGGGGTAGCAAGAAGAGACGCCCACTCAGTAGGAGCATTGTGTGGGTTTGTTGTCGAGGTACCCGAGCTACTCGTGGGAGTAACCGAAGAAATAGGTGAACTAGAATTGGGCACAATATAAGGAGTAAATCCCATAGAAGGTGGAGTAGGGTAGGATCTAGCGGCGGCTAAAGCAGAACGAACACGATTCAGTTCTCGAGCCAACTCGTGAACCAGAAGATAACTAGCAGTGATATATCAAGAAACATGGCTAGTGTCACTATCAGACGCCGGATCAATGGAATGAAAGCGAACACGACCATCATCGTGAAGGGCCGGGTAGAAATGAAAACCTGGGTGGTTCTGCATCCGAGCCTCAGCATAGCGTAACTCAACAAGAATTTCGAATGCAGCATACTAGATGGCCTAAGCAGCGGTGGATGCATAACCACTCCGAGAGGTACGAGTGTAAGAACCCGCTGACCTGATACTCATACACGGAGTCGGCTAGACGCTCCCGGTACACCCGATATGCTGGGTCGTCACCGTGAGGGTACAGTCGACGCCACATGCTACAAAGGAGATGCGGAGAAATGTAGGGCATCATCTGCAACTGACATGGATACAGCACCGGAGCCATCTACACTCACAACCATTAACATGTTAGAAATAACAATAAGTCTAATGCATGTAATGGAGTGCAGCATCCAGATGCAAATACTAACGGAACTCAATTAGCAACTAATGAATGTTTACTTCGCGTCTCGGGGTCTAGCGTGTCCTACAGTTAGCGCGGCTCTGATACCAGTCTTAGAGCGACTGGTTTACCTTGCGTTGCCAACCTAGAGATCATGTCTTCTGGTAACACACAACATCTTGGTACAGAAATCACCGCTTTATTGAAACTAGCGGAAGCATAGTGTTACATTACATCAACTAGCAAGGCCAAGAGGCACACTCATTGCGGCGAAACAATATGTACATTATTTAGTGAACATAGACGGGCCTCGAGCACGACTTCTACACGACAGTGGAATAACGACGTAGCAGGACTCCATAGCACAATGACACAAATGAGGACATGGTCTAGACACGGCAGCACTCCGACTCAGTTAGACTTTCCTAAAATCTGGCATAACACGCCAGGTCAGTACATTGAATGTACTTGCAAGCTCACAGCAAGCAAGACCATAATGACAAACAACATCATGACATTTAAACAAGTTCAATGCAAGTATCAACATGCTACACAGGCAGTGACCAAACTTGTGCATCGAGTCACTCGGACTCTCTTACCAACGGGTTACCTCGCAAGTGAATAGTGATCACAACGGACCATGAACGGAACCACACTTGGTTCAACAGGTTACCTCGTAACCAAACAGTGATCACTCCCGGATCACAAGTAATACCACCACAGTCAGCCTCACTAACATCATCATAACTCAACTAGTGTAATGCAAATAACTTAGTCTGCCAGATTATTTATGAAAGTTGATCCATGGTGTGACTTACTTATAAACTGGACCCTTATCTGCGGGCGCGGCTATCACTAGATTAATACACTCTGCAGAGGTAGCACACTTTACCCACACCATGGAACCCAGGGCCTCGCACTCCCATTCGGGTGGACCAACGGCATTCCGACAGAACCCTCCCATTGCCATGACACTCTTATGGCCACCCTGACCAACTCCCCTCTGGGATCAGTCCTGGGTGACCGAGCCTACCAAAGGCAAAACTACCACCGTCATGGCAAATAAACAGTCCCAAACGGGGACACGGTACCATAACAACAGTAGGTCCACAAGATTATTTCTGCTTACCGGGCCAGGGTAACGCATGCCCATAACCTTCCGTAGTTGGAGGCGCCGACAAGAGGCATGACAATAGAACGACTACTGCCTCCCCATACTAAGGCAAATGTGGTTGCACTTGGCAGCCCGATTCAGTGGCACCATGACCCGACTAACTTTTAAGTTCAAGTTCAATTATTATCAGTTTAACTTGAAAATAAAATGTTGGAGTCACAATATGCCATGCTCATGCAACCATGTATCATGCATCATGTATCACTTAACAGTAACAGATCAACCTTATTCAACATTCTACTTGCAAAAACTCAACTTGCAACATTTCCAGTCCTTTCTTACTAGTTATTTCTACTCATCACTTTAGTTGGTATTTATCAAATAAAACTCATTTTTCATATAGCAAAAATAATACTCATGATCATAATACGATAGTCATGACAAAATTTATTTAGATCAACTACTTGGGTGTAGTTCTGAAAATTACAAAAAGAATAGTTCTGAAAATTACAAAAAGAATAGTTCTGAAAATTTATTTAGATCAACTACTTGGGTGTAGTTCTGAAAATTACAAAAAGAATAAATCAAATGACAAAAAGAAAATATCAAGAATAGTTCTGAAAATTACCAGAAATTCTAGGCCGCAAGGCAAAATCCCATCTTTGATGTGCTTCTAGGATTTTCGAGTAAGAACATAATGCAAAAAGAATCAACTCATTTGGACTTGTAGAATAAAAGTTATAGCTAGTCAAAGTTCTGGTCAAATTTGAACTAAATTTGAATTAGAAAGAAAAACTAGGGGGTGACGTCAAAGGTGTAAATTGCCAGGGCGCCACCACTCATACCACTTCAGGCGTGGCCTGAGAGGCTGACAGCGGCCCCCAGCTGTCAGGTCGGAGGGGGAGAGAGAGAGAAATAGAAGTGGATGGTGCAGCGACGGTGCTTTCTCCAGCGAGGAGTGCCACACAACGAAATCTAGAGGGTTAGGATTTAAGAGGAGATCGAGGCGCACCTGACCGTACCCGTAGCGTGGCTAGGGGTGGACGGACGGGGTCGGAATGGAGCTCTCCAGCGACGGCAGCGGGCAGAGCTTGTTGGAGATGGTGGTTCCAGCGACGCAAGGCCAGTCCAGCAGCTCCAACAGCACCAGCACGCACCAGTGGATCACCACGAACACGCCAGAGTGGTCAGCTGAGCTCGAGCAGCTCTGGAGTGGGTGGGGACAGAGGAGGGGGATTGCCAGCGAGCTCGGGGCGGGGACGCCGGCCAGAGGCCTGCCGGACGGGCTGCGGCATTCTACGGGTGTGTGGAGGTGTGATGAGTGTGTGTGAGGAGAGGAATGAGGCCAAGGCGGGGATCGAGAGCTCGCCGGAGTTCTCTGGAACCTCGTTCGGCGATGAATGGCATCAGTGAGAGAGGGGGGAGATGCCGGAGGTCACGCGGGAGCTGTAGGCTAGTTGCGACGAGCACAGGAGCGCGGTACGCGACGAGCACATGGGCATGAGTGCACTGTTGCGTTGGCCATGCCGTGCCCGTGCTCGCTGCGGCGAGCTCCAGCATCGGCGAGCGCTAGGGTGCAGTTAAGGGGGCTCAAACAAATATAGTGGCGCGGTTTGGCAAGGTGTTGCAGCATGGGCAGCGAGCACACACGAAACAGAGGCGTTGGCGCAACGCAAAGCACGTCGGACACATGCCAACCCCCTTGGATGAACGTAGTCACCGCGTGAACTATGGCATCAGTCTGATCTAAGCCCAAACAACATGTCTGGCCGCTAGTCCATGGTGGTTTAGTTGTTTTGCGCGCTTGGCTGGATCACCGGTGCACTATGGGAGTGGCTATCTTCCTGGTAAGTTTCTAGACAGAAACTTGTGAGCTTAACTGAGAAAAATCTACTGGGAGTTAAGGGGTGTGCTTTGGGATTTAGTGATCTCTTAGGAAGGTAATCAAGCTCAGAAAAGATCAGTCCCAAAAGATCAAGCAAAAATATACTTGTTGTGCAAAGTGATCATTCTGTCCAGAACAAAAATGATTTTTTGTAGCAAAAATATTACAAAAAGTTATGCAATATTTTTGTTCGAGAAGGTGCCCTATGGTTCAAAGAATATTTTTGAATTTATTCAGGATTTTTGAAGCAAGAAATCTAGGGGTTGCTTTCGAGCATTCTTCTCTGAAGTGATTTTCAGGGAGGAAAATGAATATTTTTCTTTTATGAAAAATATCCATTGGGCTTTTGTTGGAGTTTTTCAGAGAAGAAAAGGTGGGTTAGAGGTGGATGGGTCACTTGGGTGAAAATCAAGGGTAGGCCCAAGTGTTGAAGTCCATTTGAATTGATTCAAAACTCCAAATCCAAAGAAAAAGCAACTGAAAGCGGAAAAGGAGAGAAGGAAAAAACTAGGCTGTCACAAAAAATGAGGGTTGCTTTGGAGCATACTTCTCTGAAGTGAGTTTCATAGAAGAAAATGAATATTTTCTTTTATGAAAAATATTCCGTGGGTCATTTTTGGGATTTTTTGGAGAAAGAAAATTGAGTAGGGATGCATGGGTTACTTGGGTGAAAATCAAGGGTAGGCCCAAGTGCTCAAGTCCATTTGAATTGATTCAAAACTCCAAATCCAAAGCAAAAGCAACAGAAAGTCCGAAAAAAGAGAGAAGGCAAATCCAGGCTATCACACAAAGTTCAAGCAGCAACTAAACATTGTAATTCATGGTAGAAAAGGTCCAGTCATGATGCACCCAACATTAGCTATACACAATGCATCAGCATGGCAGCAGTGCTCTCAGGTTCTGGCGCTTATTTGAGAAGGTGATGACACAACATAAAAGTAAATAGATAGTCCCTTCACATAGGGAAGTACTGATTTGCAGAGGTGCTAGAGCTCAAGTTTTTAAAATAGAGGTAAATGATATTTTGAAACATCCACCCTTCTCATTTACTTCACGACTATCAGTTATCAATATCTTCCATGCTAAGCACGCTAGTGGCGGTTCGCAAGCGGAAAGGTAAAGGTTATGACTCCATTGGGAGTTTTTATTTGATTATTTGTAAGCTATTTTCTTTTTGCAGTTTGGGACTAGGCATCCCTATTACCGCCCTTTTCTCGTGCGATGGCAAGTGAATAAACACTCGACCTGAGAATAACCCGCTTAGCATGGAAGATACCTACTACCTCCTGTCATTCCATGAACGATCCAGGCACATAAAAAGGATATTTATTTGAAGTTTTTAGAGATGGCACATGCAAATTTACATAGGACGGCAGGGTAATACCGCATATGGTAGGTATGGTGGACTCATCTGGAATAACTTGGGTTTCAGGTTTTTGATGTACTAGCAGAATTCCCACTTAGTACAGGCGAAGGCTAGCAAATTGGTTGAGAAGCGGCCAACTAGAGAGCAACAATGGTCATGAACATGCATTCTGAATAAGTAACATTGGATACTAGCATGATTAGGATATGAACACCATGACCATAAATATCATAGAGGCTATGTTGGTTTTGATTCAACCACATGCATGAACATGTGCCAATTCGAGCCACTCAAACATTCATAGGAGGATACCATATCATCATACTACATCACACTCATTTTAACGCAATGTTGATATCCAAGATAAGTTACTATTCACTCCTCGCTACTTATGCATGGCATGAGAAACTATAATCTCTAATTGTCATTGCAAACATGTTTGATCATAATAGGCCGAAGCATGGACACTAGGTTAAACATATTTACAGAAACAGAACAAGTCGAGTACATACCCGTTTCTCTATGCCACGGCCAGTTCATCTAATATCGTCATTATTGCCTTTCACTTTCACGACTGAACAATTTGAAATAATAATAGTGCAAGAGTGTCGTGGACTAAGCTGGAATCTGCAAACATTTTATTCAAGAGGAGAAGACAAGCTAATATAGGCTCTTTGTTAGATCAACAATAACGCAAATGAGAGCCACTCAACATTTTCATCGTGGTCTTCTACTCGGTATGACTTGATAAAAGAAAATGAAATTCAGAGAAACACACTGAAATTTTTGGAGTTTTTGGTTTTTTGAAAGCAAGCATATGAAAAAGGGAAAAGCAAAAACGAGAAAAACTATTTACACGAGAAAGCTCCCAACAAGTAAAACAAGAACAAGGAAATCTTTTTGGGTTTTCTTTTTAGTGCTACAACAATTTAAACTAGGAAGAAAAATCAAAAAGAAGCAAGAAACATATTTTTGGGTTTTTCTCAAAGTTTTTCAAACACACAAGAAGAAAGCTAGAAAAATAAATTACGCTTGGATGATAAAATGAACAAGTGTGGACACCGACAACTGGAATGAAATGTCTCAACATGGATGTAATGTCGGTGGGAATACGTACTCCCCCAAGCTTAGGCTTTTGTCCTAGCTTGGTAATCATGAGTCATAGAACCACAAGGTCCAATGTTGAAGTGTTGGGGAGCAGGCACCATAGGGTCCCACTGCTGAGGCTCCGCTTGTGCTACCACCAGGTTGTTCCGGTAAGCGACAATGTCCTTGGGCAAAATCCTATATCCGTTCCGGGAAACATGATCAAACAAAGCAGGTGCAGGCATGGGGATGATATCACGAGTAGTCTCATTAAAAACTAAATTATAAGGCAAGTCAATATCGGGGTAATCAGCAGCAAGAAACTGATGGTCCTTCATAGCTTCTCTGTATAGGTAAACCTTTCCCCAGGGGTGATCATGCTGGCGTATCTGCACATTGAAGTGAGTTGCCAAGCAAGTAGCGTAAATGACGCCATGTATTTTACCCTTGAATCTGTTAGGGTGAAGGCGACGTTCCACAATAGCTCCCAAGCTAAAAGTGTTGTTGCCATAAAGTGTGCAACGCAAAACAGCAAAGTCTAGGGTGCTAAGTGAACCCTCCTTCTCTCTCGCTAGCAAGCACTTTGCAATAATTTAAGCAAAATAATGCACGACAGGAAACAGCAAGCTAGTGGCAGTGGTGCCCGATACTCCTCTCTCATCTCCCACTATCAGAGTACGATACAAAACTTCAAACTCTGAGGGCCTAGGCTCTACCAAACCCCAATCAGAAGGAAGCATGCATATGTCACAAAATTCAGTAAGTGAGATCTAGCGGTGTTCAGCATATAAATTAAATGACACCTCAGGGCGATTATTCCTCGGATGAAAATGAAAGTTTTGCACAAAGGAATTTGTGAGGAGATGATACTGTTCGCATTCAATTGCGATGAAGTCGGTGAGGCCGGCATTAGCAGCATAATTGTTGAACTCTTGGAGGATTCCGGCCTCTTCATGAACTCATTGTGTGGCCACTCGCACGGTCGTAACTCGGCCAACCTCGGGGTATGGAGATCATTGTGAGATTACTGCCCAATAACCCCCTTGGAGTTCTTCTTGGAAGCAAACTTCCTAAAGAAACTCATCTTTTTCCTATGAACAAAATTTTGAAATTTTTAGTGCACAAAAGTTTTTCTCATCAAAACTTCACAAAATGGATGGCAACTACTCATAGGGATGTATAGAGGCCATAGAAAGCATTCAAACTACTTAGAACTCTAAGAACTCGACATGCAAGCTCATCTACAGCAACACTAAGAGTAGCTAATTATTCTAAATACAACCCACTATAACAAAAACTAATTGGACACATGGAGGAGTCACATACCAAGCAACAAATCCCTGAAATAGTTTATGAAACGGAGCTTCGAGCAAAGAGATCGAAATCCGCGGTTTCGGGAGCAATAACATGAGAGAGAGAGAGAGAAAGAGAGAGTGGTAGTGATTTTTTTGTGTGATTAGAGTGAGGTGGGAATAAGAAGTAACTGAGGGGGCCCACTAGGTGGGCAGCACCCACCAGGGCGCGCCTGGGAGTCCTCGTGCATCCAGGTGGGTTGTGCCCACCTGGTGCACCTCCCTCTGATATTATTTGCACCAGAAATTCAGAAATATTCAGAAAAAATCGTATCATATTTTTAGAGAATTCTAAGAACTTTTATTTTTGGGTCATTTTTATTACACGGAAAACTCAGAAAACAGACAAAGCATGGCATTTTATTTTATTTAACTAAGGAAAACAGAAAACAAAAGGTAGGGATAGAAGGTAGTGCTTACTAAATTCATCAACTTCATACCTCTCAAAAATGATTCATTAATAAGGTTGATCAAGTCTTATTAACAACCACTTTCGATTAGCATGAAACCGAAGAACTTTCGTGAATCACTAAGTTACCTCAATGGGGATATGAATGTCCCCCACAATAAGCATTTCATATTTCTTTTTAACAGTAGGTAGAGGTAGTTGAAAACTTCCAATAGTGATTGTCGGAAATATTTCAATAACGTTAATACCATTCACTTGGAATTGTTTCTTCGGAAAGTGCATCGTATGCTCATTACCATTCATATGAAAAGTGACCTTACTTTTATTGCAATCAAAAACAGCCCCTACAGTATTCAAGAAGAGTCTACCAAGTATAGTTGACATGTTTTCATCCTCGGGCATCTCAAGTATAACAAAGTGTCGGTGTACTAAAGTAGGGGGTACCTTAGTACCCCGAACTTGTGCACGGGCAGTCGCAGCGACCCGCGGCAGGGCTTGCCGGGCATCCGCCAAGATCCTCAACGGCTGCTTAGATGCCATTCAAGAACAGAGTACTAAAGCTAAAAGCCCCGGCAAGAGGAGCTTGCCGGGAAAGCCAACCAAGGCCCCGGCAATAGGAGCTTGCTGGGAAGGCCAACCGAGGCCCCGGCAAGAGGAGCCTGCCGGGAAGGCCAACCAAGGCCCCGGCAAGAGGAGCTTGCCGGGATGGCCAACCAAGGCCCCGGCAAGAGGAGCTTGCAGGGAAGAAGAAGACACCCCGGCAAGAGGATCTTGCCGGGAAGGCCACTCAAGGCATTCCAAGTAAACTTGCCGCGACGCCCCGCGCGTCCCGGCAAGGCCCGGCGAGCGGCAAGCTTGCTGGTGCGACAAGATAAGGGTCGCGGCGAGGCGCTTGCCGCGGCAAGGCTGCCACCATGCACCCGAGCTCCAGCGCATCCAACGACGTGTCACCCCAGGACTATCCCAGGAGCACGTGGCAAGGCGCTGTGCAGCCATGCGGTGCGAGGTGGCAAAAGGAGCTGACAAAGAGGCCATCGTGGCGATCGGTGGCGCCTCTAACGGTCGTTTCCTTGCACTGTTGGGGCGACCGGACGGGCATTAAATGCCCCTGTCCCCTGCCGTCAGAGTTAGGTAGGGGACACTGTTGGTAGCAGTTGTACCAACCCGCGTTTTTACCTTTCTACCCCACCCCTTTAGCCTATAAAAAGGAGGCCCATGCGCACGTAGAAGGGGTTCGGAATTTTGGGTTCCACAGCCAGGGGGTTCCGCGGTTCGGCTGATTCGACGCCACGCCCGCTCTCTCGAGCAAGAACAAATACAGCACACAAAGCAGCAGTAGGAGTTTTATCTCTCCGGAGAGCTCCGAAGCTGGGTAAAAATCCCCCACGCGCTCCCTCGCCTCGATCTGCTCTGCGTGCGCCCTCCGCTCCCCTGCCGAACGAGAAAGGGGCCCTCCTACCCCATAGGTGCTCGTGGCCTCCCAGTCCGCCACGACATCTCTGGCGCGCCAGGTAGGGGGGCGTCGAGGTCGTGCGTATCTGATCCGGCGTCTACACGCGCTACATCAACATCTTCATCGACATGCCACCAAAGAAGAAGACCTCGGAGGTGGCCGCTCCGTCTGCGACTTCCCTGCCGCCACCGGAGCAAACGGGCGGTAGGGTGGACGCTGGCAGAGGAGCGGGCGCCGGCGGGGGGACGCGCATCGTCACCCGGTCCAAGGACAAGGCCCCGCAAGGTTCAGCTTCTGCATATCCACCGCACCCCTCCCAGGAGGTGCAGGATCGACAATGCCATGATGCTCCTAGCACCGTACTCGCGTTGGAACAAGGCCGAGCTGGTGGGCCGCGGGACGCTCAAGGCCAGCATGCGTGTCAGCATGCTGGCGCGAGCGCAGTGCGGTCGCCTGGGCGATATGTTACTCCTTCTAACACTGTTAGAAGTTTGAGCATGTCTCGCACCTCGCATCGCTCGCCACCGCCACCCAAGACTCCAGAGGAAGCGCTGGCCCGAGCCCAGCTGCTTCTAGATTACCCTCCAGCGCCGGACAAGATCGACGACTGGAAGGCAGCCATTTATAGCCTCATCGGCTTCGCCAACGGCGACAAGCCCCGGCGGCCGAGCACTTCAAAGCCCCGGCAAGACGCCCAGGCGCAAGCCGAAGTCGACAAGACCGCTGGGGGTGCCACCACCGCGCACTCCCCGCCCCGAAGGCCAAGATCGCCAACTCGCCGGGCCAACCTCGACACCGACTGCACCGCGTCGTCGAACCCGCGAGCTCGCCGCGATCAACGCCAAGTTCTCCAAGAACGACGACACGAAGACGCTCGCACTCGCATCGAGCGTCGAAGAGAAGCGCGACGTCAATCTGACCGGCGCGCTGGGCCCGCTGTCGACATGCATGCGCCAGGGGAGCCAGGCGACTTGCCGTACGCGGTAGGTTGCCCTGCGTTCACTCGTTAGCTGCGGCAGGTCCAGTGGCCCAGTACCAAGAACTTCAAGCCAGACGTGCCCGAGAAGTACGATGGCAGGATACATCCGTCAGAGTTCCTCAGCATCTACACCATCGCGGTGCAGACTGCCGGGGGGCGCGACGAGAAGATCCTCGCCAACTACTTCCCGCTGGTACTCAAGCCCAATGTCAGATCTTGGCTCATGCACTTGCCGGACAACTCCATCTCTTCGTGGGCGGACCTGTGCCATCAGTTTGTTGGCGCCTTCACAGGCGGCCATAAACCCCATGGCCAGGAGAGTGATCTTCACCTGCTCGCCCAGAAAGAAGGAGAACCCCTGCGCAAGTATAGACAGAGATTCAGTCAGGTGCAGCGCAACATCCCAGACGTCCACCCTGCCGCGGTTATCAGCGCTTTCCATCAGAATGTGCGTAACCGCAGGATGAGGGAGGAGATGGCGATGTGCAAAATCAGAGATGTCAGCGAGCTATATGCTCTGGCCGACAAGTGTGCATGGGCTGAAGAGGGGAGGAGGCTCCCCGGAGAGAATGCGGGAGTAGAGGGATCTGACAGCGAGGACGCCCCTCCGGCGAGGAGGAAACGGAGGCGGAATAACAGAAAGAGGAAGGTTAAGGATGTGCTAGTTGTTGAGCAATCCAGTAGCGGAGGCGGTTCCGAGAAGGCTAGAGCTGGTAACTCCGGCGAGGCTGTGGTGGCCGCCGACAAGCAGGATGGCTCCGGCAAGCAGTATTGCAAGATCCTCCGCACCAAGGGCCATGACCTCCAAGCCTGCAAGAAAGTTGAGAAGATGGCAGAGCTACAGAAAGCTGAATATGAGCGCCGCGACAAGGAGAAGGCCCGGCAAGGTGGCAGAGGATCCGGCAAGCAGTATCCCGCCCGGGGAGGGCGCCGCGGCAAGGCCAAGCCGCGGCAAGGAGACAGGCCTCCCCGCGTCCGCGGAAAAGACGAAGACGAAGATGAGGATGATGAGATGGCGGAAGATGAGACTGACGAGCAGGAGTTCCAGAAGGCAACAGAGGTGTTGTGCATCGACGGCGGTGCTTCTCTGCACACCTCGCACCGACAACTCAAACAGTGGGTCCGGGAAGTGAACGCAGTAGAACCGTCTGTTGAGACGCGCAAGCCCCTGAAGTGGTCCAGCACGCCCATCATCTTCGACATTGAAGATCACCCTGATCGCATCACTGCGTTCGGGTGCTTGCCGATGTTGGTTTCGCCAACAATCCGCAACCTCAGGGTCACGAAGATGTTGGTTGATGGCGGGGCCAGCCTGAATCTAATCTCCTCCGCAGTGCTCAAGAAGCTCCAGATCCCCGACAGCGAGCTCAAAGAGACTGGTACCTTTCAAGGAATAAACCCGGGAAGGAGCAAGCCGAAGGGGAAGATCACACTGCCAGTGACATTTGGCAGCGAGCTGAATTTCAGGACAGAGAGAGTCACATTTGACGTTGCTGATTTCCCATTGCCCTACAATGGGATACTTGGCCGTCCAGCGCTTGCTAAGTTCATGGCAGCCTCTCACTATGCCTACAATGTGCTCAAGATGCCTGGTCCAATAAGTGTCATTTCTGTCCAAGGCGACAAGAAGGATGCACTCATCTGTACCGACAAGATCTACCGGGAAGCAGCAGCCGCGGCAGAACACAAACCACTTGCCGCTGAAGCTCCCGGGGGGAAGAAGAAGACCAAGTCCGGCAAGAGTAGCTCTGATGCCTACTCCAGCAAGCGCACCTCTTCGGAGTGCTGCGCTACCGTCGAGGACGCACAATCGAGCTCCACCGGCAAGTGCAAGAAGGCAAAGATAGCTTCACCAGAGACCAAGAATGTGGCCGCCAAGGAGGACGGCACTGGTGGCACCTTCACCATCAGTGCCACGCTTGATCCTAAATAGGAAAGCGCGCTCGTTGCTTTCCTGCGGGCGAATGTCGATGTGTTTGGATGGCAACCATCTGACATCCCCGGTGTTCCCAGTGAATTAATTGAGCACCACCTTGCCGCCTGTCCTCACGCGTGGCCCATCAAGCAGAGAGTTAGAAAGCAAGCAGTAGAGCGTCAAGAATTCATTGCAGAAGAGATCAGGAAGTTGGAAGCAGCGGGCCTGGTCCGAGGAGTACTCCATCCGACGTGGTTAGCCAATCCAGTAGTCGTGCGCAAAGCAAACGGGAAGTGGAGGCTTTGTATTGACTTCACTGATGTTAATAAAGCTTGTCCCAAGGATCCATTTCCCTTGCCGCGCATTGACCAGATTGTCGACTCCACGGCAGGATGTGATCTGCTTTCATTTCTTGATGCATATTCAGGATATCCTCAGATCTTCATGGCAGAAGAGGATGAAGAGAAAACAGCGTTCATTACTCCATGTGGCACGTACTACTTTGTAGGAATGCCCTTCGGACTAAAGAATGCTGGTTCGACATTTGCAAGAGTAGTCAGTCATGCTTTTGAGCCACAGTTGCACAGGAATGTAGAAGCTTACATGGATGACATAGTGGTCAAGAGCAAGGACAAAGAGACTTTGATCCAAGACTTGGACGAGACTTTTGCAAATCTGCGCAAGATCAACCTCAAGTTGAATCCCGAGAAGTGTGTGTTTGGAGTTCCTTCCGGCAAGCTTCTCGGATTCTTTGTGTCCCAGAGGGGGATTGAAGCTAATCCCGACAAGATCAAGGCCATTGAGCAAATCGAAGCACCAAAGCGCGTTAAAGATGTGCGAAAGCTTTCCGGCTGTGTTTCTGCTCTCAGTAGGTTCATCTCTAAGTCTGCTGAGCGCGCCCTGCCCTTTTTCAAAATTTTGAAAAAGGCAGGTCCAATGAAGTGGACTCCGGAAGCGGAGGCTGCGCTGCAGGACCTGAAGAGATACCTATCCTCTACTCCAACACTTGTCGCACCTAAGCCACAAGAGAAGTTGCTGCTATATCTGGCGGCAACCAATCAAGTGGTTAGTGCTGCGTTAGTAGCGGAGAGGGAGGCAGATGATGAGCCAGCGACCGTGGCAAGCGAGCCCAGCAATAAGCAGGGGGCTTCTCCGACAAGCTCTGGCCCGACAAGCCCTGATCCGACGAGTTCTGGTTCCGGCAAAGATGGATCTGCGCAGCCACAAGAAGAGAAACAGAAGAAGATGGTGCAGTGCCCAGTTTACTTTGTTAGTTCCCTTCTGCAGGGGGCTAGATCAAGATACTCTGGTGTGCAGAAGTTGCTTTTCGGCCTCCTAATGGCCTCGAGGAAGCCGCGCCATTACTTTCAAGCGCATGAGATCACAGTGGTCACTCGCTTTCCGTTGAAAAGGATATTGCAAAATCCGAAAGCAACAGGCAGGATTGTCGAGTGGGCACTGGAGTTGTCAAGCTTCGGCCTCCAGTTCGAAAGTACCTCAACTATTCAGAGCCGAGCCTTGGCAGAATTCATAGCGGAATGGACGCCAACGCCTGATGAAGAAACTCCGGAGAGGAGCATCCCCGTCAAGGAAGCAAGCATGGAATGGATCATGTACTTCGATGGTGCCTTCTCGCTGCAAGGCGCCGGTGCGGGCGTACTACTTGTCGCACCCACCGGAGAGCACCTCAAGTACGTGGTCCAGATGCACATTCCCAAGGAGCAAGCAACAAATAATACTCCAGAGTATGAAGGCTTGCTTGCCGGACTCAGGATCGCGGCAGAACTTGGGATCAAGAAGCTTATTGTCAGGGGTGACTCACAGCTTGTCGTCCGCCAAGTTAACAAAGATTATCAGAGTCCGTTGATGGAAGCTTACATCGATGAAGAGAGGAAGCTAGAAGAGCATTTTGACGGCCTGCAAATGGAGCATGTTCCGAGAGCTCAGAATGACATTGCAGATGGACTGTCAAAGTGCGCCGCACTCAAGTTGCCTGTGGAACCAGGGATTTTTGTGCTCAAGCTGACTCAGCCATCTGTGACACCATCAACTGGACAGAACAAGAAGAGAAAGTTGGTTACCGGCGATTACTTTCCGGCAGAGCTCCCCGGAGCCGCCGCCAAGAAGGTCCCGGGATCAACACAGAGAGTGCTGAGGAGCAGACTGCTCCGACAAGCCCCAGGGCTTGTTTCGTTGAAGCAGACGCTCCCGACAAGCTGTGTCCCGACACGCTTGCCGGGGAGCACCACGCTCCAGCAGGATCCCAGATTCTTGCCGTAGAAGCGGATGTTCCCGCAGCAGCATTCACGCTTTTAGTCCTTGTCGTCGAGCCTCAGGCTCCGGCATGGGCACAGCAGATCGTCCATTTCCTTCAGACAGGAGAACTTCCCGAGGAACAAGAAGAAGCGGAGAAAGTAGCCCGGCAATCAAGTATGTACCAGTTTGTCGAAGACATACTGTACAGAAAAAGATTCAACGGAGTGAAATTGAAGTTCATTTCCCGGGAAGATGGACAGGAGCTGTTGGCAGAAATACATGGAGGCATATGTGGTCACCACATTGGCGCAAGAGCACTTGCCGGCAAAGCCTTCCGGCAAGGTTTCTTCTGGCCGACAGCCCTCCAGGATGCAACTGCACAAGTAACCAAGTGTGAAGCGTGCCAGTTCCACTCCAAAAAGATTCATCAGCCAGCTCAAGCTCTCCAAACAATCCCTTTATCCTGGCCATTTTCGGTCTGGGGGCTCGATATACTCGGCCCTTTCCCCCGAGCTGTCGGGGGCTTTGAGTACTTGTACGTTGCAATCGACAAGTTCACAAAGTGGCCGGAAGTGGAAGCAGTGAGGAAGGTGACAGCACAGTCAGCAGTCAAGTTCTTTAGGTCAATTGTTTGCCGTTTCGGAATCCCTAACAGGATCATCACCGACAATGGCACACAATTCACGAGCCGCACCTTCATGCAGTACGTCCAAGATCTTGGCACCAAGATCTGCTTCGCTTCTGTTGCTCATCCGAGAAGCAACGGTCAAGCGGAGACGGCAAACGCTGAAGTGCTGCGCGGGCTCAAGACCAGAACTTTCGACAGGCTGCACAAGTGCGGAAAAAATTGGATCGAAGAGCTGCCGGTGGTTCTTTGGTCGATCAGGACGCCGCCAAATCGAGCCACTGGCCAGACACCTTTTGCTCTTGTCTATGGAGCAGAAGCAGTTCTCCCCACGGAACTCGTATACGGGTCACCTCGAGTGCTCGCTTATGATGAGCTTGAGCAAGAGCAGCTGCGGCAAGATGACGCGCTGCTCCTCGAGGAAGATTGTCTTTAGGCTGCTGTGCGAGTTGCTCGCTACCAGCAAGCTTTGCGTCGCTATCATAGCTGCAAAGTTAAAGCCAGAAGCTTCGAGGGAGGCGACCTTGTTCTTCGGCGTGTTCAATCCGCCAAGAATTCAACCAAGTTGACGCCAAAGTGGGAAGGCCCTTATCAGGTGAAACGAGTCACTAGGCCCGGCGCTGTCCGCCTTGAGACCGAAGACGGCTTTCCGGTGAGCAATTCCTGGAACATAGAGCATCTTCGCAAGTTTTACCCATAAGGCGCGGTTGCCGGAATCCGTTCCAGCAACCAACCTTTGTACAAGCCTTGCCGCTGTTGCATGTAACCCTTTGTACAAAGCCGGGCGCAGATCCCGTGCATAAATAAATTTCATGTGCTCCGCACACCTTGTCAAAATTTCATGCATCCTTTCTTTTTTGCATGTTTTACCTGACACTTTGTGCAACACTCATCCCTGGTAAGAAATAACGAGCCTTAAGGCCACATACCATTATTTTCTCTCCTTTCTTTTTCCCAAAAGGGAGGTCCCTTCGCCCACAAGTTCACGGAGGGGGAAGGAGAGGATGGAGGTGTGGACCGAGCGTCGTTCAAAGAAGTACAGCCTTGCCGGGACACAGGCGACAGAAAAGATAAGTTGCCAAAGTTTGAGCACGATCATTTTCTTAAAATTTTAAGCTATCCTCCTTGAACGATTCTGCTCTGTATGGAAAACCTGTGCGCGGAGGAACCTCCTCGTAGCTAGTTGCGCCCTTACTTTGTTTCGAGTCGGCTCAACAACTTAAGTGAGCTGCTAAGCACCCTTACTTTGCTTCGAGTCCGCTCAGCAACTTAAGTGAGCCGCTAAGCGCCCTTGCGTTGTTTTTGAGCCCGCTCAACAACTTAAGCACGCTGCAACTAGTTGCAGCAAGGTTTCTTGCCGAAACCGGCACCGCCAGCAGGCTGCTGATGTCCCGCACTCAGCGCCCGCGGCAAGCGTGCTCCGGCACCGCCGGTAAGCTGCTGATGTCCCGCACTCAGCACTCGCGGCAAGCGTGCCCGTGCCGGCAAGTTCCCTAAAAGCGTAGGGTAAGAACATACAAAGAAAGGACCAAGTAAAGGAGATAGTATAGCAAGCATTGCCCAGAATAAAGTTATATTACAAAAGTAACTTGTTGCGGCACTGACTAAATTGTCCCATTACTTAGATAAACGGCGACAGGGAAAGGAGGAGAGAGATGGTCTAATCCACGCGCTCGCCGTCAACCCTCTTGACCTCATTCACCTTGTCCATGATGGGTGCGACAACGGCTTTGAGTTCTTCAAGATCGGCACCCGCCGGTAGCTTCTTGAGGACGCGGGTGAGGTCGAGGCCCGGGTTGCGGAAGAGTATCTTCACCAACACCTTCTCCAAGACCTTGGCGCAGATCGTGCGCGACTCGTCCACCAGCTTCTTCGGGATCCTTTCTCGGAGTTGCTGGAGGGCCGTTGCCACGCCCTTGAAGAAAAGAGTGAGCCTAGCGCTGGGCGGGAGATTTTCGTCGGTGGAATACCCGAAGCCCGCCAAGTCCAGTCCCGCCAGCTCCTCGTCGATGGATGCAGCAATGTTGACGAGGCCCTCCGTCCAGAGCTCCACCGTGACCTTGAAGGTGTTTTGAGCCTCAGCGGCCCTCGTCAGCAGCTCTTCGTTGCCCTTGAGATCTTTCCTCAAGTCATCTTCTCGCTTCTTGGCGGCGCCCAGCGTCTCCGTCAAGGTAGCTAGTTTCAGCTCCAGGTCAGCGCTCGAGTCCTTGGCGGCGTTCAGCTCCTTGATCTTCTCGGCGAGCTGAACTTGCAGATCGCCATGGGGACGCGCATCCTTCTCGCGTTCGCACTGGAGTGCGGCAAGCTCTTCGTTCTTCCTTTTCACGTCCGCCTCTAGCTGCGTCGCCTTCACCTCCAATTCCTTCTTGGCGGCCTCAGCAGCCGCGGCGGCATCCTTTGCCTCCTTGAGTGCCCCGCCGAGCGATTGCTCCCGGGCGGCGAGCTCCTCTTCGTGGCTGTCCAAGTTCACCTTCTTCTGTATCAGCTCACCATCTCGCTTGGACAGCTCCTCGGCAGTGAGCCTCTGCTGCTCTTCAGCTTCAGCCTTCTCCAGGAGGAACGCCTTCTTCGCCTCCTCGAGCTGCGCCCTCTCCTCGGCAATGGACCGGAGGGCCTCCTGGTTGCGACTCTTGAGCTCCTCCGCGTGCTTTTCTATGTCAACTCCCGCCCGCGCGACAAGCGCTTCCCGGGACTCAAGCTTTGCTTGCCGGGCACGATAGAGTGACACCAGCTTTCGGAGCAGCTGCTCCTCCTCGGACTCGCCGCTGCTGCAGCTTGGCTCGTCAACCACTGCCAGCCCAGCAGAGGCGAGTACTTCTCCGTCGAACTCCTCTCCTTCCACCGGTGCCCTGGAGCTCGACGCCCAGGGAAGCTTGATGTACACGCCCTCGCCGGCCTTCAAGTATGCGCCTGGCTGGGGCTCCCCGGAGCCTGGCGCTGCATCAGCAGCAGAGGGGTCGGCGGACGGTGCAGCGCCTTGCGCTCCTGCATCCTCCGGGTCGTCAGTGCGGTCGCCGGATCCCTCGCCAGCTCCCGCGCCAGCGGCCTCGGCGGCTTCTTCATCGGCGGGCTCATCAGCGCCGGTCCCTTCCTCGCCAGCGGCGGTATCTTCAGTATTGCCGCGTGCGCCTTCCTCGCCGGCGGCCTCGGTCTCCATCAGGTCTGCGAGAGGGGGATCTGGGGATAGGAAGAGGAAAGAAAAGTCAAGCAAAGATCCAAAAAGAAGATCAGAAGAAGAGAAGCCCAAGGGAAAATTTCCGACGAGGAGGGTTAACTGTGCTGGGCTCTGTGACCGTGGGCTCCACCACTAAAGGTTCACTGGTCCTGCCCCTTGCCGGGGAACTGCCCCTTGCCGGGGACCGCTCCCTTGCCGGAGAGCGCTCCCTTGTCGGGGAATCACCCCTTGGCGGCGTAGTCGAAGCAGACAGCACCTCCGGAGCGGCTTCTGGTCCCTCCTGGCGGGCTTGCTCTGCTCCTACACGGGCAAGTCAACAGTCAAGATGCCAGCGAAAGAAGAAGCGCCCATGCGCGCCCCACAACCGGAAGTAAACCAAACACTTACGCTGAGGGCTGTGCTGGGGGCTGCCGCAAGGAGAAGGAATCGGGTCCGTCAGGGTGGTCTCGGACGTGTCTTCTGCAGTCACAGCAGGATCGTCCTCGATGACAACCACATGAATCATGGCCCTCTTCGCCGCTCTCTTGGCCAGAGTCCTGAAATGGAACAGGGATTCAGAGGGAAGCAAGTTAGATACAAGACAAACAATAACAAGGATCAAAGAAGATCAAGAACAGTGAGAAGAAAGCCTCACTCCTCCTCCTCCTCCTCTTCATCATCATCGGAGCTCAGCGCGGAGAGGTCGAAATCCGGTACCCTCTCTGCGCGGTGGGACGGAGGAGTAGGCTCCCTTCGGCGTTTGCCGGGGGCTGCGGCAGGGTCAGGCGTGGCGGCCCGGGAAGACCCCGCCTCAATTGCCGGCACAGCCTGGGATCCTCCCGCGGCAACGGTACTTGCCGCGGTAGAGCGTGTCCCACAGCGCCGCGGTTGCTGGCCGGCCTGCTCCTCTGCCGCGTCTCCAACTTGACGGAGGCGTCTTCTCGGTTGGAATTGGGGCCGCGCTGGGGGCTCCGCCTGCGGCAGGCTGCTCGACGACGGTTGGCCGCTCGCGCCCCCGGTGGGCTCGCTCGTTTCGGCCTCGGGCTCCCCCTCACCAGCGGCCTCTTCGACAAGCTCTTCCCGGTCGGCAAGACTTGCCGCCTCGGCCGCCTCCGCCTCCACCAACGTGAAGCCATACTCGCCCGCGGCGGCGGCTGCCGCCGCCTCTTCGGCCCTAGTGGCGATGTACACCATCTCATTGGCAGTAGTGGCGCGGGTGAGAAGCTTCTGCTCGTCGGGGTTGACCGCTACCTCCGTCAGATTATCGAAGAATCGCTGCACGTCCTCGACGGCGGGCTCTATCCAAGTTGCACTTATCCCGTGCGAGTCGCACTCTGGCATCATTGCGCAGATGCGATCGCGCTGGGAGTTGTTGCACAAGGGGATGACGCCCTGCGGCAACCTGAACCATTCTGGATGGTTGGCATCATGCTTGAACAGCTTCCTCAGCATCGCGTCGAGCTCCAGGACGGTGAAGTTGAAGTTGAGGCCTGGACGCAGCCTCATGAAATCCCCCGGGCCGACAAACAGCCAGGCGGGCCTCCCCCTCTTTTGCAGAGGGGCGATGCGACGGCGAAGAAAATCCGCGCCAACCGCCCCTGCTGTGAGCCCGGCCTGCCTGAGCCGGAGGATTCGGGTGGTGGCAATCTTCAGCTTGGCATCGTCCGGCGACAGAGCGCTCCAGTCGCCGCCACGCACCACCCGGGTCTGACGCAGCTTGGTGAACGGCTGCGGATCGGCGTCACAGATCCAGCACCACTCCGCCCTCCACTCGTCCCACTTGCTGCGGAGCTCGCCCGTCAAGTACACCTCCTTCATGCCAATCCGGGAAGTCCAGGCGATTCCGCCAGCCAGTGGCTCCCCTTTCTCGGCACGGGGGGAGAAATAATGGCGAAAAAGAGCGACATTGGGGAGGATGCCAACGAAGTTCTCGCAGAGGTGTGCGAAAACCGCCATTGTCAGAACGGCGTTGGGGGTGAAATCGAGAAGATGAAACCCGTAGATGTTCATGATGTTGCAGAAAAAATCAGAAAAAGGCGGGCAGAGCCCACAATAGAAGAACACAGGAAAGAAGTAGTACCCTCTGGGGCACTTTTTCGATTTGGAAGCCTCAGCGGAAAGCACCTGCGTGCGCGGATGCGCCCGCGTCTCCGTCGACCAGAAGAGGTAGAACTCCTCCCGCAGCGCCTACCGGGTGAGCTCAGGGAGGAAAAGCACTCGCTTCTTGCGTAGTTCCTCAAGCTGCAGCGCCTCGGCCGATTTCGCAGCCTTCGCAGCTTTCGCAGCCTTCCCGGTCTTCGGAGCCATGGCGGAAGCGGTGGGGGAAGGCGAGGGCGGCGGCAGCGACGGCGGCAATGGGCAACGGAGCACTGCTCTCTTTCAGCTTGGCAAGCGGAGGGGAGCGGCGGAGCTTTCGGAGGAAGGAACTGCAAGTAGCAAAGGTGGGGGAACAACCCTGTTTCCCCTACTTATAAACGGGGGAGGCGGACGTTACGCATTCCTTGGATTAAAAAATTACCCACGATCTCCCCCACGACGCCGCGTTTGACGCGTGCCGTTGTGAGGGGGGCGTGGTGGGTACGGAGTCGGCTTTAGTGTGGACCCAGGCCGCGCGTGCCCGTGCACTGTTTTGGGCCTGGCCCAACAGCGCTCGGCACCGTGTATGGCCCAGGCCCGGGGGCTCCTGTCGGTGTACTAAAGTAGGGGGTACCTTAGTACCCCGAACTTGTGCACGGGCAGTTGCAGCGACCCGCGGCAGGGCTTGCCGGGCATCCGCCAAGATCCTCAACGGCTGCTTAGATGCCATTCAAGAACAGAGTACTAAAGCTAAAAGCCCCGGCAAGAGGAGCTTGCCAGGAAAGCCAACCAAGGCCCCGACAAGAGGAGCTTGCCGGGAAGGCCAACCGAGGCCCCGGCAAGAGGAGCCTGCCGGGAAGGCCAACCAAGGCCCCGGCAAGAGGAGCTTGCCGGGAAGGCCAACCAAGGCCCCGGCAAGAGGAGCTTGCCGGGAAGAAGAAGAGACCCCGGCAAGAGGATCTTGCCGGGAAGGCCACTCAAGGCATTCCAAGTAAACTTGTCGCGACGCCCCGCGCGTCCCGGCAAGGCCCGGCGAGCGGCAAGCTTGCTGGTGCGACAAGATAAGGGCCGCGGCGAGGCGCTTGCCACGGCAAGGCTGCCACCATGCACCCGAGCTCCAGCGCATCCAACAACGTGTCACCCCAGGACTATCCCAGGAGCACGTGGCAAGGCGCTGTGCAGCCATGCGGTGCGAGGTGGCAAAAGGAGCTGACAAAGAGGCCATCGTGGCGATCGGTGGCGCCTCTAACGGTTGTTTCCTTGCACTGTTGGGGCGACCGGACGGGCATTAAATGCCCCTGTCCCCTGCCATCAGAGTTAGGTAGGGGACAGTGTTGGTAGCAGTTGTACCAACCCACATTTTTACCTTTCTACCCCTCTTTCTACGCTGCCACCTGTCGGTGACCCCTTTAGCCTATAAAAAGGAGGCCCATGCGCACGTAGAAGGGGTTCGGAATTTTGGGTTCCACAGCCAGGGGGTTCCGCGGTTCGGCTGATTCGACGCCACGCCCGCTCTCTCGAGCAAGAACAAATACAACACACAAAGCAGCAGTAGGAGTTTTATCTCTCCGGAGAGCTCCGAAGCTGGGTAAAAATCCCCCGCGCGCTCCCTCGCCTCGATCTGCTCAGCGTGCGCCCTCCGCTCCCCTGCCGAACGAGAAAGGGGCCCTCCTGCCCCATAGGTGCTCGTGGCCTCCCAGTCCGCCACGACACAAAGTCAGTCAAACTAGTAACATTAGCAACAACAACGGGCACATCCTCACAAATACCGATAGGTATGGCAGTTGATTTGTCCATTTGCAAAGATATTTCAATAGGTGTGAGTTTATTCAAATCAAGTCTTTTTTATAAAGAGAAAGGCATAGCACTAACACCAGCTCCCAAATCACACAAGGCAGTTTTCACATAATTTCTTTTGATGGAGCAAGGTATAGTTGGTATTCCCGGATCTCCAAGTTTTTTAGGTATTCCATCTTTGAAAGTGTAGTTAGCAATCATAGTGGAGATTTCAGCTTCCAGTATTTTTCTCTTATTGGTGATGATGTCTTTCATGTCCTTTGCATAAGGAGGCATTTTCAAGATATCAGTCAAGCGAGTACGCAAAAAGACTGGCCTAATCATTTCAGCAAAGCATTCAAAGTCTTCATCATCTTTCTTTTTAGTTGACTTAGGTGGAAAGGGCATAGGCTTTTGAACCCATGGTTCTCTTTCCTTTCCATGTTTTCTATAGTTTCTTTTATCATATCTTTTATTCTTCGGTTGTGGGTTATCAAGATCAACAGTTGGTTCTATCTCAACATCATTATCTGGTTCTTTATCATTGGTTGAGTGTCTTCATGAACCTCATCACTATCCTTTCCATTATCAGAAGGTGAGTGTTCATTACCAGATTGATTTTCAGCATCAGAGATAGAATTTCATTACCATTATCAGGAGGTTTTTCTATTTCAAGTTCACTAGAGGCAGGCGAAGTCTTATCATTTTTCTTCTTATTGTTCTTTTAGGTGTAGTGGTGTTCTTCCTTTAGGAGTCTTGTTCAATTCTCTTTTGGTGTCCCTCAGGATAAAGTGGTTCCTGAGTCACTTTAACTCCTCTAATTGCTACTCAAACATAAACGTCACTTATATTATTGTTCATTTGATCAAGTAACTCTATTTGAGAATTAGCAACTTGTTCTAATTGAGTTTGAACCATAGAGGCATGTTTTCCTAAACCTCTAACATCATTTGAGATTCTAAATAACAAGTCACTTAAGCGAGCAATCATATCAAAGTTGTATTTCAACTATTTCATAACATTTGCATTGAAGTGGTCTTGCTTTTTAATGTAATTATCAAACTCATAAAGGCGTTGACTAGGATGTTTATTACGAGGATTATCACTGTCATTGAATTTCATTAAAGATTTTACCTCTACCACCTTGGGTGGTGGTGGTGCTTCAAGCCCATGTATTTCTTCGATAGGTGGTAAATTTTTAACATCCTCGGCTTTAATACCTTCTATCTTCATAGATTTCTTTGCCTCTTGCATATCTTCAGGACTGAGATATAAGGTACCCCTCTTCTTCATAGTGGGTTTCATAGGTGCTTCAGGAGGAGTCCAATCATCATAATTTTTCAATATGTTATTCAATAATTCCTCATCTTGCCCAATAGTTCATTCCCTGAAAACACAACCAGCACAACTATCTAGGAAGTCCCTAGAAGCATCGGTTAGTCCATTATAGAAGATATCAAGTATTTCATTTTTCTTAAGAGGATGATCAGGCAAAGCATTAAGCAATTGGACAAGCCCCCCCCCCCCCAAGCTTGTGGGAGACTCTCTTCTTCAATTTGCACAAAGTTAAATATTTCCTGCAAGGCAGCTTGTTTCTTATGAGCAGGGAAATATTTTTCAGAGAAGTAATAGATCATATCCTAGGGACTACACACACAACTAGGAGCAAGAGTATTGTACCAAGCTTTAGCATCACCCTTTAATGAGAACGAAAATAATTTGAGAATATAGTAATAGCGAATCTTCTCATCATAAGCAAAAAGGGTAGCTATATCATTCAACTTAGTAAGATGTGCCACAATAGTTTCAGTTTCATAACCATGGAAAGGATCTGATTCAACCAAAGTAATTAACTCTGGGTCGACAGATAATTCATAATCCTTATCATCAATCACAAAAGGTGAAGTAGCAAACTCAAGATCGCATTTCATTTTAGCATTTAGAGATCTTTCTTTATGCTTGCATAACAATTTCTCTAGATCATCTCTATCCTTACAAGCAAGAATATCTCTAGTTGCATCCTCACTCATAGTATAACCTTCTGGTACCTTTGGCAATTCATATCTAGGAGGACTAGTTCTAGTAGGTATTTCAAGATTTTCAGTTTCAAGTTCATCATCAGATTCAACAATATCATGTTGTCTTACTCTAGCAATTTGTTCATCAAGAAATTCACCTAGTGACACATCATCAGCAAGCAAGGTACTAGCATCATCATGAGTAGCATTCATGGCAGAAGTAGCATCATTAATACCTTGCGACATATCAAAATTAATAGCATGTGGTGGCGTTGCAAGTTTGCTTATAACAGAAGGTGAATCTAAAGTGGAGCTGGATGGCAGTTCCTTACCTCCCCTCGTCTTTGAGGAAAAATATTAGTCTTAGCATCCTTCAGATTCTTCATAGAAATAATATGATAATAATCCCAAGTGACTCAACAAATATATCTATGCTCCCCGGCAACGGCGACAGAAAAAGGTCTTGATAACCCACAAGTATAGGGATCGCAACAGTTTTTGAGGGTAGAGTATTCAACCCAAATTTATAGATTCGACACAAGGGGAGCCAAAGAATGTTTGAAGGTATTAGTAGCTGAGTTGTCAATTCAACCACACCTGGAGATTAATTATCTGCAGCAAAGTGATTAGTAGCACAGTAGTATGATAGTTTTGATGATAGCAACAGTAGTAACGGTAACAGTGATATAGTAGTGATATAGTAGTGATATTGTAGCAGTAACGATAGCAGTAGCAGCAGTAGTAACTTATCAAGAACAATATATGATAATTTCGTAGGCATTGGATCGGTGACTCATTGGATGATATTCATCATGAGACAGTTATGACCTAGGGCGATACAGCACTAGCTCCAGTTCTTAAATATAATGTAGGCATGTATTCCGTAAATAGTCATATGTGCTTATGGAAAGAACTTGCATGCCATATTTTGTCTTACCTCCCGTGGAAGCGGGGTCCTATTGGAAACTAAGGCATATTAAGGCCTCCTTTTAATAGAGAACCGGAACAAAGCATTAACACACGATGAATACATGAACTCCTCAAACTACGGTCATCACCGGGAGTGGTCCCGGCTATTGTCACTCCGGGGTTGCCGGATCATAACATATAGTAGGTGACTATAACTTGCAAGATCGGATCTAGAACATGGGTATAATGGTGATAACATAAATGGTTCAGATCTGAAATCATGGCACCCGAGCCCAAAGTGACAAGCATTAAGCATGGCAAAGTCATAGCAACATCAATCTCAGAACATAGTGGATACTAGGGATCAAGCCCTAACAAAACTAACTCGATTACATGATGAATCTCATCCAACTCCTCACCGACCAGTGAGCCTACAAAGGAATTACTCACTCCCGGTGGGGAGCATCATGGAATTGGCAATGGAGATGTGTTGGTGATGACGAAGATAGAAGATCCCCCTCTCCGGAGCCCCAAACGGCCTCCAGATCTGGCCTCCCGATGAAGAACAGGAGACAGCAGCGGCTCCGTCTTGTGAAATGCGATAATTCTTTCTCCCTGATTTATTTTCTAGAATAATGGGATTTTATAGCGTCGGTTTCAGGGTCAGCGGGGCCACCAGGTGGGCAGCACCCACCTAGGTGCGCCTGGGGGGCAGGCGCGCCCTGGTGGGTTGTGCCCACCCAGGTGCCCCCCTCAGGCACCTCCTGGTTCCAGAAATTCTCTTATTTGATATAAAAAATCCTCGCAAAGTTTCGTTCCATTCCGAGAACTTTTATTTCTGCACAAAAATAACACCATGGTAGTTCTGTTGAAAACAGCGTCAGTCCGGGTTTAGTTTTATTCAAATCATGCAAATTAGAGTCCAAAACAAGAGGAAAAGTGTTAGGAAAAGTAGATACGTTGGAGACGTATCAATGATGTCATGGACTTGACGAGGAGCTCCGGAATGGTCCGGTGGTAAATATTGATATATAGGACGATAATATTCAGACACCGGAGAGTTTTAGAGTATACCAGATAATCATCGGATCACAGAAGGGGTTCCGGGCACCCTCGGGGGGTTAATGGGATACATGGGCAGAAGAGAGGAGCACACCAGCCCATAAGGGGCTGGCGTGCCCCTCCCAAGGCCGCGGCCCTTGGGGAGAGAAAGAAAGGGGGTATTCAGCCTCCCTTCCTTCCCACTCCTCCCCTTTCCCTTCCCCTCCGGCAAATATGTAAGGGGGTGCAGCTAGGGCAGGAGCGAGGATTCGGCCTCCTTGGGGGCGCCTCCCTCTCCCCCCCCCATATATATATATATATATATATATATATATATATATATATATATATATATATATATATATATATATATATATATATATATATATAGACACACTCTCCCCCTCGTTGCTATGCATCTTCATGGATAGATCTTGTGTGTGTGTAGAAATTTTTTTGTTTTTCATGCAACATTTCCCAATAGTTTGTGCTGTGAATAGTTAGAGAACTCGGGTTTTTATGTCTTGTGGGTTAACTGAACAGGATGTAAGTAAAAGTATATCAAGCCTCTGTCAGTCTAGAAACATTTGGAGAGTATGGTGTGTATTGGCGTGCGTGTCCGCACTGTGGCGGACCTAGAATATCAACCTTTCTTAGCTTAGAAATATCATCCTTGAGGGTGCCACAGTTCATAGTTTACACTCAACATCATCATAACAAATATTCCTAAAATAGCATCAACTTGATAGATATTTAGCATTATGTAGTAGATAGTAAAAAATATTTTACAATTTATGAGGGGTGCCAACTGGCACCCCCACATGATCTGCCCTCATCCGCTGTTTAAGGAAAAGGAGGCTGGGATAGTTATCTCTCAGATGGAACATAATAGTGTAACTGTGTCAGCTGATTTTCTCGTTGAGTTTTAGTAGATATTTTTGTATGTGGTCATGGATGTCTTGATGGATTTTTTTCCATGCATTCCATTTTGAGTGGGTACATGTCACTTTATACTCACAAGTTGGGATAACTACCTTTCCGCCAAAATGTAAGGGCATGTTTGGTTGCCCGCATAAGGTCCAACCAGGCCCGCGTCGGAAGAAACTGGGCCATTTGGTTGCCATCTTACACTATTGGGACTGCATCACATGAAGTTTAAAGCACCTTTGGGTCTGTCTCGTGAGGCACGCTCGAATCGAAAGTTTCTCGTGAGCCAGGCCCGAGCGAGGCACATGGGCGACGGGGGCTGCACGCGAGGAGCCACCCTCAAGAAGTCGCTTTTGTTCCCGAAGCATCAACATTTATTACCCTCACCGCTCTCTCTCCCCTCTCCCCACTCTCACCGACTGCGGTGACTGTGGCGTGCAGTAGATTGAAGAACAACAAGTCGACCTCTGGCCACCTTCATCGGCATTCGCAGCAACAACACTTCAGCAATGGTGGCAAGCTATTCCCCCCTCCTTGCCTACTACATCGCATTCGATTCGAGTTTTGATTCGATCCGTGTTAGGGGAACAGGGAATTGAGGTAAACACCAGAAGCGACCATAACATCGTCATGACTACTAGTACATATGAGGTTCCAGATTCGGATTGAGTACAATAGTAATGGGGATTAGGGTTCATCTTGCATAGTACACACATATCTTAGCCTCGGGCACCCTGGAGGCGATTGGAGCGGCGGGTGGCCTTGGTCTTGGTCTTCTCCTGCACCACCCTCTCTTCTTCCTCTCCGAAGTCCACCTCGATTGGCATGCTTCATTTTCCTGGCTCCGGCACCCTCACAATCATTGCCACCGCATCCTCTCCGGAGGATGTAGGTACTGTCTGTACTTGGCCCACTTTTCTCTCTGCCCAGCGTCGCTGGATTCAGCCTGATTCATGGTCCAGCGAAGTATGTCGACTGACATAGCACCCTTCATTGGGTCAGGAATCAGTGTCTTCAACTCCTCCGGCGTCGCCTTCTTCACCATGGCGTCTGAATTTTTGTGCATCTCTTCCATGTTGCTGAAGTTTGAGCACACTTCCATGGTGTTCTCAAACTTGGTGTTGTCACCCAACGAGCACCCTAGGAAGAAAGCTCTCCATCCAATGCCCCAAGGAAAGGGTTTGGCATTGGGGTTGGGGTTGGACTTGTTGTTGGAGTTCAGGGCGTTAGGTTCGAGGAAGAGTGAGAGATGGATAAATGGTGACTGGCAAGGTGGGTTAATAAAGGGGCACACGAGCATAGGTTTTAATGACGATGTTGCAAGGTTCATGATGCAGATGCTAACCCAGCCTTTGAACCTCTTCATAATGCAGATCGACACGGAGAACAAGGGAAAGGAGGTGGTTCCATCGAAGGAACATGACAAGGGAAAAGGACAAGGTGCCGCCCTCACAGGTGACACCCGTCCAGATCCCGGGCATGAACGACGACGTGTCGGAGGTGCCCCCCACAGGCAAGTGCCGGAACTACGACCATTACCATGAGGTGGGAGGGCCAACCATCTTCTGCAAGGGGATCATGGCCCCCAGCTCAAGGCCATACCTATGTCATTGGACTTTACGAGGCACTTCCCGTCCGTGTCGCAGGAGTTCAAGTTAAAGACGAACACCGGCTGCTTCTGGAGGGTCACTGTCCGGCTGTTGAACGGCAGGGTCATCCTCAATCAGGGTTGGGCCACCTTCGCCGCCATCAATTAGATCAAGATAGGCTTCATGGTGACCTTCAAGTTGCTCACTCCCAACATGCTCAAGTTCATCGTCTTCAATGGCGATGGCATTGAAGTGGTGACCAAGTGTGGGAGGCATGACGACGCCTTCGCCGTGAACGCCTAGGACAGCCCCTCGTATGCTCCAGTTGCTTGACAACCCCCCATATGCTCTAGTTGCTTTAGTCTAATATTGAACTGCTTTGCGTTTGAACTTATCTGTTAATGTGTGGCACAATATTAAAACTGCTTAGTACTACTATATTATGTTGTATGTGGTCTTCCTCACGTCGTTGTGTGTTGGTACACCATCGCATCGAGGAGGTTATCAGACAACATGCTTTGCATGCAACCAAAAAGCTGGCCTTGTGTGCGCGCATACCAAATCAGGCAACCAAACATCGTACGCTAAAGTGGCCCCTAACATGTGAGAACTAAATGCGGGCAATCAAATAGGTTGCAGATGTTGGTTTAGAGGCTGCATTTGCTCACCCAGCCTCATATGGGCCAGGCTTGAGCAAGCCAGGCCCGGTTACTACGGGCGCCAAACACACCCTAAATGTGCCACGAGCCCATGATGACCAGACGATTCCAATTCATTTATCTCCTAAATGTGACTTTCAGGGAGTCCCAGTGCACTAAAGAATTCAATTATACCTGCTTGCACTAAATTGGTGTTTATATATAGCAGTCCTAGTCCACTATATTTTAGTGTTGTATACGAGGCTCACTTAAATACATCTCGCGTACACATTTGGATTTCCTAGATTCTCTTAGGCGCCTAATGCACAAGGACAGAGGGAGTGTCTAACACATCCCTCAAGTAGTGTCTTGGGTTTGGTGCTAAGGCCGATATCTAAATTAAGATATGTCTGCTTTCTCTTTTATCATTAAGATATCATACTCAGATTTTACCGGTAAAATGTACTAACATACAAACGTTGTGAGTGCTGATTGGGTCGTTCGGAAGGTAAGAGATTCTGTCCGAACGGTTTTGTTCGGCTCGATCCACTACCAGCCCAAACGGGGTCGTTCGGCGCGGACACCCAAAATCCGACCGAACGCGCATTATCGGCGTCCTTAAGATATGGCCACTTTCTTTTTTATCACTAAGTAAAATATCATACTCGGATTTTACCGGTAAAATGTACTAACATACAAACGTTGTGAGTGCCCTCTTCATGAAGGTGACAACAAATAGAAATTAAGCGGATTACTTACCACGTGGTTCGTGTGACCCAGATGATTCTTACGTTAGAAACTTCCTCAAAGGAGTATTTCACAGTGTCCATGAAAAAAATGGGAGGATTGATTTCAAAAATTGATTTTAAGGCACATGATAAGGTTAATAAGTGGCAGTTTGTTTTTCCCAAAAGGATTTTCACTTCTTTCTTGTGTAAGGGCGTGGAAATATTTATATTATGTCGAAGTGACTGGTATCACATGATAACTTAGGGATATACTTATAAACAAAGAAAAGTTGTATGACAAGGTGATACTCTGTTATATATCATTTGTATTAAAAAAAACATTGATATGCCAACATCTTTGATTGGTAGAAGCAAGTCAGAGGGTCTAAGGGCATCTCCAGCCGGCCCCCCAGGAAACCCCCCCAGGAGCACTTTTTGGACGCCGGCGTCTAATTTTTTTCCCAGTCGGGATCCCAAGACCTCAAAAGCGCCGGATTTGTCTAAAGTTACGGCCAGCGCGCGCAAGCGGAACGCAGCAAACCGGGAGGCAGCTGGGGGCGCCGGCGCTCTCTTTTGCATGCAAAAGCCCCACAAGCCAGCCTCTCTCCTCCCTCTCTCTTCTCTTTTCCTCCTAGGCCCACCACGTGCATGGCCTCTCTCCTGCAGCTCCAGCAACGCCGGGAACCCGTCGCCCTCGTTCGTGTCGCCGCAGCCGAAGGCCACGCCGGGGAGCGTCGACGAGAAGTGCGGCCGTGGTCCAGGCGACCGGCGAGGCCTGCCACGGGCGGCCGGGCGGCACCGAGCGCGGAGGCCACGGGCGGCCCCGGCACCGGGCGCATCGGCCCCAAGCGTGGCGACCAATGGCCATCTCCACCGCGCCGAAGGGCCACCGACGGCCGACGCCGCTGTTCCACGTTGTGTGCGCAGCCGCACTACCGCGTCGACGAGGAGGTGGAGGCCGTGGTGGCACGCATCGGTGCTGGCGGAGGCCTCGGGGCCCGGGCGAGGCGCTGGCGGAGGCTGCAGGGCCCGGGCGAGGTGGACGAGCGTGGGCGGCCATCCGCGCGCTCTCGGCCTCCTCCCCGGCGACGCCGCTCGGCCCTCCCTCCGCCCCGGCGCTGGCGAAGGCCGCAGGGCCCGGGCGAGGCGCTCGCGGGGTCGCGCGGGCGGCGCGGCGTGGCCTGGGCGGGACGATGGGGCGAGCCTGGGCGGGAGCGGGCGCGGACGGGGCGGCGAGCAGAGGTGCAGAGGCGCTGGTGCTGCTCCTCGCGGACTTCGACGACTCCTTCCCGCGCGTCGTGGCGCGCATGGCGTGGGGCTTGGGAGGGAGGGAGAGCGGCGCCGGGGCTGCAGAGAGGGGCGGTGACGAGCAGAGCCGGTCTGTGGCGAGACGAGCAGAGCAGGCTTGGGTGGTGGGGTGGGGGGTGGGGGGCGGGGGAAGGGGCAACGACTGGATGTCATTCGACCCCCAGCCTAAAAATTATCGCCGGTAGCCCCCCAAGGGACGAAAAAATCCCTCTTGAGGGGCTCAACGGCCGGAGATGCCCTAATTATCAGGATGGCACCAGCAGCTGTCATCAGTCTAGAAACATGCATCGCGGAGCATGGTGCGCGCGGTACGTGTCGACACACGACCCAAGAAGCGCAAGCGCACGACGAGTCGGCGAGTGCGCGGCGAGAGGACACCGGCGGTCGGGGGAGGAGGCCGGGTGCTCGTTGCTGGATTGATCTCCACCTGGCGAAGCAATCCCTCGACGCGACGCTGTCGGAAAGGTTTCCCTTTCGCTCGTCGGCCGTCGACTCTGCTGGACCCACGTATGTAGCTTAACAAGAGATTTTTTACTGTGCTGCGGCAGTACTTTCTGTGGTGGAAGCATCGGGGTGCGCCGTGGCGGCCAAGCTGCGAATTTACGCTGGATTTCCACCTGATTTGCTAATCCAAGTCGAACGTGTCGTAATAACGGAGTACTGTATGATCGGTGAAAAAGAGGAGCAGTGCGAGCATGTGCAGGAACGAAATCAATTGCATTAGTATTTTTGTTGCAAAACAACAATTTGGTAGTAGTACATGATATCCCGTGATGAGAAACTGAATCCTCCAAAGACTGATGCCTAGTACTACAACTTTGCTGGACCGAATCATCGTAGGTCTCTCCCGCGTTGACGATGCTGCTATGCTCCACGAGTACAGCGTCGAGAACGCCGGACTCTTCTTCACATGGTGTGATCGCGTCGTCCAGTTCAGCCGTCTCCTCGGCCGCCACCAGAACTGCGTCGGGTGCTGCGGTTGGTGCCGCGAGCACATCGATCCATCCCTCGTCCGAGTACCAGTCCGGGAGCGCCGATGCAGGGCACTCCAATGCCCTCATCCTCCTCCCGGCCGTGCTGTCGTGCTCCGCCTCCTCGGTGTCTGACTCCGACTCCCAGAATGCCGCGTCCAGCGTGCTCTTCGGCGACACCCATTTGCTTTTGCTCTCCACGGCTTGCGGCTTCCCGTCGACGACGCCGGCGGCGGCCAAGAACGGGTGCTCCAGGAGCTGCTCTGCCGTGCACCGGTCGCTGGCCTGCCTGACCAAGCACCCGCGCAGGAAGTCCTTGGCCTCAGCGGACAGCCATTGCGGCACCTCTGGGACGGCCTCCGTGTACCCGATCCGGTGCAGCGCCGCCAGAGCGTCACCGTCCATGCCGCTCCACGGCGCGTGGCCGGTGGCCATTTCTACGATCATGCAACCGAGCGCCCAGACGTCGGCAGCGGGGCCCTGCTACACGCCTCGCGCCACCTCCGGCGCCATGAACGCGGGCGTGCCGCCGATGATCGGCCCGCGCGCCTCCCTCGCGCACCCGAAATCCGCGAGCTTGGCGCGGCCGTCGGCGCCGATCATGACGTTCTGCGCCTTGACGTCCCCGTGCACCATCCCGGCGGCGTGGAGGTACGCGAGCCCGGCCGCCACGTCGGCCGCGTAGCCGCGGACGGCACGCTCGTCGAGGCCCCCGTCGATCGCCACCCGGTCCGCCAGCGAGCCGCCGGGGGCGAACTCGAGGAAGAGCTGGTAGGAACCATCACGGGCGCCGTGGCCGCCGATGCAGGAGACCACGCGCGGGGATTGCAGGCCGGACATGAGACGCTGCTCCCTCCTCAGCGCCGCCGAGCAAGCTGCGCTCGCCGACTTGACCGCGAAGAGCTCGCCCGAGGCGTCGTCCGCGGCGAGGAAGACCTCGGCCCCCGAGGCGCCGCGGCCGAGCGTGCGCACCCGCGTCCATTGCTTGCTCACGGCCATCGTCGCCTTCTCTTCTGTAATTCGTGTTAGGAATTGGGATTGTGGTGGTACTCTGTTGTCGAGCTTGCTTGTGCCCAAGCTGAATTGTTGATGAGTTCCTTTTTTTGGCGGGTGTGCGTATATATAGGTTGAGGGGTAGGGAGGAGGGCAGAAAGGAAGGCTTTGTACTTGGGAGAAGAAAAGTTTAGAACATGGTGAAGGCATTTGGCGTGTGCGGGGTTTAGAGAATCCAGAAGCGAAAATGCGTGGGAAGCAAGCTGCTTCGGGTCTCGGCACGCGCTCGCGGCAGCGGCGTCCTCCGGTGGCCATGGATGGACGGGCATGTGAGTGGGGACGAGCGGACGGGGCTTGACCAAGCTTAGCGCTCCGCCTATTCTTACCCGCGTAAAAATAACCTCGTTTAGGAGTCGGAAAAGGCAAAACCCGTGTCAAATCCGGGTCGTCTTGTAATGGCACCAATGTTATGGGATTTGCGCAAGCTCAACCGATGATTCTTGGAAGGTACAAACGGGGTTGAAAATTAAGTAATCTGCTCGAGTACTTTTCAAAGTCTTGGTCGTTCATAGGGAACTCCCGTTCATAGCTGTGTGAATGGGAGCAGTGTGCAGCTGGGTTGCCAGAGTCTGGTGTAAACGAACACAATCGGGGCTCGAGGTCAGCGGCTGCAGCTGAACGGAGTTGGCCAGTTGGGTCTCCTCTCCACGGTTGGTATGGTACTTTGACATTGTGGCAATTGCCGACTGCCAAGTCCACCCCTGTACTGTACATCAGGGGCGTGTTTGGTTAGTTTCTCCATCGGACGTGGCTAGAAGAGCAAAAACGAGTCAGGCTGAGCAGGGCCTGAGTAAGAAAAAACAGGGCAAAAAATATAGATGATCAATTGATTGGTTGTCTATATTTAGTTGCATACATGCATATGATTAGGAGTTAACAACAAATCTTAACTCGTCGTTGGCCTTCTTCTCTTTAAGTGTGTCCATCATATATATATCGTATGAGGACGTAGCCATCCACCGCCCGGTTACGGGTGGGGTTTGGTCTAGATTTTCTCCAGCTTCAAGGTCTATCCCGTCGAAGTCTTCGGAGGCGTAGTCAAGCAGATCGGTTAACTCTTCGAACAGGTTGAGTGCGCCGAAGCTTCCTCTACCCATCATGTCCTTAACCGGTGATGATGCTCAACTGCCTCGAGGACCCCCTCGGTTGAGCGGGATGCGCTAGCCGGCGCGGCGACCGTGGAGCACGTGCCGCTCTCCGCACTCTCCTCGGGCCACGTCGAGGTCGCCGTTGTCGTACCCCTCACCTCGCTGGCCTTCCTCCCGCGCGCGGCGCAGCGCTGGTTCCGGCCGTGGAAGCTGCTGCTCTGCTTGGGATCCCCCGACCGCGCCGCGGACGTCGCAGCCGCCGTGGAGCTCGGCCTTCGCCTCGTCCACGTCGACGCCAACTGCGCCGAGGAGATCACGGGCACGGTCATGGCCCTCTTCCTCGGCCTCCTCCGCCGCACCCACCTGCTGCCCGGACACGCGTCCTCCTCCACGCCGTCCGCCGGGTGGCTCGGCTCCGTCCTCCCCCTCCTTCTATGCTTGCACGGAGCTCAAGCTCTTGCCCGCACCCATCTTGCCCATCCCCTACTGAAACATGTAGAAGAAGTAGCCCTGGTTCATGGCGAACATGTTCACTAGCCGTTGCGTCTCCGACGACTTGAACAGCGTCTGGTCCGAGCTCAGCAAGCCCCTCCGCTGCTGCAACTCCTTGAAGTAGACGTCGTCGAACGACGTGCTCGTCCGGTCGAACGTCGTCGTCGCCGAGTCTCCGCCCTTGCTGCACGTGGCCGCCAGCGACGACGCGAATCCGGCGTCCTGCGTGGCCGCCTTGAACTTGAGGCGGGGCATGAACGACGGGCAGTGCGCCACGCCCAAAGCGTGCCCGCCGGAGAGCGCCACCATGTCCTGCACGTACCGGCGACTCCCCGCAGTCTGGCCGCTCCCGGCCCTCGCGGCCGAGGCCGACGGCGGCGGCGGGAGCAAGGTGAGCCTCATACTGCGTCTGCTCTGCCTATGCTCGCGCCTAATCAGCTCGCGTCTGCTTGGCCGCACAAGGACTCCGGTCATGGCATCAGGGTTGCCGCCGTGGACTGGCGGGACGCGCCCTAGCGCCGACGCCCCACGCAGCACAAGGCGAGCCAGGCGTCCTCGCAGCGCCGGCGAGATCCAGAGGGAGGAGAAAGGGAAGAGTGAGTTGACCCAAAGAGATGAGAAAGGGAAGAGTGATTAAGTGTAAAAACATCTCCAACGAGCCATCAAGAGCATCGCTCGGGCCTGCCTCGTGAGAAACTGCCGATTCGGCCGTTTTCAGCGAGCCAAATGTAGAGATGCTTTAAGAATCGTGCTATGCAGACCTAACAATATATGCGTGCAACCAAATAGCCCACCTTCAAAAAGATGCTGCATCGCGTGGGCTTGATTGGGCTCGATGCAGGCAACCAAACTCGTCCTAGTACTTTTCTATATGGTGCTGTGCCACCAGACTGTGTCGTGTGCGTCTGCCCGCAACATCCATCTAGATCCAAATACTCTGACGGAAATACTAGTGAATGCAGCAGCAACGATCGTTCCTGAATTATACATATATATAAGCGACGTCGTAACCCAGTGTTTTACCTCGGTGAGATGATTCACAGCTGGTTACAAAAGCTGGTGACCCTCGAATCTCACAGCCGGTTACGCTTCACGAACACATGCCTTTCACCCGGAAAACTAGCTGACGACGGAAGGCCTCGACGTGGGCGCCTCCTCGACCGGAGAGAAAAATTCCGAGTGAAAATATCTCGCGCGCGTCCACCTCCACACACACACAGGAATAGGAATGGCAGGAATATTATTCGATCCCCATGTCCGTGCATACGCAGCCACGTTCACTGGCCGCCGCGCGCACACGCGACGGCCTCGACGCCGGCCGCTCTCCCGTTCAGCTTGCGCACAAGTATGCATGGCCGCGAAATCGATCCGGCCACGTCGAGCGCGGGGACAAGCGGCGCTGCTCGAAGGCATGGACGGCAGGGGGTTGGCGTTTCGGAGTGTGCGTGGGAGTGGGACTGCTGCCGCTGGCCCATGCCGATGGATGCCGCCCGGCGGCGAGGCGACCGAAAGCGTGGTGGACGTGCGTGCGTGCTCTTTGCGGCGCGGGGCCGCCGAAACCGAAAGGACGGATACGCTGGTACGCGGATCGTCGCGTGAGCCGGATGCGTTGCGTTGCTTTGCTTCCTTGGCCAGCGTGAGCAGAGCAGAGCACGTCGACGCTGCCAACGCTTGGCTCCCACCATGCGTGCCGCCGCTGGATTTGTTTTGATTCCACTTCACTTCACCGCCCAGCCAAGTAAGCTACATGCATGGCTGCTTCGCCGTCCATTTTTCTCCACCCGAAGAAGAAAGCAGCACAGACCACACGGGTCGGTACATGACGGTGCACTTGAAACCCACGAAATTATTTCACCATGGGCAGTTCTGCTGTCGTGCCAGTCGTCTGCAGAAACAAAACGTAGACGCGTCAGATCTGGATCGCTGACGACGCGAAAAGGAGCGGCGGCGTTCTTCCGACGGCTGGCGCACATGAACTCAGCGTCCGAATGAAATGTGCACCCCAAGTCACACAGCCACACAAGTCAGCCTTCACTGTAGTAGCACTTTCAACCTAACTTAACTCCGTCGTCAACCAATGATTGCATAAACAGATTACTAGCACTAATTACCTGACCCCCAGAAGGGTCAAGCTCGGCTCTTCCTTCAAAATAAATATATTTTTTTTAGAAGAGGAGGATGACCCCCGGCCTCTGCATCTGGACGATGCATACGGCCATATTATTAATTATTCTCACAAGACCTTACAAAGTCATACAACAGCAAGACTAGAGCCACCGTCTAAGCAACAACTGTCGCCACACCTATCCAATTGATGAAGGGGCGCTGATAGCCTGTGCCTAATATCAAACAGACATCACAGCCAAACTTAAACATCTAAGACCTTAGGTCCCAACCAGGACGCCTGCCTGGTATGGGGCACCTACCAGTTCGGCGCACTCCTCAATCAGGACGCCTGCCGGGTATGAGGCCGCCGCAGCCACCTGCCACGAGTCCATCTTCAGAGCGAAAGGGAGAGGATCCACCCCAAAGCCTCCAGGAAGGGGATCGACGCCAAAGGCGTTGACTTTGGGGAGGCCGCCGGGCCAGCCAGGGGTTTCCCCCGGACCCTCACCCGCACGCTAGATCCGCCAGGCCGGCAATAGGGGCCGCCGAAAGCAGCCGCCAAGGACCGGTGCCAGCACGGATCGGGACCGATCGAAGCAGGGGCGGATCTTCTACATGGAGCCATGACGGATTGCGAGGAGCCGCCATTGCGCCAGCGTCCGCAGCCCTCACGCCGCCCGCGCGGCCGTGGGAGGCTGCCCACCAGAGCCCGCCGACGCCGCCCGCCGGCTGCACCGCGCCCACCGGCCGGGGCCGCCGCCCCGAGGAACCAAGGCCCTCCAAAGAAGAGGAGGCGCCAGATCCCGCCGCCACCACCATTGGGGCCGAGCACCCGCGCCTCGGATGTCCTCAGGTGGCAGCGGAGGGAGGGGAGGAGAGGGGGAAAACGCGGCGGCGGCGCTAGGGTTGGCCCCCCGAGTCGCATCAGAGGAGGCGACGCAGGGGGTCTCATGGCAGTACTTCCATTGTTTCCACTGCCGACCGCCAAGGGATGCACACAAGTCAGCCTTCATTGTAATCCCCTCCGTCAGCTTGTAATGATTGTATACTCCCTGCAAAGAAAGTAACGATTGCACTAGTAAACTATCACTAAATAATTCAGTACTCTACTCCAAGTGCCAACTGCCGGCCGCTAGTACTAACACCATCTAACTCGACGTTCCATTTGTTAATGCTGAGTAATGATTCGGTCAAGCCAAAAGGTGACGGGACTTGCTTTTCATTGGAAAAGGTCCCAACTCCCAACTCTAGCTGTAGCAGGCGTCGGCTCTTTGACCCTGTTGAGCGCCGGTGTGCGGGCGAGGTTGCACGAACTGAACTGCTGCAGTTGACGAGCGGCCAACGGAGAGCCCGGTATGATCCGCGAGATCAAGACGATCTTCGGCAGATATGAAAGCGATGGACACGAACTCGATTTGTACGAGCCGTCTGTGAAAGAGGGATAGGTTTGAGTTAGATGAATCGGCCCACTTTTAATTGAAGTGACATTGCGTTGGGTGCAACATACTCCCTCCGTCCCAAAATAAGTGACTCAAAAATGACTCAATTTTATACTACTAGTATAAAATTGAGTCATTTTTGAGTCACTTATTTTGGGACGGAGGGAGTACTTGCATACAGCAACTATTAATTCCCTGCGTGGAGAGGAGAGAGCTTTCAGCTACGTAATTTATTTCGGGTTCCATACATCGAACCTCCATGAGAAGAATTGTCCCGTGCTCACGCTGATCATTTTCAAAAGTGATCTCAACAGCAAGTCTTGGATGGATGTCAAACCCCCTGCAGCTTGCAAATTACTCTATGCGTAGTCGAAAGAAAAGGTGTGCGTGTGCTTTGCTTTGTGTTCCAGCCAAGCCAACAGGGTCAACGTCCAAACTAATCTTTCAATAGGAAAGAGAGTCAACGTCCTCTAAAAAATGGAGCAGATGCAGAAAAAGGGGGGCCTGAACTTTGGTCTCGAGACGGCGTACATAGTTGACATTTACTTTGAACTTGGTTAGTATTTTTTTTGGAAAACTGTCATCTATTCATCGCGGTGCTAGGATCAAAACCATGTGATGTCAAGCTTCACTAATAAAAAAACTTAGATCATAAACAGGAATAAAAACAGCGTACTTTATTGCAAACCAACATATCTATGGCAGTAGTACTTTGCGATGATGCATACATTGATATGTATGAATAATAGCATCAATACTAATAGACTGTAATACATCGGTTTCAACATAAGTTATGAGACAATGGTACAAGAAATCATCGCCTATTCTATTGCGCAAATCAGACTTGATATATTTCATTGCGGAAAATACTCTCTCAACTGTTGCCGTCGCCACTGGCAAGATCAATGCTAGCTTTACCAAAACTGGAAGCTAATGAACTGTATTGATGTTTTTGCACATAGAACAAACAAGTAGAAGTAGAGAAAGTGGAGGGCCTTGCCTTGTGTAGTTGTGTTGGATCAGATACAGAGTGCAGATCGATGGATTCAGAGTTTCAGACGAGTTTGTGTGCAGCCGCAGGTGCGCCGCTCGCGGCTCGCCGGATGGCCCAACGTGGCTGTTCCTCACGTCTCACGTCCAGAGTCCAGCCAAAGATCACCGACGCCGGGAGTCCAGGACAGCAAGTCTGAAGGCGATGCGCTGCGGCGGCCGTCCATGGTCATTGGAGAGGCATGCGTGAAGGAGCCAACGAGATCACGTAATTTGGGGATCGATCAACTAGTGCAATCAGTTAACATCAGTTTAAGGGATTTTGGATTTCTTCTTGCGATATGGCCCAGTAGTGGCCCAACTAATTGTTACACAAGCAGAAAAATAAGAGACTAGATGGGCCTGTGTAATTAAATATTGCTCATTGCCTGGTTCAACGACGTGATATGCAGACCTGGGGGTCGATGTCGTCATCAGAAATAATAAAAAATACATCCAGATTCATAGACCACTTATCGACGACTACAAACACTGAAGTGAGCCGAAGGCGCGCCGCCGTCATCGCCCCTTCCCCGTCGGAGCCGGGCACAATTTGTTATGTTATAGTAGACAGTCGGAAAGTCGTCATGCTAATGTCCCATATGACCAACACTCCAGAATAGCAACCGCCGTCGATAAAGAGAATTTTAGATCGGAAGGATCCAACCCTGAAGACACATGAATAAAGACGAACAAAGACCGGATCCGACGGATCCACCAAAGACAACCACCGACCAAATCTCGCAAGATCCGCTGGAGACACACCTCCACACGCCCTCCGATGATGCTAGACACACAATCGGGATGTGGGCTAGGCGGGGAGAACCTTATTGCATCTTGAAGAAGCCGCCGCCATTGTCGGTGTCAAAACCGACGGATCTCGGGTAGGGGGTCCCGAACTGTGCGTCTAATGCTAATGGTAACAGGAGGCTGGGGACACGATGTTATCCAGGTTCGGGCCCTCTCGATGGAGGTAATACCCTACTTCCTGCTTGATTGATCTTGATGATATGAGTATTACAAGAGTTGATCTACCGCGAGATCAAAGAGGCTAAACCCTAGAAGCTAGCCTATGGTATGATTGTTGTTGTCCTACGGACTAAACCCTCCGGTTTATATAGACATCAGAGGGGGCTAGGGTTACACAGAGTCGGTTTACAGAGGAGGAGATCTACATCCGAATGGCCAAACTTGCCTTCCATGCCAAGGAGAGTCCCATCCGGACACGGGACGAAGTCTTTTATCTTGAATCTTCATAGTCCAATAGTCCGGCCAAAGCATATAGTCCGGCTGTCCGGATACCCCCTTATCCAGGACTCCCTCAGTAGCCCATGAACCAGGCTTCAATGACGATGAGTCCGGTGCGTAGATTGTCTTCGGCATTGCGAGGCGGGTTCCACCTCCGAATACTCCAAAATTAATTCCGAACACAAGGACCGTGTCCGGCTCTGTAAGATAAATTCCATATACCACCGTAGAGAGAATAATAATCCATGAATCCAATCTGCTGACAATTCTTCGAAAAGTGACATTACGCCACGGTCCGGTTTTTATTCGAACCGTTTTAACAACTTGCTACCGCACACACCACGAGGCGGTTTCCTTGGCACGTCCTGTCAGGGCAGAGATCGTGTCCCCCTTACTACGGGATTCTCATCAATACGGGTATGGATAATCCAGCCATGCCTGTTGGCATAACCACGTGTTTTTAGGCAAGTCCAGAACGACCACGTTCGGGGACGCTTGATATTCTTCCCCCTTTATAAAGGAGCCAAGGCCTATCCCTCTATCTCCATGCTCGCACATCTCGCACCCCTGAGTTCCAACACCCAAAGCTCGAGCTTAAGCATCCTGGATCTTCGATCATGTCCCTATCTGACCATCAAGGCCGATGGATGGCTTCCTCTGTCATAGAGGAGGATATTGCGAAGCTCAGGGAGGCTGGGTATTTGACTGCCGATGTCAAGCATAGGCTTCCTGTTCCCGAACAGGTTATCCCCACTCCCGAGACCAACGAGAGCGTCGTATTTGTCTCCCACTTCCTCCAGGGCTTAGGTCTTACTCTTGATCCCTTCGTGAGGGGGCTCATGTTCTACTACGGGCTAGATTTCGATGATCTAGCTCTGGATTCCATCCTCCACATCTCGTCATTTATCGTTGTGTGTGAAGCCTACCTCCACATCACTCCCCACTTCGGCTTATGGCTCAAGACTTTCAATGTGAAGCCGAAGATGATTGAGGGGTGACACGCAGAGTGCGGAGGCGCCATAATAAGTAGGAACGTCGATGCCCCGTGGCCCGAAGGCTCCTTCATGGAGGTATCTGATTTATGGCAACGAAGGTGGTTCTATGTCATAGCTCCTCGAGGCTCAAAGTGGGCGGCCGCGCCTGCCTTTCGCTCGGGCCCTCCACCTCAACTGGCATCATGGGCCAATGTGGGACTAAACTGGGGGCCTGCGAACGATGTACCAATGCTACAAAGCCGCATTCGGGAGCTCTTCGAGAGGGACATTAGTCTTGTCAAAATAATCCAGGTAATGCTAGTTCGGCGGATCCTGCCGTGCAAACGTCGGCCTCTCCGGATGTGGGAATTCAATCCAGAAGGCCCGCGAACCATTCAGCATTTCTTCGGCATGACGCCCAAAGGGATGTATAAGTTGTTCTTCGGACCACGAATAAAGTGTCCGGACACCACCGAGGATGCGGGCCTGAGCTGCAATCGCCTCGATACCCAAGTAAGTAACCCTATAACCGAACACCTTGCTTATATTTGTCATAGCATTGTTTTGAACACTGTCTGCCACCAGGATTGGCTTAGTAAGGCGGAGAGGATCAGGTGTCCGGCCCCGCTTCCCGAAGGCTCGCCTGGCCCGGCAATGGCCAGGATTCTTGAACGGACACTAAGTCAGGTGCCACCAGAGAAAGCTGAAGGGAAGAGTGGGGAGGCCAAGAGTGGGCCTCACACATTGCACATCCAAACCGGGGGGATTAACGTCTCCACAGAGGAGGAGAATCGGGGAGGCAAATATGAGGTTTCCTCCTCCCGTGGGAAGAAAAGGGCCGCCTCCGAAGATTTGGAGACGGGGGCGCCTAAACAAGGGAAGAGAACTTCACCAAAGGGCCCTGCCCTGAAGGGCGTCCTCACCGCACAGTGCCCGCAAATGGGCTAGCCCTCCACCGAGCTGTAAGTTTAATTAAACAAGGAATTTATTGCTTTTTCCTCTGAGAGTAATAACCAGGACCTGTTTTTTGTAGTCCGGTCAGCAATTCATCTCAACAGGGCTCGTCCTCGGGGGATCTTCTTCTAGAGATGATGGAGAGTGAAACCCCACCTGCCTCTCCGTCCCGTGAAGCTGGGGACCCTGAGGTATCGTCACGGAGGAGTCCAGATCCAATGGGGCCGGAAGCTAACACTTCGGCCGGCCCGAGCCCGGCGCGTTCGGCTCCCATGGCGGACAATGGAAAGGGTCCGGGAGAGTCCGGTGTCTGATCGAACACGCTGACGGGCCTCCTGGAGTCAGCTGATCTCTTGCAGGATCACCGTACATTAATGGGTACGGTGTAGGAGAAAATCTCCTTCGCCACAAGTGGTTTGAACGAAGCTTTTAGGAGCTTGCTCAAAGGCTTTGAGGTAAGCTGCAGAAATACACAGTTTTTAGTTGTACCGCACGCGATACATGCGCTATGTATAGATAGTAGCCCCTGAGACTGTGGATGCCAGCCCATGGCGGCAAACGGAGGATCACACTCCCAGATAATGATCGCACTTGTATTTATGTGCAGGTTACTAAGGGTTCGGCAATAGACCAGGCCGCTGAATGCGCCGAATTGAGGCGGCAGATTGACATGGTGGAGGACGACGTCACGCTTGTGAACAAGCGGTTCGAGGAGTCTCAGAGTATGCTTTCCTATATCCACATCTATTTTTGGAAAATTGCAAGAAGTTTGTAATATTAATGTGATGTAATGTAGTTGCAGGCGGAGCTGCTGCCATTGAGGCCCTGAGGGCGGAGCTTGCCCTAGCCAAGGAACAAGCCCGAATTAGCAATGTGCCTGCTCTAAAGGCAGCCGAAGAATTGAAAGCCGAACAGGCCGCTCGCCTCCGAAGCAAGGAGAAGATAGCCGAGATGGCTGTGGAGTTGAGGGACGCCGCCGGCCGGTATGAGCTTCTTGAAAAGGACAATCAGACAAAGGCGGCCGACCTGAAGAAGGCGCTGGATTCGGCTAAGGAGACATGCTCTCAGGTTAGAGACGCGCGGGAGGAACTTCGACAAGCCGGAGAAATCGCGGGCGGAAATCCTTATTTGTTGCGGATGAAGTTTTTAGATCCAAAGTATGCTCTGTTGGATAAGCTATGGAGCGCCGCAGATGAGTATGCGGACTTGGCGAAGAGTGCGGCTGATGCGACCAATTTATTCAAGGATCATGAAGATAACAAAATGGAGAGGCTGTTCTGGTCGCAATTTAGTGCTCCAGCGCGCTCCTTACCCTTGAGTGAGAAGATGGCCGCCATAGCCGAGCTCCATAGGCTGTCCGGCCTTGCAATGAGGTCTGTAATAGACCATCTGTGGCCAAAGGAGCCGAAGCCGGACAGTTACTTTGGTTTGGTGCAATGATTATTTGGCGCCAGAGCGCAGATCGATGCCATGAAGAGATCGGCGTGCATAGATGGTGCGCGGATGGATTTTTCCTGTGTGAAAACATATTGGGCGGATATGGAGGCCACCCGCATTGCAACCCAGGGTCCAGCAGGAAGCCAAGACCCAGCCGAGCACTATTTTGAGTAGGTCATCGAAGGTGCTCGTAGAATAGAGGCCGAGTGCTCCAAGAATGTCATGTTTGAGTGACGATTCTATTAATTGTAAACAATTGTGTGTTTGATTATAGAGGCCGCTTTTATTATACTTTTGCCTGAAAGTATTATAGTGTCTCCTGTGCGGCTGTTTGTGTATGCATATAACGTGAAAGTTAGCAGTCGTTGGCTTCAGCCCCCACGCACATAATGCGGGGGTGTTTGAGAAAATATGCGTGAACACACTTGATCCAACGTCTTGGTCCGTTAAGGAGGTGATCGCACGTCGAACCAGGCAACCGGACTATATAGCTGTAGCACTTTTCACTTAGCCATAGGAGTTTGAAAGGTAGGGCTACTATGTAGCCCCTGGTACTTCCGCGAGCGTCCAGATACGATGCGCGTACTTGACCAGTAGACTGGTCCTTCGTCAATGCGGAGGAATCCTATAGATTCCGATGAGTCCTCGAGTGGTTGACCAGTCTCTCGTTGTATCATGACAGTCAGTTTTCGGCTTTCTCTACTGAGGTGCTCATCCGGAATAACCAGGGCACAATCGTAGTAGTTCTCCTTTGGCCGCCTTAGCCGATAGAACAGAACGTAAGGCAGCAAACCCAGGAGCCGGGCTAACCCAACATTTGACCAAAGACATGATTCGGAGCTGATGCACATAAGGCCAAACTCGTGACGCCGAACACTCCCGAAGGTATTCGGACTTTGTAACATATATTGGGCTGAATAACGCCCTTAACCCTGTGATTCCACGTACGCGCATTGATCTGTCGTGGAAAAAAGCCTAAAACGCCAGTGTCCCTTATAGGTTTATGAAATACCCATTGGATGTTGAGCAACAAGAGACAATAAAGAAGGTTTACGTAGGGGCTTCATCTAAAGAGAAACCTGTGGGCGGGGCCCTGCTGCACGTCTGCGCCTGTGTCTCCATTGTGCCGTATCCTGGAAGGGTGTTGCACCGGTAGTGTCTGTAGGAACAAAAAAAAGTGTGCGAAAAGTTAGTTATGCTCGAGGGATGTTCGAGATCCGGCCTATTAATGAAGCAAGCCGAATTGTGGGCTTTTATTACATGTTTGCAGCCCCTTGTATTATTTATGGGGACACATGTACAACCCCTGGCTCAGGTTTATCCAAGCCATTGTGAAAAATGGTGTATTGGACTCGTCTAACCGTGTCCGTGGTCTTGACGACCAGTCATGCGTTCCGGTGGGAGAGGCCGCCTAGAGTCCGGCAGAGGGAACTGCCGCATACTGCTCTCTATTTCCGCTAACTGTGATGACGCCACGTGGACCGGGCATCTTGAGTTTAAGGCAGGCGTAGTTCGATATTGCGTTAAAGCAAGCGAAGGCCGTTCTTCCAAGCAATGCATGATAATCGCTGCTGAAGGGAGCATTGTTGAAGAGTAGGTTCTCGCTTCTGAAGTTGTCGGGAGAACCGAATGTCACTTCTAATACGAGGGATCCCCGACAGTGGGCTACTACGCCTGAAATCACTCCATTGAAGGTGGCGTTATTTTGACTTATTCTGGATGGGTCTACCCCCATCTTGCGGATGGTGTCTTGATATATCAGGTTAAGACTACTGCCGCCATCCATTAGGATGTGAGTAAGATGGTATCCATCAATTATTGGGTCGAGCACCAAGGCAGCCGATCCTCCGTGCCGGATACTGGCCGGGTAGTCCATGTGATCAAAAAGTGATCGGGCAAGTTGCCCAGGGATTGAATTGGGGGGCTACGAACTCTACGTGAGTTGCGTGTACCATGTTTACCATTTTGACTTCCGGTGGGAATTGTTTCTGGCCCCTGGTGTTTGGCTGGCGAGGCTCATCCTCGTCTTCGCTTGGTGCTTCCCTTCCCTTGTGTTTGGTGTTTAACTTGCCGGCCTGCTTGAAAACCCAACATTCTCTGTGGGTATGATTTGCAGGTTTGTCCGGAGTGCCATGGATTTGGCACAATCTGTCCAGGACTTTGTTCAGGCTGGATGGTTCCTCTTTACTGCTTTTAAATGGCTTCTTTCCTTGACCAGGTCAAGAGCCCCTGAATCCGGCATTGACCGCTGGGTTGTCCGGACTATCGTCATTCCGACGTTTGTGCTTAGTGTGTCGTGGCTTCCCGTTGCCATCTCGAATTTCGGATGTGCCTGGGTCGCTGGTGCCTCTACGGGCCAACCAGCTGTCCTCGCACGCACAAAACCGGGTCATGAGGCTTGTGAAGGCTGCCATCGTTCTCGGCTTTTCTTGGCCGAGGTGTCTGGCAAGCCACTCGTCTTAGATACTGTGTTTGAAGGCCGCTAAGGCTTCGGCGTCTGGACAGTCGATGATTTGATTCTTCCTAGTGAGGAATCTGTTCCAAAGTTTGCAGGCTGACTCTCTGGGCTGCTGTATTATGTGACTTAAATCGTCAGCATCTGGAGGCTGGACATAGGTCCCTTGAAAGTTGGCCCTGAAAGCATCCTCAAGTTCCTCCCAGCTTCCAATTGAGTTTTCGGGGAGGCTTTTTAGCCAATGACGAGCTGGTCCTTTTAACTTGAGAGGGAGGTATTTGATGGCGTGGAGGTCATCCCCACAAGCCATGTGTATGTGAAGGATAAAATCTTCAATCCAGACCCCATGGTCCGTTGTTCCGTCGTATGACTCTATATTCACGGGTTTGAATCCCTGTGGGAATTCATGATCCAGCACCTCGTCCGTGAAGCACAGGGGGTGCGCAGCCCCTCTGTATCTGGCCGTGCCGCGGCATGCTGCCGGCTGCTGTTGTTCCCGGTGTTGATTCTGGACTGGTATTCGACCAGTATGATCGTTGTGGTGACCATAATCCCGCGTCGGAGCATGTCCTCTGGACCCATAGATGGATCTGGCCGCATTGGCCTTTTTGTCCAGGAGCTCTTGTAAATCGTGTGCGGTATCGGTGGCTGCTCTATCGCGGCCATAAGGTGGTTGGTCCGGCTGAGTAGCCGTATTGTTTTTGGGCCGAACGGGTGCTGTGACTTCATCGTCAAATTCGGGTAGCAGTTTGCGCTTTGGGTAGCTCTTTGTGTCCAGCACCTTATTCCATCTTCGGTTGAGCATATCCTACGCAGCCTTAAGCCTTTGCTTCTGCTTCTTCAGGCTCCACGTGTGGCCAGGAGTTTTCTGCGGAGGTTATCTTGTTCGAATGTTCTTCCGGGATGATGAACGCATCATCAACCGGACTGTTCTCTTCTTTGGAGGTAGCATGATGAGTTCGGCCCTCTGAATTGTGTTCGGGCATCTGCTCCGGGATGTGTTCGGCATGACCTGGTTTATCCTGCTCTATCGCTGGGTCCCTATGGCCGTTGTTGCCTTCAAAATCAACCGGAGTGTCATCCTGTTTTGGGTTGTTATCGCTATTTTTACTGTGACTGGACCTAACGCGGCGCCTACGCCGTCGTTTTTGCTTTTGCCCGGGGGGGTTTGTCCTCCGTTGTGTCCTTTTTGTCAACATTGTCTTCTTTGGGGGTGTCCACCATGTAGACGTCGTATGATGAAGTGGTTGTCCAGCGCCTCGTGGGCGGTGGTTCCACATCGTCCCCTATATCAACGTCCATACCGTCGATGTTATTGGGGTCGGAGTCAAGCATGTCTGTTAGGTCATCGACAGTGGCTATAAAGTGGGTGGTGGGTGGGTTGCAATTTTCTTCGTCTTTCGTATCCCACACGGTCCAGACATAGTTCGGCCAGGAGTCTTCTGACAGAGAGAGAGACTTTAATGAATTTAGCACGTCTCCGAAGGGTGAGTGCTAAAAGATATCCGCGGCGGCGAATTCCATAACCAGAGCCCAGTTAGATTCAACGGGCTCGGATGTGCGCGGTCCGGAACACACGACCGGAGGCGAGTCCAGGGGTCCGGAGATACAGATCCCTTTAGGAGAGGATTCTGTGTTCGGCTCCAAAGCCGATGGGTGTGCAGCCTTCGGGGCAGGGTCCATCCACCCATCCCCAGAAGGCGCAACCTGCTCTTGAGCAAAGTCCGGAGCTATAGCAGGTACGATGTTACAAATACTATCCGACTGCAGATCTAGGTCATGCACGTCGCGATTGTTCGGCGCTCCTGGCACGGGCCCGAATCCGTCGAAGATCAAGTCTCCGTGGATGTCAGCAGTGTAGTTTAGGTTTCCAAACCTGACCTGATGGCCAGGGGCGTAGCTATCGATCTACTCCAGATGGCCAAGCGAGTTGGCCCGCAGTACGAAGCTACCGAACACGAAGATCTATCTGGGGAGAAACGTCTCACCCAGGAAAGCGTGGTTGAAGGTTGGAGAAGCCATCTAGCCTTGCAACGACAACACAGAGGAACTCTCAATGAAAGCACCAATGTCGGAGTCAAAACCGGCGGATCTCGGGTAGGGGGTCCCGAACTGTGCGTCTAAGGCTAATGGTAACAGCAGGCTGGGGACACGATGTTTACCCAGGTTCGGGCCCTCTCGATGGAGGTAATACCCTACTTCCTGCTTGATTAATCTTGATGATATGAGTATTACAAGAGTTGACCTACCGGGAGATCAAAGAGGCTAAACCCTAGAAGCTAGCCTATGGTATCATTGTTGTTGTCCTACGGACTAAACCCTCCAGTTTATATAGACACCAGAGGGGGCTAGGGATACACAGAGTCGGTTTACAGAGGAGGAGATCTACATCCAAATCGCCAAACTTGCCTTCCATGCCAAGGAGACTCCCATCCAGACACGGGATGAAGTCTTCTGTCTTGTATCTTCATAGTCCAACAGTCCGACCAAAGCATATAGTCCGGCTGTCCGGATACCCCCTTATCCAGGACTCCCTCAGCCATCTCGTCTTTTTGAGAAGGACACAAACCTTAGCAAAACTTGAAGAAGCACCTAAAAACGAAGCCCTCCCGCCGGCAAGGGCCAGGATCCACCGTGCACCCATGACCCTAAGGCAACAAGAGACGCGGGAGATCGGCGGTGCCGCAGACAGGAGGCGGAAACCCTAACCGCCTTTTCTGGGAGGAGGGACAAAGGAAAGAGACTAATTGACTTGGTGAGTAGTTCAATCTGGGAAGAGGTTGACCAGCTAAGCGACGGGCATCAGTGTGATTTGGGGAGAACATCCGATGTGATGAAAATGCACTGAGGGTGTGTTTGGATGCCGTTTGCTACAGTAGCCACATTGCATACACTTCTCCACCCAACCTGGCTATGCAAATGCAGCCTCAAATGCACCATATGCATGTTGCTTGGTTGCCTGCATGCCCTCTTACCTGCATGGGCTGAACCACACTGCCTGGTGTTTGGTTGCCTGCATGTTAGTCCACTAACCCAAGGCATGGTGTTTGGTTGTATGCAAGGCCTGCTGTGTGGTAACCTCTTTAGCTAGTTGGTGAGGTTACCACCACACTTTGGAAGCACACATCATAAGCACAACAAAGTATAAACAGAGCATCAACTAGATAATTCAGATATAAGCAATATACGACAGTTCATAACAGTTCTACACATAAACCATAGGAGACTCGATAGTACTTAGGGAGGCCCCGACCCTACTCCTTGGCGGCGAAGGCTTCGTCGTGCTTCCCGCACTTGTTGACGACCTCAATGCCATCATCGTCGAAGATGATGACCTTGAGGGTGTCGGGAGTGAGGATCTTGAATGTCACCATGTAGCGATCTTGATCTGATGAACGACTGCGTAGGTGACCCAACCCTGATCCAGGGTCACCCTGCCGTTAATCAGCTTGACCGTCACCTTCCAGGAGCAGCCGGTGTTGTTCCTGATCTTGAACTCCGTCGGCACCGCGACGAAGTGCTTGGTGAAGTCCAGGGGCATGGGGATGCACTCAAGCTTTGGTGCAAGGATGACCTTGCAGAAGTGAGTTGGGCCATCCTCCTGATGGTAGTGGCTGTAGTTTCGGCGCTTGTTGCTGGGGGGCTCCTCCATGCCCTCGTCGTCGCCACCCTCAGGCGTCTTCGGGTCTTCCTCGGCGGTGGGCGGCAGCTCAACCTCGTCAGGCATTGGGTGAAGGGGCTGCTTGCCCTTGCTGTCAACGGCCGGGAGCACCTCCCTGCCCATCTCATTGCTATCCTCGATCTGCACACAAGTCATGGAGTCAGGCATTGCACAGAGTTCATGGCTAATTCAAGAGCTTGTAGTTAAAATGGCATGACTGTCACTCTTCTCCTCCTCTCCACCCCCCTATATTTACTCACCCTGC